>CM077153.1:253237539-253837539 GCA_039583875.1 Platanthera guangdongensis | reverse complement strand
GACCGGTTGGCGGACTGATGTTTGGAGTCCGGCTTGGTGCTGCTGCGTTGGACAAGTGCGAGGAGCTCGCGGACTGGTGGCGGTCTGTGCTAGGGTGTTTGGCGGACGGGACTTTGTGTCCGCCATGCTCGCACTGGCCCTTGATGGTTTTGGACTTGGTCACACTTGGTGTCAAGTTCATGGTGTCCGCCGTATCCGCCAAGTCCGCTGTGACCGGGCGGACTGTTGTTGTTTGCCTTTGGTCGTGGACTTGTGGCGGATTGAGGTGTGAGTCTTGCGGACTGCCTCGGGTTGGTGCGGACTGCCATTGAAGAGGGTGCTGTCCTGAAGCAGTTGGAGCTTTGCGGGCTGGTGCCTTGTCCGCTTAGCTTGGGCGGACTGGAGAGGGTTCGTCAATGGTTGTCTTGCTCCTGGCGGTTTCCCTTGGTGACTGGCTAAGTCCTCGCGGACTGAGCGGACAGTCGTTTTGTGTTCGCGCGGGCTGGGGCGGTGTCGCTATCTCATGGGCGGTGACCACACTCCTCACCTGGCCTATAAATAGGACCCCCCTGGCACATCTACAGTAACCTAAGTAACGTGAGTGAACAGTAATTTGGGTTGGGCGAGTGCTGCGGTCTGTGTTTTTCAGTCCGCGCGGATTGTTTCAGGCTGACGGTTTGCTGTGTGCAGGTCGCGCGGATAACTTCAAGGAGCCAGGAGTTTGGCTGTGACTTCGGTCAGTGCTTGGAAGTGTGCGGTCTCTGCGGACTCAGCAGGAGGTCGCTCTGCGGCTTGTCAGTTTTGTTTCAACTTTCCCAGCTTCAATAACCTGTCCGCCGGCTTCAGGCGGGTAGGGGTGTTCCTCAGTTCGGGTTCAGCAGGAGGCGAATAACGGTCTGTCCGCGCGGCCTCGCGGTCTCGGCGGACTCCGTGGTATTCGGCGGATTGCAGCATAGCTTGGGCGAGCTCAGCGGTCTCGGCGGTCTCGGCGACCTCGCGGTCTCGGCGGACTGGAGTGCTGTCCGCCCGGCTTGTTTTTTGGTTCTTTCTGTTTACAGCTGTAATACTAGCGAAATCATGTCTCGCTATGTATGCCTCGGATTGTAATGAAGTGAATGCATAATAAGATCTTCTTGTGCTTCCATTGTTTTGTTGGGTGCAACCTCTAGTCCTTGGGTTTCCGCAGGTTCAGCGTGCGAACTGGGTAGTCCCGAAGATATTAATTTGGCGTTTGGGCTATCTTGCTGACCACGTTGAGAAAATTTAACATGGTATCAGAGGGAGGTTTCTGAGGTTGCGGTGGTTCAGTTGCGTGAGCGGAGGTCAGCCAGTGTTGTTACTCAGTGATTGAGTGGTGATCAACCTGTGTTGTTGCTCGGAGCTGCTGAAGGGTACCAACAGGTGATTGCAATGGAAGGAAGCTTAGTAAGAGGTCTAGGCATTGAACTCTTAACGCCGACTAACTATAAAAAGTGGAAGTCGTGCATGAAGAGTTATCTTCTGGGCGAGGAGCTGTGGGAAGTTGTCGGTGGAGACGACAGACAGGAAGTTACTGCTGCTTTCGGTACTGCTGAACAGGTGAGGCTCTGGAGAAGAACTAATGCTAAGGCAGAGTTCGTTCTGAAGAGAGCTGTCTCTCCGGAACTGTTTGATCACATCATTGGATGTGAGTCGGCTGCTGATATTTGGACAACCATTGACGAGTTGTTCAATAGGAAGAATGTGGCGCGGCTTCAGTTCCTGGAGAATGAGTTGGCCAGGGCAACTCAGGGAGACCTTTCCATCTCCAGGTACTTCTTAAAGATGAAGAGCTTGTGTGCTGAGCTGTCGGCACTGGATCCTGATGAGCCTATCTCTGAGGCAAAGATGAAGAGGCACATTTTCCGCGGCTTGCGGAAGGAGTATGTGGCCTTTGTTACGTCTGTTCAAGGGTGGGCTACTCAGCCGTCTCTGCTGGAGCTGGAGAATCTGCTTGCCTCGCAGGAGAGCTTAGCAAGGCAGATGGCTGGAGTGAATCTGAATCAGGAAGGCAGTGAGGCTCTCTTCTCAGGCAAGAAGAAGGGATGGGAAGGGAAGAAGAAGAAGAAGGTGCAGGCCGCTGTTGAGAAGGAGACTTCAACTTCATATCCGCCGGAGAGGAGCAATGCTCCTAAGGACTGGAAGAAGAATCTGAAGTGCTACCGGTGTCATCAGCGAGGGCACTTCAAGCGGGACTGCAAGGTCAAACTGCAGCCTGGGCATGCTGCGGGAAAGGAGGAAGCTTGCTCGCGAAGTGAAGAAGCAGAATGGGGAGGAGCTTTCATGACGGGCACTTGTGTTCGGGCCTTATCTGCTGAGGACTTCAACAGCGAGTGGATCATCGACTCCGGGTGTGGTCATCACCTCACCGGAGACAAGTCGAAGTTCACCTCCATGCAGGCTTACTCAGGTAATGAAGCTATTATCACTGCTGATAATACTGTTTATGCAGTAGAGAAGGAGGGGGTCGTGTCTTTGGGTAGTGATCAGGGGCCACTCACGTTAAGGAGTGTGTATCACGTGCCGGGCATGAAGAAGAACCTCTTCTCGGTGACCAACGCGGTGGACGCTGGGTATCACGTTCTGTTTGGGCCAACAGACGTGAGGTTCCTTCGCAACGTATCAGCGGTAAAGGCTGATGTTGCTCATGTTGGGAGGAGGGTGAAGAACTTGTTTGTTCTTTCCACCAGTGCCTATGTTGATAAGATGAGGGCCAATGATAGTGCGGCTATCTGGCATGAGAGGCTGGGGCATGTTGGCATGGACAAGCTAAAGGCTATGGCGAGTAGAAGTCTGGTGAGGGGGTTGCCGATGTTGTCCTCCTTTGGTGATGGGCATGTTTGTGCGGGCTGTCAATACGGTAAGGCACATCGCCTTCCGTTTGATAAATCTCAAACAAGGAGCAAGAAACCATTGGAGTGTGTTCATGGCGACCTGATGGGACCGACTGTTACTGCCAGCCTTGGTGGAAGCAAATACATGCTTGTCTTGGTTGATGACTACTCAAGGTATACTTGGGTGTACTTCTTAAAGGAGAAGTCGGATGCCTTCCGTTTGTTCGTGGAGTTCAAGGAGTTGGTAGAAGGCCGGCTTGGCTTGCGGATTAAGAAGTTTCGAACTGATAACGGGGGAGAGTTTGTCTCTTCCGAGTTTTCTAACTTCTGCAGGAAGCACGGGATCCAACGGGAGCTTACATGTGCTCACACTCCACAACAAAATGGGGTAGCGGAGCGGAAGATCCGTCATTTGACGGAAACCTGCAAATGCTGGCTGCATGCGAAAGATATCCCAAGGTCCTTTTGGGCGGAGGGAATGTCTTGTGCTGCTTACGTTATCAACCGGATGCCACTCAGCCCTATCAACATGAAGACGCCCATTGAGCTGTTGCTGAAGGAGAAGCCGAGTGTTGGACACCTTCGGGTGTTCGGTTCAACCTGCTACGTGCATGTCCCGGATGCTTCACGGACAAAGCTGGATGCGAAGGCAAGGAAACTTGTCTTTGTTGGCTATGATGAGCGGAAGAAGGGATGGAAGTGCATGGACCCTGTGACGAAGAAGTTCGTGGTGTCAAGAGACGTTGTCTTTGATGAGCTGACGTCATATGGAGGTGGCTCGGTGGAGCCTACCGGAAGTAGCAAGGTTGAGGAAGCACCGGTGGAGGCTGCTGAAGGCTTGGAAGAGGAGCTTGCTGTTTCACCAGCAGCTCCTGTTGCTTCGAACTCCGAGGCTGAGCCTTCTGGCTCAGGAAGCAGGGGGAGCACTGCTCAATGCTTGCCCCAGGTAGGAGTGGAGCCTGAAGAAGCAACGGAAGCCGTGAGCAAGGAGCCATGTCTTCGGAGATCGAAGAGGGTGGTTAAGCCACCGACTCGGTACTGTGATGGGAATGCAGTGAGCTTTGTCTCCTGCTTCTTTGCAGGTCCTCTGGATGAGCGAGAGCCTGCAAACTTCAACGAGGCCACTGGAGTGAAGGAGTGGGAAGGTGCCATGAAGGAAGAGATTGATGCTCTGAAGAAGAATGAAACCTGGGACCTTGTGCCCAAGGTTGATGGCGTTACTCCGGTTACTTGCAAGTGGGTGTATAAGTTGAAGAAGAAGGCTGATGGGAGCATTGATCGTTTCAAGGCTCGCCTGGTCGCTAGAGGATTCTCACAGCAGTATGGAGAAGACTATGAGGAGACATTCAGTCCAGTTGCGAAGATGACGTCTGTAAGAGTGGTGATCGCCTTGGCTGCTAGCAAGGGATGGAGGTTGTGGCAACTCGATGTGAAGAATGCCTTTCTTTACGGAGAGATTGACAAGGACATCTTCATGGATCAGCCGCTTGGTTTCGTCTCTGAGAAGCATCCGGACTATGTCTGCAAACTCAGGAAGGCTCTCTATGGGTTGAAGCAAGCTCCTCGAGCGTGGTATGGGAAGATTGCAGAGTACCTGCAGTTCTGTGGATACCTGGCTTCTAACTCGGATTCTAGCTTGTTCGTCAAGAAGAAGGGAGAGCTAAGAGTCTTGGTCTTGCTGTATGTGGATGATATGATCATCACAGGGAACTCGGAGGAGGAAGTAGCAAGGCTCAGGGGAGAGCTTGCTATACGCTTCGAGATGAAAGACTTGGGAGAGTTGCATCACTTTCTTGGTCTGGAAGTGGAGAGGAAGGAGTGCGGGATTCTCATTAGCCAGAAAGGGTATGCTGATCGTATTGTGAAGCGGTTTGGCATGGGCGAAGGGAAGAAGTGCTCTACTCCACTGGAATCTGGGCTGAAGCTTCGACGGGATGAGGGAAGGGTTCTTAATGATCCCTTGGTGTTCAGGGCTCTTGTTGGGAGCTTGATTTATCTGACGATTACAAGGCCGGATATAGCTTATGCTGTTGGCCGAGTAAGTCGGTATATGGCTGAACCAAGGCAATCTCATCTAGTGGCGGCGAAGGGAATTCTGAAGTATGTCAAGGTGACTTCTGAGATGGGACTCCTCTATGGAAGGGATGCGGAGTTTGCGTTGCTCGGGTACACGGATGCTGACTATGGCGGTGATTCGGATGATCGAAGGTCTACTTCGGGTTATGTGTTCACTTGCGGTTCAGCTAGCATCTCGTGGTGTAGCAAAAAGCAGGACTCGGTGTCGGTTTCAACCACGGAGGCGGAGTATAAGGCTTCGGCCTTGGCTGCTCGGGAAGCCGTTTGGTTGAGGAGGCTCATAGAGGATGTTCATGAAGAAGTGCAAGGGCCTACTTTACTCCGGGGTGACAATGAGAGTGCTCTCAAACTGGTAAACAATCCAGTGTGTCACGCCAGGACCAAGCATATAGAGATTGATCACCACTTCATCAGGGAGAAGGTGTTGGAAGGGTCTCTGCTGGTCGGGCATGTTCAGAGTGAAGATAATCTTGCTGACATCTTCACGAAGCCGCTGTCGAAGGGGCCCTTTGAACGCTTGCGCAGCTTGCTGGGCTTGGTCACCACTTCTCACTTCAAGGGGGAGTGTTGAATTTTGTGAAGTGGAAGTGGGTGACGGGACAGGCCGCGCGGCCTGTGCGGACAGCTGTGGCGGACTGGGCGGACTGGGCGGACTGAGGTTGCGGCCTGGTGAAAAGTCTGGTGGAAGCCGGCTGTGTTCTGAGCGGGTTGTTGCATGGTGTCCGCGGTTTGGTGCGGCCTGGTATCTGCGGATAGAGAGGCTTGCGGACTGGTGCATTGCTCAGTGGTCGCGGGTGCAAGTTTGCGCTGTTGGCGGTTTGGTTCGAGTTCGCGGGAAGCCTTGCGGACTGGTGTGTCCGCGGTTGGGGCTGTTGCGGACTGGGCCTTGAGCTTGGCTGAGGCCTTGTCGAGCTCAGGTGTTACAGCAGGTCTTGCTGTGGAGACCGGTTGGCGGACTGATGTTTGGAGTCCGGCTTGGTGCTGCTGCGTTGGACAAGTGCGAGGAGCTCGCGGACTGGTGGCGGTCTGTGCTAGGGTGTTTGGCGGACGGGACTTTGTGTCCGCCATGCTCGCACTGGCCCTTGATGGTTTTGGACTTGGTCACACTTGGTGTCAAGTTCATGGTGTCCGCCGTATCCGCCAAGTCCGCTGTGACCGGGCGGACTGTTGCTGTTTGCCTTTGGTCGTGGACTTGTGGCGGATTGAGGTGTGAGTCTTGCGGACTGCCTCGGGTTGGTGCGGACTGCATTGAAGAGGGTGCTGTCCTGAAGCAGTTGGAGCTTTGCGGGCTGGTGCCTTGTCCGCTTAGCTTGGGCGGACTGGAGAGGGTTCGTCAATGGTTGTCTTGCTCCTGGCGGTTTCCCTTGGTGACTGGCTAAGTCCTCGCGGACTGAGCGGACAGTCGTTTTGTGTTCGCGCGGGCTGGGGCGGTGTCGCTATCTCATGGGCGGTGACCACACTCCTCACCTGGCCTATAAATAGGACCCCCCTGGCACATCTACAGTAACCTAAGTAACGTGAGTGAACAGTAATTTGGGTTGGGCGAGTGCTGCGGTCTGTGTTTTTCAGTCCGCGCGGATTGTTTCAGGCTGACGGTTTGCTGTGTGCAGGTCGCGCGGATAACTTCAAGGAGCCAGGAGTTTGGCTGTGACTTCGGTCAGTGCTTGGAAGTGTGCGGTCTCTGCGGACTCAGCAGGAGGTCGCTCTGCGGCTTGTCAGTTCTGTTTCAACTTTCCCAGCTTCAATAACCTGTCCGCCGGCTTCAGGCGGGTAGGGGTGTTCCTCAGTTCGGGTTCAGCAGGAGGCGAATAACGGTCTGTCCGCGCGGCCTCGCGGTCTCGGCGGACTCCGTGGTATTCGGCGGATTGCAGCATAGCTTGGGCGGTCTCGGCGGTCTCGGCGACCTCGCGGTCTCGGCGGACTGGAGTGCTGTCCGCCCGGCTTGTTTTTTGGTTCTTTCTGTTTACAGCTGTAATACTAGCGAAATCATGTCTCGCTATGTATGCCTCGGATTGTAATGAAGTGAATGCATAATAAGATCTTCTTGTGCTTCCATTGTTTTGTTGGGTGCAACCTCTAGTCCTTGGGTTTCCGCAGGTTCAGCGTGCGAACTGGGTAGTCCCGAAGATATTAATTTGGCGTTTGGGCTATCTTGCTGACCACGTTGAGAAAATTTAACATGGTATCAGAGGGAGGTTTCTGAGGTTGCGGTGGTTCAGTTGCGTGAGCGGAGGTCAGCCAGTGTTGTTACTCAGTGATTGAGTGGTGATCAACCTGTGTTGTTGCTCGGAGCTGCTGAAGGGTACCAACAGGTGATTGCAATGGAAGGAAGCTTAGTAAGAGGTCTGGGCATTGAACTCTTAACGCCGACTAACTATAAAAAGTGGAAGTCGTGCATGAAGAGTTATCTTCTGGGCGAGGAGCTGTGGGAAGTTGTCGGTGGAGACGACAGACAGGAAGTTACTGCTGCTTTCGGTACTGCTGAACAGGTGAGGCTCTGGAGAAGAACTAATGCTAAGGCAGAGTTCGTTCTGAAGAGAGCTGTCTCTCCGGAACTGTTTGATCACATCATTGGATGTGAGTCGGCTGCTGATATTTGGACAACCATTGACGAGTTGTTCAATAGGAAGAATGTGGCGCGGCTTCAGTTCCTGGAGAATGAGTTGGCCAGGGCAACTCAGGGAGACCTTTCCATCTCCAGGTACTTCTTAAAGATGAAGAGCTTGTGTGCTGAGCTGTCGGCACTGGATCCTGATGAGCCTATCTCTGAGGCAAAGATGAAGAGGCACATTTTCCGCGGCTTGCGGAAGGAGTATGTGGCCTTTGTTACGTCTGTTCAAGGGTGGGCTACTCAGCCGTCTCTGCTGGAGCTGGAGAATCTGCTTGCCTCGCAGGAGAGCTTAGCAAGGCAGATGGCTGGAGTGAATCTGAATCAGGAAGGCAGCGAGGCTCTCTTCTCAGGCAAGAAGAAGGGATGGGAAGGGAAGAAGAAGAAGAAGGTGCAGGCCGCTGTTGAGAAGGAGACTTCAACTTCATATCCGCCGGAGAGGAGCAATGCTCCTAAGGACTGGAAGAAGAATCTGAAGTGCTACCGGTGTCATCAGCGAGGGCACTTCAAGCGGGACTGCAAGGTCAAACTGCAGCCTGGGCATGCTGCGGGAAAGGAGGAAGCTTGCTCGCGAAGTGAAGAAGCAGAATGGGGAGGAGCTTTCATGACGGGCACTTGTGTCCGGGCCTTATCTGCTGAGGACTTCAACAGCGAGTGGATCATCGACTCCGGGTGTGGTCATCACCTCACCGGAGACAAGTCGAAGTTCACCTCCATGCAGGCTTACTCAGGTAATGAAGCTATTATCACTGCTGATAATACTGTTTATGCAGTAGAGAAGGAGGGGGTCGTGTCTTTGGGTAGTGATCAGGGGCCACTCACGTTAAGGAGTGTGTATCACGTGCCGGGCATGAAGAAGAACCTCTTCTCGGTGACCAACGCGGTGGACGCTGGGTATCACGTTCTGTTTGGGCCAACAGACGTGAGGTTCCTTCGCAACGTATCAGCGGTAAAGGCTGATGTTGCTCATGTTGGGAGGAGGGTGAAGAACTTGTTTGTTCTTTCCACCAGTGCCTATGTTGATAAGATGAGGGCCAATGATAGTGCGGCTATCTGGCATGAGAGGCTGGGGCATGTTGGCATGGACAAGCTAAAGGCTATGGCGAGTAGAAGTCTGGTGAGGGGGTTGCCGATGTTGTCCTCCTTTGGTGATGGGCATGTTTGTGCGGGCTGTCAATACGGTAAGGCACATCGCCTTCCGTTTGATAAATCTCAAACAAGGAGCAAGAAACCATTGGAGTGTGTTCATGGCGACCTGATGGGACCGACTGTTACTGCCAGCCTTGGTGGAAGCAAATACATGCTTGTCTTGGTTGATGACTACTCAAGGTATACTTGGGTGTACTTCTTAAAGGAGAAGTCGGATGCCTTCCGTTTGTTCGTGGAGTTCAAGGAGTTGGTAGAAGGCCGGCTTGGCTTGCGGATTAAGAAGTTTCGAACTGATAACGGGGGAGAGTTTGTCTCTTCCGAGTTTTCTAACTTCTGCAGGAAGCACGGGATCCAACGGGAGCTTACATGTGCTCACACTCCACAACAAAATGGGGTAGCGGAGCGGAAGATCCGTCATTTGACGGAAACCTGCAAATGCTGGCTGCATGCGAAAGATATCCCAAGGTCCTTTTGGGCGGAGGGAATGTCTTGTGCTGCTTACGTTATCAACCGGATGCCACTCAGCCCTATCAACATGAAGACGCCCATTGAGCTGTTGCTGAAGGAGAAGCCGAGTGTTGGACACCTTCGGGTGTTCGGTTCAACCTGCTACGTGCATGTCCCGGATGCTTCACAGACAAAGCTGGATGCGAAGGCAAGGAAACTTGTCTTTGTTGGCTATGATGAGCGGAAGAAGGGATGGAAGTGCATGGACCCTGTGTCGAAGAAGTTCGTGGTGTCAAGAGACGTTGTCTTTGACGAGCTGACGTCATATGGAGGTGGCTCGGTGGAGCCTACCGGAAGTAGCAAGGTTGAGGAAGCACCGGTGGAGGCTGCTGAAGGCTTGGAAGAGGAGCTTGCTGTTTCACCAGCAGCTCCTGTTGCTTCGAACTCCGAGGCTGAGCCTTCTGGCTCAGGAAGCAGGGGGAGCACTGCTCAATGCTTGCCCCAGGTAGGAGTGGAGCCTGAAGAAGCAACGGAAGCCGTGAGCAAGGAGCCATGTCTTCGGAGATCGAAGAGGGTGGTTAAGCCACCGGCTCGGTACTGTGATGGGAATGCAGTGAGCTTTGTCTCCTGCTTCTTTGCAGGTCCTCTGGATGAGCGAGAGCCTGCAAACTTCAACGAGGCCACTGGAGTGAAGGAGTGGGAAGGTGCCATGAAGGAAGAGATTGATGCTCTGAAGAAGAATGAAACCTGGGACCTTGTGCCCAAGGTTGATGGCGTTACTCCGGTTACTTGCAAGTGGGTCTATAAGTTGAAGAAGAAGGCTGATGGGAGCATTGATCGTTTCAAGGCTCGCCTGGTCGCTAGAGGATTCTCACAGCAGTATGGAGAAGACTATGAGGAGACATTCAGTCCAGTTGCGAAGATGACGTCTGTAAGAGTGGTGATCGCCTTGGCTGCTAGCAAGGGATGGAGGTTGTGGCAACTCGATGTGAAGAATGCCTTTCTTTACGGAGAGATTGACAAGGACATCTTCATGGATCAGCCGCTTGGTTTCGTCTCTGAGAAGCATCCGGACTATGTCTGCAAACTCAGGAAGGCTCTCTATGGGTTGAAGCAAGCTCCTCGAGCGTGGTATGGGAAGATTGCAGAGTACCTGCAGTTCTGTGGATACCTGGCTTCTAACTCGGATTCTAGCTTGTTCGTCAAGAAGAAGGGAGAGCTAAGAGTCTTGGTCCTGCTGTATGTGGATGATATGATCATCACAGGGAACTCGGAGGAGGAAGTAGCAAGGCTCAGGGGAGAGCTTGCTATACGCTTCGAGATGAAAGACTTGGGAGAGTTGCATCACTTTCTTGGTCTGGAAGTGGAGAGGAAGGAGTGCGGGATTCTCATTAGCCAGAAAGGGTATGCTGATCGTATTGTGAAGCGGTTTGGCATGGGCGAAGGGAAGAAGTGCTCTACTCCACTGGAATCTGGGCTGAAGCTTCGACGGGATGAGGGAAGGGTTCTTAATGATCCCTTGGTGTTCAGGGCTCTTGTTGGGAGCTTGATTTATCTGACGATTACAAGGCCGGATATAGCTTATGCTGTTGGCCGAGTAAGTCGGTATATGGCTGAACCAAGGCAATCTCATCTAGTGGCGGCGAAGGGAATTCTGAAGTATGTCAAGGTGACTTCTGAGATGGGACTCCTCTATGGAAGGGATGCGGAGTTTGCGTTGCTCGGGTACACGGATGCTGACTATGGCGGTGATTCGGATGATCGAAGGTCTACTTCGGGTTATGTGTTCACTTGCGGTTCAGCTAGCATCTCGTGGTGTAGCAAAAAGCAGGACTCGGTGTCGGTTTCAACCACGGAGGCGAAGTATAAGGCTTCGGCCTTGGCTGCTCGGGAAGCCGTTTGGTTGAGGAGGCTCATAGAGGATGTTCATGAAGAAGTGCAAGGGCCTACTTTACTCCGGGGTGACAATGAGAGTGCTCTCAAACTGGTAAACAATCCAGTGTGTCACGCCAGGACCAAGCATATAGAGATTGATCACCACTTCATCAGGGAGAAGGTGTTGGAAGGGTCTCTGCTGGTCGGGCATGTTCGGAGTGAAGATAATCTTGTTGACATCTTCACGAAGCCGCTGTCGAAGGGGCCCTTTGAACGCTTGCGCAGCTTGCTGGGCTTGGTCACCACTTCTCACTTCAAGGGGGAGTGTTGAATTTTGTGAAGTGGAAGTGGGTGACGGGACAGGCCGCGCGGCCTGTGCGGACAGCTGTGGCGGACTGGGCGGACTGGGCGGACTGAGGTTGCGGCCTGGTGAAAAGTCTGGTGGAAGCCGGCTGTGTTCTGAGCGGGTTGTTGCATGGTGTCCGCGGTTTGGTGCGGCCTGGTATCTGCGGATAGAGAGGCTTGCGGACTGGTGCATTGCTCAGTGGTCGCGGGTGCAAGTTTGCGCTGTTGGCGGTTTGGTTCGAGTTCGCGGGAAGCCTTGCGGACTGGTGTGTCCGCGGTTGGGGCTGTTGCGGACTGGGCCTTGAGCTTGGCTGAGGCCTTGTCGAGCTCAGGTGTTACAGCAGGTCTTGCTGTGGAGACCGGTTGGCGGACTGATGTTTGGAGTCCGGCTTGGTGCTGCTGCATTGGACAAGTGCGAGGAGCTCGCGGACTGGTGGCGGTCTGTGCTAGGGTGTTTGGCGGACGGGACTTTGTGTCCGCCATGCTCGCACTGGCCCTTGATGGTTTTGGACTTGGTCACACTTGGTGTCAAGTTCATGGTGTCCGCCGTATCCGCCAAGTCCGCTGTGACCGGGCGGACTGTTGCTGTTTGCCTTTGGTCGTGGACTTGTGGCGGATTGAGGTGTGAGTCTTGCGGACTGCCTCGGGTTGGTGCGGACTGCCATTGAAGAGGGTGCTGTCCTGAAGCAGTTGGAGCTTTGCGGGCTGGTGCCTTGTCCGCTTAGCTTGGGCGGACTGGAGAGGGTTCGTCAATGGTTGTCTTGCTCCTGGCGGTTTCCCTTGGTGACTGGCTAAGTCCTCGCGGACTGAGCGGACAGTCGTTTTGTGTTCGCGCGGGCTGGGGCGGTGTCGCTATCTCATGGGCGGTGACCACACTCCTCACCTGGCCTATAAATAGGACCCCCCTGGCACATCTACAGTAACCTAAGTAACGTGAGTGAACAGTAATTTGGGTTGGGCGAGTGCTGCGGTCTGTGTTTTTCAGTCCGCGCGGATTGTTTCAGGCTGACGGTTTGCTGTGTGCAGGTCGCGCGGATAACTTCAAGGAGCCAGGAGTTTGGCTGTGACTTCGGTCAGTGCTTGGAAGTGTGCGGTCTCTGCGGACTCAGCAGGAGGTCGCTCTGCGGCTTGTCAGTTCTGTTTCAACTTTCCCAGCTTCGATAACCTGTCCGCCGGCTTCAGGCGGGTAGGGGTGTTCCTCAGTTCGGGTTCAGCAGGAGGCGAATAACGGTCTGTCCGCGCGGCCTCGCGGTCTCGGCGGACTCCGTGGTATTCAGCGGATTGCAGCATAGCTTGGGCGAGCTCAGCGGTCTCGGCGGTCTCGGCGACCTCGCGGTCTCGGCGGACTGGAGTGCTGTCCGCCCGGCTTGTTTTTTGGTTCTTTCTGTTTACAGCTGTAATACTAGCGAAATCATGTCTCGCTATGTATGCCTCGGATTGTAATGAAGTGAATGCATAATAAGATCTTCTTGTGCTTCCATTGTTTTGTTGGGTGCAACCTCTAGTCCTTGGGTTTCCGCAGGTTCAGCGTGCGAACTGGGTAGTCCCGAAGATATTAATTTGGCGTTTGGGCTATCTTGCTGACCACGTTGAGAAAATTTAACAATGAAGAGTTATCTTCTTGGCGAGGAGCTGTGGGAAGTCGTTGGTGGAGATGACAGGCAGGAAGTCATAGCTGATAATACTATTTATGCAGTAGAGAAAGAGGGGGTCGTGTCGTTAGGTAGTGATCAGGGGCCACTCACGTTAAGGAGTGTGTATCACGTGCCGGGCATGAAGAAAAACCTCTTCTCGGTGACTAATGCGGTGGACGCTGGTTATCACGTTCTGTTTGGGGCAACAGACGTGAGGTTCCTTCGCAACGTATCAGCGGTGAAAGCTGATGTTGCTCATGTAGGGAGGAGGGTGAAGAACTTATTTGTTCTTGCTACCACTTCTTATGTTGATAAGATGAGGGCTAATGATGGCGCTGCTATCTGGCATGAGAGGCCGGGACATGTTGGCATGGACAAGCTGAAGGCTATGGCTAGTAGAAGTTTGGTGAAGGGGTTGCCGATGTTGTCTTCCTTTGGTGACGGGCATGTTTGCGCGGGCTGTCAATACGGTAAGGCTCATCGCCTTCCGTTTGATAAATCACAAACAAGGAGCAAGAAACCATTGGAGTGTGTTCTTGGCGACCTGATGGGACCAACGGTTACTGCCAGCCTTGGTGGAAGAAAATACATGCTTGTCTTGGTTGATGACTACTCAAGGTATACTTGGGTATACTTCTTAAAGGAGAAGTCAGAAGCCTTCCTTTTGTTTGTGGAGTTTAAGGAGTTGGTAGAAGGCCGGCTTGGCTTGCGGATTAAGAAGCTTAGAACTGATAACGGGGGTGAATTTGTTTCCTCCGAGTTTTCTAACTTCTGCAGGAAGCACGAGATCCAACGAGAGCTTACTTGTGCTCACACTCCACAACGAAATGGGGTAGCGGAGCGCAAGATCCATCATTTGACGGAAACCTACAAATGCTGGCTTCATGGGAAAGATATCCCAAGGTCCTTTTGGGCGGAGGGAATGTCTTGTGCTGCTTATGTTATCAACCGGATGCCACTCAGCCCTATCAACATGAAGACTCCTATTGAGATGTTGCTAAAGGAGAAGCTGAGTGTGGGACACCTTCAGGTGTTCGGTTCAACTTGCTATGTGCATGTCCCGGATGCTTCACGAACTAAGCTGGATGCGAGGGCAAGGAAGCTTGTCTTTGTTGGCTACGATGAGCGGAAAAAGGGATGGAAATGCATGGATCCAGTGACGAAGAAATTCGTGGTTTCAAGAGACGTTGTCTTTGACGAGTTGACGTCATATGGAGGTGGCTCGGCTGAGCTAACCGGAAGTAGCAAGGTTGATGAAGCACCGGTCGCGGTTGTTGATGGCTTGGAAGAGGAGCTTGCTGTGTCACCAGCGGCTCCTGTTGCTTCTTACTCTGAGGCTGAGCCTTCTGGCTCAGGAAGCAGGGGGAGCACTGTTCAATGCTTGCCCCAGGTAGGAGTGTAGCCCGAAGAAGCAACGGAGGAAGTGAGCAAGGAGCCAACACTTCGGAGATCGAAGAGGGTGGTTAATCCACCGGCTCGTTACAGTGATGGGAATGCAGTGAGCTTTATCTCCTGCTTCTTTGCAGGTCCTCTGGATGAGCGAGAGCCTGCAAACTTCAACGAGGCCACTGGAGTGAAGGAGTGGAAAGATGCCATGCAAGAAGAGATTGATGCTCTGAAGAAGAATGAAACCTGGGATCTTGTGCCCAAGGTTGATGGCATTACTCCGGTTACTTGCAAGTGGGTGTTCAAGTTGAAGAAGAAGGCTGATGGGAGCATTGATAGGTACAAGGCTCGCCTGGTCGCTAGAGGATTCTCACAGCAGTATGGATAAGACTATGAGGAGACATTCAGTCCAGTTGCGAAGATGACTTCAGTTAGAGTGGTGATCGCCTTGGCTGCTAGCAAGGGATGGAGGTTGTGGAAACTCGATGTAAAGAATGCCTTTATTTACGGAGAGATTGATAAGGACATCTTCATGGATCAGCCGCTTGGTTTTGTCTCTGAAAAGCATCCGGACTATGTCTGCAAACTCAGGAAGGCTCTCTATGGGTTGAAGCAAGCTCCTAGAGCATGGTATGGGAAGATTGCAGAGTATTTGCAATTCTGTGGATACCTTGCTTCAAACTCGGATTCAAGCTTGTTCATCAAGAAGAAGGGGGAGCTACGAGTCTTGGTCCTGCTGTATGTGGATGACATGATCATCACAGGGAACTCGGAGGTGGAATTAGCAAGGCTCAGGGCAGAGCTTGCTATATGCTTCGAGATGAAAGACTTAGGAGAGTTGCATCACTTTCTTGGTCTTGAAGTGGAGAGGAAGGAGTGAGGTGTTCTCATTTGCCAGAAAGGGTATGCTGATCGCATTGTGAAGCGGTTCGGCATGGGCGAAGGGAAGAAGTACTATACTCCACTGGAACCTGGGCAAAAGCTTCGACGAGATGAGGGAAGGGTTCTTCATGATCCCTTGGTGTTCAGGGCTCTTGTTGGGAGCTTGATTTATCTGACGATTACAAGGCCGGACATTGCTTATGCTGTGGGCCGAGTAAGTCGGTATATGGCTGAACCAAGGCAATCTCATCTAGTGGCGGCAAAGGGTATTCTGAAGTATGTCAAGATGTCTTCTGACATGGGACTCCTCTATGGAAGGGACTCGGTGTTTGGTTTGCTCGGGTACACGGATGCTGACTATGGCGGTGATTCGGATGATCGGAGGTCTACTTCAGGTTATGTGTTCACTTGCGGTTCAGCTGGCATCTCGTGGTGTAGCAAGAAGCAGGACTCTGTGTCAGTTTCAACCACGGAGGCGGAGTATAAGGCTTCGGCCTTGGCTGCTCGGGAAGCCGTTTGGTTGAGGAGGCTTATAGAGGATGTTCATGAAGAAGTGCAAGGGCCTACTTTACTCCGGGGTGACAATGAGAGTGCTCTCAAACTGGTTAACAATCCAGTGTGTCACGTCCGGACCAAGCATATAGAGATTGATCACCATTTCATCAGGGAGAAGGTGTTGGAAGGATCTCTGCTGGTCGGGCATGTTCGGAGTGAAGATAATCTTGCTGACATCTTCACGAAGCCACTGTCGAAGGGGCCCTTTGAACGCTTGCGCAGCTTGCTGGGCTTGGTCACCACTTCCCACTTCAAGGGGGAGTGTTGAATTTTGTGAAGTGGAAGTGGTTGATGGGACAGGCCGTGCGGCCTGGGCGGACAAGTTTGGCGGACTAGGCGGACTGGGCGGACTATGTTGTGCGGCCTGGTGGTAGGTCTAGTGGGAAGCCAGAGCTTGTCTTCTGAGCGGTTTGTTTGCATGGAGTTCGCAGACTCAGCGGCCTGATATCTGCGGATAGAGAGGCTTGCGGACTGGTGCTTTGCTCAGTGGCCGTGGTGCAAGCTTGTGCAGTTTAGCGGTTTGGCTCGTGTCCGCGGGTTGCTTGCGGACTGGTGTGTTCGCGGTATTGGCAGCTGTGGACTGGGCTTAGAGCTTGGCTGAGGCCTTGTCGAGCTCTGGTGTTACAGCAGGTGCTTTGCTGTGAAGGTCTTTGGCGGCCTGGTGTTGGAGTCCGGGTTGGTTGCTGCGTTGGACAGAAGTGCAAGGAGCCTGCGGACTGATGGCGGTCTGTGCTAGGGTGTTTGGCGGATGGGGGTTTGTGTCCGCCATGCTTGCTTTGTTCCTTGGTGGTTTTGGTCTTGGTCAATCTCTGTGCCAAGACCATAGTGTTCGCAGTATCTGCCAAGTCCGCTGTGACCGGGCGGACTGTTGTTGTCTGCCTTTGGTCGTGGACTTGTGGCGGATTGAGGTGTATGTCTTGCGGACGGCCTCGGGTTGGTGCGGACAGCCATTGAAGGGGTTTTGCTGTCCATCAGCAATTGGTGCTTTGCGGGCTGATGCCTTGTCTGCATTGCTTGGGCGGACTGGAGAGGGTTCGCCATTGTCTCCTTGCTCTTGGAGGTTTTCCTTGGTGACCGGCTAAGTCCATGCGGACTCGGCGGATGGTGGTTTTGCTAACGCGCGAGCTAGGGCGGTGTCGCTATCTCTTGGGCGGTGACCACACTCCTCACCTTGCCTATAAATAGGACCCCCCTGGAAGTTCTACAGTAACTAGAGTGAACAGTAAGTTGGGTTGAGTGAGTGTTGCGGTCTCTGTTTGTCAGTCCGCGCGGATTGTTTCAGTGCTGACGTTTGCTGTTTGCAGGTCGCGCGGGTAGCTTCAAGGAGCCAGCAGTTTGGCTGTGACTTCGGTCAAGTACTTGGAAGTGCGCGGTCTCTGCGGACTCAGCAGGAGGTCGCTCTGCGGCTTGTCAGTTCTGTTTCATCTTTGCCAGCTCCAATAACCTGTCCGCCGGCTTTAGGCGGGTAGGGGTGTTCCTCAGTTCAGCTTCAGCAGGAGACGAATAACGGTGTGTCCGCGCGGCCTCGCGGCTTCAGTGGACTCCGTGGGTATTCGGCGGTCTGCAGCTAGTTCGGGCGATCTCAGCGGACTTGGCGACCTCGCGGTCTCGGCGGACTCCGGTGCTGTCCGCCCGGCTTGTTTTTTGGTGCTTTCTGTTTACAGCTGTTATACTAGCGAAATCATGTCTCGCTATGTATGCCTCGTGTTGTAAAGAAGTGAATGCTTAATAGACCTGCTTGTGCTTCTATTGTTGTTGGGATTTACCTTTACCTTTGGTCCTCAGTTTTCCGCTGGTTCAACGTGCGAACTGGGTAGTTTCGAAGATATTGATTTGGCGTTTGGGCTATCTTGCTGACCACGTTGAGAAAATTTAACATGGTATCAGAGGGAGGTTCAGTTGCGTGAGCGGAAGTCAGCCAGCGTTGTTACTCAGTGATTGAGTGGTGATCAACCTGTGTTGTTGCTCTGAGCTTCTGAAAGGGGAAAGGTTGCCAACTGGTGTTGCAATGGAAGGCATCTTTGCAAGAGGTCTGGGTATTGAACTCTTAACGCCGACTAACTTCAAGAAGTGGAAGTCGTGCATGAAGAGTTATCTTCTTGTCGAGGAGCTGTGGGAAGTCGTTGGTGGAGATGACAGGCAGGAAGTCATTGTTGATAATACTGTTTATTCAGTAGAGAAAGAGGGGGTCGTGTCGTTGGGTAGTGATCAGGGGCCACTCACGTTAAGGAGTGTGTATCACGTGCCGGGCATGAAGAAAAACCTCTTCTCGGTGACTAATGCGGTGGACGCTGGTTATCACGTTCTGTTTGGGCCAACAGACGTGAGGTTCCTTCGCAACGTATCAGCGGTGAAAGCTGATGATGCTCATGTAGGGAGGAGGGTGAAGAACTTATTTGTTCTTGCTACCACTTCTTATGTTGATAAGATGAGGGCTAATGATAGCGCTGCTATCTGGCATGAGAGGCTGGGACATGTTGGCATGGACAAGCTGAAGGCTATGGCTAGTAGAAGTTTGGTGAAGGGGTTGCCGATGTTGTCTTCCTTTGGTGACGGGCATGTTTGCGCGGGCTGTCAATACGGTAAGGCTCATCGCCTTCCGTTTGATAAATCACAAACAAGGAGCAAGAAAACATTAGAGTGTGTTCATGGCGACCTGATGGGACCAACGGTTACTGCCAGCCTTGGTGGAAGAAAATACATGCTTGTCTTGGTTGATGACTACTCAAGGTATACTTGGGTATACTTCTTAAAGAAGAAGTCGGAAGCCTTCCTTTTGTTTGTGGAGTTTAAGGAGTTGGTAGAAGGCCGGCTTGGCTTGCGGATTAAGAAGCTTAGAACTGATAACGGGGGTGAATTTGTTTTCTCCGAGTTTTCTAACTTTTGCAGGAAGCACGGGATCCAACGAGAGCTTACTTGTGCTCACACTCCACAACAAAATGGGGTAGCGGAGCGGAAGATCCGTCATTTGACGGAGACCTGCAAATGCTGGCTTCATGTGAAAGATATCCCAAGGTCCTTTTGGGCAGAGAGAATGTCTTGTGCTGCTTATGTTATCAACCGGATGCCACTCAGCCCTATCAACATAAAGACTCCTATTGAGCTGTTGCTAAAGGAGAAGCCGAGTGTGGGACACCTTCGGGTGTTCGGTTCAACTTGCTATGTGCATGTCCCGGATGCTTCACGAACTAAGCTGGATGCGAAGGCAAGGAAGCTTGTCTTTGTTGGCTACGATGAGCGGAAGAAGGGATGGAAATGCATGGATCCAGTGACGAAGAAATTCGTGGTTTCAAGAGACGTTGTCTTTGACGAGTTGACGTCATATGGAGGTGGCTCGGCTGAGCTAACCGGAAGTAGAAAGGTTGATGAAGCACCGGTCGCGGCTGTTGATGGCTTGGAAGAGGAGCTTGCTGTGTCACCGGCGGCTCCTGTTGCTTGTTACTCTGAGGCTGAGCCTTCTGGCTCAGGAAGCAGGGGGAGCACTGTTTAATGCTTGCCCCAGGTAGGAGTGGTGCCCGAAGAAGCAACGGAGGAAGTGAGCAAGGAGCCAACACTTCGGAGATCGAAGAGGGTGGTTAAGCCACCGGCTCGTTACTGTGATGGGAATGCAGTGAGCTTTGTCTCCTACTTCTTTGCAGGTCCTCTAGATGAGCGAGAGCCTGCAAACTTCAACGAGGCCACTGGAGTGAAGGAGTGGGAAGATGCCATGCAAGAAGAGATTGATGCTCTGAAGAAGAATGAAACCTGGGATCTTGTGCCCAAGGTTGATGGCATTACTCCGGTTACTTGCAAGTGGGTGTTCAAGTTGAAGAAGAAGGCTGATGGGAGCATTGATAGGTACAAGGCTCGCCTGGTCGCTAGAGGATTCTCACAGCAGTATGGAGAAGACTATGAGGAGACATTCAGTCCAGTTGCGAAGATGACTTCAGTTAGAGTGGTGATCGCCTTGGCTGCTAGCAAGGGATGGAGGTTGTGACAACTCGATGTAAAGAATGCCTTTCTTTACGGAGAGATTGACAAGGACATCTTCATGGATCAGCCGCTTGGTTTTGTCTCTGAAAAGCATCCGGACTATGTCTGCAAACTCAGGAAGGCTCTCTATGGGTTGAAGCAAGCTCCTAGAGCATGGTATGGGAAGATTGCAGAGTATTTGCAATTCTGTGGATACCTTGCTTCAAACTCGGATTCAAGCTTGTTCATCAAGAAGAAGCGGGAGCTACGAGTCTTTGTCCTGCTGTATGTGGATGACATGATCATCACAGGGAACTCGGAGGGGGAAGTAGCAATGCTCAGGGCAGAGCTTGTTATACGCTTCGAGATGAAAGACTTAGGAGAGTTGCATCACTTTCTTGGTCTTGAAGTGGATAGGAAGGAGTGAGGTGTTCTCATTTGCCAGAAAGGGTATGCTGATCGCATTGTGAAGCGGTTCGGCATGGGCGAAGGGAAGAAGTGCTCTACTCCACTGGAACCTGGGCAAAAGCTTCGACGAGATGAGGGAAGGGTTCTTCATGATCCCTTGGTGTTCAGGGCTCTTGTTGGGAGCTTGATTTACCTGACGATTACAAGGCTGGACATTGCTTATGCTGTGGGCCGAGTAAGTCGGTATATGGCTGAACCAAGGCAATCTCATCTAGTGGCGGCAAAGGGTATTCTGAAGTATGTCAAGATGTCTTCTGACATGGGACTCCTCTATGGAAGGGACTCGGAGTTTGGTTTGCTCGGGTACACGGATGCTGACTATGGCGGTGATTCGGATGATCGGAGGTCTACTTCAGGTTATGTGTTCACTTGCGGTTAAGCTGGCATCTCGTGGTGTAGCAAGAAGCAGGACTCTGTGTCAGTTTCAACCACAGAGGCGGTGTATAAGGCTTCGGCCTTGGCTGCTCGGGAAGCCGTTTGGTTGAGGAGGCTTATAGAGGATGTTCATGAAGAAGTGCAAGGGCCTACTTTACTCCGGGGTGACAATGAGAGTGCTCTCAAACTGGTTAACAATCCAGTGTGTCACGTCAGGACCAAGCATATAGAGATTGATCACCATTTCATCAGGGAGAAGGTGTTGGAAGGATCTCTGCTGGTCGGGCATGTTCGGAGTGAAGATAATCTTGCTGACATCTTCACGAAGCCACTATCGAAGGGGCCCTTTGAACGCTTGCGCAGCTTGCTGGGCTTGGTCACCACTTCCCACTTCAAGGGGGAGTGTTGAATTTTGTGAAGTGGAAGTGGTTGATGGGACAGGCCGTGCGGCCTGGGCGGACAAGTTTGGCGGACTAGGCGGACTGGGCAGACTATATTGTGCGGCCTGTTGGTAGGTCAAGTGGGAAGCCATAGCTTGTCTTCTGAGCGGTTTGTTTGCATGGAGTTCGCGGACTGAGCGGCCTGATATCTGCGGATAGAGAGGCTTGCGGACTGGTGCTTTGCTCAGTGGCCGTGGTGCAAGCTTGTGCGGTTTAGCGGTTTGGCTCGTGTCCGCGGGTTGCTTGCGGACTGGTGTGTTCGCGGTATTGGCAGCTGTGGACTGGGCTTAGAGCTTGGCTGAGGCCTTGTCGAGCTCTGGTGTTACAGCAGGTGCTTTGCTGTGAAGGTCTTTGGCGGCCTGGTGTTGGAGTCCGGGTTGGTTGCTGCGTTGGAAAGAAGTGCAAGGAGCCTGCGGACTGATGGCGGTCTGTGATAGGGTGTTTGGCGGATGGGGGTTTGTGTCCGCCATGCTTGCTTTGTTCCTTGGTGGTTTTGGTCTTGGTCAATCTCTGTGCCAAGACCATAGTGTCCGCAGTATCTGCCAAGTCCGCTGTGACCGGGCGGACTGTTGTTGTCTGCCTTTGGTCGTGGACTTGTGGCGGATTGAGGTGTATGTCTTGCGGACGGCCTCGGGTTGGTGCGGACAGTCATTGAAGGGGTTTTGCTGTCCAGCAGCAATTGGTGCTTTACGGGCTGATGCCTTGTCCGCATTGCTTGGGCGGACTGGAGAGGGTTCGCCATTGTCGCCTTGCTTTTGGCGGTTTTCCTTGGTGACCGACTAAGTCCATGAGGACTCGGCGGACGGTGGTTTTGCTAACGCGCGAGCTTGGGCGGTGTCGCTATCTCTTGGGCGGTGACCACACTCCTCAACTTGCCTATAAATAGGACCCCCCTGGCAGGTCTACAGTAACTAGAGTGAACAATAAGTTGGGTTGAGCGAGTGCTGTGGTCTCTGTTTGTCAGTCCGCGCGGATTGTTTCAGTGCTGACGTTTGCTGTTTGCAGGTCGTGCGGGTAGCTTCAAGGAGCCAGGAGTTTGGCTGTGACTTCGGTCAAGTACTTGGAAGTGTGCGGTCTCTGCGGACTCAGCAGGAGGTCGCTCTGCAGCTTGTCAGTTCTGTTTCATGTTTGCCAGCTCCAATAACCTGTCCGCTGGCTTCAGGCGGGTAGGGGTGTTCCTCAGTTCAGCTTCAGCAGGAGACGAATAACGGTGTGTCCGCGCGGCCTCGCGTCTTCAGCGGACTCCGTAGGTATTCGGCGGTGTGCAGCTAGTTCGGGCGATCTCAGCGGACTCGGCGACCTCGGCGACCTCGCGGTCTCGGCATACTCCGGTGCTGTCCGCCCGGCTTGTTTTTTGGTGCTTTCTGTTTACAGCTGTTATACTAGCGAAATCATGTCTCGCTATATATGCCTCGTGTTGTAAAGAAGTGAATGCTTAATAGACCTGCTTGTGCTTCTATTGTTGTTGGGATTTACCTTTACCTTTGGTCCTCGGTTTTCCGCTGGTTCAACGTGCGAACTGGGTAGTTCCGAAGATATTGATTTGGCGTTTGGGCTATCTTGCTAACCACGTTGAGAAAATTTAACAGTATGGATACCCACTTAGTAGTATAAGTGCCTGTTCTACTGTCGCCGCCTGGCCACGGCAGTTGATGCCTGAGAGGTTAGCTACCTGCTCGAATAGTGAGAACTAATGGTCTATACCGACATAGCGGATGCATGTGTGTGAGCATGTGTGAGTCATTATATAACATACATTCCTTTACATATCATTGCACACAACAAGATTCTCATCATATAAGTTTGTATGGGCACTCTTATAGGATCAGTTACTTTATGTGAACCGATCCTTAACTTATAAGCTTGTATGGGCATCCGTATAAGTTAAGTTACTTACCTGCTGTAGTTACTTATACTTGTAGAATTTCTATATCTCTTGTAGAACTGTTAGATTGAAATAATGATAATCATAATGTACTATTGCCACCTGCTTGTACCTGTTTTATTGCTTATATATATAATGTATCTTTGTTCCTTTCTCCGCCCGGTGTCGAGGAGTCGCCGGGGGAGAGGATGTGAAGCCACTTAGTCTTTTCAACTAACAGTTGCTACGTCTTCCTTTTTAGGAGGTCACCCCGTAGGTAGAGCAGTCGCAGACTTTGCAGCAGGACATCTAGGTCAGGACGACAGGGCCTAAAGGGACGGTACCTTCGCTACCATCGGTTACTGATGTGAGACTCTGATGCAGCCCTTTTGGGAAATTACTAGTTGTAATCTGATGTTATAGAAGCATGTTTTAGCTTCTCTATTTTGTGTATTTTTGGACATATATATTGGTGTGGATTTGACTTCTATATTCATTGTTATCTTGGTTGGGTTGGCATGTTTATATTGATATTGGTTGTAGCCGGCAGAATAGGCGTCTTATGGTACAGGTTATCCTGTGTGCTAATGCTACCGCAAGGAGGCTGTTCTGGGTATAAGACCCTCTTTGTGTCGTGTTTGGGATCCGGGAGGGGGGGGGGGGTCTCACAAATTCTATCAGTTTGCGACGATCCTCAACTAAAGAAGTCATTCAGTAATGATACCACCCCCGTTCGATTCGTCAGTTTGGGGACAATCTGACTTAGCGGAAGCAGTGGTGTGCCCATATGTAATTCACACTAAGTTTGTCCAACTTTGACCTTAAGATTAGCCAACCTGACCGTAAGTTTGTATTCTACGTGTATATTCCAGTGCACATTGAGCCGATGGGGGGCACTCCTGCCCCTTCCTAACCCACTCAGTTCCAACAATCCGAGTTGGGGCAGACGCTCACCGCCATCCTGGATGCTTTTAGGGCGCAGCATCCTCCGGTGCAACAGCATGCCCTGGGCTCTAACTGGCTGAGCACCTTTCAGGCTCTCTCCCCTCCTGCCTACCTCGGGACGAAATCATCCGTACGTACGGAGGAATGGCTTGACACTATGCAGGAGTTGTTGGCGGGGATCCGTTGCCCGTCTAACATGGCTGTGATGTTGGCGGTGTCTGTCTTGGAGCTACATGCTAAGAGGTGGCGGAAGTCACTCATGGGCTCCACCTTCCAAGGACGAGTGTATACAGAGATAAGTTGGAGCTAGTTCTTGGGTGTCTTCTTGGAGCACTTCATTCCTTCATCCGCTCGAGATGAACTCGAGGATAGGTTCATACTACTGAAGCTAGGATCAAACATGGTTACAGAATACCAGCGAGAGTTCCAGCATCTCGCAAGATTCGCAGATTCATATGAGTTGGATGATAGAGGTTACGTCAAGCATTTCTACGAAGGGCTGCGAGATCCCCTAAGGCAGACCCTTTTGTTTATAGCGAACGCTAGCTTGGCGGAGATTATTGATTTGTCAAAGAGATTGGAGGCGGACCACTTGGGAAGTGGTAAGAGGACTGCGGAGGGCATAATGGAAGCCGGCCCAAGCAATAGAAGGAGATAGGACTTTAGAGGAGGTAGAGGATATCAAAGAGGTGGAGGGCATTTCCACCGAAACTTTACAGTGGAGCATCCGGTATCGCAACCTCCCGCGTTGCCTCCACCGCCACAGCCTCGGCAATTTCAGCAACCCGAGAGGCATTGTGGGCTGGTGTGTTTTAAATGCAACCAATCGGGTCACATTCGACGCTACTGCCCGCAATTGTTTGGGAACGTCCCTCCCGCTCTTCCTCCAGCATCTCCTCGAGGGCGAGGTTACATGCATGGTCGAGGATGAGGACCGCGAGGAGGTAACCCTGGTCCTGCCCGGGATCAAGTGTACGTGCTGTACATGGCGCAGGAACGGAATCCCCAAGATGTGATTGCAGGTATGTTTCAATTAATTATCAAATTTTCATTGTTTAGCTTAAATTGCTTAAGACATACTAGATATCTAGCAATAAGTTTTGGTTATTGGTATCAAGGCACTGTGGTAGTTGGCGGAAAGGCGGCCTATGCGCTGTTCGATACTGGTGCCTCACACTCCTTTGTGTTTGAGGATTTCATTAAATACATGGAGGGTGTACAATATTTTACTGGAATAGCCCGACGAGTGCGCCTCCCGGATGGATCAGAGATGATCGCGACCACAAAATGCGAATTTGAGATACTTATTGAAGGAAAGGCCTTTGATACGCCTGCCACGGTCTTGAGAATGTCGGAGTTTGACATCATTCTGGGCATGGCGTGGTTGGACTGGCACTTCGAAAGGATTGACTGCACGGAGAAGCTGATCTATTTGAGACATGGAGACTCCGACATCATCTTCCAAGGTATTAGCTTCGCCTCGTATGTCGATATCTTCCGTTCAGGTTATAAAAGCCCATATTAAGGGGGATGAAGTCTTCATGATCTAGTTCGAGTTGAAGGAGATAACATTAGATATAAAAGACGTACGGGTGGTGCGGGAATTCCCCGAGGTATTTTCTGAGAAACTTCCAGGACTACCCCCGCATAGAGAAGTCAATTTCGAAATTATTCTAGTACCGGGTGCCAAGCTTGTATCCAGGGCCCCTTACCAAATGGCCCCGAAGGAACTCATGGAGTTTAGATTTCAACTGCAAGAACTGGTGGAGTCAGGGTTCGTTCATCCCAGCTCGTCACCCTGGGGAGCCCCTGTATTGTTCGTAAAGAAGAAGGATGGAACCCTGCGTTTGTGTACAGACTATCGGGAACTCAATCTACTGACGGTGCGGAACACTTATCCGCTACCTCGGATCGACGAGTTGTTCGATCAACTAGTAGGGGCGCATTGATTTTCAAAATTGGATTTGTGCTCTGGATATTATCAATTGAGGATACAGGAAGGGGACATTCAGAAAATGGCCTTTAGTTCAAGATACGGGTTGTACGAGTTCACGGTAATGCTGTTTGGGCTCACCAATGCCCCTTCGACTTTCATGAGCCAGATGAACAAGGTGTTCGGACCTTATTTGGACATCTTCGTCATTGTTTTCATCGACGACATCCTAGTCTATTCAAAGATGGAAGCAGAGAATATCGAGCACCTGACTTTAGTATTGAAGAAATTGAAGGAGCACGCCTTGTTCTCCAAGTTCAGCTAGTGCGAATTCTAGCTTAAGGAGGTTGCTTTCTTGGGACACGTGATCAGTGGAGCTGGCCTAGCGGTGGATCCGGCCAAGGTGCGTGCCGTGAGGAGTGCTCTCCCGTGAAGTCGGCGGCCGATGTGCGGAGCTTCCTTGGACTTGCCGGGTACTATCACAAGTTCGTGAAAGTATTCTCCAAGATTGCCCTCCCTTTTACTTCCTTGATGAAGAAAGGTGTGCCATTTGAGTGGACACCCCAATGTGAACCAGCGTTCTAAGAGCTGAAGGATAGACTTACCTCTGCCCCCATCCTTGGACTTCCGTCTGGTAAGGAAGGATTTAAAGTTTACACCGACGCATCAAAACAAGGGATGGGAGCAGTATTGATGCAGCATGGGCACGGGATCGCTTACGCCTCAAGACAGCTGAAGAAGCATGAAATCAAATACCCGGTTCATGCTTTGGAATTGGGCGCAATGGTGTTCTCCTTGAAGGTTTGGAGGCACTATCTATATGGCGTCCACTGCGAGATCTTTTCAGATCACAAAAACTTAAAGTATGTTTGCACGCAGAAGGATTTGAACTTGAGACAACGGCGGTGGTTAGAGTTTTTGTGCGATTATGAGTTCACCTTGAACTACCACCCTGGAAAAGCGAACTCGGTGGATAATGCATTGAGCAGAAAAGTACCAGACTCGAGCCCAGAGTCTCGGTTGATGAGTATTTAGTTGGCTCGGATGATTGAAGAGATGGATATTACTTTGGTATATAAGGCTCCTTCGGCAGATTATACGGAGTACTTGGCAAGCATGAGCATAGTTTGTGATATCCGGGACCGAATCCGGGCGGAGCAAGGAATGGATGCTGCTCTGGCCCTGACAATCAAGTCAATCTAAGATGGGACCACGGATGAGTATACGCTAAAAGGTGACTTCGTTTATTTTCGCGGTCGGCTCTATATTCCTAAGGGCGGTAAAATCCGAGAGGATATCTTGAGAGAGGCACATTGCTCTCAGTATTCAGTACACCCGGGTATTGCCAAGATGTACGCCGGCTTACGGAAGGCCATGTGTTGGCCGGGAATGAAGAAGGATGTCTGATATTATGTTATACATTGCGAAGCTTGTCAAAGGGTGAAGGCAGAATGCAAGAGTCCCGGTGGTTTGTTACAATCATTGCCCATCCCCAAGTGGAAGTTCGAGGATGTCTCCATGGACTTCGTCCATGGGTTACCTCGCTCATGCTTAGGGAATGATTTGGTGTGGGTGATCGTTGATTGACTGATAAAGGTAGCCCGGTTCATCCCTATGAATAAGAAAGCTCACGTGGATGTTTTGGTACGCCTCTTTGTGGAGCAGTTCATACGGTATCATGGCGTGCCGAAAACAATCTTTTCAGACCGGGATGGTCGGTTTACCTCCAAGGAGTGGAAGGCGGTACAGACATATCTGGGTTCACGCCTGACCTTTAGCACCGCGTTTCATCCTCAGACGGACGGGCAGTCTGAGCGGACTATCAGAACACTGGAGGATCAATTGAGGTTATGTGTGCTGGATAGAGGGGATTCGTGGGAAAGGCTCTTATTGCTGGTGGAATTCTCCTACAACAACAGTCACCAGGCTAGCATCGGCATGACGCCCCATGAAGCCCTTTACGGAAGAAGGTATACAACCCCCTTGTCTTGGGTGCAAGATGAAGAACTGAAGGCCTTGGGAATTGAGTATATTGACGATACTGATACGATGGTCAGATTAATACGGGATCGCATGTTGGAGGCTCAAAGTCGGCAGGCAAAGTATTATATTGTAAAGCACCTGATGGTGGTGTTTCAAGTGGGTGATAAGGCGTTTTGGAAGATCCGACCGATGCATGGAGTATCACGTGTGCGAGGTGTGAAAAAGCTCAGCCCAAGGTACGTTGGGCCGTATACTATATTGGAAAGGATTGGCCCTTTGGCCTATCGGTTGGAATTGCCGCCAGAGCTAGAGAATCTCCACGACGTGTTCCATGTATTATCACTTCAAAAGGCGTTGTTGCAGCCCAATCAGTATATCCCAACAACTGATGGTGTTGTCGCAACTGATAGGTCTGTGTGACTAGAGCCGGTGCGGATCGTAGAAAACGAGACAAGATTGTTGCGCCGCAAAAGTGTTCCCTTCGTGAAGGTGTTATGGTCTAATCATGGGAAGGAGGAGTACACATGGGAGCCGATGGACTTGATGCAAAAATGCTATCCGGAATTATTTCCTCCAGGTAATTTTGTTTAAAAGTATATTTAATTTTCTGTATGCTTTTATCCCCATAGCCTCAGTCTGTTTTCGGGGATGAAATCTTTTATTTTGTTTATAGGATTTATAACGTCCCGATTCACACTAGGCCCCTTGTGCGCGCTTTTGAGTTAGGAGAGATGACTTGGGTCCAGGGAAGTGCTGGCAGCAGGGCTGCACTTGTTAATGGGGGGAGAAATCAGTCCAGAAAAGGACACAGGTAGAGACATGGGCGTGTCCCTACACATGTGTGTGGGGGCCAGCTCTCGAGTCGACAACTCGAGTATGTCCAGATAAGGACACGGGTAGTGATATGAGCCTATCACTACCCATGTGAATATGACACAGGTAGATACACGGGCGTGTCCCTACTAGTGTGTATGTGTGTTCATCGAGTTGAGATTGATGAAACGTGCCCAGAGAAGGACATGGGTAGTGACATGGGCGTGTCACTACCCGTATGAAGATGACACTGGTGGACACACGGGCGTGTCGCTACCCGTGTGCTTCGAGTTGAGATCGACGAGGCTTGTCCAGAGGAGGACACAGCCAGAGAACACAGCCGTGTCATGTGGAGACGGGTAGGGACACAGGCGTGTCACTACCCGTGTTCGTGTGTTGAAACGCCAGGTAACCGTCGACCACGCTTTGCCCGTGAAGGACACGGGTAAGGACACGGGCGTGTCCCTACCCGTGTCACTTTATATATATATATATGGGTTGTGAAAACCCTAGCAATTTTCACTCCTTATTCCAGCCTTTTCTGAGAGAAACTTCTATTGAGAGGGGAAAACAACTGGAGCAAGCCTAGAGGGGAAGATCCGTCGCCATCGTGAAGGAGAAGATTCCTCTGAGAAGAACTACACGATCCATGGCCGGAAATGGTGGAACC
This sequence comes from Platanthera guangdongensis, assembly GCA_039583875.1. Lineage (NCBI taxonomy): Eukaryota > Viridiplantae > Streptophyta > Magnoliopsida > Asparagales > Orchidaceae > Platanthera > Platanthera guangdongensis. Next base: position 253,808,309 of record CM077153.1, on the reverse strand, counting down.
GCGGGAATCAAAGTGAGCTTCCTCCCCTCTCACTTGGTGTTAGATCTCTAGTTATTTTCTTAGGTGAGACATCGGCTCAAGAGAGTCTTGATGGAGAGGGGAAGTTTTCTAGGAATGGCCATGCTAGGACTTGTGTCCTAGGTTTTAGATGTCTTCAACCACTTCCTTCTTCTATGTGATGATGGAGGTCGGTTTCGTGAAGAGTCATGGCATCATGAGGGTGAATAAGGGAGGAGGAATTTCTGGAGTGATTTGGGAAGATCGGTTTGAGGAGGAAGATGAAATGATGCCATTCATTCTGCCTTAAGATACATGCAGAATTTGTGTTCTGCGCGCAGTGATCTTCTTGGCATTTTCCTGTATGCTCTGTCCAGATTTGGGATTTCAACTAAACACAAAAGTTTAAGCCCTTGAAAATACCTTTCCAACGAGTGGTTGCATGACTTCAGGCGAAGTCTGTAGCCACGGGAAAGTCTGAATTAAAATGACATCCGATAAACCCTGCATGTAGAAATTGTGTTCTGTACGCAGCGGACTTCAAGGCTGATTTCAAGTATGATACTATTGAATCTGGGTTGTGGTCTGAATATGAAAGTTGTAATCCATGGAAAGACCTTTCCATCGAGTGTTTACACGTCTTCACCGGATTCCTGTAACTTCGGGAATCTCCAGTTGAAGTTGCTGTCCAGATTTATGTTGTAATTAGAATTCTGAGTTTTGTATAACATGGTTTTGGATTCAATGGAATCAATGTTGCAAACTAACTCGAGGTTTGGGCGAACTTTTTTATGTTAACCACCGTAGTACTATGAATGTTGAAGTTAATTAATTAGATTCCATATAACTGAATTGTGAAGCAATCATACATAAACAGAATGATTTGATAGCAATTGGTAATTTGATATAAATGTGCATCTTGTTAGATTTGTGTTGAAATCATTTGGGATGACATGTAGACGGATAACTCATGTCCATGTGAATGTTTGAATGATGAAATGAAAGTTAGTAGTCCAATTCTTAGGGAGTCGTCTCCCTACGGGTAGCGTTGTGGAAGGATGTAAGTGCGGTGTTGATCGTCACTAGTTGGGTTAGTGTTGAGATGAAATATAGACGAATGGTTGGGATTGGTCCTCGGTGCTCATGTCCCGGGTCTCCTTTCGTGCTGAGTGGATGTTTGGGCTTGGTCCTTATGCTTCCACCAAGTCTCCTTCCATGCCACGATGATGCGGAATTGCACGCGGTGTGAGTCGATACGCGATGTCGTAATCCTGGGTTAAGGATAGTGTGGCAGGTCTACGGGCTCGCTAGTAGTCACACCGACGAGAGTTGACAGTTAGACTTTGGGTAGTTGGGCTTGGTCCTTGGTGTTCACGTCCCAGGGCTCCATCCATTCTAGGTGAATGGTTGGTCTTGGTCCTCGTGCTCACTCCGAGGCTCCTTCCGGGTCACACAATGTTAGTTCAGGGCTTGGTTCTCGGTGCACATCTACCCGAGGCTCTCGCTGGACCATAGTACGCATGGGCTCCGCTGTTGTGTTCTTATCGTTGAGGCATACAGAGGCCTAAGTGAAGTAGTGTGGATACCCACTTAGTAGTAGAAGTGCCCGTTCTACTGTCGCCGCCTGGCTATGGCGGTTGATGCCTGATATGTTAGCTACCTGCTCGAATAGTGGGAACTAATGGTCTATGTCGACATAGCGGTTGCATGTGTGTGAGCATGGGTGAGTCATTGCATAGCATACATTCCATTACATATCATTGCACACAACAAGATCCGCATCGTATAGGTTTGTATGGGCACTCTTATATGATGAGTTACTTTATGTGAACCGATCCTTAACTTATAAGCTTGTATGCGCATCCTTATAAGTTAAGTTACTACCTACTGTAGTTACTTATACTTATAGAATTTCTATATCTCTTGTAGAACAATTAAATTGAAATACTGATAATCATAATGTACTATTACCACCTGCTTGTACCTGTTTTATTGCTTATATATATAATGTATCCTCGTTCCTTTCTCCGCCCGGTGCCGAGGAGTCGCCGGGGGAGCGGATGTGAAGCCACTTTGTCTTTTTGACTAACGGTTGCTAGACCTTCCTTTTTAGGAGGTCACCCCGCAGGTAGAGCAGCCGCAGACTTTGCAGCAGGATAGCCAGGCCAGGACTACAGGGCCTGAAGGGACAGTACCTTCGCTACCGTCGGTCAATAATGTGAGAATCTGATGCAGCCCTTTTGGGTAATTACTAGCTGTACTCTGATGTTGTAGAAGCATGTTTTAGCTTCTCTATTTTGTGTACTTTTGGACATATATATTGGTGTGGATTTTACTTCTATATTCATAGTTATATTTTGGTTGGGTTGGCATGTTTATATTGATATTGGTTGTAGCCGGCAGAATAGGAGTCTTGCGGTACAGGTTAGCCCATGTGCCAATGCTACCGCAAGGCGGCTGTTCTGGTCATAAGACCCTCTTCGTGCCGTGGTTTGGGATCCGGGAGGGGGGGGGGTGGGGTCTTACAGATAGGGTGGGTCGTTACTCCTAAGGATCACTAGGTGTACGTCTTGGGCAGTAAGATCCCCTCCGGCCAGACCCAAGTAAAGGTTGGGGGGTCTTACACTCACCTAGCTAGCGGGGCTGGATGTCAGTCGTGAGAGTCTACTCAAGCTCCCAACTGGCTGGAGAGATAGGTCTCGATGAAAAAAATGATGTCAGAAGTCGGGGGCCAGAGCATCCGAGCATCAGTGTAAGCAATCGCGCGGTTAATAGAAAGGGCTCGACAGGTCGGCGAGCCGGGAGTGCCGAGCCGAGATTTTGGGTCGGCGAAGTGAGCCCTCAAGACCCAACCCAAGCGCCAAGAGCCCAAGAAGCCACCAAGGTCGCGAGAACGTAGGCCACATCGTGAACTCATGGGGCCCAACTCACGTGAAGCCATGCGACTCAGGTCTGAACAGAGCCGTCCCACCCTCCACCTCGCAAACAATATGGTGAATCGAGACTAAAGAGGCGGGTCGCGCCGACCTCTATATTTCCTGAGCTAAGTCTAGAATGGACGCACAACCTCAATAACCGGGCACATGTTCAGAGGCAGCGAGCGGGAGAGTTGGGCCAAGCCGCAAGTTTGAAGCAAAAATAGGAAGAAAACAACATTTAAATCAGAATTACATTTCATTAATTGGTCAAGAGTTACACGAGTTTGGGGCTCAGCCCGCGTTTACATTTCAAAAAAAAATACAAAGAGGCAAGGCACAGGGATTCGGCGAGCCGAGCCCTCGAGCGGCATGCCTCCCTAGAGGTGTTGGTAGGACTCGTTGCTCGGCTTTGGTACCAGAAGGAACAACGCCAGCACCATAATGTGAACTTAAGTGTTGTGAATTGTTCGAGAGAGAATTTACTATCTTAGGTTTAGAGTTGGAATTGCTCGAGAGAGAAGTTCGATGAATAGTTAACCTTTACATTGCACAAGTTTAACAATCTTTTCATTCCATGATCACATAGAATTGAACTAATAAATGAATTCGTTTATGTAATTGTTTAAAGGCTTCATGTGTTTATCATTTTTATTTCTCCAATACTGAATCATCCAATTTGTCATAGTTAGGTTAATGTAGTTTAGATATCACTTATTATCATAGGTATGATAATAAAGAGAGGATGAGTACGAATACTTGAAAGGGCCCTGTGGAATACGACACAAGATGTAAATTTCTCATGTACTATGATTGATAGGTGCACTTGCCTGAATGTTAATTCAATTTAGCTTATGCCCATCTACATAGTTATACTAGAATGTAGAATGAAATTGCATTGAGTTATTACTTGTTAGCACGAAAATCATCAAGTTTTTGGCGCCGTTGCCGGGGATCGTTTTCAATATTTTGAAACCCTAATCTTTATTAATCTACCAATTTTTGTTTATATAATTGTAATTTAGTTTATGAATAATTATATTGTGTAATATCTGTTTTGTAGTCTGTTAGTCTATGACCAGGGGCAGAAATTCTGGGCTAGCACCTTTTCATCCTGACCCAGAACAACTTCTCCATAACACAAACCAAAGGGACGTGGGAGTTAATTCCTCAACCGAATTATCAGAAGAGGAGACAGTGAACTAAGGAGAGAATCATCCTGAAAATCTAGATACCATGGCCAACCAAAATGAGCAAACCATGTCTGACTTTGCTCGACCTAATCTCCAAGGAACCGGGTCGAGTATCGTTAGACCACCGATAGTTACCAATAACTTTGAATTGAAGCCTAGTGTAATACAAATGGTTCAACAGTATGTCCAGTATGATGGTTTGCAAGATGAGGATCCTAACACCCACTTAGCCGGATTCCTGGAAATATATGACACGTTTAAGATCAATGGTGTTTCTAATGACGCCATTAGATTGAGATTGTTTCCATTTTCACTAAGGCATAAGACGAAGCAGTGGTTGAACTCGCTACCTAGAGGGTCGATTACTACTTGGGACATGATGGTTGAGAAGTTTCTGATGAAGTATTTCCCACCTGCGAAGACTGCGAAGTTGAGGAATGACATCTCTACGTATATTCAATTGGAGTCTGAATCGTTATATGACACATGGGAACGATTCAAGGAGTTGTTAAGGAGATGTCCCCACCATGTTCTACCTTCTTGGCTTCAAATTCAGACTTTCTACAATGGTCTAAATCCGGCCACTAAGCAGATGATCGATGCAGCTAGTGGAGGCACTTTGAACAACAAGACACCTGAAGCGGCTCAGCAGTTGATAGAGGACATGGCAATGAACAATTACCAATGGACTACTGTGAGACAAAAGCCTACCAAGGCCGCAGGAATGTATGAAGTAAATGCCGTCACCGCTTTAGCTATTCAAGTGGAGAAGCTTCACCAAAAGATGGACAACCTTACTTTAGCATCACCTTCCATGGCACCTCAACAATGGGACCCTTCATGCAGTGGAATGCCTGGTTATGAACCTCAAGTTCAAGAGCATGTTGACTATATGGGTAACACTAATAGACCCCCTTTCAGTCAAGCCAACAACCCATATAGTTCTACATATAATCCTGGATGGAGAAACCACCCCAATTTCTCTTGGGGAGGACAAGGACATCAAGGGAAGCAACCCATATTTGGACAACAACAACAGCCGGAACTAAAGAAGCCTACATTGTAAGATGTGCTTACCAAGTTCATGCAAACTACCGATGTAGCCTTCCGGAATCAAGAGGGTTCAATTCGGAATTTGGAGAATCAAATTGGTCAGCTTGCAAGGATGGCTTCTGAAAGGCAGCAAGGAACACTTCCGGGGAACACCGAGATAAATCCAAGGGAGCATGCAAAAGCCGTTCAACTAAGGAGCGGAAAGGAGTTACAAGACCCAAGGCCTGTGAAGGAAGCACCTCAAATGTAGTCTAGTGGCGAAGGACCAAGCGAAATGAATGTACAACCGATGGAGTACCAACCAGCACTACCATACCCAGCAAAGCTGAACAAGGAGCGCATGGATGCGCAGTATGGTAAATTTCTATCTATGTTTAAGCAATTACATGTTAATTTACCTTTTTCTGAAATTATTCAAATGCCTAAATATGCTAAATTTCTTAAGGATTTGATTTCTAATAAAAAAGAAAATAGAAGAATTGTCATTAGTAACGTTAAGTGAAGAATGTTCTGCTATTTTGCAAAATAAATTGCCACAAAAACTTAAGGATCCCGGTTCATTTTCAATTCCATGTTTAATCGGTGATTTACAAGTAAATAAAGCTTTAGCAGATCTAGGAGCAAGTATAAATTTAATGCCTTATAAACTATATCTGAAACTAGGCCTAGGAGAACTTAGCCCCACTAGAATGAGTATTCAACTAGCGGATCGATCAGTTAATTATCCTAGAGGAATAGTAGAAGATGTATTGGTTAAGGTAGATAAGTTTATATTTCCTGCTGATTTTGTTATTGTAGATATGGATGAAAATATCGAAGTACCACTCATACTAGGTCACCCATTTCTAGCAACATCTAGAGCGCTTATTGATGTTTTTGATGGCAAATTAGTATTGCGAGTAGGAGAAGATGAAGTCACCTTTCAAATTGGCAATACTATGAAACAATCTTTAGATAACGATGACTATTGTTATTTTTCTCATGGTATTTATGACTTTTTGACTTGTATAAATTCTAATTTTTATTATAAAGATCCTTTAGAAATTTGCATAACTAATAGTTATCTAGAAGATGATACAAATGATGACATTACTGAATATTTATTTTTTCTAGAAAATTGTGTTGCCATGAATAGAACAACTGAATATAGTTTAATTACTGAAGGAGATCATGAAGCTCTTAAGAAGAATACTAAGAATCCACCAATACTAGAATTAAAAAAATTACCGGATCATCTTGAGTATGCATTCTTAGGAACTAACTCTTCATACCCAGTTATTATATCTTCAAATCTTTCCAATATTGAAAAATATAAATTAATAACTGTATTGAAGAAATGTAAAAGTGCAATAGCATGGCAAATATCTGATATAAAGGGTATTAATCCTAGTTTTTGCACTCATAAAATCCTTTTGCAAGAAAAGTATAAGTCTTCTATTCAACCGCAACGTAGGCTAAACCACAATATGAAAGAGGTAGTTAAGGCGGAAATTGTTAAGTTATTAGATGCTGGTATTATATATCCTATTTCGGATAGTTCATGGGTTAGTCCTGTTCAAGTGGTTCCTAAGAAGGGTGGCCTAACTGTGGTAGCAAATAATAGAAATGAATTAATTCCAACGCGAACAGTAACAGGTTGGCGTGTGTGTATAGACTATAGGAAATTAAACGATGCCACTAGGAAAGACCATTTCCCCCTTCCTTTCATTGACCAGATATTAGAGTGCAATTTTATGTGCTTCTTCCTTTTTTAACTCAAGCATATGCACCATCGTTCAATATTATGTTTTTAGCTTTTTGTCTTTTCAAAAAGAATTTTGTGCTAACTTTGTTATTTCCAATTTCTGTCATGTTTTAATATTTAGAAGCGTATGTACTTTGTTTGTGATTTGTTGATACCATGTTTTTAGATTTTTTGTTTTCAGGTACTACTCTGTTTATGGTTTGCTGAAACATAATTTGAAAACAAATCAATTTTTCCACATTTCTTGGATAACCAAATTGAGGGCTTTCTAATTATATGTGGAATCGAGGGTTTGAGATTTTTTTTCTTTTTCTCTACACATTTTGCAGTCATAATGTGCTCATGGTTGTCAGTGTTTTCAAATTGTGCTCATGATTATCAAATTGTCCTCCCACCACGCACCTATCAGTCCCGTAGTTTGATTTTAGTGATTTCAGATTTCTGTGATTTAAGATTTCTATCTTCTCAGATAATGCTTGGATTTATGAGATTAAATTATTCCTCTTATTCTGCTTTGACTCAATGTGATGGATATTACACCGTATCCATGGATAATTTAGTGGTGCCTGTGCATAATTTATAACATGCTCACTATAATTTTTGAGCCATTTTGTTCAGGAATCACATTTAAGCTATGTGTTGGATATGCTTCATCATATTTCCCTTATTTTTTATGGTAGGTCTCATCCAAGATTGATGAATAGAGAGCTTTATATTTTTAGTACTTAAAAATAGTTGACTCCGAGAGAGTTGGCTGGAGAGTCAACTACGTCAAATTCTATGCCATGAAATCGGTCTTCGACAACTCAATTGCCTGCGAGGAGTTCAGAGGTGATGGCATAGGTTAGTCTTACCTTCATCCTCAATTATTGTGATAATCGAATGGAGTCATTCATGTCAGGTAAAATTTTGCATAAAATTTAATAATTGATGTCACGTCAAATTTTGCATAAGCTTTAATAATTTTAATTTGGATGTTTTACAAAGGTGGTTCTTAGCTCACGTCCTTTTCTAAATAGACAGTTTGCTCTTGATGATTTTGGATGTGAAACAGAAAATATACTAATATAATAAATATTTCCTTTGCATTTAGTTTTTGACATGCATAATGTTTGCAATTGTGTACGAATTTGTTGTAATTGTATCAATATAATGTATGAGTTTATTAAATAAAAAATAAATTTTGGTGTGCATTCATTGTGATCGCCAAAGGATCAACATGCCTAAACTTGGAAGAAGCACTCATGCAAGTTGCTGGAAATAAAGTTGAATCAATTCATGGAGACGCTACAGTTAAGTACCCTCTTTTCTTAAAAAAAATCAGGAATCATAACGATCCAATTGATTTTCGATATTTGCAACACAGTCTACTTCATTTGAAATATTTGACCAGTTATTATCATGATGTGTACTATTTAAGATCTATGAAAAATAAATTTTTTTGTTGAGCTCTTTAGTATATAACTAACTCAGTGCAGTGTAGATTGGTATTTTAGTGTTGGTGATCGAAATTGAAGGCACCGTGGATGCAATTTGAGATAGATGCATGGTACTTTAATTAGTTTCGAAACTTTGATTAATAATATTTGTTGTTTAGTTTTGTAACTACACCTGACATTCATCTATGGAACGATTTGGGGGCCGTACAAGGTGTGAACTCATATATCTGGATTGAACTTCATATATTTGTCAGGCATTTCGCTATGAAGACAACAATAACTTCTTAAATGAAGTAGGTGAGCAGTTTGAACTACTATACACATCCATAAAAATATTATGGTTTTCTTTTAAAGATCCAATGCTTAATTCATATACTTATACACATCATTTGTATGTTTAAAAGTTAATGCATTAATGATTCCTAATTGCATAGGGTTCACTGCCTTAGCTGCATTGCAGAAATGCACCGTACTGCAGTATTTTTGAAATGCATCATTTTTGCACTAGACAGTAGTGCATTTTTGCACTGCTTGGTCCAATAGATTAATCGCTGAAAAACCCATTTTGAACTCTCAATCCAATGAATTCGACGCTAACTTGACTTTTCTCTTTGTTGCTGAGAAAAAACTGGAGAATTTGATGAAGTGCGGCAGGAAGCATGACGAGGTTAATGTTCAAGTTTTTCTTTGATGCAGATAAGTTGTTATTTTCTTTACATATTTTGATTCATGCTTTTAAATTTAATAAGATATCAAAAGTAGGATTATGACTGTAGTGCAAAAATTAACCCAGTTATATTTCAACATTTTGCCACATCCACTGCATTGTTATATTAATTGGTCCTGTTGGATTTCCAACTAATCATATAAATAATTTTTGGATCTTCTAGAAATTATAATTTTCAACTCATCATAGAATGACTATTTTGGTGTTTACCTGTTTTTTCAATTAACTCATCATTGAATTATTGTTTTGGATCTCCCAGCATTGTTTATCATGGTATACTTAACTCAATCTTCCATTGAATGCATTCGATACTATGTGATTTTCAGAGCATTGCCTTATTTTTTTACGGGTATAACTAACTCATAATATCTCAAAAAATTAATGTTGAAGGGTGTTAGGCTTCAATGATTGTCGTTGTTTCGTTGTCCTTCAACATGAATCATGCTTCAATTTAACCTTTTCTTTTCTATTGTATTGATTACATTTTGATTTTTTTGCTTCTTTTCGCTGCCTTGAATATAGAAACCATGTTTTGAGAAACATTGATTTTATAGGGTTGTTGTCATATCTACATTATGTTTTAGGGATAACATTTTCGGCTCACGACCAATGTCGCCCCTATGACGAATGTCGTAACTCTACATGAATGATAATGCCCCCGATGAATGATGCCACCCATGACAAATGATGGCGCCCACGACCAATGTCGCCCCCTATGAAAAATGGCGCACCCACGACAAATGTCGCCCCTACAATAAATGTCGCCCCCACGACAAATATCGCCCCGCACGACAAATGTCGCCTCAACGACAAATGTCGCTCCCCCACCGAATGCCCTCCACGACAAATGTCTCTCACACCACAAATGTCGCTCCCACGTCAATTGTCGCCCCCACGACAAATGTCACCTCTACAACAATTGTCTCCCCCGCGTCAAATGTCACATCTCACGACAAATGTCGCCCTCACAACAAATGTCGCCCCCACGACATTTGACGTCTCCACGATGATGTCGCCCCCACGACGAATGTCGCCCCCACGACAAATGTTGCATTTTAGACGAATGTCGCCCCCACGTTGAATGTAGCCCACACGTCGAATGTCACCCCCACGACGAATGTCACCCCCATGACGAACGTCTCCCCAACAATGAATGTCGCCACTACGACTAATGATGCCCTCATAACAAATGTCACCCCTACGAAAAATGTCGCCCATATGACGAATGTCGCCCCCTCGACGAATGTCTCCGCCACGATGAATCTCTCCCCCACGACGAATGTCGCCCCCTCGACGAATATCGCCCCCTCGACGAATATCGTCCCCACGACGAATGTCGCCCCTACGACGAATGTCGCCCCCAAGACGAATGTCGCCCCCACGACGAATGTCGCCCCCACGACGAGTTTCAAAACTAATTAAAGTACAATGCATCTATCTCAAATTGCATCTACAGTACTTTCAATTTCGATCACCAACACTAAAACACCAATCTACACTGCACTGAGTTAATTATATACTAAAGAGCTCAACAAAAAAAATTATTTTTCATAGATCTTAAATAGTACACATCATGATAATAACTAGTCAAATATTGCAAATCAAGTAGACTATGTTGCAACTATATAAAATCAATTGGATCGTTATGATTCCTAATTTTTTTAAGAAAAGAGGGTACTTAACTATAGCGTCTCCATGAATTGATTCAACTTTATTTCCAGCAACTTGCATGAGTGCTTCTTCCAAGTTTAGGCATGTTGATCCTTCGGTGATCACAATGAATGCACACCAAAAATTATTTTTTATCCAATAAAATCATACATTATATGGATACAATTACAACAAATTCGTACACAATTGCAAACATTATGCATGTCAAAAACTAAATGCAAAGGAAATATTTTATTATATTAGTATATTGTTCGTTTCACATCCCAAATCATCAAGAGCAAACTGTCTATTTAGAGAAGGACGTGAGCTAAGAACCAGCTTTGTAAAACATCCAAATTAAAATTATTAAAGTTTATGCAAAATTTGACGTGACATCAATTATTAAAGTTTATGCAAAATTTTACCTGACATGAATGACTCCATTCGATAATCGCAACAATTGAGGATGAAGGTAAGACTAACCTATGCCATCACCACTGAACTCCTCGCAGGCAATTGAGTTGTCAAAGATCGAATTCATGGCATAGAATTTGACATCGTTGTCTCTCCAAGCAACTCACTCAGAGTCAACTATTTTTAAATACTAAAAATATAAAGCTCTCTATTCAGCAATCTTGGATGAGACCTACCAAAAAAAAGAAGGGAAATACGATGAAGCATATGCAACACATAGCTTAAATGTGATTCCTGAACAAAATGGCTCAGAAATTATAGTGAGCATGTTATAAATTATGCACAGGAACCACTAAATTATCCATGGATACGGTGTAATATCCATCACATTGAGTCAAAGCAGAATAAGAGGAATAATTTGATCTCATAAATCCAAACATTATCTGAGAAGATAGAAATCTTAAATCACAGAAATCTGAAATCACTAAAATCAAACTGCGGGACTGATAAGTTCGAGGTGGGAGCACAATTTGATAATCATGAGCACAATTTGAAAACACTGACAACCATGAGCACATTATCACTGCAAAATGTGTAGAGAAAAAGAAAAAAAATCTCAAACCCTCAATTCCACGTATAATTAGAAAGCCCTCAATTTGGCTATCCAAGAAATGTGGAAAATTGATTTGTTTTCAAATTATGTTTCAGCAAACCATAAACAGAGTAGTACCTGAAAACAAAAAAATCTAAAAACATGGTATCAACAAATCCCAAACGAAGTTCATACGCTTCTAAATATTAAAACATGACAGAAATCGGAAATAACAAAGTTAGCTCAAAATTCTTTTGAGAAAAAGCTGAAAACACAATATGGAACGATGGTGCATATGCTTGAGTTGAAAAAGGAAGAAGCACAGAAAATTGCACCTAAAGGAAGCTCGGAAGAATAGTGGAGGAGGGAGGAGCTGCTCCTGAGTAGGGCCTGAAAGAGGGAAACTCTAAAGAAATGCTACATAATAACTGCTAGTGAAAGATCGCAGAAGTAAAAAGCACCTGAAGGAACTTCCTGTGATGCAAAGGGGAGGCCACAAGAGCCGGCAATAGGGGAGGAACTTTTGTCGCACCTCTTCCTGTGATGCAGGAGGCGACAATAGGTGGAATGATTCGAGGCAGTTGAGGCAGGACGCGCCAATAAGAGGAGGCGGTAGCATGTAGAGAGGATAAAGAAGGACATCCTCTTACCATGTTGGAGGAGAGTAGAGCCGAAGAGTCGCCGGCCTTCAGTGCTGGTTGATATAGATTGCTGGGAAGGTCGGCGCTTCTCTTTTGCACGTCGATGTCCTGGATCATGGTTGGAGTCGAGCGCGGAATGGGATCTGGAGAGGTAGGGCGAGAGGAAGAGGAGGGGTCGAGGGGGAGGCGAAGAGGAAATCGGGATGTGGAGAGACGAGAATGTCCATGAGGAATGCCAGATCAGCGAATAACGTAGGGCTTTTATTTGATAAAGACGTAAATGACCTCTTCTTTTTATTTTATTTTGAATTATCTGTGAAATCATTGTGTAATAAAAGTTGTAATAGAGGGGTATAAGTGGTATCCGAATGTTACACAATGGCTGTTTTGGAGTTTGCTTATAGTATAAAGATAAAATTGAAAAATAAAAATAATTAATATTATATTTAATGTATATATATATATATATATATATCAACCATATATAAAGAAATACTGTTGTCTTCGAATATCATGTGTTCAAAATTCCACAAGCCGTCAAATATTGAGTTCATAATTCAACAACCGCCTGATCGAGCACAATAAAATCATTGCATTTCTCCACATTTTAGTAGGTCTCCTAAATCTATTACTAGGGTCTCTTAAACCTATGTGAAATTACGATTTTGCCCCTATAACTCTTAAAAAATCGGGCGGTTGGCTGTTAAAATTATATTTTTATTTAAATGCGGCTATCCGGTGTCCATCCCAGGACCTTAAGGACAGGAGGAATTACTCAATCCAATGAGACAATGAGGTAACTATGATAATAATTCAAATAATTTATACTTTTATTGTTATAATTTATGTATTTTTTTATAAAAAAACTATATAAATGTAGATATAATATAATTAATTATTACACATAAATATACTATATATAATAATAATTATATATTATTCATTATATATGTATATTTATAATTATAATTATAATTTTATTTATTTATAAAATTATATTTATATCTTTTTTCTTAAATTATCGTCATGGGCAGGCCGGGTACAGTTGCGCGAGGTCGTAGTGGCAGGCCGAGTACAGTCGCGCGGGGTCGTAGGGGCGGACCGCGTACAGTTGCACGACATCATAATGGTGGGATGAGTACAGTCGCGCGGGGCCGTAGGGGCGGGCCTGATATGTTGAATTTTCTCAAGGTGGTCAGCAAGATAGCCTAAAGCCAAATTAATTTTCTCAGCACTATCCAGTTCACACCTTGATCGTGCGGAAAGCAGGAAAGCAAGCTAATCAACCAAAATGCAATCACAGGGGTAAGCAGATCATATATTATTTTATTTCTTCTTTAAAATGCGAGGTATACATGGCGAGACATGATTTCGCCAGTACACAGGAAAATAGGAAACAACACAAGTCAAATAAGCCGGGCAGACATAACTGGAGACCGCCAAGACCTCCCAGTCCGCCGAAGCCGCCAAAAACGCCCGAACTACTACTGCTGCTACTAGAAGATGAATAGCACACGGAGTCCGCCGAGACCGCGAGGTCGTGCGGACAACCCATTATTCGTTGACTGCTACAAGCCGCTGTTGAACAATGGAACAGACCGCCTAGACCGCGAGGTCGTGCGGATAAGTTATTGAACTTGGAAATGTTGATGCAGAGAAAATTGATAAGCCGCCCAGCGACCTGCTTAAACCGCTGATTTAAACCGCAACTTCACTGATGCTGACCGCAGTCAAGCCAAACCTCTGGCTCCTCAGTGTTAGCCGCGCAACCTACAAACAACACACAATTTAACTCTGCTCAACCCGCGCGGACAGAAAAAAAAATCAGACCGCAACAAGCAACCAAGCCCTCAGTTGCTATTCACTAATTACTCTAGATGTGCCTGGGATCTATTTATAGGCCAGGTGAGGAGTGCGGTCACCACCGTAGTGAATATAGTCACCTCCCCAACCCGTGCGCTAACACAACTAGTCTGCCAAGTCCGCAAGGACTTGGCCAGACTACAAACCTCCAGAAGCTAGACCAAGGGCAGTCCGCCAATGAGCAGACAAACTGTGTTGGATCCCTAGTTGATTTGGGCTAGGTTCACTGACTTAGGATGTGACCCATCATTTATGGTCTGGGTCAAGTTTTTGTCTTAGAGTCTAGGACAGTCCTCTATCTCAACTTCAGATGGACCAGCCTTCCTCAAGACCATCAGGAACTCCAGCTCTATCAGTTTTTCAGACTAAGTGGAATGAGTTCGACGTTCGTCGAACTCCGCTCGACGAAGGGAGTTCTGCGCTCGACGATCGTGAGACAATTCGCAGTGCTGAGCTCTACGAATTATATTCTGAGCTCGACGAACTTAGACCTCAAGTTCACAGCTTCTCAGGTTGACGAATGCTAATCTCTACTCGACGATTTTTGTACTCAGAGAATCTGTGGCGACACTTAGGGCTTGTGTCGACACCAGACGATTTGTGTCGACACCAGGAATTCAGTCGACACCAGCTTATGTCGACACCAAAGGATTTGTGTCGACACCAAGATCAATCTGTCGACAATAATTTGTGTCGACACAGCATTTTAGCAGATGCAGAGTATTTCGTCCAAGTCCAGAACTTTTCTCAGTTCAACGAATTTTATTCTCAGCTCGACGAATTTGGTTCTCTGCTCAACGAATAATGTTTGTCTGATATTGAAGGTTGTCTGTTCAACGAATGAAGACTGTCAGCTCAACGAACTTAGCTCAGCTCGACGAACTCAGGCTCATCTCGACGAATTATGTTCTTCGGTCGACGATTCCAGACTAGGTCTTCTTCCGTTCCCGTCTTATTCCATGGCACTGATTCTTGAACATTTAATGGCAATGAAAGTGAAGCTAGATCTGATTTACTCTAGGGGGGGGGGGGTGAATAGAGTATATGGTGATTTTGAATCTTTTACAATTGATGTTGTATTTTAGATGTGTGTGTGTGTGTGTGTGTGTGCAGCAAATACAATAAACCAGAAAGCAGCAAAGGACTAATCACAGCACAATCACAGAGCAAGGCCAGAAAAACAAAAGGAAAAGAAAGCAACCAGACGACACAAGAATTTTATAGTGGTTCCCCAAATCTGGGTAGTCCACTCTTCTACCACCCTGGTAGGAATCCACTGCAGGAAGGGGTTGATCAGGTGTCCTGGCACCAATGGGGTTTTGATCAGGTTCCCAAAAACCATACACTCAAGTCTTTTGGTGGGAGACTTGCAACCAAAATAATTTTGATGGGAATTAAAACCCTGTACAGAGATGGAGTGTGAGGGTGATGAGATCTTCTCTTTCTCAAATCAAATGAGAAGACTTGTGGAATGTTGTTTAGCAGCTTAGCTCCCCCTGACATGTGGAATGGTTCAGGAAGAATACTGGAGCACTGCTTCAGGGTGATAGGTCTTCAAAGACCTAGAATTCCAGGTCCAGAGAAATTTTTCAGGAACTTCTTGCAACTGATATGAATGTATTGTTTTGAAGTTCTCCTGAGTAAATGCAGATGAAGAAGACTCTTGATATTGATGTAATGTTCTTCTTCTTCTTCTAAATCAATTTCTCTCTGGGCCAAAAATGAATTTCCTTTTTTTTGTGTTGTCTGAATCACTATCTATCTTCTTCTTGTTTTCTGTATATATCTGTCTGTTATGGAGAACATTCGAATTTTGAATGTCGAGCAGTAATTACAGACGGCCTGAAAAGGAAGCAGCAATTAATTATTTCCTCAACTGTTTCCATGGGAAAACGACATGAAATAATCCAGAATTAACTGCGCATCCTAACGGTAGTTTACCGTGAAGAACTGCCATTAATAGTCCAGGAATCAGCGCCATGAGATGAGGCGGGAACGGAAGAAGACCTAGTATGGAATCGTCGACCGAAGAATAGAATTCGTCAAGCTGAGTCTTGAATTCGTCGAGCCAAGCTGAGTTCGTCGAGCTGAGCTGGGTTCGTCGAGCTGACAGTCTTCATTCGTTGAATAGACAATCTTCAATATCAGACAAACATTATTCGTTGAGCAGAGAACCAAATTCGTCGAGCTGAGAATAAACTTCGTCGACCTGAGAAAAGTTCTGGACTTGGACGAAATAATCTGCATCTACTGAAATGTTGTGTTGACACAAATTGGTGTCGACAGATTGATCTTGGTGTCGACACAACTCCTCTGGTGTCGACACAAGTCGTCTGGTGTCGACACAAGCCCTAAGTGTCGACACAGATTCTCTGAGCACAAAAATTGTCGAGTAGAGATTAGAATTCGTCTACCTGAGAAGCTGTGAACTTGAGGTCCAAGTTCGTCGAGCTCAAAATATAATTCGTCGACCGAAGCATGGAGCTGGACTTAGAGAAATTTGAAGTAGTCCTGAGAATGCTGGAAATAGAATCTGGTGTTCGTCGAGCAAAGAACAAGGTTCGACGAGCTCAGCACTACGAATTGTCTCACGATCGTCGAGCGCAGAGCTCCCTTCGTCGAGCTGAGTTCGACGAACATCAAACTCATTTCACTTAGTCTGAAAACTGATAGATCTGGAGTTCCTGATGGTCTTGAAGAAGGATGGTCCATCTGAAGTTGTGATAGAGGACTGTACTTGACTCTAAGACACAAACTTGACCCAGACTATACATGATGGGTCACATCCTAAGTCAGTGGACCTAGCCTAAATCAACTAGGGATCCAACAATCTCCCCCTATTTGGGTGAGGTCACTAACAGAAACTCCAAGCAAAGAACAAACAGAAAAACAAAGCAAAATTAAGAGATATATCTGGCAGAGAATTTACAACACATGCAACAGATATATATATATACATACTGGCTTTGTTTTAATGCAAAATATAGACTGAAACAGAAGCAGAAATGAAAAGAAAACACAAAACTACTTCTCTGAGTTCTTCTCTTTTGGCTTGACTTCTGCTGCTTTATCTCCTGGCTTCTTGAAAATGATTTCCCTATTGGGATCTGAAGCTTAAGCCTTGGTCATAATCATGTCAGCTGCCCCTATGATGTTCAGTGAAGTGGCTCTGGGGACAACTGCTTCTGGGTGAAGATTCATGTACTCATCAACATTGAGTAGCTTGTTTGCTTTCCCAAATCTTTTTAGTTCATCTCTCCTGTACTGAGACATAGTAGTTAAGCCTGTTGTATCCTTGCCTTCAGCTTTAGCTTTATTGATTAGAGATAAGCCAATGATTTCTTGAAATCTTGCCATTCTGGCTGTGTTGGCTGTTTCTGGATCTTCAGGAGGAGAATAGGGCCTTTCAGCTTCATGTTCCTTAGATTCCTGAGGCTGCTGCTATTGATGTTGATGGTGTTGACTGCCTGAAGATGGTGGCCTTGGCTGACTACTACCAGAGGATCTCCCTGTTTGTCTCTAATAAGTTTGAATAGGAGCAGATCTTTGAGAGCTAGAGCCAGAGGCACCTGCTGCTGGAGGTGGAGGAGGAGGAGGATCCTTTCTGTATCTATGCACTGGGGGAGGAGAGTATCTCCTACTCCTCTTCCTCTCTTTTTGTTGGTTCTTAGATAACCACATCCATGCAGGCATCCCTTTGTAAGGAGCAACATTATGCAGAATATAATATGGAGTGTCTGTAGTGGGATTAGGCTTGGGAACAGGAGGAGGAGGAGCCTTGCTTTTCTTAGAGAGCAACTTCTTTCTCTTTTTAGCAGCCTCCTCATCTGATTCATCATCATCATCATTAGAATTTGAACTCTGAGGGTTATCATACAAAGCATCCAGCTTCTTCAGAGTGGCTTCAGGAATGATAAGAGGTTGTTCTAGAGGGGGAATAGAAGGTTCATAGGGTGAAGGTTCAACAGCAGTAGAGACAGAACTTGCAGCTGCTGCCTTGTTCTCTTCCTCAATGTCTGCCAGAATGAGCTCATCCAGATCAGGCATGGGAGAATCATCCATGACAAAATCTGGGACAGGGCAGATTTCTGGAATAGACACAGAAGTTGGAATAGTAGAGGGAGCAGCAAGGGATGCACAAAGTTGCCTGGCAACTGCTGGATTTGCTGGAGAGGTATACTGGACAATAGCCAAATATGGCTTAGCAATCTCTACTGAAGGAAGCTTCATATATACAAGATCAAAGATCTGAAGTATTGCAAATAAATTAACTGTGGGATTTATGAGAAAATCACCAGCAGTTGTTATTGAATCTACTGACTCATCAAAGCTACTGTCAGTCTCCATGAATTGAATAAAATCTATTGCTGTATCTGTAACTGCAAGTGCATTATCAAGCACTGAATCAACTATATCTGTAGTATCTGTATCTGTATCAACAATATTAACTTCTGCAGCTGCTGCGCCAGCTTCATCATGGAGCATCTCCCCCTGCCTGGGTTCAGGAGAACCTGGAGCCAGGCCCCTGAATGAAGAGGGGGCAGCAGAGAGGGCTGAGATTTGGGCAGATAAAAGAATCAATTGAAGTCACCAGAGTTGTAATAGCATCTGTGATGAGTGATTTGATAAGAGGAGTCAGAAGAGAGATGATGGTGGAAATGTTGGAAGAATCCATAGGTGGAGAAAGAATAGTAGAGGAGGAAGGAAGAATATGTGGAGGGGATAAGGGTGGTAGAACAGGTTGTGGTTCAGTGGGTATGATGTAGGATGGAATAGTGGAATGGTGTGGTGGAAGAGGGGATTGAGGAGGTGAGGGAATATGTGTTTCAGTGGGGGAAACTGGAGGTGTAGGCATATGGGTAAGATCAGGCAGTGGAGATTGATGTTGAGGTGGAGTCAATTGAGGTTGAGGAGGAGTGGGAAGAGATTTGGTAGGGGGAATGACCTCTTCAGAGTCAGGGTGAGGAGTGACCTTGACGGTCCTAGTGCTCTCAGAAGCATTGATGGAGGAGGAGGAAACCTTGGAGGGTTTGGAGATTGTCCTCTCCCATCGGCCAAACAGGGCGCAGGTGAGGCGCTTGCTGCCGTTGATGAATGTGGTCGGGGAGACCAAACATTCACTGGCCTTTTCCTGGAGGAAAATCCCCAGGATTCTGCCGTAGCAGACTTCCTTCTTCCTAGTTCTTTTCTTGATAAGGTCAAAGAAAGCCATGCCCCAATCAACCTGACGCTTGTTGAGTACTGCGCACATGATCAGGAATTGATGGCGAGTGATGTAGTCGTGTGCCGAGTGCTTGCCCAACAGAATTTTCCCGACAATGTCAGCAAAAAATTGATAAGCGGCAGACAATTGTTTCTTCAGAAGCTTACTAGGGTTGTTGCCGGAGAAACCCATGACTTTCAGCATATCAGCATATTCCTCAGCGTCCATTTCCAAGTTGTCTTCCCCATTGATCAGACCAAATATTTCAGAGAGTACGGCTGGGGACAGGGAAACGACAGTGTTTCCAATAGTTCCTGTCAGATTGCCATCTTCAGAAATTGTGGCAGTATACACCCATTCTCTTATCTTGGTTGAGTGTAGCTTGAGGTTGCGTGTCATGAAGTCCTTAAGATGCAGTTCTTCCAGTAATTCAAGGATATACAGAAAAATTGGATCGGAATGCTGGAAGGACTCAAAGTCCATGGAGAATGCTGCATCAAACTTCATCGCTGCAAGTGCTCCTGGAGGAATCTCCATTGATGACCTGCAAAGAAAATTACAGAGAAAACGACGATCAAGAGTAAAGGAACCGAAAGCGCGGGACGGAGGTCGAAGAAAACCTAGATATAAGATTTTCAGAATATGAATCGACAAGCTCCGTTCCACGAAAAGAAGACAAATATTCGAACTGAGATCGACGAAATAAGGTATAGGAGAGTAGTTCGTCGAACCCATTCAGAAGAATTGAAAACAGTTCGTCGAACTCCGTTTGACGAAATGGTTTCTGAAGTAAGGTCGTCGATCTCCGGTCGACGAAACTTGTTTCCATACAGAGAATTCGTCGATCTCCGTCCGACGAGAATCTCTCGAACTTTCCCTAATTCGTCGAACTCCGTTCGACGAACGCTAGAAAATTCGTCGAATGCAGACAGAAATTAATTTAACTCTTCTCCATCAATCATTCCCAGTTGATTTATAAAGAACAGATGAGTTTTCTCATCCAAAGGCTTGGTGAAGATATCTGCTCTCTGTAGATCAGTAGGAATGTGGATCAAGTTAATTTTCTTTTTGTCAACATTATCTCTAATGAAATGATGTCTTATTTCAATATGTTTAGTCCTAGAATGATGAACTGGATTCTGAGCTATAGCAATAACACTTGTATTACCACAAAATAAGGTTGAATTATTTAATTTGATACCATAATCTAGGAGTTGGTTTTGTATCCATAGCATATGTGAACAGCAACTGCCAGCAGCCATATACTCTGCCTCAGCAGTTGATGTAGACATAGATGTCTGCTTTTTGCAAAACCAGGAGACAAGTCTCATACCCTGGAACTGGCAAGTTCCAGAGGTACTTTTCCTGTCCACTCTACATCCAGCATAGTCAGCATCTGAGTATCCAGTTAACTCAAATTCTGACTCTGCAGGATACTAGAGTCCCTTTTTAGAAAAATAAGATGAGATTCTTTAGGATTCACTTGGAATCTAGCACAAAGGCATGTGGCAAACATTATGTCAGGTGTTGGGTATTGTATCCACAACGTACCTGATTTGAAGAAGCCCCTGAACAAGCTAAGGTAAATAGGCAATGTTTTTGACAAAATATTTCAAGTTGTGCTTGCAGTTACTCCACGCTAAGTGCACACCAATGTCAGGGTGCAGTAGGTCAATATACACGGGTCTGCACGACGTAATCCCTCGTTGAGCAGATCAGTGTGTTGGCCTACGTGTACTCTCTCTATTGGAGTGCACTTACTTTCAAGCACAGGGCCGTGTTTATGCAAGGGCAGACAAGGAGCAAGGATGAGTCAAGGAGCAGCTCAGAGATGTAAGACGAAAAATCATCTAAGTAAGAATCGACGAGAATCACCAAGTGATTCTCGCCGATTCGGCGAGAATCACTAGTGATTCTCGCCGGATCGTCGAGAATCACTGGCTGATTCTTGCCGACTCGTTCCAACCACTTCGAAGAGAGCACGTCTGATTCTACGTAAGAATCGACGAGAATCACCAAGTGATTCTCGCCGATTCGGCGAGAATCACTAGTGATTCTCGCCGAATCGTCGAGAATCACTGGCTGATTCTCGACGTCTCGACCTGGTTAAATCTGTGCGTGCAACCAAGTTAATTTCGACGAGAATCATCTTTGATTCTCGCCGAATCGTCGAGAATCATCTTTGATTCTCGACGATTCGACGAGACTCAATTTCGGTTCTCCCCGATTTTAGCTTAGCAATTTTCTGGAACTTCCTGAACCGGATTCTGCCGCTGTCAATGTTCTGGACCGGGATTTAGGGATTCTTCTTGTGGGTCCCACAATGGTCTTATTGAAGATGTCTACAATATATATATACGGGTATTTTGAATAGTAATACACACACAGAAAGAAGCCGAGCACGATCTAAACCTAAAATCGCGAGTTCCACTCCGTCGCCGCCGTCGTCACTCCAGCAAGTTGGTCGTCGCTTTTTTATCGAGATTTCTTCCTGATCTTCCGACGACAGAAGCTTAGCTAAGCTTAGAGTCTCACGCGTCTATCCAGAGATCCCTTGTCTCTCGATTTGTTGATCGGGAAAAACTTCCCCGTCCGAATCGATCGAGACGACCGATCCTAGAGTGACCGTTGGTAGACCTAGCTTGCTTCGTTACGAAGTTTGGATCTCCGAAGAAGAGCAGCCGCACATTGTCGTCGCCGCCGATCCCGTGAACCTAGCCGCCGCTCATCTTGTCGCCGCCGGTTCCGGGGAGATCCTTTCCAAGTGAGATCTTGGGTAGTGGACTCTTTGTGGACTTCAAGAACACGTCGTCAACAAAGAGGGACACCTTTGTCTCCAAACGTAGTTTGTATCTTTTGTACATCCTATTTTTACTTTTATTGTAAAGGAACGTTTGTTCCGTGTTGTAAGGGTTGGGTGCAACCCGTTTTGTGGGAGTGTTGACTCCTACGTGTGGAAGGGTTCCTTCCGATAGTGCAGGGATTGGATTTCAATCCTGTTGGAGAAGTGACCGAGTCGTCCCTTGGTAGGAGATAGGTCGAAGGGGGAAAGTGGATGTACCCAAGTCGGGGAACCACTATAAATTGCTTGTGTATTCTGTGTGTTGTGCTGTTTATTTTTATTGTGCAGGTACATTCTTAAATTCCGCAAAAATGCTGCACGTCACCTATTCCCCCCCCCCCCATAGGTGAAACTAGTTGACACTAGGTGGACTTTCAAGTGGTATCAAAGCGAGGTTACTCATCAAAAAGGTTAACACCTTGAGTTGAATCCTGCCGCCAATGTCAAGAAGAAGGCAAACATCTACTATGGACGGGCTCAAGTTCAGTGGCAAGATCCCCGTGTGCACCAGGCTCAACTTTCCTATCTGGAAGGAAAGGATCAGATTCTACATGGAGGCAGTTGATCCCAGACTCTTCATGATCGTGGAGGAGGGACCCTATGTCCCCACTAAGGTCTCCACCATTGATCCTACCAAGAAAGTGCTGAAGAAACTTTCTGAAATGGACAAGGACGAGATGGTGCTAGTGGGACTTGATAAGAAGGCGCAAAACATTCTGGTCAGCGCAATTGATGACTCAATGATGCAGAACTTCTGCCACTGCAGGACAGCACAGGAGATCTGGCATGGCCTGATCACCCTGATGGAGGGGACTGATGAAGTGAGGGATGATCGGAGATCCCTCCTGAACCAGAAATATGAGGCTTTCAGACAAGGGCCTAAGGAAGAAATCGGAGTCACCTACGAGAACTTCCTCAAGATGGTCAACGCCCTCAAAGGATACGGAAGAGTGTTCACTAATGGTGAACTCAATGATAAATTCCTTAGGTCCCTTACTAAGGAATGAGACACAAAGAACTGCGCCATCCGAGAGTTTGGCAGACTAGCTGAAACAGACCCGCAAATTCTGTTTAGGAAGCTAATGTCTTATGAGCTTCAACTGAACACCAGGAAAGCTGAGGAAGAAGCAGAGAAGGCTGCTGCCAAAGAAAAGACGGTGGATTTAAAAGCCAGTCACTCCAGAAAAGTCAAGGGTGCGGTTTCATACCGTGCCAGGAATAAGGAAGAGGAGGAGGACTCCGAGCCATGCTCCTCCAGCTCAGAGCTGTCGGAGGAGGATTTCTCCCTCATCACCCGAGAGTTCAAGAAGTTCCTCAAGATGAGGAATCAAAGAAAGAAAGACGGCTCCTCCTCCAGGCATCAGAAGAAAAATTATTCTTCTGACAGGTATGCTTCTAAACCTAACAAACATCGCTCTTCTTACATTATTTGCTTTGGATGCAATAAGCCAGGACACGTCGTGGCCGACTGCTATCAAGGCAAGAGAGAAAAAGGGAAAGGAGAGGAGCACAAATCCTCCAGAGATAAGAAGAAGGAGCGGAGCTACATCGCCAAACGGCCAAAGACACTGAGTGTGTCTGATTCCTCAGACTCCAGTGATGATGAGGAAGCCTACTTCGGACTAGTGGGTCGCTCCGACTCAGAAGGAGAATGTCCCCCATTTACTGGGCAGGTAAAAGCTCACACCCCTCTCTCCGACTCTGACTCTGATCCTAAGTCTCAGGATGATGAACCTGAGGATAGCCTTTCGGCCCGTGAAGCTGAGCTCCTCGAGAAGTATGAGCTTTTGC
Source organism: Platanthera guangdongensis (assembly GCA_039583875.1). Classification (NCBI taxonomy): domain Eukaryota; kingdom Viridiplantae; phylum Streptophyta; class Magnoliopsida; order Asparagales; family Orchidaceae; genus Platanthera; species Platanthera guangdongensis. The sequence goes on along the minus strand of CM077153.1, from coordinate 253,784,245 downwards.
TAAACACTTTCGAGGAGTGCCGAAAGAGATTGAAGGCTGAGAAAAAGGAAGTAAAATTCCTTAAGGGTGAGTGTGTTTCCCTAAGGGAAGAGGTCACCAACTTGATTTCTCTCCGATAGGAGCACCTTGACCTGACTTCAAAGCACTCAGAGTCTCTTAAGCTCCTTGATCTTAAGCAGGAGGAAGTCGACAAGTTGGAAGAACAACTTGCGGCAGAAAGGAAGATCGTCAAGAGCTTCTCTATGCCAAAAACTGTTCTTCCAGTAGTTGATACCTTCTCTACTCAGGCCAAAGGAGCTGGCTTGGGGCATGTAGGGGTTTCTGGTTCCTCATCCAGGAGAAACAGGAACCAGAGGAAGAATAAGGCCGCCAAGAAGGCCTCTGCCGCTGAAAAGGGAAAGGCTCTGCTGAGTCCGGTTGCGTTCAGAAAGCCTGGCTTTCCTTGCAACCAACACGACTTTGAATCAACATTTGGTCATCATTTCCGGCCCTCGGTTGCAAAGCCAAAGAGCCGATATGACGGTTGACCTTTCCCCGGAACTTCGGTGAGAGTGCCTTCAAGGCACCTTATGAGAAAATCCACATGGGAAATTATGGTCAATTCTCTAGTGGCCATAATGGAAAGCAGGCACCAAAAGCCAAGCCTGTTATACAGAAGGTGAAGAAGTCATGTGACTGCAATCACTGTGAGGCCTCCACCTCCAGATCCAAGGCCCCAGCTGTACCCACCACTCCCAGGGTAAGGCAGGAGCCTAGGAAGAGGTACAACAGATTCGACTGTTGGTGTTGTGGCAAAGTTGGTCACTTTGCCGTGGATTGTTGGTTTAATCCAAGGTATCACGAGACTCCCTATGTTAGCAATGCAAGGCCGACCACTCGTAGGGTTAACCAACCAAGGGGGAGTATGCTAACCAGGAATCTAGGACCCAAGTTCGATTGGGTTCCTAAGGGAAATTAATTTTGTTTTGCAGGAATGTCCAAAGGCCACCAAAACGCCGATCTGGTATTTGGACAGTGGATGCTCCCGGCATATGACTGGGACAAGAAGCCTGCTGCGTGATTACACTCTAGTCGAGAATGGACCCAAAGTCATCTTTGGAGGGTCAGATCGAGGAGTCACCAGAGGTTACGGTATGATTTCCAGCGGTATAATCTCTATCACCGATGTGGCTTATGTTGAAGGGTTAAACCATAACCTGATCAGTGTAAGTCAGTTATGTGACAAAGATTATGACGTTAAGTTCTGCAAGGATAAATGTCTGATAATTTCACGTACCTCTTCTGAGACGGTATTATCAGGCATTCGGAGCAGAAATATCTTCTGCTTAGATTTTCTCAGTGTAGATTCTTCTACCCCCGTATGCCTTGTGGCAACAGGCAGTGCATCTCTTTGTGATCAATGGCACAAGAGATTGGCACATATTAATTTCAAGACAATTAGTATGCTGTTTTCTAAGAACTTAGTAAGGGATGCTCCCAGTATCAAGTGCATCAAAGATAGCCTCTGTCCTGCATGCCAGATGGGCAAACAGACTCGGGCTACCTTTCAGAGCATCGCAGACAAAGACTCTTTCCGATGTCTTTACCTTTTACATATGGACTTGTTTGGTCCAATGCAAGTTCATAGCTTGGGAGGCAAGTCCTATACGCTAGTGATAGTTGATGACCATTCTCGGTTTACATGGGTGTTCTTTTTGAAACGAAAGTCAGATACGTTTGACATCTTCACTAGTTTTGTCAAGCAGGTTCAGAACGAATTTAACTGCTCAGTGGTCAAAATCAGAAGTGACCATGGAACAGAATTCGAATCTGGTGCTATGACAGAGTTTTGTGAAGAACAAGGTATCTTTCATGAGTTTTCCTCCCCGCGCACTCCTCAGCAAAATGGAGTTGCGGAGAGGAGAAATAGAACTCTCATTGAAGCCTGCACGACAATGTTGAAAGACGCTTCTCTCCCAGAATACTTCTGGGCAGAGGCTGTCAATACAGCTTGTCATGTACAAAACCGAGCATTGATCAACAAGCATCATCGTAAGACGCCTTACGAGCTACTGAAAGGCAGGAAACCAACCATGTCCAACTTGAGGATTTTTGGTTGCAGATGCTATGTACTGAATAATGGGAAGTACCCGCGTACTAAGTTTGGTGAAAAATGCTTCGAAGGCATATTTGTGGGCTATAGTTCCCACAGTCGGGCATATAGGGTCTTCAATAAGAAAACCCTAGTGGTAGAAGAATCAATCAATGTTGTATTTGATGAAGGAAGTTTGCTTAACAGCTGTTCTTCCAGTGGTATTCTTGAAGATGCAGGTGCCCGACTTGAACAGCTGCGTCTGGATGAGACCGCTAAGGATGCCTCTCCTAAGTACGTCAAAGTTTCCACCTCCACGTCATCTGGAAATGTTGAAGATCAAAATGGAACAAATCTCTTAGAAGACGGAGAAGCCCAAGAAGTAGTCGAAGCTCCAGACTCCAGACTACTAGAGCTACGGCACGTGAGGGATCATCCTAGAGATCAGATCATCGGAGATCCTCGTGTCGGTGTCAGAACTCGAAGAGGTACTATTAACGAAGTATTGCATCTTAGCTTCCTGTCACAGGTTGAGCCAAAGCAGTTCGACGAGGCAAACAAAGATGCGGCATGGATTATGGCCATGCAAGATGAACTACATCAATTCGAATGTTGCAACGTTTGGACGCTAGTTCCAAGACCATACAAGCAGAATGTGATTGGCACCAAGTGGATCTTCAGAAACAAGCTGGATGAACATGGTGTCATCATAAAGAACAAGGCTAGGATGGTGGCTCAGGGTTACAAACAGGAGGAAGGGATTGACTTCGACCAGACCTTTGCACCGGTAGCAAGGCTCAAGGCAATCAGATTGTTCCTGGCGTATGCTTCACACAAAGGATTCACAGTCTATCAAATGAATGTGAAATTAGCATTCTTGAACGGAGACCTGAAAGAGGATGTATACGTCGCTCAACCCCCAGGTTTTGCCAATCCTACTTATCCTAATCATGTTTATTTTCTTAATAAAGCATTATATGGTTTAAAACAAGCTCCACGAGCTTGGTATGAGACTTTATCTAGTTTTCTTCTTGAGAACAAGTTCTCTAGAGGTAAAATAGATAAGACATTGTTTCTCAGGGAAGTCAAAGGCAAGATTTTGCTGGTGCAAATCTATGTCGATGACATTATATTCGGCTCAACGGACAACAATCTTTGCAAAAAGTTCTCTAAACTTATGCAAGGAAAGTTTGAAATGAGCAGTATGGGAGAGCTCAAGTATTTCTTGGGACTTCAAGTGAAACAGTCTGAGGATGTAATCTTCATCTCTCAGACGAAGTTCACAAATGAACTCCTCAAGAAATTCGGCATGAAGTGTGCAACCTCTATGAGGACTCCAATAGGATCCACTATGTCCCTGGATAAGGATGAGAAAGGTAAACCTTTCGATGAAACCAAATCCAGGAGCATCATTGGATCCCTGCTCTACCTTACTGCCAGTAGACCGGATATTATGTTCTCCACATGTGTCTGTGCCCGGTATCAGGTGAACACTAAGGAATCTCACTATGTCGCTGCAAAGCGAATTCTAAGATACCTTAAAGGTACTCCCAATCTTGGCTTGTGGTACCCGAGAAACAATGATGTCGAGCTAATAGGTTTTTCAGATGCTGATTTTGCAGGGAGTAGGGATGACAGGAAAAGCACTTCCGGGACGTGTCAATTCCTCGGAAGGAGGCTTATCTCATGGAACAGCAAGAAGCAGAATTGTGTAGCTACCTCCACAGCAGAGTCTGAGTACATCTCGGCTGGCAGTTGTTGTGCACAACTCCTATGGATCCGAAATCAGTTAGCCGACTACGACCTTCAGTTCAAGGACGTGCCGATGTACTGCGACTCCTCCAGTGCAATTGCGATTGCCAACAATCCGGTATCGCACAGCAGAACGAAGCATATTGCAGTGCGATACCACTTCATTCGGGAGCATGTGGAGAACAAGGACATCTCTCTCTGTTATGTTCCCACGGACAAGCAGATTGCAGATATATTCACAAAGCCCTTAGACGAAGCCAAGTTTAGTCTCTTCAAAACTGAATTGGGCATGCTAAACTATGAGGAATGAAGACTACAGAAGCTCCAGGCTCATACAAGCACTGAGGGGGAGCAAGGAACTCAAGTGTGAGCACAGATGCACGAACTGAGGGGGAGCAAGGGGTCAAATGCTACAGACCCCGATTTGTAGAAGCCGAAAAGGGGGAGATTACCCTCTCGGCTACGGCTAAGGTGGCTCCAAAGTTTGATCGCACGAAATTGGTATCGGTAATGAATATCTCTCTCAACTTAATTTCAAGGTCATGATTTTCATTCCCATACGCTCTATTCACCTTAGCTTGTAGGGTTTAGGCTTCTTCAAATAGGGGGAGATTGTTGGGTATTGTATCCATAACGTACCTGATTTGAAGAAGCCCCTGAACAAGCTAAGGTAAATAGGCAATGTTTTTGAAAAAATATTTTAAGTTGTGCTTGCAGTTAATCCACGCTAAGTGCACACCAATGTCAGGGTGCAATAGGTCAATATACACGGGTCTGCACGACGTAATCCCTCGTTGAGCAGATCAGTGTGTTGGCCTACGTGTACTCTCTCTATTGGAGTGCACTTACTTTCAAGCACAGGGCCGTGTTTATGCAAGAGCAGACAAGGAGCAAGGATGAGTCAAGGAGCAGCTCAGAGACGTAAGACGAAAAATCGTCTAAGTAAGAATCGACGAGAATCACCAAGTGATTCTCGCCGATTCGGCGAGAATCACTAGTGATTCTCGCCGGATTGTCGAGAATCACTGGCTGATTCTCGCCGACTCGTTCCAACCACTTCGAAGAGAGCACGTCTGATTCTAAGTAAGAATCGACGAGAATCACTAGTGATTCTCGCCGAATCGTCGAGAATCACTAGCTGATTCTCGACGTCTCGACCTGGTTAAATCTGTGCATGCAACCAAGTTAATTTCGACGAGAATCATCTTTGATTCTCGCCGAATCGTCGAGAATCATCTTTGATTCTCGACGATTCGACGAGACTCAATTTCGGTTCTCGCCGATTTTAACTTAGCAATTTTCTAGAACTTCCTGAACCGGATTCTTCCGCTGTCAATGTTCTGGACCGGGATTTAGGGATTCTTCTTGTGGGTCCCACAACGGTCTTATTGAAGCTGTCTACAGTATATATATACGGGTATTTTGAATAGTAATACACACACAGAAAGAAGCCGAGCACGATCTAAACCTAAAATCGCGAGTTCTGCTCCGCCGCCGCCGTCTTCACTCCAGCAAGTTGGTCGCCGCTTTTTGATCGAGATTTCTTCCTGATCTTCCGGCGACAGAAGCTTAGCCAAGCTTAGAGTCTCACGCATCTATCCAGAGATCCCTTGTCTCTCGATTTGTTGATCGGGAAAAACTTCCCCGTACGAATCGATCGAGACGACCGATCCTAGAGTGACCGTTGGTAGACCTAGCTTGCTTCGCTACGAAGTTTGGATCTCCGAAGAAGAGCAGCCGCACATTGTCGTCGCCGCCGATCCCGTGAACCTAGCCGCCGCTCATCTTGTCGCCGCCGGTTCCGGGGAGATCCTTTCCAAGTGAGATCTTGGGTAGTGGACTCTTTGTGGACTTCAAGAACACGTCGTCAACAAAGAGGGACACCTTTGTCTCCAAACGTAGTTTGTATCTTTTGTACATCCTATTTTTACTTTTGTTGTAAAGGAACGTTTGCTCCGTGTTGTAAGGGTTGGGTGCAACCCGTTTTGTGGGAGTGTTGACTCCTATGTGTGGAAGGGTTCCTTCCGATAGTGCAGGGATTGGATTTCAATCATGTTGGAGAAGTGACCGAGTCGTCCCTTGGTGGGAGATAGGTCGAAGGGGGAAAGTGGATGTACCCAAGTCGGGGAACCACTATAAATTGCTTGTGTATTCTGTGTGCTGTGTTGTTTATTTTTATTGTGCAGGTACATTCTTAAATTCCGCAAAAACGCTGCAGGTCACCTATTCCCCCCCCCCATAGGTGAAACTAGTTGACACTAGGTGGACTTTCATCAGGCCTGCTAGCTGTTAAGTATAATAGGGATCCAACAATTGCCCTATAATGTTTCTGATCTACAGGTTTCCCTGCTGCATCAGAATCCACAACAGCATTTGTAGCCATAGGTGTTTTCATTCCTGAGGCATCACCCATCCCAAACTTTTTAATGAGCTCTTTAGCATACTTAGATTGGGAGAGGAAGATACCATCAGGGAGCTGCTTCACTTGGAGACCAAGGAAGTAGGAAAGCTCACCCATGTTACTCATCTCAAATTTGGAATGCATGAGGTCAGCAAACCTCTGGCACAATTTGGGATCAGTAGACCCAAAAATGATGTCATCCACATATATTTGTACTAATAAGATTTGGTCCTTATGATGTCTAGTGAAAAGGGTTTTATCTATGGTTCCTCTTGTAAATTTATGCTCTAAAAGAAAGCTAGCTAGGGTCTCATACCAAGCTCTTGGAGCTTGCTTTAAACCATAGAGAGCTTTATGAACCTTGTAAACATAAGAGGGTTGAGTTAGAGAGATAAAACCTGGAGGTTGTTCTACATAAACCTCTTCTTGAAGTACACCATTCAGAAAGCCACTCTTAACATCCATCTGGAATACCTTGAACTTTTTATATGCTGCATAGGCTAGGAATATTCTAATGGCCTCCAACCTTGCAATAGGGGCAAAAGTTTGGTCATAGTCTATTCCTTCTTCTTGCCCGAATCCTTGGGCAACCAGTCTAGCCTTGTTCCTTACTATGTTCCCTTGTGTATCTAATTTGTTCCTATAGACCCATTTGGTTCTAATAACTGGGTAGTTATGGGGTCTTGGAACCAAATCCCAAACTCTACATCTCTCAAATTGATTTAGTTCCTCTTGCATTGCAAGAATCCAGTGGGGATCTTGCTCAGCTTCATGGATGGTGAGAGGTTCAATTTGGGAGAGAAAACAGGCATGCATCAAGTCTTGATTGAGCTGATGTCTTGTCTGTACACCAACTGAAATGTCCCCAATCACTTGAGATCTGGGGTGATTTCTAAGTGTGACAAGATCAGTTGGTGGAGTTGGTTGAGCAACAACTTCTGCAAATAATTCCTCTTGAGGAATGGTACTGGCTGTTGATGGAAGTTCAGTTACTTCCTCTTGGATTTCTTCTTCACTATCTTCAGCAGCCTATGGAGTGGGATGAGTTGGAACCTCTTGGGTAAGGTTTAGTCCATCCATAGACTCACACATTGGTGAAACCTGCAAAGGACTATTGGTAGAAATGTCTTTCTCCTTATAAGACATGTTAGCTTCATCAAAAGACACATGGACAGATTCCTCAATTTTAAGGGATGATTTGTTGAAAACCTTATAGGCCTTGCTTACTTGGGAATATCCTTGAAAAATCCCTTCTTCAGCCTTAGCCTCAAATTTTCTGATGTATCTTTTGTTATTAGTGTGGATGTAACATATGCAACCAAAAACTTTAAAGTAAGTGATTTTAGGTTTCTTTTCTTTAAGTAATTCATAGGGGGTCTTGTGTTTTAGTTTATGTATAAGACATCTGTTCAGAACATAGTTAGCTGTGTTTACAGCTTCTGCCCAAAAGGATAGAGAGGCATGTAGGCATCTGCTAATAATGTACCTGCAGCTTCAATGAGTGTCCTATTTTTCCTTTCAGCTACCCCATTTTGTTGGGGAGTTCTAGGAGCAGAGAAGCACTGCCTGATACCTTCCTTCTCACAGAACTCATGCATATGAAGAGACTCAAACTCTGTGCCATGAACACTTCTGATCAATGCTACATGAGTAGAGAACTCAATCTGTATGGTCCTGAGAAAATCTGTAAGAACTTAGAATGTATCTGACTTAGCTCTCAGGAAGGCTACCCAACTGAATCTGGAGAAATCATCAACAATAACTAAGGTGTAAGACTTCCCTCCTAGGCTTTGTACTGCAATGGGTCCAAAAAGATCCACATGAAGCAGATACAATATCCTAGGTGAATCACTTTTATTAATGGATTTGAAGCTAGTTTTAGTTTGCTTGCCTAGTTGACAAGCCCTGCATAGGCTTTCCTTCTTGTAGGGACCAGAAGGTAAACCTCTAACAAGGTTGTCTTTAGATAACCTAGATATGTTCTTAAGGTTTACATGTCCTAGCCTTTTGTGCCAAAGCTCATTTTGGTTACTAGTGATATTGAGTAAACAAATATCAGTTGTGGCAGAAATGAAATCTACTAAATATATGTTTCCTTGTCTAAGTCCAATTAAAACAGTTTGGTTTTTATCATTTATAATAGAACAAGAGGTAGACTTGAAATGTACCTGATAACCTTCATCACATAATTGACTTATGGATATAAGGTTATGTTTAAGTCCTCTTACATATGTCACCTTTTTAAAGGTCACTGCTCCAATGCTTACTCTTCCATACCCTTCAGACTGACCACTCTTTGAGTCTCCAAATATCACCTTTGGTCCTAGCTTGGACTTATAGTTGGTGAGATTTGCTTTGCTGCCAGTCATGTGCTTGGAGCAGCCACTGTCCAGGTAACATGTCTGACTTAGCCTTGGACAGTTCTTCACCTGTACCTGCATCAAAAAAATAAAGCTCAATTGTTCTTGACCCAGGTTACCTTGGGTCCTTGGTTTGGTTGAAAGGAAAAAACAAGAAATGACTGATAATGCAGGTTGAGACTTATACCCTAGAGGGTGATATCTCCTAGGTGCAATTATCCAATCAGTTACTGGATTAAATGTCTTGTTAGCTGTTTTAACATTTCTATAGGAGAAATTATTTATATTTGGTCGTTCTGGGATCGACGAATTATTGTAAGTTCGTCGACCAGAGTTCGACGAATTGGGATGAGATCGTCGACCTCCACTCAGATAATGACCATGGTCATTTTCTGCGTCCCACGTTCGTCGATCGCAGTAAGATGAATAATTATTTCTGAAGTTTGCATTCAACGTTCGTCGATCGGGGTTCGACGATCTTGCAGGATTTCGTCGATCTACGTTCGACGAATTCTGCTGAACTTGGTTTTTAACAGCTTTCTTCTATTTTCTGTTGCTATTGTCTAGGTTATTTGACTTGTTTTCTGACCTGGGTTTTTAAGTTAGTTTTTCTTTACCTTTAGCAGTGATAAACTTTATGGGAGTGGAAAGTATATTCTTCTTTATTATGGGGGGTAAACCTGATGAAGCACCCATGCCCAGCCTGCCATTTAATCTGGCATTTACTGTGCTTGTGATATCCATCAGCTTGAGGCTTCTCCCATTGAGAGATTGCTCAAGTTGTTTTCCCTCACATAATTCAGATTTTAACTTGATTATCTGTTCATTAGCTAGAGTCAATTGGTCAGTTAGTTTTCTGTTTTCTGTGCTGACAGATTCAAGATTTTCTAGTCTAGTCCTCAGGGTTTTTATCTCTTTCTCTGAGTTTATTAAATCCATGCACATAGTTTTAAATTCTACTTTAAACAAATCAGAATTGAAATCAAAACTAGAAATCACCTGATCAGCCTCTGAGTCTGAGGCACCTTCATCTTCAGAATCCTCTTCTGATCCACATTTGCTTCTGGAGGCATCAACTATTGCCATTAGGCACACCTCCTTGGATCTGGCTTCTTCCTATTCTTCACTGGAGCTGGAGGTGGATGTTTCCTCTTCTGTGTCACTCCAAGACTCAGCAACAAATCCTTTGTCCTTGCTTTTGTACTTATTGTAGGAGGGTCTGCTGCTTTGTTTTCTTCTGGAATCCTTGTTCCTGGCCTTGTCCTTTTTCTGATTCTTTGGGCATTCTGAGATATAGTGCCCTGGCTTTCTGCATCCAAAACACACAACCTCCTTAGTTGGTGTCTTGTAATATTTGGGTTTATCATCCTGCTTGGATGATTTTCTTCTAAAGTCCTTTCTTGCCATTTTGTAGAATATTTTGGCAAAGAGGCTCATTAACTCTTCATTGGAGGTAGATGTTTCACTGTCTTCAAAAGCTTTGAGGGCCAAGCTGCGCTCCTTCCTAACTGGGGTAGTTGCCTTCTGTTCTGCAGCCTCTCTTGATTTGATAAGCTGCTCATATGACTTCAGCTTGCCTAGCAGAGATTCTGTTGAGATCTCATTGAGGCTTCTAGCTTCTTTGATTGGCCAGATTCTGGAGTCCCATGAACTGGGGAAACACATCAATATCTTGTCATGCACCTCAGTTAAGGTGATGTCCTTGTCAAGAGTCTTGAGTTCACTAATGATTGAACTTAATCTATTGTACATCTCAGCCACTGATTCTGTCTCATCCTTTTTGAAATTCTCATAGAGAGAAATGAGACTGGATCTCCTATCCTTTCTTTCATCAACTGAGCCTGCTACCATTTGATTGAGAGAGTCCCAAATGGCCTTGGCTGAGGTGCACTCAGCCACCTTCTGAAATATGTCATCTGACATTGTTTGGGACAGAATATTCATAGCCTTTGCATCAGCCATCTTGGCTTTCTTATAGGCTTCAGTGTCGTCTGGAGGTGGTACTGCACTCAGATTAGTTGATGTGCTGGCAACAGTTGTAGGAGATGGATGAATACCTGTTGAAATGACAGAGAAAATATCCTCATCAATGGAGTTCATATATAATCTAATTCTTGCCTTCCAGATGGCAAACTTGTTAAGATTGCACACTGGAGGTCTGATGCTTGTATAATCCTTGTTTTGAGCCATTTCTGTGAGAGCAAAATCTAATCAACAGAATAAAAACAAAGAGATCTAACTAAGGGATCTTTGGGTTCAGGTGTTAGCCTGTACAACCAATCAGGTATGGTATGTTTAACCAACCTCGCTTTGATACCAATTGAAAGTGAAGCTAGATCTGATATACTCTAGAGGGGGGGGGGGGGATGTGAATAGAGTATATGGTGATTTTGAATCTTTTACAATTGCTGTAGTATTTTAGATGTGTGTGTGTGTACAACAAATACAATAAACCAGAAAGCAGCATAGGACTAATCACAACACAATCACAGAGCAAGGCCAGAAAAACAAAAGGAAAAGAAAGCAACCAGACGACACAAGAATTTTATAGTGGTTCCTCAAATCTGGGAAGTCCACTCTTCTACCACCCTGGTAGGAATCCACTGCAGGAAGGGGTTGATCAGGCGTCCTGGCACCAATGGGGCTTTGATCAGGTTTCCAAAAACCAAACCCTCAAGTCTTTTGGTGGGAGACTTGCAACCAGAAAAATTTTGAAGGGAATTAAAACCCTGTACAGAGACGGAGTGTGAGGGTGATGAGATCTTCTCTTTCTCAAATCAAATGAGAAGACTTGTGGAATGTTGTTTAGCAGCTTAGCTCCCCCTGAGATGTGGAATGGTTCAGGAAGAATACTGGAGCACTGCTTCAGGGTGATAGGTCTTCAATGACCTAGAATTCCAGGTCCAGAGAAATTCTTCAGGAACTTCTTGCAACTGATATGAATGTATTGTTTTGAAGTTCTCCTGAGTAAATGCAAATGAAGAAGACTCTTGATATTGATGTAATGTTCTTCTTCTTCTTCTTCTAAATCAATTTCTCTCTGGGCGAAGAATGAATTTCCTTTTTTTTGTGTTGTCTGAATCACTGTCTATCTTCTTCTTCTTTTCTGTATATATCTGTCTGTTATGGAGAACATTCGAATTTTGAATGTCGAGCAGTAATTACAGACGGCCTGGAAAGGAAGCAGCAATTAATTATTTCCCCAACTGTTTCCATGGAAAAACGGCATGAAATAATCCAGAATTAACTGCGCATCCTAACGGTAGTTTACCGTGAAGAACTGCCATTAATAGTCCAAGAATCAGCGCCATGAGATGAGGCGGGAACGGAAGAAGACCTAGTCTGGAATCGTCGACCGAAGAACAGAATTCGTCGAGCTGAGTCTTGAATTCGTCGAGCTGAGCTGGGTTCATCGAGCTGGCCGTCTTCATTCGTTGAATAGACAATCTTCAATATCAGACAAACATTATTCGTTGAGCAGAGAACCAAATTCGTCGAGCTGAGAATAAACTTCGTCGACCTGAGAAAAGTTCTGGACTTGGACGAAATACTCTGCATCTACTGAAATGTTGTGTCGACATAAATTGGTGTCGACAGATTGATCTTGGTGTCGACACAACTCCTCTGGTGTCGACACAAGTTGTATGGTGTCGACACAAGCCCTAAGTGTCGACACAGATTCTCTGAGCACAAAAATCGTCGAGTAGAGATTAGAATTCATCTACCTGAGAAGCTGTGAACTTGAGGTCCTAGTTCATCAAGCTCAGAATAAAATTCGTCGACCGAAGCATGGAGCTGGACTTAGAGAAATTTGAAGTAGTCCTGAGAATGCTTGAAATAGAATCTGGTGTTCGTCGAGCAAAGAACAAGGTTCGTCGAGCTCAGCACTGCGAATTATCTCACGATCGTCGAGCGCAGAGCTCCCTTCGTCGAGCTGAGTTCGACGAACGTCGAACTCATTTCACTTAGTCTGAAAAACTAATAGATCTGGAGTTCCTGATGGTCTTGAAGAAGGCTGGTCCATCTGAAGTTGTGATAGAGGACTTTCCTAGACTCTAAGACACAAACTTGACCCAGACTATACATGATGGGTCACATCCTAAGTCAGTGGACCTAGCCCAAATCAACTAGGGATCCAATAGGCAGTTTTTTACAGAATACTACCGTTGGAATGCGCAGTTAATCCTGGATTATTACATACCATTTTCCCATGGATACAGTTGGGGAAATAATTAATTGCTACCTCCTTTCCAGGCTGTCTGCAATTACTGCTCGATATTCAAAAATTCGAATGTGTTCTTATGAGATACAGAGATATACAGAAGCAATAGAGTAATACACAGATACACAACAAGAAGAAAAGGATAGACAGTGATTCAGACAACACAAGAAAAAGAATTCATTCTTGGCCCAGAGAAAAACTGATCAAGAAGAAGAAGAAGAAGAACACTACATCAATATCAAGAGTCTTCTTCATCTGCTTTTACTCAGGATAACTTCAAGAAACAATACATTCATATAAGTTACAAGAAGTTCCTGAAGACCTTCTCTGGACCTGGAATTCTAGGTCTCTGAAGACCTATCACCCTGAAGCAGTGCTCCAGCATTCTTCCTGATTTATTCTACATCTCAGGGTGAGCAAAGCTGCTAAACAACATTCCACAAGTCTTCTCATTTGACTTGAGAAAGAGAAGACCTCATCACCCTCTCACTCCACCTCTGTACAGGGTTTTAATTCCCTTCAAAATTATTCTGGTTACAAGTCTCCCTGCAAAAGACTTGAGGGTTTGGTTTTTGGGAACCTGATCAAAACCCCATTGGTGTCAGGACACCTGATCAACCCCTCCCTACAGTGGATTCCTACCATGGTGGTAGAAGAGTGGACTACCCAGATTTGGGGAACCACTATAAAATTCTTGTGTCATCTGGTTGCTTTCTTTTCTTTTTGTTTTCTGGCCTTGCTCTGTGAATGTGCTGTGGTTAGATAATTGCTGCATCTTGGTTTATTGTATTTGCTTCCCTGCATACACACACACCTAAAATACAACAGCAGTTGTAAAAGTTTTAAAAATCACCATATACTCTATTCCCCCCCCCCTCTAGAGTATATCAGATCTAGATGCACTTTCAATTGGTATCAAAGCAAGGTTGGTGAATAATACCACATCTTCCATGTTGGTTAAATTACCATACCTGATTGGTTGCACAGGCTAGCACCTGAACCCAAAGATCCCTTAGTTACATCTGTTTGTTTTTATTATGTTATTAGAATTATCCTTCTCACAAACATGGCCCAAAACAAGGATTATACAAGCATCAGACATCCAGTGTGCAATCTTAATAAGTTTGCCATCTGGAAGGCAAGAATTAGATTATATATGAACTCCATTGATGAGGATATTTTCTCTGTCATTTCAAAAGGTGTTCCTCCAGCTCCTATAACTTTTGCCAGCACATCCACTAATCTGAGTGCAGTACCACCTCCAAACAATACTGAAGCCTATAAGAAAGCCAAGATGGATGATGCAAAGGCTATGACTATTCTGGCCTAAACAATGTCAGATGACATATTTCAGAAAGTGGCTGAGTGCACCTCAGCCAAGGCCATTTGGGACTCTCTCAATCAAATGGTAGTAGGCTCAGCTGATGAAAGAAAGGATAGGAGATCCAGTCTCATTTCTCTCTATGAGAATTTCAAAAAGGATAAGACAGAATCTGTGGCTGAGATGTACAATAGATTAAGTTCAATCATCAGTGAACTTAAGACTCTTGACAAGGACATCACCTTAACTGAGATGAATGACAAGATACTGATGTATTTCCCCAGTTCATGGGACTCCAGAATCTGGCCAATCAAAGAAGCCAGAAGCCTCAATGAGATCTCAACAGAATCTCTGTTAGGCAAGCTGAAGTCATATGAGCAGCTTGTCAAATCAAGAGAGGCAGCAGAACAGAAGGCAACTACCCCAGTTAGGAAGGAGCACAGCTTGGCCCTCAAAGCTTCTGAAGACAATGAAACATCTACATCCAATGAGGAGTTAATGAGTCTTTTTGCCAAAAGATTCTACAAAATGGCAAGAAAGGACTTTAGAAGAAAATCATTCAGGCAGGATGATAAGCCCAAATATGACAAGACACCAACTAAGGAGGTTGTGTGTTTTGGATGCAGAAAGCCAGGGCAATATATTTCAGAATGCCCAGAGAATCAGAAAAAGGAGGCAGGGAAAATGATTCCAGAAGAAAACAAAGCAGCAGACCCTGCTCCAGCAAGTATAAAAGAAAAGACAAGGGTTTTGTTGTTGAGTGCTGGAGTGACACAGAAGAGGAAACATCCTCCTCCAGCTCCAGTGAAGAAGAGGAAGAAGCCAGATCCAAGGAGGTGTGCCTAATGGCAATAGATGCCTCCAGAAGCAACTGTGAATCAGAAGAGGATTCTGAAGATGAAGGTGCCTCAGACTCAGAGGCTGATCAGGTGATTTCTAGTTTTGATTTCAATTCTGACTTATTTAAAGTAGAATTTAAAACTTTTGCGTGGATCTAATAAACTAAGAGAAAGAAATAAAAACCTTGAGGACTAGACTAGAAAACCTTGAATCTGTCAGCACAGAAAATAGAAAACTAACTGACCAATTGACACTAGCTAATGAACAGATAATCAAGTTAAAATCTGAATTATGTGAGGCAAAACAAATTGAGCAATCTCTCAATGGGAGAAGCCTCAAGCTGATGGATATCACAAGCACAGTAAATGCCAGATTAAATGGCAGGCTGGGCTTGGGTGCTTCACCAGGTTTACCCCCCATAATAAAGAAGAATATACTTTCTACTCCCATAAAGTTTATCACTGTTAAGGGTAAAGAGAAACTAACTGAAAAACCCAAGTCAGAAAACAAGTCAAATCCCCTAGACAATAGAAACAGAAAACAGAAGAAAGCTGTTAAAAACCAAGTTCAGCAGAATTCGTCGATCTTAGATCGATGAAATCCTGCAAGATCGTCGAACCCCGATCGACGAACGCTGAACGCAAACTTCAGAAATAATTATTCATCCTACTGCGATCGACGAACTGTGTATGGTTCATCGAGGAGAGGTCGACGAACGTGGGACGCAGAAAATGACCATGGTCATTCTCTGAGTGGAGGTCGACGATCTCATCCCCATTCGTCGAACTATGGTCGACGAACTTACAATAATTCGTCGATCCCAGAACGACCAAATATAAATCATTTCTCCTATAGAAATTTTAAAGCAGCAAACAAGACATTTAATCCAGTAGCTGATTGGATAATCCCACCTAGTAGATATCACCATCTAGGGTATAAGTCTCAACCTGCATTATCAGTCATTTTTAGTTTTACTTTTCAGCCAAACCAAGGACCCAAGGTAACCTGGGTCAAGAACAATTGAGCTTTATTTTTTGATGCAGGTACAGGTGAAGAGCTGTCCAAGGCTAAGTCAGACATGGTACCTGGACAGTGGCTGCTCCAAGCACATGACTGGCAGCAAAGCAAATCTCTCCAGCTATAAGTCCAAGCTAGGACCAAAGGTGATATTTGGAGACTCGAAGAGTGGTCTGTCAGAAGGGTATGGAAGAGTAAGCATTGGAGCAGTGACCTTCAAAAAGGCAACATATGTAAGAGGACTTAAACATAACCTTATATCCATAAGTCAATTATGTGATGAAGTTTATCAGGTACATTTCAACTCTACCTCTTGCTCTATTATAAATGATAAAAAACCAAACTGTTTTAATTGTACTTAGACAAGGAAACATATATTTAGTAGATTTCATTTCTGCCACAACTGATATTTGTTTACTCAATATCACTAGTAACCAGAATGAGTTATGGCACAAAAGGCTAGGACATGTAAACCTTAAGAATATATCTAGGTTATCTAAAGACAACCTTGTTAGAGGTTTACCTTCTGGTCCCTACAAGAAGGAAATCCTATGCAGGGCTTGTCAACTAGGCAAGCAAACTAAAACTAGTTTCAAATCCATTAATAAAAGTGATTCACCTAGGATATTGAATCTGCTTCATGTGGATCTTTTTGGATCCATTGCAGTACAAAGCCTAGGAGGGAAGTCTTACACCTTAGTCATTGTTGATGACTTCTCTAGATTCAGTTGGGTAGCCTTTCTGAGAGCTAAGTCAGATACATTCAAAGTTCTTACAGATTTTCTCAGGACCATACAGATTGAGTTCTCTACTCATGTTGCATTGATCAGAAGTGATCATGGCACAGAGTTTGAGTCTCTTCTTATGCATGAGTTCTGTGAGAAGGAAGGTATCAGGCAGTGCTTCTCAGCTCCTATAACTCCCCAACAAAATGGGGCTGCTGAAAGGAAAAATAGGACACTCATTGAAGCTGTAAGTACATTGTTAGCAAATGCTTACATGCCTCTATCCTTTTGGGCAGAAGCTGTAAACACAGCTAACTATGTCCTGAACAGATGTCTTATACATAAACTAAAACATAAGACCCCCTATGAATTACTTAAAGAAAAGAAACATAAAATCACTTACTTTAAAGTTTTTGGTTGCATATGTTACATCCACACTAATAACAAAAGATACATTAGAAAATTTGAGGCTAAGGCTGAAGAAGGGATCTTTCTAGGATATTCCCAAGTAAGCAAAGCCTATAGGGTTTTCAACAAATCATCCCTTAAAATTGAAGAATCAATCCATGTGTCTTTTGATGAAGCTAACATGTCTTATAAGGAGAAAGACATTTCTACCAATAGTCTTTTGCAGGTTTCAGCAATGTGTCAGTCTATGGATGGACTAAACCTTACCCAAGAGGTTCCAACTCATCCCACTCCACAGGTTGCTGAAGATAGTGAAGAGGAAATCCAAGAGGAAGTAACTGAACTTCCATCAACAGCCAGTACCATTCCTCAAGAGTAATTATTTACAGAAGCTATTGCTCAACCAACTCCACAAACTGATCTTGTCACACTTAGAGATCACCCCAGATCTCAAGTGATTGGAGACATTTCAGTTGGTGTACAGACAAGACATCAGCTCACTCAAGACTAGATGCATGCGTGTTTTCTCTCCCAAATTGAACCTCTCACCATCCATGAAGCTAAGCAAGATCCCCACTGGATTCTTGCAATGCAAGAGGAACTAAATCAATTTGAGAGATGTAGAGTTTGGGATTTTGTTCCAAGACCCCATAACTACCCAGTTATTTGAACCAAATGGGTCTACAGGAACAAATTGGATGCACAAGGGAACATAGTATGGAACAAGGCTAGACTGGTTGCCCAAGGCTATAGACAAGAGGAAGGAATAGACTATGACCAAACCTTTGCCCCTGTTGCAAGGTTGGAGGCCATTAGAATATTCCTAGCCTATGCAGCATACAAAAAGTTTACAGTATTCCAGATGGATGTTAAGAGTGCCTTTCTGAATGGTGTACTTCAAGAAGAGGTTTATGTAGAACAACCTCCAGGTTTTATCTCTCTAACTCAACCCTCTTATGTTTACAAATTGCATAAAGCTCTCTATGGTTTAAAGCAAGCTCCAAGAGCTTGGTATGAGACCCTAGCTAGCTTTCTTTTAGAGCATAAATTTATAAGAGGAACCATAGATAAAACCCTTTTCACTAAACATCATAAGGACCAAATCTTATTGGTACAAATATATGTGCATGACATTATTTTTGGGTCTACTGATCCCAAATTGTGCAAGAGGTTTGCTGACCTCATGCATTCCAAATTTGAGATGAGTAGCATGGGTGAGCTTTCCTACTTCTTTGGTCTCCAAGTGAAGCAGCTCCCTGATGGTATCTTCCTCTCCCAATCTAAGTATGCTAAAGAGCTCATTAAAAAGTTTGGGATGGGTGATGCCTCAGGAATGAAAACACCTATGGCTACCAATGCTGTTGTGTATTTTGATGCAGTAGGGAAACCTGTAGATCAGAAACATTATAGGGCAATTGTTGGATCCTTATTATACTTAACAACTAGCAGGCCTGACATAATGTTTGCCACATGCCTTTGGGCTAGATTCCAAGTGAATCCTAAAAATCTCATCTTATTTTTCTAAAAAGGATTTTGAGATATATAAAGAGTTGTCCTAGTTTAGGACTCTGGTATCTTGCAGAGTCAGAATTTGAGTTAACTGGATAATCAGATGCTGACTATGCTGGATGTAGAGTGGACAGGAAAAGTACCTCTGGAACTTCCCAGTTCCTGGGTATGAGACTTGTCTCTTAGTTTTGCAAAAAGCAGACATCTGTGTCTACATCATCTGCTGAGGCAGAGTATATGGCTGCTGGCAGCTGCTGTTCACAGATGCTATGGATACAAAACCAACTCCTAGATTATGGTATCAACTTAAATAATTCAACCTTATTTTGTGATAATACAAGTGCTATTGCTATAGCTCAGAATCCAGTTCATCATTCTAGGACTAAACATATTGAAATAAGACATCATTTCATTAGAGATAATGTGGACAAAAAGAAAATTAACTTGATCCACATTCCTACTGATCTATAGAGAGCAGATATCTTCACCAAGCCTTTGGATGAGAAAACCCATCTGTTCTTTATAAATCAACTGGGAATGATTGATGGAGAAGAGTTAAATTAATTTCTGTCTTCATTCGACGAATTTTCCAGAGTTCGTCGAACGGAGTTCGACGAATTAGGGAAAGTTTGAGAGATTCTCGTCGACTGGAGATCGACGAATTCTCTGTATGGAAACAATTTTCGTCGACCGGAGATCGACGAACCTTGCTTTAGAAACCATTTCGTCGAACGGAGTTCGACGAACTGTTTTCAATTCTTCTGAATGAGTTCGACGAACTACTCACCTCTAACTTATTTAGTCGATCTCAGTTTGAAAATCTGTCTCTTTTCGTGGAACGGAGCTTGTCGATTCATATTCTGAAAATCTTATATCTAGGTTTTATTCGACCTTCGTCCCGCGCTTTCAGTTCCTTTGCTCTTGATAGTCGATTTCTCTGTGATTTTCTTTGCAGGTCATCAATGGCGATTCCTCCAGGAACACTTGCGGCGATGAAGTTTGATGCAACATTCTCCATGGACTTTGAGTCCTTCCAACATTCAGATCCAATTTTTCTTTATATTCTTGAATTACTTGAAGAATTGCATCTCAAGGATTTCATGACACGCAACATCAAGCTACACTCAATCGAGATAAGAGAATGGGTGTACACTGCCACCGTTTCTGAGGATGGAAATCTGACAGGACATATTGGAAACACTGCCGTTTCCCTGTCTCCAGCAGTCCTCTCTGAAATTTTTGGACTGATCAATGGGGAAGACAACTTGGAAATGGATGCTAAGGAATATGCTGATATGTTGAAAGTCATGGGTTTCTCCGACAACAACCCTAATAAGCTTCTGAAGAAGCAACTGTCAGCCGCCTATCAATTTTTCGCCGACATTGTAGGGAGAATTCTAATGAGAAAGCATTCGGCACATGACTATATCACTCACCCTCAATTCCTGATCATATGCGCAGTGCTCAACAAGCGTCAGGTCGATTGGGGCATGGTCTTCTTTGACCTAATCAAGAAGAAAGCAAGCAAGAAGGAAGTCTGCTACGGTAGAATCCTGGGGATTTTCCTCCAGGAAAAGGCCAGTGAATGTTTGGTCTCCCCGACCACATTCATCAATGCCAGCAAGCGCCTCACCTGCGCCTTGTTTGGTCGATGGGAGAGGACAGTCACCAAACCCTCCAAGGGCTCCTCCTCCTCCATCAATGCTTCTGAGAGCACTAGGATCGTCAAGGTCACTCCCCACCCTGACACTGAAGAGGCCATTCCACCTACCAAATCTCTTCCCACTCCTCCTGCACCTTTATTGCCTCCCCCTCACCATCAATCTCCACCACTTGATTTGACACATACCCCTACACCTCCAGTTTCCCCCACTGAAACACTTATTCCCTCCCCTCCTTCATCCCCTCTTCCCCCACACCTATCCACTAT
This sequence comes from Platanthera guangdongensis, assembly GCA_039583875.1. Taxonomy (NCBI): domain Eukaryota; kingdom Viridiplantae; phylum Streptophyta; class Magnoliopsida; order Asparagales; family Orchidaceae; genus Platanthera; species Platanthera guangdongensis. The sequence continues at coordinate 253,763,689 of CM077153.1, read as the reverse complement.
TCCATCCTACACCATACCCATTGAATCACACACTGTTCTCCCTCCATTATCCACTCTACACATTCCTCCTTCCTCCTCTGCTTCTCTCCCCTCCACTATTCTTTCTCCACTTATGGATTCTTCCACCATTCCCTCCATCATCTCTCTTCTGACTCCTCTTATTAAATCCCTCATCACAGAGGTCATTACACCTCTGGTGAATTCCATTGATTCTTTATCTGCCTAACTCTCCACCCTCTCTGCTGCCCCCTCTTCATTCAGGGGCCTGACACCAGGTTCCCCTGAACCCAAGCAGGGGGAGATGCTCCATGATGAAGCTGGTGCTGCAGCTGCAGAAGTTGATACAGTTGATACGGATACAAATACTGCAGATATAGTTTTTGACACTACAGATACAGTTAATACAGTGCTTGATAATGTAGTTGCAGTTACAGATACAAAAATTGATTTTATTCAATTCATGGACACTGACAGTAGCTTTGATGAGTCAGTAGATTCAATAACAACTGCTGCTTATTTCCTTATAAATCCCACAGTTAATTTATCTGAGATACTTCATATCTTTGATCCTGTATATATGAAGCTTCCTTCAGTAGAGGTTGCTAAGCCATATTTGGCTATTGTCCAGTATACTTCTAGAGCTAGTTCAGCAGTTGCCAAGCAACATTGTGACACATTTGCTGCTCCTACTACTGTTCCAACTCCTGTGTCTATTCCAGAAATCTGCCCTGTCCCAGATTTTGTCATGGATGATTCTCCCATGCCTGATCTAGGTGAGCTCATTCTGGCAGACATTGAAGAAGAGAACAAGGCAGCAGCTGCAAGCTCTGTCTCTACTGCTATTGAACCCTCACCCTCTGAATCTTCTATCCCCCCTCAAGAAAACCTCTTATCATTCCTGATGCCACTCTGAGGAAGTTGGATGCTCTGTATGACAACCCTCAGAGTTCAGATTCTGATGATGATGATGAATCAGATGAGGAGGCTGCTAAAAATAAAAAGAAGTTGCTCTCTAAGAAAAGGAAGGCTCCTCCTCCTGCTCCCAAGCCAAATCCCATTGCAGACACTCCATACTACATTCTGCACAATGTTGCTCCTTACAAAGGGATGCCTGCATGGATGTGGCTATAAAAGAACCAGCAAAAAGAGAGTAAGAGGAGTAGGAGATACTCTCCTCCCCCAGTTCATAGATACAGAAAGGATCCTCCTCCTCCTCCAACTGCAGGTGCCTCTGGCTCTGGCTCTCAGAGATCTGCTCCTATTCAAACCTATCAGAGACAAACAGGGAGATCCTCTGGTGGTAGTCAGCCAAGGCTACCATCTTCATGCAGACAACATCAACAACAGCAGCAGCAACACCAGGGACATAAGGAACATGAAGCTGAAAGGCCCTATTCTCCTCCTGAAGATCCAGAAACAACCAACACAGCCAGAATGGCGAGGTTCCAAGAGATCATTGGCTTATCTCTAATCAACAAAGCTAAAGCTGAAGGCAAGGACACAACAGGCTTAACTACTATGTCTCAGTACAGGAGAGATGAGCTAAAGAGATTTGGGAAAGCAAACAAGCTACTCAATGTTGATAAGTACATGCATCTTCACCTAGAAGCAGTTGTCCCCAGAGCCACTTCACTGAACATCTTAGGGCAGCTGACATGACTATGACTAAGGCTCAAGCTTCAGATCCCAATAGGGAAATCATTTTCAAGAAGCCAGGAGATAAAGCACCAAAAGTCAAGCCAAAACAGAAGAAGACAGAGAAGTAATTTTGTGTTTATTTCTTTTCTGCTTCTATTTCAGACTGTTTCTTGCATTAAAACAAAGCCTGTATGTATATATATATCTGATGCATGTGTTGTAAATTCTCTGCCAGATATATCTCTTAATTTTGCTTTGTTTTTCTGTTTGTTCTTTGCTTGGAGTCTCTGTTAGTGACCTCACCCAAATAGGGAGAGATTGTTGGATCCCTAGTTGATTTGGGCTAGGTTCACTGACTTAGGATGTGACTCATCATGTATAGTCTGGGTCAAGTTTTTGTCTTAGAGTCTAGGACAGTCCTCTATCTCAACTTCAGATGGACCAGCCTTCCACAAGACCATCAGGAACTCCAGCTCTATCAGTTTTTCAGACTAAGTGGAATGAGTTCGACGTTCGTCGAACTCCGCTCGATGAAGGGAGTTCTGCGCTCGAAGATCGTGAGACAATTCGCAGTGCTGAGCTCGACGAATTATATTCTGAGCTCGACGAACTTGGAACTCAAGTTCACAGCTTCTCAGGTCGACGAATGCTAATCTCTACTCGACGATTTTTGTACTCAGAGAATCTGTGGCGACACTTAGGGCTTGTGTCGACACCAGACGATTTGTGTCGACACCAGGATTTCAGTCGACACTAGCTTATGTCGACACCAGAGGATTTGTGTCGACACCAAGATCAATCTATCGACAATAATTTGTGTCGACACAGCATTTCAGCAGATGCAGAGTATTTCGTCCAAGTCCAGAACTTTTCTCAGTTCAACGAATTTTATTCTCAGCTCGATGAATTTGGTTCTCTGCTCAACGAATAATGTTTGTTTGATATTGAAGGTTGTCTGTTCAATGAATGAAGACTGTCAGCTTGACGAACTTAGCTCAGCTCGATGAACTCAGGCTCAGCTCGACGAATTATGTTCTTCGGTCGACGATTCCAGACTAGGTCTTCTTCCGTTCCCGTCTTATTCCATGATGCTGATTCCTGAACATATAATGGTAGTTCTTTACAGAATACTACCGTTGTAATGCGCAGTTAATCCTGGATTATTATATACCATTTTCCCATGGATACAGTTGGGGAAATAATTAATTGCTACCTCCTTTCCAGGCCGTCTGCCATTACTGCTCGATATTCAAAAATTCGAATGTGTTCTTATGAGACACAGAGATATACAGAAGCAATAGAGTAATACACAGATACACAACAACAAGAAAAGGATAGACAGTGATTCAGACAACACAAGAAAAAGAATTCATTCTTGGCCCAGAGAAAAACTGATCAAGAAGAAGAAGAACACTACATCAATATCAAGAGTCTTCTTCATCTGCTTTTACTCAGGATAACTTCAAGAAACAATACATTCATATCAGTTACAAGAAGTTTCTGAAGACATTCTCTGGACCTGAAATTCTAGGTCTCTGAAGACCTATCACCCTGAAGCAGTGCTCCAGCATTCTTCCTGATTTATTCTACATCTCAGGGGGAGCAAAGCTGCTAAACAACATTCCACAAGTCTTCTCATTTGACTTGAGAAAGAGAAGACCTCATCACCCTCTCACTCCACCTCTGTACAGGGTTTTAATTCCCTTCAAAATTATTCTGGTTGCAAGTATCCCTCCAAAAGACTTGAGGGTTTGGTTTTTGGGAACCTGATCAAAACCCCATTGGTGCCAGGACACCTGATCAACCCCTTCCTGCAGTGGATTCCTACTAGGGTGGTAGAAGAGTGGACTACCCAGAATTGGGGAACCACTATAAAATTCTTGTGTCGTCTGGTTGCTTTCTTTTCTTTTTGTTTTCTGGCCTTGCTCTGTGAATGTTCTGTGATTAGATAATTGTTGCATCTTGGTTTATTGTATTTTCTTCCCTGCACACACACGCACACCTAAAATACAACAGCAGTTGTAACATTTTTAAAAATCACCATATACTCTATTCACCCCCCCTCTAGAGTATATCAGATCTAGCTGCACTTTCACACTGTCGACTTGCACAACATGCACAATGCCAGCCGGCCCAACATAAGCCCAACACCAAACTGCCACCACCACAACACAACATGTGGACACACCCACAACGCAAGCAGCATCAATCCACAATACCATATCATGCGGACAGTGAAGACAGTCCGCAGAACTCTACAATCAACGCCACAACCCGCCACGAGTACACGACCACAGGTTGTCCGCCCGGTCAATAGAGGACTCCGCGGACACCGTGAACTTGTCACAGGAAATGACCAAGTCCAGCAGCCGACCAAGCAACTAGCGCCAGCACGACATACATAAAAGAATCATATCACCAATCAGCAGGACAGTCCGCCACAGGATGAGAGACATCCACCGCATCATGGAGAGCTCGACAAGAACCAAAGCACCATCCACAGATGCAGACTCCGTGGACACAAGAGACAAGTCCACCAATCACACCGCGGATACAACTTCCAGACTGCCTAGATCCACAAGAGCTTTCCAGCAGCAAAGTCGCAGATCAAGCTGAGTACTGCTAACAGACCGCAACCTGCAGTCCTCTCAGGCCGCTCCGCAAGAAGCTCAAGTCACTTCCTTGTCCATACAACATACAGTCTGCTCAACAAGCCGCACAACAGGCCGCTCAACAGGCCGAACAACAGGGCGCACAACAGGCCGCTCAAGCCACTCCTCAAGAACAACCAAGCCACCAAGACCAAGCCAGCCAGGACACCCAGGCCGCAACGAGCAGTCCGCCCAGTCCGCGGACTCAGACTGCACAGGCTGCTCAGACCGCCCGGCCTGCCCATCACCCACATCCACTTTACAAATTTCAACACTCCCCCTTAAAGTGAGAAGTGGTGATCAAGACAAGCAAGCTCCTCAGCCGTTGAAATGGCCCCTTCGACTGTGGCTTCGTGAAGATGTCAGCAAGGTTATCTTCACTCTGAACATGACCGACCAGAAGAGATCCCTCCAACACCTTTTTCCTTATAAAGTGGAGTTCGATCTCAATATGCTTTATCTTTGCGTGACACACTGGATTGTTCACCAGTTTGAGAGCACTCTTATTGTCACCCCAGAGTAAAGTAGGAGCTTGCACTTCCCATGAACATCCTCTATATGCCTCCTCAACCAGATAGCTTCCCGAGCAGCCAAGGTCGAAGCCTTGTACTCAGCTTCCGTAGTAGACATAGACACCGAGTCTTGCTTCATGCTACACCACGATATGCTGGCTGATCCGCAAGTGAACTCATAACCCAAAGTTGATCTTCGATCATCCGAGTGACCACCATAATCAACATCCGTGTATCCAAGCAAAAAAAAACACTGTGTCCCTACTATAGAAGAGTCTCATGTCAGAAGTCGCCCTGACATACTTCAAAATATTCTTTTCTGCCACCAGATGAGACTTCCTTGGTTCAGCCATAAACCGACTTACTCGGCCAACAACGTAAGCAATGTCTGGCCTTGTAATCGTCAGGTAGATCAAGCTCCCAATTAGAGCTATGAACACCAAGGGATCAGGAAGAGTCCTTCCCTCATCTCGTCGAAGCTTCATCCCATGATCTAGTGAAGTAGAGCAACTCTTCCCTTCGCCCATACCGAATCGACTTACAATACAATCCGCATATCCCTTTTGGAAAATGACTATCCCGCTCTCCTTCCTTTCCACTTCAAGACCGAGAAAGTGATGAAGCTATTCCAAGTCCTTTATCTCGAAGCATATAGCAAGCTCAGCCCTGAGCCTCGCTACTTCCTCCTCCGAATTTCCTATGATGATCATATCATCAACATACAACAGGACCAAGACTAGCAGCTCCCCCTTCTTCTTGACGAACAAGCTAGAATCTGATTTGGATGCCAGATTACCGCAGAATTGAAGATACTCTGCTATCTTTACATACCAAGCTCTAGAAGCTTGCTTCAACCCGTACAGAGCCTTCCTGAGCTTGTAGACATAGTCCGGATGAACTTCAGAAACAAAACCAAGTGGTTGATCCTTGAAGATGTCCTTATCAATTTCTCCGTAAAGAAAAGCATTCTTCACATCAAGCTGCCACAACTTCCATCCCTTGCATCCAGCCAAGGCGATTACCACCCGAACTGAAGTCATCTTTGCAACTGGACTGAATGTGTCCTCATAGTATTCTCCATACTGTTGCGATAATCCTTGAGCAACCAGGTGAGATTTGTATCCATCAATGCTCCCATCAGCCTTCTTCTTCAACTTATACACCCACTTGCAAGTCACTGGAGTAACACCATCAACCTTGGGCACAAGGTCCCAGGTTTCATTCTTCTTGAGAGCAGCAATCTCATCCTTCATGAGGTCTTCCCACTCCTTGACTCCAGTGGCCTCATTGAAGTTTGCAGTCTCTCGCTCATCTAGAGGACCTGCAAAAAAGCAGGAGACAAAACTCACTACATTCCCATCACAGTACCGAGCTGGTGGCTTCACAACCCTCTTTGATCTCCGAAGGCTGTTCTTATTGCTCACTACCTCCATTGCTTCTTCAGAATTAGCTCCAACTTCGGGCAAGCTTTGAGCAATGCTCCCCCTGCTTCCTGAGCCAGAAACCTTAGCACCAGAGCTTGAAGCAACAGGAGCTGCTGGTGAAACATCAAGCTCCTATTCTAGACCTTCAACAACCACCTTCTGTTCTTCATCAACCTTGCTCTCTAGTAGATCAACCGATCCACCTTCATATGATGTCATTTCATCAAAGACAACGTCTATTGATACAACAAACTTCCTCGTCGCAGGATCCATGCATTTCTATCCCTTCTTCCGCTCATCATAGCCAACAAAGACAAGCTTCCTTGCCTTTGCATCAAGTTTTGTCCTTGAAGCATCCTGGACATGCACATAACAAGTTGATCCAAACACCTGAAGGTGTTCCACACTTGGATTCTCCTTCAACAACATCTTAAAGGGAGACTTCATGTTGATCGGGCTGAGCGGCATCCGATTGATGATGTAAATAGCACAAGACGTCCCCTCTGCCCAGAAGGACCTAAGAATGTCTTTCACATGAAGACAATATTTGCAAGTCTCCATCAGATGACAGATCTTCCGCTCCGCTACTCCATTTTGTCGTGGACTATGAGCATAAGTAAGCTCTCTTTGGATCCCGTGCTTCCTACAGAAGTTATAAAACTCGGAGGAGACAAACCCACCCCCATTATCAGTTTTAAGCTTCTTGATCCGCAAGCCAAGCCGGCCCTCCACCAGCTCCTTGAACTCCACAAATAATCGGAAGGCTTCAAACTTCTCCTTCAAGAAATATACCCAAGTGTATCTTGAGTAGTCATCAATCAACATAAGCATGTATCTGCTTCCACCAAGGCTGACAGTGACGGTCGGTCCCATCAATTCTCCATAGATGCACTCCAATGGTCTCTTGCTCCTCGTTTGTGATTTATCAAATGGAAGGCGATGATCCTTGCCGCACTGACACCCCGCGCAAACATGACCATCACCAAAGGAAGATAGCTTACGCAAGCTTCTAACAAGGCTTCTGTTGTTAAATTTTCTCAACGTGGACAGCAAGATAGCCCAAACGCCAAATTAATATCTTCGGAACTACCCAGTTCTCACGTTGAACCAGCAGAAAAATCGAGGAACAAAGGTTAATCCCAACAAACAATGGAAGCAAAAGCAGGTCTTTTATAAATTCACTTCTTTACAATGCGAGGCATACATAGCGATACATGATTTCGCTAGTATAACAGCTGTAAACAGAGCACCAAGAAACAAGCCGGGCGGACAGCACCGGAGTCCGCCGAGACCGCGAGGTCGCCGAGGTCGCCGAATCCGCTGAGATCTCCCGAACTAGTTGCAATCCGCCGAATAGCCACGGAGTCCGCTGAAGCCGCGAGGCCGCGCGGACACACCGTTATTCGTCTCCTGCTGAAGCTGAACTGAGGAACACCCCTACCCGCCTGAAGCCGGTGGACAGGTTATTGAAGCTGGCAAAGATGAAACAGAACTGACAAGCCGCAGAGTGACCTCCTGCTGAGTCCGCAGAGACCGCACACTTCCAAGTACTTGACCGAAGTCACAGCCAAACTCCTGGCTCCTTGAAGCTACCCGCGCGACCTGCACGCAACAAACGTCAGCACTGAAACAATCCGTGCGGACTGACAAACAGAGACCACAGCACTCGCTCAATCCAACTTACTGTTCACTCAAGTTCAAGTTACTGTAGACCTGCCAGGGGGGTCCTATTTATAGGTGAGGTGAGGAGTGTGGTCACCGCCCAAGAGATAGCGACACCGCCCTAGCCCGCGTGATAGCAAAACACCGTCCGTCGAGTCCGCATGGACTTAGCCGGTTACCAAGGCAAACCGCTAGGAGCAAGGCACCTTTGGCGAACCCTCTCCAGTCCTCCTAAGCTAAGCGGACAAGGCAACAGCCCGCAAAGCTCCTACTACTGCAGGACAGCAAACCCCTTCAATGGCTGTCCGCACCAACCCGAGGCAGTCCGCAAGACTCACACCTCAATCCGCCACAAGTCTACGACCAAAGGCAAACAATAACAGTCCGCCCGGTCACAGCGGACTTGGTGGATACCGCGGACACCATGGCCTTGGCACAGAATGTGACCAAGTCCAAAAACCACCAAAGACCAATGCGAGCATGGAGGACTCAAACTCTCGTCCGCCAAACACCCTAGAACAGACCGCCAGCAGTCCGCAGGCTCCTCGCACTCCTGTCCAACGCAGCAACCATCCCCGGACTCCAAAACCAGGCCGCCAAAGACCTCCACAGCAAAGCACCTGCTGTAACACCAGAGCTCGACAAGGCTTCAGCCAAGCTCTAAGCCCAGTCCGCAACTGCCAGTACCACGGACACATCAGTCCGCAAGCAACCCACTGAGCAATGCATCAGTCCGCAAGCCTCTCTATCCGCAGATACCAGGCAGCACAGTCCGCGGACTTCATGCAAACAAACCGCTCAGAAGACAGTTGGCTTCCCACTAGATCTTCCAGCAGGCCGCACATCTCAGTCCGCCTAGTCCGCCTAGTCCACCAAAGCTGTTCGCCCAGGCCGCCCGACATGTCCCGTCAACCACTTCCACTTCACAAATTTCAACACTCCCCCTTGAAGTGGGAAGTGGTGACCAAGCCCAGCAAGCTACGCAAGCGTTCAAAGGGCCCCTTCGACAGTGGCTTCGTGAAGATATCAGCAAGATTATCTTCACTCCGAACATGCTCGACCAACAGAGATCCTTCCAACACCTTCTCCCTGATGAAATGGTGATCAATCTCTATATGCTTGGTCCTGGCGTGACACACTGGATTGTTAACCAGTTTGAGAGCACTCTCCTTGTCACCCCGGAGTAAAGTAGGCCATTGCACTTCTTTATGAACATCCTCTATAAGCCTCCTCAACCAAACGACTTCCTGAGCATCCAAGGCCGAAGCATTATACTCCGCCTCCGTGGTTGAAACCGACACCGAGTCCTGCTTCTTGCTACACCACGAGATGCCAGCTGAACTGCAAGTGAACACATAACCTAAAGTAGACCTCTGATCATCCGAATCACCGTCATAGTCAGCATCCGTGTACCCGAGCAACGCAAACTCCGAGTCCCTTCCATAGAGGAGTCCCATGTCAGAAGTCATCTTGACATACTTCAGAATTCCCTTTGCCGCCACTAGATGAGATTGCCTTGGTTCAGCCATATACCGACTTACTCGGCCAACAACATAAGCAATGTCCGACCTTGTAATCGTCAGGTAAATCAAGCTCCCAACAAGAGCCTTAAACACCAAGGGATCATGAAGAACCCTTCCCTCATCTCGACGAAGCTTCAGCCCAGGTTCCAGTGGAGTAGAGCACTTCTTCCCTTCTCCCATACCGAACTGCTTCACAATGCGATCAGCATACCCTTTCTGTCAAATGAGAACCCCACACTCCTTCCTCTCCACTTCAAGACAGAGAAAGTGATGCAACTCTCCCAAGTCTTTCATCTCGAAGCGTATAGCAAGCTCTGCCCTGAGCCTTGCTACTTCCCCCTCCGAGTTCCCTGTGATGTTCATGTCATCCACATACAGCAGGACCAAGACTCGTAGCTCCTCCTTCTTCTTGACGAACAAGCTTGAATCCGAGTTTGAAGCAAGGTATCCACAGAATTGCAAGTACTCTACAATCTTCCCATACCACGCTCTAGGAGCTTGCTTCAACCCATAGAGAGCCTTCCTGAGTTTACAGACATAGTCCGGATGCTTTTCATAGACAAAACCAAGCGGCTGATCCATGAAGATGTCCTTGTCAATCTCTCTATAAAGAAAGGCATTCTTCACATCGAGTTGCCATAACCTCCATGCCTTGCTAGCAGCCAAGGCGATCACCACTCTTACTGAAGTCATCTTCGCAACTGTACTGAATGTCTCCTCATAGTCTTCTCCATACTGCTGTGAGAATCCTCTAGCGACCAGGCGAGCCTTGAACCGATCAATGCACCCATCAGCCTTCTTCTTCAACTTGTACACCCACTTACAAGTAACCGGAGTAATGCCATCAACCTTGGGCACAAGATCCCAGGTTTCATTCTTCTTCAGAGCATCAATCTCTTCTTTCATGGCATCTTCCCACTCCTTCACTCCAGTGGCCTCATTGAAGTTTGCAGGCTCTTGCTCATCCATAGGACCTGCAAAGAAGCAGGAGACAAATCTCACTGCATTCCCATCACAGTACCGAGCCGGTGGCTTAACCACCCTCTTCGATGTCTGAAGTGTTGGCTCCTTGCTCAATGCTTCTGTTGCTTATTCGGGCTCCACTCCAACCTGGGGTAAGCATTGAGCAGTGCTCCCCCTGCTTCCTGAGCCAGAAGGCTCAGCCTCGGAGTTAGAAGCAACAGGAGCAGCTGGTGAAATAGCAAGCTCTTCTTCCAGACCTTCAGCATCTACCACCGGTGCTTCATCAACCTTTCTACTTCCGGTTAGCTCAACCGAGCCACCTCCATATGACGTTAACTCGTCAAAGACAACGTCTCTTGATACCACGAATTTCTTCGTCACTGGGTCCATGCATTTCCATCCCTTCTTCCGCTCATCGTAGCCAACAAAGACAAGCTTCCTTGCCTTCGCATCCAGCTTAGTCCGTGAAGCATCCGGGACATGCACGTAGCAAGTTGAACCGAACACCCGAAGGTGTCCCACACTCGGCTTCTCCTTCAGTAACAGCTCAATAGGAGTCTTCATGTTGATAGGGTTGAGTGGCATCCGGTTGATAACATAAGCAGCACAAGACATTCCCTCCGCCCAAAAGGACCTTGTGATATCTTTCGCATGAAGCCAGCATTTGCAGGTCTCCGTCAGATGACGGATATTCCGCTCTGCTACCCCATTTTGTTGTGGAGTGTGAGCACAAGTAAGCTCTCGTTGGATCCCGTGCTTCCTACAGAAGTTAGAAAACTCGGAGGAAACAAATTCACCCCCGTTATCAGTTCTAAGCTTCTTAATTCACAAGCCAAGCCAACCTTCTACCAACTCCTTGAACTCCACAAACAAACGGAAGGCTTCTGACTTCTCCTTTAAGAAGTACACCCAAGTATGCCTTGAGTAGTCATCAACTAAGACAAGCATGTATCTGCTCCCACTAAGGCTGGCAGTAACCGTTGGTCCCATCAGGTCGCCATGAACACACTCCAATGGTTTCTTGCTCCTTGTTTGTGATTTATCAAACGGAAGACGATGTGCCTTACCGTATTGACAGCCCGCGCAAACATGCCCATCACCAAAGGAAGAAAACATAGGCAACCAGTTCACCAAACTTCTACTAGCCATCGCCTTAAGCTTGTCCATGCCAACATGCCCCAGCCTATCATGCCAGATAGCAGCGCTATCATTGGCCCTCATCTTATCAACATAAGAATTGGTGGAAAGAACAAACAAGTTCTTCACCCTCCTCCCTACATGAGCAACATCAGCTTTCACCGCTGATACGTTGTGAAGGAACCTCACGTCTGTTGGCCCAAACAGAATGTGATAACCAACATCCACCGCATTGGTCACCGAGAAGATATTTTTCTTCATGCCCGGCACGTGATACACACTCCTTAACGTGAGTGGCCCCGGATCACTACCCAAAGACACGACCCCCTCTTTCTCTACTGCATAAACAGTATTATCATCAGTGATAATAGCTTCATTACCTGAGTAAGCCTGCATGGAGGTGAACTTCGATTTGTCTCCGGTGAGGTGATGACCACACCCGGAGTCCACGATCCACTCGCCGTTGAAGTCCTCAGCAGACAAGGCCCGGACACAAGTGCCCGTCATAAAAGCTCCGCCCCATTCTGCTTCTTCACTTCTTGAGCAAGCTTCCTCCTTTCCCGCAGCATGCCCAGGCTGCAGTTTGACCTTGCAGTCCCGCTTGAAGTGCCCTCGCTGATGACACCGGTAGCACTTCAGATTCTTCTTCCAGTCCTTAGGAGCATTGCTCCTCTCCGGTGGATATGAAGTTGAAGTCTCCTTCTCACCAACGACCTGCACCTTCTTCTTCTTCTTCCCTTCCCATCCTTTCTTCTTGCCTGAGAAGAGAGCTTTGCTGCCTTCCTGATTCAGGTTCACTCCAGCCATCTGCCTTGCTAAGCTCTCCTGCGATGCAAGCAGATTCTCTAGCTCCAGCAAATACGACTGAGTAGCCCACCCTTGAACAGATGTAACAAAGGCCACATACTCCTTCCGCAAGCCGCAGGTAATGTGCCTTTTCATCTTTGCCTCAGAGATAGGCTCATCAGGATCCAGTGCGACAGCTCAGCACACAAGCTCTTCATCTTTAAGAAGTACTTGGAGATGGAAAGGTCTCCCTGAGTTGCCCTGGCCAACTCATTCTCCAGGAACTGAAGCCGCGCCACATTCTTCCTATTAAACAACTCATCAATGGTTGTCCAAATATCAGCAGCCGACACACACCCAACGATGTGATCAAACAGCTCCGGAGACACAGCTCTCTTCAGAATGAACTCCGCCTTAGCATTTGTTCTTCTCCAGAGCCTAACCTGCTCAGCAGTACCGAAAGCAGCAGTGACATCCTGTCTGTCGTCACCACCGACGACCTCCCACAGCTCCTCGCCAAGAAGATAACTCTTCATGCACGACTTCCACTTCTTGAAGTTAGTCGGCGTTAAGAGTTCAATGCCCAGACCTCTCGCAAATCTCCCCTCCATTGCAACACCTGTTGGCAACCTTTCAGAAGCTCCGAGCAACAACACAGGTTGATCACCACTCAATCACTGAGTAAGAACACTGGCTGCCTTCCGCTCACGCAACTGAACCTGGCTCTGATACCATGTTAAATTTTCTCAACGTGGTCAGCAAGATAGCCCAAACGCCAAATTAATATCTTCGGAACTACCCAGTTCTCACGTTGAACCAGCGGAAAAACCGAGGAACAAAGGTTAATCCCAACAAACAATGGAAGCACAAGCAGGTCTTTTATACATTCACTTCTTTACAATGCGAGGCATACATAGCGAGACATGATTTCGCTAGTATAACAGCTGTAAACAGAGCACTAAAAAACAAGCCGGGCAGACAGCACCGGAGTATGCTGAGACCGCGAGGTCGCCGAGGTCGCCGAATCTGCTGAGATCGCTAGAACTAGCTGCAATCCGCCGAATAGCCACGGAGTACGCCAAAGCCGCGAGGCCGCGCGAACACACCATTATTCGTCTCCTGCTGAAGCTGAACTGAGGAACACCCCTACCCGCCTGAATCCGGCGGACAGGTTATTGAAGCTGGCAAAGATGAAACAGAACTGACAAGCCGCAGAGCGACCTCCTTCTGAGTCCGCAGAGACCGCACACTTCCAAGTACTTGACCGAAGTCACAGCCAAACTCCTGGCTCCTTGAAGCTACCCGCGCGACCTGCACACAGCAAACGCCAGCACTGAAACAATCCTCGCGGACTGACAAACAGAGACCGCAGCACTCGCTCAACCCAACTTACTGTTCACTCAAGTTCAAGTTACTGTAGACCTGCAAGGGGGGTCCTATTTATAGGCGAGGTGAGGAGTGTGGTCACCGCCCAAGAGATAGCGACACCGCCCTAGCCCGCACGATAGCAAAACACCATCCGCCGAGTCCGCATGGACTTAGCCGGTTACCAAGGTAAATCGCCAGGAGCAAGGCACCTTTGGCGAACCCTCTCCAGTCCGCCTAAGCTAAGCGGACAAGGAAACAGCCCACAAAGCTCCTACTACTGCAGGACAGTAAACCCCATCAATAGCTGTCCGCACCAACCCGATGCAGTCCGCAAGACTCACACCTCAATCCGCCACAAGTCCACGACCAAAGGCAAACAGCAACAGTCCGCCCGGTCACAGCGGACTTGGCGGATACTGCGGACACCATGGCCTTTGCACAGAATGTGACCAAGTCCAAAAACCACCACAGACCAATACGATCATGGTGGACTCAAACTCTCGTCCGCCAAACACCCTAGCACAGACCGCCAGCAGTGTGCAGGCTCCTCGCACTCCTGTCCAACGCAGCAACCATCCCCGGACTCCAAAACCAGGCCGCCAAAGACCTCCACAGCAAAGCACCTGCTGTAACACCAGAGCTCGACAAGGCTTCAGCCAAGCTCTAAGCCTAGTCCGCAACTGCCAGTACCGCGGACACATCAGTCCGCAAGGAACCCACGAACACGAGCCAAACCGCCTAACCGCACAAGCCTGCACCACGGCCACTGAGCAATGCATCAGTCCACAAGCCTCTCTATCCGCAGATACCAGGCCGCACAGTCCGCGGACTACATGCAAACAAACCGCTCAGAAGACAGTTGGCTTCCCACTAGACCTTCCACCAGGCCGCACATCTCAGTCCACCCAGTCCGCCTAGTCCGCCAAAGCTATCCGCCCAGGCCGCCCGACCTGTCCCGTCAACCACTTCCACTTCACAAATTTCAACATCTGTTTGTCATAGCTTTCAACTTATCCATTCCTACATGCCCCAGCCTCTAATGCCAAATAGCAGCGCTATAGTTTGCTCTCATCCGATCAACATAAGAGTTCGTTGCAAGAAAAAACAAGTTCTTAACTCTTCTCCCAACATGAGCAACATCAGCCTTAACCGCTGATACTTCACTTTTATTGGCCCAAATAGAACGTGATAACCAGCATCTACAACATTGGTCATAGAGAAGAGGTTCTTCTTCATGCCCAGTACGTGATACACACTCCTTAACGTGAGTGGCCCCTTATCACAACCCAAAGACACAACCCCCTCCTTCTCTACTGCATAAATAGTATTATCAGCAGTTATGAAAGCCTCATTACCTGAGTAAGCTTGCAAAGAAGAGAACTTCGACTTGTATCCGGTGAGGTGATTACCACACCCGGAGTCCACGATCCACTCGTCCTTGAAGTCGACCGCAGACAAAGTACAAACACAAGTGCCCGTCATGAAAGCTCCGCTCCATCCATCTTCTTCAATGCTCAAGCAAGCTTCCTCCTTGCCCGCAGCATGCCTAGGCTGCAGCTTGACCTTGCAGTCACGCTTGAAGTGTCATCGTTGATGACACCTATAGCACATCAAATTATTCTTCCAATCCTTCTTAGGAGTAGCTCTCCTCTCTGACTGATGAGAAGTTGAAGGCTTATTTTCAGCAGCGATGTTCTTCTTCTTACCTTCCCATCTCTTCTTCTTCTTGCCTGTGAACAGCGCTTCACTACCTCCTTCAGAGATAGTCACTCCTGCCATCTGCCTTGCCAAACTTTCCTGCGAAGCAAGCAGGTTCTCAAGCTCCAGCAGAGATGACTGAGTTGCCCAGCCTTGAACAGAAGTTACAAAGGCAACATACTCCTTCAACAATCCGCGAATAATGTGCCTTTTCAACTTAGCCTCCGAGATAGGCACATCAGGGTCAAGCGCTGATATCTCTGCACACATGCTTTTCATCTTCAAGAAGAACTTTGAGATAGTGAGGTCTCCTTGATTTGTCCTGGCCAACTCATTCTCCAGGAACTGTAGCCTCCCCACATTGTTACTGTTGAACAACCCATCAATGGTTGTCCAAATATCAGCAGCCGATTCACAACCTATGATGTGATTAAGCAACTCTGGTGAAATTGCCCTCTTGAGAGTAAACTTCGCCTTTGCATTAGTTTTCCTCCAGACTATCACCTGCTCAGTATTCCAAAAAGCAGCAGTAACCTCCTGCCTGTTGTCACCACTGACGACCTCCCATAGCTCCTCACCAAAAAGAAAACTCTTCAAACACGACTTCCACTTCTTGAAGTTAGTCATGGTCAAGAGTTCAATGCCCAGACCTCTTGCATAATTCCCTTCCATTACAGCAAACTTTGGTTAAGCTTCTAGAAACACAGAGCAACAACAAAGGTTGATCACCACTCAAGCAACTGAACCTCCCTCTGATACTTTGTTGAATTTTCTCAAGGTGGTCAACAAGATATCCTAAAGCCAAATTAATATTTTCAACACTATCCAGTTCACACCCTGATCGTGCGGAAAGCAGGATAGCAAGCTAATCAACCAAAATGCAATCACAGGGGCAAGCAGATCATATATTCATTTATTTCTTCTTTACAATATGAGGTAAACATGGCGAGACATAATTTTTCCAGTACATAGGAAAACAGGAAACAACACAAGTAAAATAAGTCGGGCGGACAGAACTGGAGACCACCGAGACCGCCTAGTCCGCCGAAGCCGCCGAAGCCGCCCGAACTACTGCTGCTGCTAGAAGACAAAGAGCACATTGTGTCCACTGAGACTGCGAGCTCGTGCAGACAACCCGTTATTCGTTGACTCCTACAAGCCTCTACTGAATAAAGGAACAGACCGCCTAGATCGCGAGGTCGTGCGGCCAAGTTATTGAACTTGAAAACGTTGAAGCAGAGAAAACTGACAAGCCACCCAGCGACCTGCTGAAACCGTTGATTGAAACCACAACTTCACTGATGCTGACCACAGTCAAGCCAAACCTCTCGCTCCTCAGTGTTAGCCACACAACCTACAAAGAACACACAATTTAACTCTGCTCAACCCGCGCGGACAGAAAAAAATAAGACAAAAAAAAGCAACCAAGCCCTCACTTACTGTTCACTCGTTACTGTAGATATGCTGGGGGGTCTATTTATAGGTGAGGTGAGGAGTGTGGTCACCAACCTAGTGAATAGAGTCACCGCCCCAACTCGTGCGACAACACAATCAGTCTGCCAAGTCCGCAAGGGCTTGGCCAGAGTACAAACCTCCAGAAGCCAGACCAAGGGCAGTCCTCCAATGAGCGGACACACTACCGACTTGCACAACAGGCACAATTCCAGCCCGCCCAACGCATGCCTAGCACTAGGCCGCCACCACCATAATGCAGCATGCTGAAACACCTGCAACACAAGCTACATCAATCCACAATACCATATCATGCGGACATAGAAGACAGTCCGTAGAGCTCGGCAATTTACGCCACAACCCGCCATGAGTCCACGACCACAAGCAGTCTGTGTAAGACCCACTTTTTTTTCTTTATCGACACCGAGGTCTTAGGCCCAGAACCGCCGTTTTGCGGTGACTCCTTCACGCCCTGAAGTGTCATCACCACAAAGCGCCAATTCTGTCGGCCAATTCGATCACAGAAAAGTAGCATAATGAAGTAAACGGAAACTATCAGTCCACAGAAAATCACATATCATAGTAAACATATCTCCACGAAGGGAGAGTCCACAGAAGAATACATCAGAGTAGCGAAAATATGGGCTTAAGCCCGGTACATAAAGTCCTCACTACAAAATCACTCATGCGGAAGCAAAAGCAGAAAAACTACTCAAGGTCGAGACTCACAGTCCCGGCTGTATGTACTCCGGAGCTAGACTGCCCCACCTCCAAGCGCACCGGTCTCTGGGGCTGCTCCTCCATGCTGGTCTCCACGATCCCCTAAATGATGCGGTTCGAAAACCGTTAGTCTAAAAGACTAAGTCCTATCATCCCCCGCCCCTTCCCCCACGGCTCCTAGGCACCGAGCGGAGAGGAAGAAAAGGGAGGACGTGAAGGTGGAGAATATCAAAACAGATGGCAGCGAACCTATACTAGCAATTCTATAATTTAAATATTGGCAATAAGATGAAATATAAAAGTAACCTTCACTTATGTGAGAACACATAAGCCAAGGGGTCTTCTGCAAGGCTCCCATCATATAAAGAGTCCCATACCAATTTATACGTTGGGGTGTCGGTTATCAATCAGCAGTATAAGTATTTAACGAAATTAACCTTAATTTATAAACCTGCCCACACAAGCTTATAGACCAAGGGGTCGTTGTGCAGGTACTAATGTATAAGCTTCCCATTCCACTTATACTTTAGTTGACAGGGTTAAACGAATCGATTATACTATGACATGCAAGTGGGTATGATGGATCATGCAAGTGCAACACACACACCCGACTCTGTGCACACAGACCTTTAGTTCCCACTTTCTGGAGCCGTAACCTCCCAGGATACCTCCGTAGTGGCAGACGGAAGCGGTGGGTTGGGTCTCGCCCACCTCTAAACCAGTAAAGCACTACCGGTCAGACCTATCGTACGCCTCAACGCTTGGTGCACGAAGCGGACTCCTGCGTACTCTTGCCGGCTGGCGCACCGGACTTCTGTTGGCGAAGTGCTAACCACACTTATCGAGTCAACGTATTGGCGTCGGTGCATCGACCCACCAATACCGAAGATCCACCACCTTAATTTCCTTTCCTTTATGCACATGCAAATTTAGCGTAAACAAAAACCGAGCCGAAGCTCCCCGGACCAACACGTCCGACTCAAACAATCGAGCCGAAGCTCCCCAGACCCAAAGTCCGCCTTTTAACTATCCGAGCTGAAGCTCCCAGCTATCTACCAGTGCTACCAGTGTTTGTGAAAGGTGCAACCCTAATTACTAAGTTACTCTTTTCAGCTTTTAAAACAGTTTACGTTAACCCAGGACTGCCCCCGGTATTCCCTGTGAAGGGCTCTCAAGGGGCACTAGGAACTGTGTTGGGATTACACCCAGCATTCCCTTTCGCAAGGTACTTATTTTGTTATTGGTTGATTCCCATACCCATTACTTTCTCATATTCCGATATGCTAATCCTAGAGTGATTTGACTTCAGCTCTCCTTGGGTAGGACGATCTTTCGTCGGACCCGAACGCCTCTAAACCCTAGACAAAACCACACTCTACTCACTCATCTTCCATAGATGCAACCCAATCTACTTATCCTTCCAGCAAACCATCAAGACCCATCACACGCGCTCTAATTCATACCCACAATGATTTCCTGCAGTTTTGCTATATGTAGACCACTTAAGCTACATGACCCGTAAAAGGGAAGTACATGAAATACTCATCCAGTACCCCTATGATAATTATTAGAGGGCTGAAATGACATTTGAAGCATAAATCCAGAAATCCATAATTTTCCTAATTTGTCTGGTAATTTATTTATTTATTCTAGTATCCAAAAAGCCCAAGTTTGAACATGAAGTACCAATTTCAGACAGGATAATATTCCAATAAATTTATGTTAATTACAAAATGCATAATCAACTCTAAAGCCTAAGTCTTAAAATTTTACAGCAAGGTTTAGGCCCTTAAATTTAATTTCAAAGATATCTCATAAAAAGCCATTTTAAAAGATTTTACAGTAGTAATACCTCCAAAAATTCAGAGAAAATTCAGGGATGATTATGATGGATACAAATACCCTAGAAAAAGTTTCATAATTTATCATGTAAAAATAAGGCTATACTTGATTTTCTCATGAAATTTCAGGTTTATGGGTTAATGGACAAAGTGTACTAATTATCCATCAAACATTTCCACAAAAATTTCCACATGATAATATTGAGCTAGAAACACTATGTATCAAGTTTCATAATTTTTCAATAAGTATTGGGCTCTTGCAAGAATTATTTAGTATATAACCAAAGTAATGCACTTGTGAAGTAGATGCCCTAACTAGATATCCAAAACTTCAATCAAAATTCATACATGATTAGTATGGTCTAAAACTACCTCTGCCAATGTTTCATGCCCTTTCAATGGGCAGTGAGACCACAATAGCCAAATTATTGATTAGGGCACTCCTATTGGTTACAAATGAAATGCTACAAATATTGATCAAAACTCCCCAAGTAAATTACCAGAGGCACAACATATCCTTATTCCCTCACTACCCAAATTTGGTTAAGTTTCAAGATGTTTAGCTACCCTAAACCTACACTACAAGTTTTAGGTCCTAAGCTAGGGTTAGGGTTTTGGGGACGCTACCCTTTTCAAAATTAGTTAATATTTTTAACAGAGGATTTTATATATCCTAGGAACCTCCTTGCAAAATTTGATGTTCATCCAAGGTGTTTAGGACTCATGCCCTTCACAAGGCAAAAAAGGTCCCTCCTTAGGGTTTGGCCTATGAACTTAGGGCAAATCAATTCCACACTACCCCACATTCCATGGGGAGGTGCTAAGTGCCATAACAAGTCAGTGGCCCAGATTTCAACCTCTGTTGAGGTGATTTGGTCACTCAAAATCAGAAATGCACTTTTTGACCAAAATACCCTTATTAAGATAAAGCTAGGGTTGGGCCAATACCTATTCAAAACACATCCAAATTAGGTGAAACTTTATATAGATACATAAAATGAGCCCAGGGACCACTCACCAAAATTTGGGAGGGTTTGGATGTCATTTGACTACTTAATTAAATCACCCTAGCTTTATTAAATAAAGTCAAAAACTTTAGGAAAATAGTGTCCAAAAATTCTGAGCTTTGGGCAGGCCCTAGGTACTGCTAGGTTAGGCTCCCTGCCAAAATTTCAACTGATTTGGGCTAGGGATGAAGTGTGGGCACTCAGTTTAATGACTGTCTAGCCCTAAGGGTATGTCCCACCAAAATGGGTGCTCTGGTCAGACCAGGCACCCAATTTGGTCCAAACCAATTGTAAAATAAACTAGACCCCAGGGGCTACAAATCCTATGTTGATAATTTCCTCATACAGAGCCTCTAACTATTTTTAAATATTTAAAACATTAAATGACATAAGTGTGACAGAATTCATATAAAACATATTTCTTATACTATAGTTTAATTCATCCTTCAGCACGAATCTTGGCGCAGGGATAGACGACATCCCGTCATCTTCTCCGTTCAGCCAACGATCCCGATTGATCCCGCCTGGGGCAACTTCCAGACGCCACCGCCAGCGATCCGGCCGTCTCCCCGGCCGGCCCCCCCCCACCACCACCTCCGTTGAGGTGGTGGCCGTCGCCAGGCGGCGGCTTGGCCGCCGGAGGGCCGTTTTCCGGCGAACCCGACAAGTGGATTTTTTTGGAAAATCCATGAAAATGCATAATTGGATCGGGCTCAATTGATCCCGAATCTTAAGCCTAAGAAATCCTATGATCTACCCGAGAGTTAAGGAGAGGGGGAGGACCTTCTTGGCGGCCTGAATGTGAGAAGAGCAGCGGGATACCATTGACGATGGCGGCGGCGTTCGGCTTCTGTAACAGTACAGTGGGATGGCTCGTCTCCTCCAGGTAAACGCTCGAAAATGTTCCACTTTGCCCACTGATGGTGTTTAAATGGCAATTGGGGAAGGGGGGTGGCTGGTTCTTCAATGGCCATCAACACCATTTATGGTGTGGCTCGGGTAGAGTGGAGGGGGGCTGAATCCACCCCTTGGTGGCCGGGAAACGGCTGCAATCAACTCCTCTTCCCTAGAGGAGTTGAATGAAGCCATTAAAGGTGGGTGTTATCCTCCCTTGGCCGGTTTTCCACTCTCCCCTTCCTCTTTCCCATCCTCTCTCTCCTCCATTAACATGGAGGGAGCTCCTTTCTCTCTCCTAGTCACCTCTGGTTGACTGGTCAACACCACAAGCTAAATGCAGCCCACTTGGTCATGATGGTCATGGAAATGGGGTTAGCCTAAGGAGGAAGTGGCTTGGGCTTGGGTTAGCCCTTTTGGGCTAGGTTTGACTTGACTTAAATGAGGGTTGACCTGGGCCAATTTGACCATCTGGGTTGACCCCATTGGGTTTTTAGTGGCCCATTGAACTCCCTTAAGGTCTAGGATTACTTGAATAGGGTTGGTTGGGCATCTTGGTGCTCACATGTCCCTTGGTAAGGGTACTTTGACCATTTTAAGGCTAGAGTTGACTTGGGTCAACATGACCAATTGGGTTGACCCCTATGGTTCCATGGTGACCTATTGGCTTCCCCTAAGGTTTAGGTAGGGTTATGTAGGGCTACCCTGCACTTTGGACCGAGTTGTACTATTGCAGAGGGACCCAGCTGCGGAGGGACCCAGCCGTGGGGTCAACAACGGACTCCACGGACTCTGCGGACACCGTGAACTTATCACAGAAAATGACCAAGTCTGGTAGCCCACCAAGCAACTAGTGCGAGAACGCCAGACATAGAAGAATCTGACCGCCAATCAACAGGACAGTCCGCCACAGGATGAGAGACATCCACCGTATCATGGAGAGCTCGACAAGAACCAAAGCACTGTCCACAGATGCAGACTCCGCGGAGGTAGAAGACAAGTCCGCCAATCACATCGCAAATACAACTTCCAGACTGCCTGGATCCACAAGAGCTTGCCAACAACAAAGCCGCAGATCAAGTTGAGCACTGCCAACAGACCGCAACACGCAGTCCGCTCAAGCCGCTCCACAAGAAGCTCAAGTCACTTCCTTGGCCATACAACATACAGGCCGCTCAACAAGCTGCACAACAGGCCCCTCAACAGGCCGCACAACAGGCCGCACCACAGGCCGCTCAAGAGCTCCTCAAGAACAGCCAAGCCACCAAGACCAAGCCAGCCAGGACACCCAGGCCGCAACCAGCAGTCCGCCCAGGCCACGGACTCAGACTACATAGGCCGCTCAGACCGCCTGACCTGCCCATCACCAACTTCCATTTCACAAATTTCAACAAGATACTGTCGCAATTAGAAGTAGGGGCGGAGCCCCATATCGGGCACTCGTATATATATATATATATATATATATATATATATATATATATATATATATATATATATATATATATATATATATATATATATATATATGCTCAAGCTTTTTTAAGAATAAAAAACATGAGTTGGTTCTTCAACAATATATGTCGAAATTAAGCAAATAATATATGCATTTTGTAGCAAAGAACGAGATCTAAAACTTTCATGTTGAACATTCTTTCATAATTTGCACGGTTTGGTCGGAATCTCGCCTGAGTTATTGCTGGCTCGAAATGAATATAATAATAATAAATTTCAAAATTCGAGCCAATAACCTTTCAGGACAGATTCCAGCTAAAACGTGCAAATTTTGGAACATTGTTCAACATGAAAGTTGTAGATCTCATTCTTGGCTACAAAGTGCATATATTATTTATCTAATTCTGACATGGATTATGAGAGAATCAGCTCAAGTTTTTTTAGGCTTAAAAAACTTGAACTTATATATTCCAAACCATATATATATGTATATATATATGTATATGTATATGTATAGATATATATATATATGTATATCTATATATATGTATATATACATATATATAAATATATACATATACATATATATAGATATACATATATATATATACATACATATATATATAGATATATATATATATATCTATACATGTGTATATATATCATGTATATATATACATGTGTATATATACACATGTATATATATACATGATATATATACACATGTATAGATATATATATATATATATCTATATACATGATATATATGATATATATACATGATATATATACACATGTATAGATATATATATCTATATACATGTATAGATATATGTATATATATCTGTATATATATACACATGTATATATATACATGTATATATATATACACATATATATATATACATGTATATATATATATATATATATTGGTTCGACCACGGTTGAACCGGTTAAATCTTGAAATTCTCCCTCTGCCGGTTTTATGCCCGGTCCGGTTTTCAAAACCTTGATACAAACTATATCTACTTATTAACAAAAAAATAAACAATAATAATTAAACTTGTTGGGGGTTGCCAGATTCTCCTTTGGCCAGGAAAATCAGACCACCTTAGCTTTGAGTTGGATTGGGCATGTAAATAGTCAAGAGAAGACCCATCAGCAATGACAAAGGTTTTTTTTACCATGGAAAACCCGATAAGGGTGAAAAACCACGCGGTCGGATCTGTGATGGGCCAAAATTCATTATTCAGCTTTGTTTACAAGTGTATGGAGTTTCTTAGAGAGTGACATGCCATCTCTCTGTTACAAGCATTGAGTAAAAAAACAGAAAATAAGCTAAGTTCACGAAGCTTGGAAGGGAGCATTCACGGGAGCATTCCTCTAGGCCTTCTTTTGGGCCCACTGATGCGTCCAAGTGAGCATTGAGCATTGCACGTACTAGAGAGGTAGCAGAGTGAATTTCGAGCAGAGGAACGATCTAAGTCTCATGTTATCATCGAAAAATTTCAGAGCTCTCACTGGTGTCTGGAGTTGCTTGACTTCAAATGAAGCCATGAGGATCTTTTTATAGCTTTTTTGGGGGGTCATGCTGGTAATTACGCTATGCTGAGTCTTTAGTTTACAAATATCATCGCCCTATTGTGGTCACCTAGATCATTAATTTTCATGAAATAACGAACGTGCCCCCTCGGGCGATCCGAGCAGGTTGCCCGATGATGGTGGTGGCCGATGGTTGCTGGAGGCGGTGGCGTTGGCTGACGGCGCATGTCGCACACTCACGCTCCCTTGCACAAGGGATGTGTACACGTAGTGCCCATGTGCATGAAATGCGGGCTCGCACTCTGCGCTCATGTGTAAGGGATGCATGAGCACAAGTGTTGCATGTTTGCTTTGCGTGCGCGTGCTGCCTGTGTGTGTTGTCTGCGTGCCAGCGTGCATGCTGTCTTCCTACATGCATGTGTGTTGTTTGCCTGCCAATTGGTCGGGTTAGCCTGACTTCGTGTCCTTGGTCGAAATCTTTCTGGTTTGACTTAAAAAATTCAGGGGGAATCCTCTCAAATGCCGCAAATTTTTGTGCATCGTAATTCTCAAAGTGACTCGCGTGAAAATTTTTCCAGGCGTCTGTAGGATTCTTGGGTGTAATCATAACCGTATATCATGAATTATTATTCGCATGTAATTTGAATTTCGGAGAATCTTCATTATTTGGTCAAATATTCGTAATGATTGGGAGGATATTTCCTGTCATTTCTACGAAATATCTGATTAGATTATAATTGAATCTGTTTCCCTTTTAAGGAGAACGAAATTTGACAGGATATTTCCTTGCCTTAATGGAGCTTTCCCTTATGCGCGCGTCCCCTGCATGCCTATAGATTAGAGAGAAATTCGCTCTCTTATTTATGTTGCAGCGGAGCTGTTGGAGTTCTTGTTTGGAGTTTGTGAAGTCTCGCCATTGTCATGTATTCATCCAGAAAGGTGAGTGTTTTTCATGATATTAGTCCAAGCTAAATGAAGGAGAAGGGGACGAGGATAGTGGGCGCAGACGACACGTTTGATCAGCGCATGCAGCGAAGTTTGATCGGTGCATGCAGCATAGTTTGCGTGGGCATGCGCTGTAGTGCCTGTGCGCAACAATGCTGTGTAGGCATGTATCACAGTGCTCGTTCGTGATGATGCTATGGGTATGCGGGCGACGTTGCCCGCGCGACGACATCCGATGGTTATGTACTGGCTTGGGAGGTGGCTCCCACATGGGTGCACGAGATACCGCGTGAGCAAGCGCGTGGACCACGGGATCGCGCATAGCGATAGCTCACAGTTGCATGTGGCGGTGCCCGCACGAGCTCACACGACGGATCCCTCACGCGGCGGCGCATGTAGTGCTCTCAATGGCTCCCTTGCATTGCTTCTGTTACCGTGTCGTGCCCGTGTTGGCGCGAGTGAGTGACGCTTGTCTGGGATTTTTCTTATAGTCGTTCCCTGTGTTGACTTGGGTTTTCTTTTCAGGCTCCGAGGTGCGACATCTCGTCGAGGTTTATACATCTTTCCTCTTATTGGACCTCGAATCCGATGAGCACATGGCAGAATCACTTCAAGATTATGACGAATGTGGAGATCAGGATTTGTTCTTCGTCAGAACAAGTCCAAAATCATCCCTCGGGTTATTTCGCTATCTCGGAAGGATGATTTAGGCGGGCTTTCGGGTCCCTCATGCTTAGGAGGATCTCGAAATTTTCTAGTTCTTCGGTATCCTATTAACACAGTTCTTTGGATAATGAAGCTTATCTGCTTCTTTCGAAAGCACACTTGCATATGTCCGTATAGTTGTTCTACGAGTGGTGCGAAGTCTTCCCAGGCTTAGATGATTGAATCGTGGTTAGGAGCAACAAAAAGTGTTTTGCATTCGAGGACAAGGCAGATTACCATCATGGGGATAGTTTTAGATTCATCGGTACTCCTTGGAAGCTGCCCAAGACTTGGCACGAGTTCCCACGATACTGTGGTCGTCTTGCGGGGCAAGAGTACGACTTTACTTATGTGTTAGGTTTTGAAGATCTACGCGAGTTGGTCAATATGCTCTTTTGGATTGGCACATTTGTTTGCAAAAAGAGGCTGATCCTGGAGGGCATCTCTCCTGACATGGAGTGGAGTTGTGTCGTACCCTTGGAGCAGGGAAAGAAGAGGATGCTGGTCTTTTTGCTAAAGTGAAGGGGGGTGGGGGTGTAGGTGGGCAGGTTTATCCTTGGTTGCCCTAGTGCTCGTCATATAGGTGGCCAATGATGGCTGAGATGATCTTTGTGATGGTCCTCCCACTTCTGCTCCTGTGGCTGAGGATCCCTTGGAGTTGCCTGAGGAAGTGCCGACCTTGTTGGAGGGAACGATGTCGTTGCCGGCTGATGCAAGAGGCAAGAAGTGTGTCTACTTCCTTCTGAGCTGCTATGTCGAAGGTATGGTTACTCTGTTTACTTGCTTCCTCTCAATGCCCTTTTTGCTTCCCTAATTTATCTTTTATCTTTGCAATTATATGAATTGCGGGAGGTCCTTCTTACTTGAGACAATAGTTATATACCCATGAAGGATGAGTTCTTTTCCCTTCAGGCAAAGCTGGCCACATTGGAGGAGTCCTTGACAGCTGCTCAGATGAAGAGGGAGAAAGTTCTCTCCTAGTTGAGCTGGTCAAATTCTGCGTTGGCCGCTTCCATGGTAGAGGTCAAGGAGCTCCAAGGGATTCTTGCTGCAGCTGAGGCGAAACTTACTGAGTCGCTTTGCTGTATAGAGACATATGATGTTGAAATATCCAATTTGGAAGCAGAGGTGGAGCGGCTATAGGAGGAGAGATCCTAGTTGCTCTCGGTGCAGAAAGACATTGAGTTGTATTAGCCCTGGCAGTAGCAGAGTACAAGGTGTCTTATGACTTCACGGTGGAGCGTTCCCCAATCGTGGAGGGGACTGGTACTAAAATGATGACATCAAAGGTTGATCCTCTTTTGGAGGATGAGTGCAACGTCGCGTTCCGCCTGGGATTCAACAAAGGGTTGCATCTTGCTCAGAGGATGTCAAAGCATTCTGATCTTAATGTGGAGGATGCCTATGTCGATGACGCAAACAACAACATCGAGGGATGATCCTCTTTCACCTTTCTCGCATTTGTTTGCTTGTTTTACTTCTATTTTTTGTGGGTGCAGCTTTGTGCCATTTTATGTTATTTCTTTTATGATGATGTAGCTCATTGGGCAGCTTTTTGTTTGAATAGTGATCCTTTTTTCCGATCTTTTACATTATGTTAACACTACTGTTTGCACACACAAAGTTTAGTGTTTTTCTATTGTTTTCGTGGAACGGTGCTTGGTTTGAGCATTTGATCTTGAGCAAGGTGGATGTTAGCAAGAGTCATTCATCCGCTTGTGTTTGGAAGGACTTGAGGTCCGTTTTATTATCAGAGGAGGTGGTGAAGAACATTTCTTTATTCGTGCCTCAGGATAACCGTGGTCCATCCGGGTAGAGGTGGAGAAAACTTTTTGTTCATTCATGCCTCAGGAGGACCGGGGTCCGTCCGCGTGGAGGTGGAGAAGAACCTTCGTTCTTTTGTGCCCTAGGAGGACCAGGGTCCGTCCCGGTGGAGGTGGCAAAGAATCTTTATTCGTTTGCACCTCAGGAGGAGCCGAGTCCATTCTCTCGGAGATGGCGAAGAACCTTTGTTCATTCACACCTTAGGAGGACCAAGGTTTGTCCGAGTGGAGGTGGCGAAGAACATTCGTTTGTCTCGCCTGAGAGGTGTAGAAGGACTTTCATCCATCTCTCCTGGGAGGTGCAAAAGTACTTTCGTCCATCTTGCCTGAGAGGTACAAAATGAATTTCCTCCGTCTCGCCTGGGAGGTGCAGAAGAACTTTTGTCCATCTTGCCTGGGAGGTGCAGAAGGACTTTTGTCCATCTCGCCTTAGTATTAGGGTGTCACAAAGCCCATTCGTCTTCCAGAGATCCATCCATCAGGGAAAGCAGATGCTTTTTTGCTGAAAGGGAAGATACAGGTGCTCACGAATATCTTCTTGCGGCTTATTCATGTGAAAGTAGGTAAAATAGTAGATAATGGGGAGAGCGTTTTGCCCCGCTCCCCCTGAGAACAACTTAGGTTCTACGTGGTTCTTCATGATTTAGATCCATCTCAGGGTATGACTGTTGTCGGTAACAAAGTCGAGCTGCCTCATGATCGACTCATACAATTCCTATCCATCTAGTGGTGACGAACTTCATATCGAGATGCAGAATGGAGGTGATCACCTTGAAGAGCGTCTGGAGCGGCCGACCGAAGATGGTGTTGTATGCCGAGCTAGAGTCGACTAACTTAACTGAACATCCCTAACGACCTGCCTACGGAATTCCTCCAGAGTGATGAGGAGAGTGAATTCGGTTGTTGTCAAACCCATATAGAGTTCTCGTTACTAGCTCGCGGTGATCCCAAGAGACCTTCATGTTGAGTAGTGTGGATGTGAACATGATGTCCACTCATAACCCTAAAACAAGGATTGTCGATTCCTGCATTGATGATGAGGAGATTCTGGTGCAGCCTGCACACTCCCTCTAGGTCCTTGTCCCCGAAGCTGATGTCGATGTCTGATTGTGGATTCAGATTTTCCGAATCCTTCTCCTTCTAAGCAATGGAGAGGACATGTGCAGTAGTGAATGGAGAGCTAGTGATTGTTTCAACCTCCTCGACCACTTGTCTGCCCCCTATGCCACTTGGTGCATCGGGGGTGGCTACCGCCCTTGCTGGTGTGGGGGGGGGGGTCGATTTGGTGCCTGATTCTGCATGTACCTCCTCAAAATCCCATGAAAGATGAATTGCTCTATCTACTCTTTCAGTTGGGAGCAATCCTTCGTGCTATGCTAGCTCTCGCGGTGAAACTCGCAATACTTTGTTTTGTCTCCTCGGTTGGGGGGATACATCTTGGGATGATGGCGCATATCAGAGTCCTGAATGGCCATGAGAACTTACACCCGGTCGGTGTTTAGAGGGGCGAACTCCTGGTGCTGGTGAATGTCCTAATCCATTTTAGAGTTGTTGTGGCAGTCGTCATTCTTACGGTGCACTGGCGGTGCGGGCTCTACCTCCCTCTTCCATTCGGAAGATCCTTTAAACAGCTGGTAGTGGGACACGATGGACTTGTCCTCCACGATTTGGGTCTCGACCCGGTGAATGAGGTCTGCGTTGCTTAACACTATTTCTTGCATTAGAGCGGAGTAGAATCCGCTCGACCGGAACACCCCAAGGAAGATGTCGCGAATGAGTTCCGGGTCGACTCCCGGGATTTATTGAGCCTCAAAGGTAAAGTGGCGGAAAAACTCCTTAAGTGACTCTCCTTCATTATGGAGAATGTTAGGCAGATGGGAGGGGGTCCTTGATGATATGACAGTTTGTTATGAATTGATAAGTGAAGAGGTGTGTGAGCTCCTCAAAATTATTGATCTCCCCTTTCCGTAGTGAGTGAAACTATGTGCGTGCTTGTCCCTTTAGAGCCGCGAGGAACACTTGGCAAACTAGTTGATCTGTCGCATTGAATAGTCACATGATTATCTTGGAGTTTTCGACATGTTCCAGGGGGTCATATATCCCATCGATGGCCTCAAAGTGGGGCATCTTGAATCCATGTGTCACGAGGTCCGCTAGAACCCTAAGAGTGAGCAGGGGCCCATGATGGAATGGGCGCCGACCGTTTGTGGGGCGGCGCCTTCCATCGACATACTCTTCTCTAATCATATTCCTCACTCTTTGGCGAGTGAGTCTTCTGTCATCTTGCTTGGCGTCCACCTCCATTGGGCGAGGTTTGAGTTGAGACTTCCCCAGCGGCCCAAACGACGTGCGACATACGTGGAGCTTGCTTCATTAGAGAGTTTGTCGGGGAGAGGGTCATCAGGGCAAGCCACGTCACAAGGCAGGACACGCTCCGACACGACTGCTGGATAACTAGGGATGATTTCCCACATTAGGGAAAAATAGCCTCCGTCGAGGCGGCGTCTCCCAGGGAAGACTCCTCACAAGAGTTTGGTATCCTGCCCAGGGATCTTCCTTGCCTCCTCTGTGAACCAACATAAGAACTCTTTAAGGGTCTCCCCCTCACTCTAACAGATCCCGGAGAGATGTGATAGTTCCTTGATGATCATGCGATTGACGATAAACTAAACCAAGAATTACTGGATCAATTGAGCAAAGTTCCAAACTGTTCCTTTCTGAAGCGAGTCAAGCCACGTCCTCGCCTGACCCTTCAATGTGGCTATGATTACCTGACAGAGTAGCTAGTCGGGCACATTATAGATTCAGATGATCGGGGAAAAGTGGTTCCCGTGCTCGTGGGGGTCTTCGGCCCCATCATAGGACTCGATGTTCGAAAGCTTGAATCATGTTGGGACTTGGTATGGCATGACCTCTTGCATCAATGGTGAACTGTTTTTAAGGGGGCGGTGGATCCGCGTGCGTTGGAACCAACCTAGCCGTACTCTTCCTCAAATTGTTCCCTAATCTCTTTTTTGGTCATTCCTCTATCTGGTTTCTTAAAGGCACCCTACCGTTGGCGCTGATTATGTATGACGGCTTTGGTGACCCGGACTTGGAGGGAGGGGTGCGCTGTACTATCTTCTTGCGAGGACTCGAAGAACTGTCCCTGGATGACTCTTGGGTCTCAGCCTGATCGGGGTAGGCCGACTTGAGAAGGATGTGCTACAGGGACCTGAGGTGTTTCCCGGTTCCTTAGTATGGCTAACATCTCGGCCTACTATTCTTCCATTCAGGCGATGCGCCCTGTCTGAAATGTTAGGGACACACACTCTGCTTCTTCTTCTTGGGGGGCATTGATGAGTGAATGTGATGGCCCTGGATCAACGCGACCTCTGCCGACTGATCCTTGGGTTTTATGATTGCTTCGTCTTGTCATTTTGATCTTCCCTCTAAGGGCGGTTATTGTGCTCTAGATTTCTTGTGAACTTCCAGGAACCCCGTTCCCACAGAAGACATCAAACTATTGTGGTCCGCTTAAGGATCTTGGTAGACTGGACTAAATGATTTTCCTTAGACCGTTGAGTGGTCGAGCGCGCAAATAGTTAGAAAAAGATAGAACAAAGAAAAAGCCTTCTTGATGTGGAAAGCCCGTAAACTTGGTGAAAAACCACGTGGTCAATTCGGTGAAGACCAAACTTCCACTAAGTAGCATTGTTTTACAGGGCTTTGAAGATAATTGTGGGAGATAGATTACTAATCATTATAACTTTTGAGGTGAGACATGTGAGGCACTCAGAGCGTGTCTAGGCACTACTCATGAAACTTCTGTTGGTGTTTCAAAGGTGATCACAAAGCAATCAAGCAGTTAGTCTCACTGCTAACACAATATGAGCATATAAGGTCGCACATAAGAGTGTTGGAGAAATTTGATGAAAGATTGTGTTGACTCCACTCATATGGGATATAATAAAGGGACCAAATCTCTGACATAAAGAATTCTGACGAGTTGCGTCGATTGCTTATTGACGCACGTCGAGTGCGTATCGATGCACATCGACTTGATGTTGACGCATCCAAGCTCAACGTCGAAGCAAGTGCTTTGTCGACTCTACGTTGAGTAGAAATCGACGCAACATCAAGTTCTACTCGATGTATGTACGTCGACTGCATGTCTACGCAGTTGCAGCGAATGTTGTTGAGTGTATCTTGACACTCCGTCGATTTCTTATCGACACATGTTGAGTTTTGGCGAATGTTTAAGGATAGTTTTGTCTGTTTGTTTCCCGGGGTATAAAAAGACTTGGAAAGTAGTTTTTCAAGTAACTGTTAATGTGTGTTTTTGAAGTCGTCACTAACACTAGATCCCGTTGTGACTTCATCTTCTCGTCGTCGGCAATCCTGGGGCAAACCTAGCAGTGTGTGGAGTCGCATAGAACATTATTTTCTCCATCCCAAATGTTGTTGGACATGGTTTTGGTGTTCTCCTCCACTCGTGCAGATACCTGTAGAGCCGTAGATCTATTTCTACGTGTACTCAGCTTTCTGGAGCATCTTTGTTGAGTACTGACTCAATCCCTCTAAGGTATATTACAATCCCTTTTCAGTTTTACTTCTTGATCCATGTTTCATCGCATGATCCAATTTCTCTTTAGGGTTTTCTTGTACTCTATTCTACTGTCTACATATGATGTGTTGTTCCACTCATGTATATAAAACCCAACAACTGTGGTCTTGCTTCTGCACATGGCAAAGGGTACACGAACTTGGGGGAGTTGGCAGGCTTGGAATGCTGGTGCTAAGAAGGCTTGTGGATTGTTTGGGCGTGTTGGAACACCCTATTACTAATTTGGGTCAGGATCACTATGTCTCTAGGAACCTTGTTTGACCTTCTGTATAGCTTAATAGGTCAATTAGAATTGAGTCTAAGGGTTAGAAGTCTAGGTTTGAAAGCTGCCCTGAAGACCAAGTTTTTCTGTCTGGAGACTATGTCTGA
The DNA here is from genome assembly GCA_039583875.1 of Platanthera guangdongensis. Lineage (NCBI taxonomy): Eukaryota > Viridiplantae > Streptophyta > Magnoliopsida > Asparagales > Orchidaceae > Platanthera > Platanthera guangdongensis. The sequence continues at coordinate 253,730,968 of CM077153.1, read as the reverse complement.
TCGTCGAGCTCAGCACGACGATTCGTCGAACTCCGGTCGACGATCGTCTAGCTCAACTTCGTCAGATCGTCGAACTCCATTCGACGATCGCTGAGCTCAACTTCATAATATCGTCGAACTCCATTCGACGATCGGTGAGCTCAGTTCGACGATTTTGACTCTGCTTTGGAACTATATCTCTGAGCTCAGTTCGATGATCTTTGAGCTCAGATCGACGATTGTTTTGCTGCTTAAGTTTTCCAGATCGCTGAGCTCAGCTCGACGATAGCAGAGCTCAGTTCGACGTTTTCAGATTTCAGATAACTTTCAGAATTCAAATTCAAATCAGACAGGAGTTATTCTGCATTTAATTCAGAGATTTGCTAGCCGTTTTCATTTACTTCTGGACCAAGTTTCAAGGGATTTTTCAAGGAATAATTCTGTGGACTTTCCTCCAGAAGAGATTTTGCAATTAAGGCTGCAATCAATGCAGGCCAACGGCTATCTTTGATAGAGAATGATTTTCTACTCAGAACAGAGAATAAAAGATAGAATGTTTTTTGAATCAAGAACAAGAAGAAGAAGAATAAGAGATTAACAAGGATACAGAGAATTTTTCAATATCTTCTGTCAAAAGAATTCTGAAGAACACTCATCAAGAGATCAAGCTCTCTTCAGCTCTCAAAGTGTTCAAGGCCAACATCATCTCAAGACTCCAGACACTCAACATTTCAGCCATTGCTGAAATCATCTATTGCTGGAGTTCTACTTTTGAAGGCCTATCACCCTCAGCAAAGCTCTTCTTCCTGAAGATTTCAAGGATTCAGGGGGAGCTTTGACATCAATCCACATAGTCTTCTCAGTTGATTGAGAAAGAGAAGACTGCCATCACTCTCTTACCCCCACTCTGTAAAGGGTTTTTCAAACTCCCTTCAAAAGTTTGAATCTGGTTTTTGAGCACCTTGTCAAAAGCTCATTGGCGGCAAGACACCTGATCAAAAAATCTGCTTTGGTTTTTGAGCACCTTATCAAAAGCTCATTGGTGCCCAGGACACCTGATCAACTCATCCTGCAGTGGATTCCTACCTAGGGTGGTAGAAGAGTGGATGTACCCAAGTTTGGGGAACCACTATATTCCCTTGTGTCATCTGGTTGTGGCTTGTTTTCTTTTTGTTTCTGGCCTTGATTTGTCTGTGTTTAGTTTTTGCATAGTTTAGTTCTGTGATTAGATTTATATTTTCTTCCCTGCTCACACACATTACAACAATTGTTGTAAAAGTTTTTAAAAGTTATAAAAGCACCATATACTCTATTCACCCCCCCTCTAGAGTATATCAGATCTAGTTGCCCTTTCAATTGGTATCAGAGCCAGGTTGGTTAAACATACCATACCTGATTGGTTGTACAGGCTAACACCTGAACCCAAAGATCCCAAACTAGATCTGTTTTCTTTTGTATTTTATTACTAGATTTTGTGTGCACAAATCATGGCCCAAAACAAAGATTATGCAAGCACCAGACCTCCAGTGTGCAATCTGTCAAAGTTTGCACTTTGGAAAGCAAGGATTAGACTCTACATGAATTCTATTGACGAGGATATATTTAATTCTATTTTGACAGTGTGTCCAAGACCCCCAGAAAGTACAAGTACAAATGCTGTTCCACCTCCATCAGGAACAGATGCTGACATCAAAAGATGGAAAGTAGCTGATGCCAAGGCTATGAACATCCTAGCCCAGACAATGTCAGATGACATATTCCAAAAGGTAGCTGAATGTAATTCAGCCAAGGAAATTTGGGATAGACTCTCAGAAATAGTCTCAGGCTCAGCTGATGAGAGAAAGGACAGAAGATCCCATCTCATCTCTCAATATGAGAATTTCAAGAAGGGAGAAACTGAGTCAGTGGGAGACATGTACAACAGACTGAGTCTAATTGTCAGTGAACTGAGGACATTAGATAAAGAGATCTCTCTGACAGAACTTAATGACAAGATCCTAATGTGCTTCCCCAGCACTTGGGATTCAAGAATCTGGCCAATTAAAGATGCCAGAAGTCTGAATGAGATCACCACTGAAGCCTTGTTGGGTAAGCTCAAATCTTATGAGCTACTCATCAAGAATAGAGAGGAAGAGCAGAAGGCTGCTTCACCAGCCACAAGGAAAGAGAAGACTATAGCATTCAAGGCAACTTAGGATCTGCCTGAAGAAAAAGCTACAGGCAATGATGAACTCCTCAGCTTGTTGGCCAAAAGATTCTACAAGATGGCCAAAAAGGACTTCAGAAGAAGATCATACAAGGAGCAAGATAAGCCAAGGTATGACAAGTCCATTGTTAACAACAAAGACATTATTTGCTTTGGTTGCAGGAAACCAGGGCACATAGTTCCTGACTGTCCAGAGAATAAGAACAAGGACAGAAGGGACAGAAAGGAAAGAAGAAAGGAGAAGGATTCCAAAAGGAATAGAAATGGCAAACCTTCTTCAAGCAGGAATAAGCATACAAGAAAAGGATTTGTTGCTGAATCCTGGAGTGAGACTGAAGAGGAGTCAGAAGCCTCTTCCAGCTCCAGTGATGATGAGGATGATGCAGAAGAAAAGGAGTTCTGCATGATGGCAATCAATGCCTCACAACACAATTCAGAGGAAGAGGAGTCAGAATCAGACTCAGAGATTCAACCTGAGGAAGATCAGGTAATTAGCTCTTTTGATTTTACTTCAGAAGATTTCAAATCTGAATTTAAAGCACTGTGTCAAATTGAACCTCAGTCCATTCAAGATGCAGAGCAAGATCCACACTGGATCATTGCCATGCAAGAGGAGTTGCATCAATTTGAGAGGAACAAAGTATGGGAACTTGTGCCCAAGCCTAAGGATCATTCCATTGTTGGAACAAAGTGGGTATTCAGAAATAAACTGGATGATCAAGGGGTAATCATAAGGAACAAGGCAAGGCTAGTTGCCCAGGGATATTCTCAAGAAGAAGGAATTGACTACGACCAGACCTTTGCACCTGTTGCAAGATTAGAAGCCATCAGGATATTCTTAGCTTATGCAGCTCACAAAGGCTTCAAGGTTTATCATATGGATGTCAAGAGTGCTTTCTTGAATGGAGACATCAAAGAGGAAGTCTATGTCAGACAACCTCCAGGTTTTATCTCTCCAACTTACCCTGATTATATTTTTAGATTAAATAAAGCATTATATGGTCTCAAGCAAGCTCCTAGAGCATGGTATGAGACCTTAGCATGCTTTCTCTTGGAAAATGGTTTTATAAGGGGTAGAGTAGACCAAACTCTTTTTATTAGAACCCATAAGTCCAATACCCTACTAGTACAAATTTATGTAGACGACATCATTTTTGGTTCTACAGACTCAAAATTGTGCAGAAGGTTTTCTAATCTAATGCATTCTAAATTTGAGATGAGTAGCATGGGTGAGCTATCCTTCTTCCTAGGATTGCTAGTCAAGCAACATGCTGAAGGCATCTTTATTTCTCAAACCAAATATGCTAATGAATTGGTTAAGAAGTTTGGTATGTCTGAGGCATCTTGCATGAAAACACCCATGCCTACCAATGCTGTACTAGATGCTGATGAACATGGGAAACCAGTTGATCAGACAACATATAGAGCAATGATTGGCTCTCTATTGTATATTACAGCTAGTAGGCCAGATATAATGTTTGCTACATGTATATGTGCTAGGTTCCAAGTTAGCCCTAGAGAGTCACACCTAACTCTAGTAAAGAGGATTCTAAGATATGTTAAAAGTTGTCCAAATCTAGGACTCTGGTATCCAAAAGATTCAGCATTTGATTTAACTGGATTCTCTGATGCTGATTATGCTGGATGCAGAATTGACAGGAAAAGCACCAGTGGAACTTGTCAGTTCCTTGGTGACAGACTTGTCTCTTGGTTTTGTAAGAAACAAACATCTGTGTCAACTTCAACTGCTGAAGCTGAATATATGGCTGCAGGCAGTTGTTGTTCACAAATATTGTGGATTCAAAATCAACTCCTAGACTATGGTTACAACTTAGAGAAGTCTAAAATCTTTTGTGACAATACAAGTGCTATCTCCAGCCCATCTCCAACATCAATTCCATCCCCAGTAACCATTTCATCACCTCCAGTAGACCACTTCCACCCTCTGTTCTCATATCCACCACAAGCTATCACTTCTTCACCATCCATACCATCCTTCACCCTTCTGGATGAATCCTACATGGATGATTGCCCCTCTTCTCCTCCAGAATTACCCTCCTCCTCAACCTCATTCCAAGATCTCCTCCACCATATCATTGACCAACCCACTTTCACCCCCTCCATATCCATCCCCTTATCCTCCATTTCCACCATTCCAACACCTGAGCCATCCATTCCACTCTCCAGCCCTCCACTTACAGCATCCTCAGCCATCCCTATTCCATCTAGCTCTGCTCCTATTCTTGAGCAAGTAGATCTCTCAGCCCTTGCTGACAAGTTGTATGAGCTCATTGCCCCCAGGCTCTCCCTCCTCTTGGAGACCTCCTTGGCTCCTCTACACTTATCAGTGACAGCCCTCTCTGCCAGGCTTTCCTCTCTCCTTCCTCAGGCAGCCCCGCCAGCAGTTTGCCTTGATACAGATGCATCTGCATCCAGGCAGGGGGAGATGCCATATGAAGCCAACCTTCATGCTGCTGTTGCTGCTGCTGCTTCTGCTCCTGCTGCTGATGCTACTGCTACTGCTGCTGAAACTTCTGTGTCTGCTGCCTCTTCTGCTCCAGTTGCTGTGCCTACTCCAGCTTTGGCAATAGACCTAAGGTCTTTGCTCTCAGCCTTTGATCCTGCCTTTTTCAGTTGTTTACCAGATGTTAATGCTGTCCAGCCCCCAGAAGATTTGTCTAAGGCACTGGTGCCTTTCTCTGGCTGTGACCCCAGTATTATTTCTTCTTTTGTACACTCAGTGTTTGCTGCTGCTGTTGAAGAAAAGACTGAATCTGTTTCTGAAACTGTCTTTGCTGCTGCTGAAGAAAATGTTCCTACTACTGCTGAAATCCCAATTGTTTCTGATGAGCAAATAACCAAGGAATTTCTGATGACAGAGGCCACTATTTTTGAGCCTGCTGCAGATCTTGTTGATGTTACTGAAGTTGCTGCTGCTGTTGAGAGTGAATTTGTTGACTCTGCTGTAAGTGAGAATATTTCTGCTGCTCCATCTGTTGCTCCATCTGCTGCCCCATCTGCTGCTGCCTCTACTGCTGCTGTTGCTGTTCCTGCCTCACCTCCTGTATCTGCTGCTGTTCAACTGAAGGAAGATTTGATGAAGAAGATTGATGCTTTATATGATGCTCAGAGCTCTGAATCTGATGATTACAACACTGCCTCTGATGATTCATCTGCCACTATTGCAAGGAAAAGGAAGGCCGGGAGCAAGGCAATGAGAAGGGTTCCTCCTGCCCAAGTCAAGGATAATAATGATGTTCCTTATTATATTCTGCACAACTGCCCAATTACTGAACATTGGATGCAGTATTCCAGAAATCAGCTAAAAGCAATGAAGAAAAAGAGAAGATTTGAAAAGGGCTCTTCCCAGTCCCAGCACCCTCATCCTCCTCCACCACCTCCTCCTGATGCAGGTGCAGGTGGCAGCTCTGCAAGTTCAGCGCCAGCTAGAAGCCAGGCTCCCTATCAACCCCATGCTAGATCCTATCAAAGGGAAAGCCAGTCTAGGGGTTCTTACTCTAGGAGAGGAGGATACAGGGGAAATCAAAGAGAGACTCAAGTTTATTCCAAAGGGTATTCCAGGCAGCACCCTTATTCCAGGGGAGGACATGGTTCTTCTGATACATCATCAGGTCCTTTCCCCTACAAGCTCAAAGAAACTGTGACTGCCAGGACTCCTCAAGATAATTCTTCCAACAGGTATGAACCACCTGTACCTTTTGAGGACCCTGAGAATAACCCAGCTGCATGGACTGCTAGAATGAAAGAAATGGCTGCATTAGATCAGATAAAGAAAGCCAGAGATCAAGGGCTAGACACTTCAAATATTTCTACAATGTCAGAACAAAGACAAAAAGAGCTAGAAAGATATGCCTCCAGCAAATTTTTTGATGCAGACAGATACATGGAATTGCATCCTGCTGCTGTGGTTCCCAGGCCTGCAAAGCAAACCTATCTGGGTGCAGCAGATGATACCAGATCCAACAAAGAAGCTTTGAATCCTAATAGAGAAATCAAAATGGTGAAAGGCAAAGAGAAGAAGTAACTCTGTAAGGTGACAATCTTTGGTTTTTCTGACTACTATCTTGATGTCATATATATATCTCTGTGATGTTTCTGCAATGTCTAGCTGCTGTTGTGTTTATGCATTTTTGATTGTATGTTGTTATTTGAATTTTTCCAAAGTCTGTAAATAGTAATCCTAACCCAAATAGGGGGAGATTGTTGGAACACCCTATTACTAATTTAGGACAGAATCATTATGTCTCTAGGAACCTTGTTTGACCTTCTGTATAGCTTAATAGGTCAATTAGAATTGAGTCTAAGGGTTAGAAGTCTAGGTTTGAAAGCTTCCATGAAGAGCAAGTTTTTCTGTATGGAGACTATGTCTGATCGTCGAGCTCAGCACGACGATTCGTCGAACTCCGGTCGACGATCGTCTAGCTCAACTTCGTCAGATCGTCGAACTCCATTCGACGATCGCTGAGCTCAACTTCATAATATCGTCGAACTCCATTCGACGATCGGTGAGCTCAGTTCGACGATTTTGACTCTGCTTTGGAACTATATCTCTGAGCTCAGTTCGACGATCTTTGAGATCAGATCGACGATTGTTTTGCTGCTTAAGTTTTCCAGATCGCTGAGCTCAGCTCGACGATAGCAGAGCTCAGTTCTACGTTTTCAGATTTCAGATAACTTTCAGAATTCAAATTCAAATCAGACAGGAGTTATTCTGCATTTAATTCAGAGATTTGCTAGCCGTTTTCATTTACTTCTGGACCAAGTTTCAAGGGATTTTTCAAGGAATAATTCTGTGGACTTTCCTCCAGAAGAGATTTTGCAATTAAGGCTGCAATCAATGCAGGCCAACGACTATCTTTGACAGAGAATGATTTTCTACTCAGAACAGAGAATAAAAGATAAAATGTTTTTTGAATCAAGAATAAGAAGAAGAAGAATAAGAGATTAACAAGGATACAGAGAATTTTTCAATATCTTCTGTCAAAAGAATTCTGAAGAACACTCATCAAGAGATCAAGCTCTCTTCAGCTCTCAAAGTGTTCAAGGCCAACATCATCTCAAGACTCCAGACACTCAACATTTCAGCCATTGCTGAAATCATCTATTGCTGGAGTTCTACTTTTGAAGGCCTATCACCCTCAGCAAAGCTCTTCTTCCTGAAGATTTCAAGGATTCAGGGGGAGCTTTGACATCAATCCACATAGTCTTCTCAGTTGATTGAGAAAGAGAAGACTGCCATCACTCTCTCACCCCCACTCTATAAAGGGTTTTTCAAACTCCCTTCAAAAGTTTGAATCTGGTTTTTGAGCACCTTGTCAAAAGCTCATTGGTGGCAAGACACCTGATCAAAAAATCTGCTTTGGTTTTTGAGCACCTTATCAAAAGCTCATTGGTGCCCAGGACACCTGATCAACTCATCCTGCAGTGGATTCCTACCTAGGGTGGTAGAAGAGTGGATGTACCCAAGTTTGGGGAACCACTATATTCCCTTGTGTCATCTGGTTGTGGCTTGTTTTCTTTTTGTTTCTGGCCTTGATTTGTCTGTGTTTAGTTTTTGCATAGTTTAGTTCTGTGATTAGATTTATATTTGCTTCCCTGCTCACACACATTACAACAATTATTGTAAAAGTTTTTAAAAGTTATAAAAGCATCATATACTCTATTCACCCCCCTCTAGAGTATATCAGATCTAGTTGCCCTTTCAGGGCGCCACGCGGGCGGCAAAAGGCAGAAGGTGGTTTATGGTCTTCCTGCGATCTACAAAGTGCTCGAAGAAATTCAGGGGCGGCTTTGATGGTCAAGGAGAACTTTTGTGGGGAACTCGCAGAGAGAAAAAGAGAAACAAAGAAAGAGAAATGCAGGAGGAAATTCAGGCAAGGAAAAGATGAAAATGAAGGGAAAATGGGGGCTATTTATATATTTTGGGCGCTGTTACGTGCACATCACTTTTGCCTATGTGCACACCTTTGATATGTGCACACCATAAATTTTATTTGTAGACCAAAATGTCAATTAAACAATATAAATTTTATTTGCATGTCAAATTGTTAAATAAACACCAAAATAAAATTTGAGTTTTTTTTTACTTCATATACAAAAGATTTCTTCTTTTTCACATTTCAAAGCAACAAAAAACAAACAAAAAAAGCAAAATCTCAAATCACTTCCACTGAAATAACTAAAAATTTGCACGGTTCATTTTTAAGTTCATGTAGACATGTAAAAACATAAAGATATAAATATTAGTTGTCTTAAATAAATAAAATATTTGCAAGTTACTTAAAATAAAATATTAGTACATCATGTCAGGTACGGTGATTTTGCTTGTTCAAGCTTCCTTTTGGTCGCCCCATTAAGCGACCTAGAAGCAAAGGTTCTACAGTTTGGCTTGCTGTAGATCCAATAGCTCCTGTAATTTTATTTTTAATTCATTTTTTGAATAACCGATGATGTATTGTATTTTTGGAGTATCTCATTCAACTCTACTTGTATGTCATGTGAAGCGAGGCTGAAGCAGGGGCGAGGACAGAGTTTCGGCTTACGGGACAAAATAGGAGTGGGGTGTGCACTTAGATTTAATATGCGTAGGATTGGAAAAACGTAATGGTATTATTTATTTTATGAGTTTGATGTGCACATATCAAAAAGTGGTGTGCACGTAATATTTCCCTTCATTTTAAGAGTTTGTTGTGCACATAGCCAAATGTGATGTGCACGTAACAATGCCCTATATTTTTAGGGGCAGTATGGTAATTTTACTGAATAACAATCAGACGAACGAATAAGAATGTGAAAGTGATGTGTTAGATCTGAAATACTCTAAGGGGGGGGGGGGGGGGTGAATAGAGTATTCTTAAATCCTTTTACAGCTTTTACTGTAAATGAAAAAGTGCACAAACAAATTAATAAAATATAAACACAGCAATCCTAATAAGTACAAACACAGCAAGAACAAAAAGAAAGGGCAACCAGACAACACAAGAAGTTTATAGTGGTTCCCCAACCTGGGTACATCCAATCTTCTACCACCCTGGTATGAATCCACTCAAATTTTTGATCAGGTGCCTGAAACTAATGAGCTTTTGATCAGGTGTTCAAAAACCAAACCTCAAGTCTTTTGGTCAGGAGATTTGCAACCAAGAATAACTTTTGAAGGGAGTTAAGAACCCTTTTATACAATGGGGGGGGGGGGTTGAGAGATGATATTGTCTTCTCTTTCTCAGTAAACAACTGAGAAGACTTAGTGGATATGATTTTAGCAAATGGCTCCCCCTGAGATGTAGAATGGTTCAGGATATTTGAAGCTTTGCTTCAGGGTGATAGGCCTTCAATCTTTAAGCCTTGACTAGAGAGATCTTCAGGAACTTCTTGACAGATGGAATTGATGTTGTCCTTTGAAGTGTCCTGGAGAGTTGACGAACGAAGACTCTTGATCTTTGATTTGATGTTCTTCTTCTTCATATGGCAGATGTTCTTTTGGTCTAGGGCTTCTTTTCTGTATCAGAAATCTGTGAAAGAAAGAGAGCAGAGAATTCCATGATGCAGACTGATTGTATTTTTCTGTCTCTTTGATTGTTGTCTGATACTAGCTCGCTGTACAGGAAAAGAGAAAAAATATCTTTTATATTTCCTATCAAAAATTATCTTTCGAAATTTGAATTCCTCTGCAATCAATGCTGACGGCCTTGAGAATAAATAACATTAATTTATTTTCCTAACTGTCCCATGGAAAAACGGCAAGCAATAATCCTGGAGAAGACCAAAATCAAAGCTCCTTCTAACGGTTATATTTAGAGAATATTTGAGCATTAATTATTCAGGAATTATTGCAGTAAAATGGGGGAGAAGGAATGGAAAATAACTAAGTCTGGGTTCGTCGAACAGATAACGGAAATCATCGAGTTGAGTCAACAGTTCGTCGAGCTGAGAAGTTGTGTTCGTCGACCAGACGGCTTCTGTTCATCGAGCTGAGTTTCAAGATCGTCGAGCTGAAAACAGAACTGCATTCTCTCGAAACTTTGCCTTTTCTGCACATCAAGATCGTTGAGCTGAGAACTTGATTCGTCGACCTAAGAATAGATTTCGTCGAGCTGAGGACCACTAACTGCTGCTTGATAACTCTTGCCAAAGTGGTCAAAGTTCGTCGAGCTGAGAATCTTGAGTTCGTCGAATGGAGTTGATTCTGGACTTAGAAAATTTGGAAGCTTCTGGTTTAAAGAAGTTGAAGCAAAGAATCCAGAAATCATCGACCAGAGAACTAAGTTCATCGACCTGAGAACTAAGTTCGTCGACCCGAGTCTAGAGAACAACTGGACTTGGAATGCTGAAGGTAGTCCAAAGATCGTCGACCAAGGAATGAAGTTCGTTGAGATCAGCTCAGAGAATTATCTCTGATATCGTCGAGCTGAGCATGACTATCGTCGACCTAAGTTCGACGAACGTCGAACTCACTTTACAGAGTCTTTGGAAAATCTCTAAGTCTTTGAGTCTCTGGCAGTCTGACGATGGCTGGTCCATGTGATGTTGCTTTTAAGGACTTGGCGTAGACTCTAGGACACAACTATGACCCTGGCTATACATGATGGGTCACAAGATCCTAACTTAGTGAACCTAGCCCAAATCAAACTAGGGATCCAACAATCTCCCCCTATTTGGGTGGGGTCACTAATTACAGACTCAGACTAAACTGAAAATAAACAAAGCAAAAAAGCATATATCTAGCAGAGATCAATAACACATGCAACAGATATATATATATATATATATATATATATATATATATATATATATATATATATATATATATATATATATATATATATATATATATATATATATATATATATATATATAAGCTTTGTTTAGAAATAGAAAGCAGTTATAAACAATACAGAAATTAAGACAGTACAAAAATCACTTCTTTTGTTTCTTTTCCTTGGGCTTCTCTTCTTTGCTCTTGTCTCCAGGCTTGGTAAACACAATTTCTCTATTTGGATCTGAAGCTTGCACCTTGGTCATGGTCATGTCAGCAACCCCTATAATCTTCAAAGATGTGGCCCTGGGGACTACTACTTTTGGGTGCAACTTCATGTAATCATCAACATTGAAAAACTTATTATCTTTCTCAAACCTCTTAACCTCTTCTTTCCTGTATTTTGACATGGTGGAATACTCTGATGGATCCTTTCCTTCATCTTTAGCCTTGTTGTCTATAGAAAGGCCTACAAGTTCTTGGAACCTGGCCATTCTAGCTGTAGTTGCTGTTTCAGGATCTTCAAATGGAACAGGAGGAGAAGCTGGTCTCTTGGATCTTTCATCTTTCTGATCTGCAGGGAATGATTGCTGTTGTTGATGCTGATGCTGCTGCTATCGTTGATGTTGCTTGCTTGAAGAATAATACCTATGCTGGCTCCTTCCAAATGATCTCCCTTAATGTCTTTGATAAGTTTGAACTTGGGCAGATCTTTGAGAAGTTGAACTTTAAGCACCAGCAGCTGGAGGAGGTCGATCCTTTCGGAATTTCTGAGATGGAGGATGGGAGTATCTTCTGCTTTTCTTTCTCTCCTTTTGCTGATTCTTGGACATCCACATCCAAGCTGGTATCCTTTCATATGTGGTTATCTTTTGAAGAATGTAGTAGGGAGTGTCATTGGATTGATTTGGCCTAGGAGCAGGAGGAGGTGGTGCTTTTCTCTTCTTGGATACTGGCCACTTCTTGGGTTCATCATCAGAATCCTCATCCTCATTATCATCATCATCATCAGATCCCTAAGGATTATCATATAGATCATTCAAGGGTTTCAGAGCCTCAACAGAAATAATAGGTTTCTCAGGTTTAGATGGAGCTGGAGGAGAAACTGCAGAAGAAGCTGGAGAACTGACTGTGACAGTGCTTTCAGCAACTGCCTTATTCTCTTCTTCAATGTCAGCCAAGATCAGGGCATCAAGATCTGGCATTGGAGAGTCATCCATGACAAAACTGGGGGCAAAAATATGTTCTGGAGGGGATGGGATGACTACATGCTCTGGAATAACAAAAATGTCTCTTAGTTGCTTTGCAACTTTTGAACTTATAGGAGAAGAATATGGAACAATAGCTAAAGATAGCTTAGTGTACTCTGCTGGAAGGTAGCTCAAAAATGCAGTATCAAAATTTTTCAATAAATTCACTAAATCTACTGTGGTATTTAAAATGAAATCACCAACAGTAATTATCTCTTCAGTAACTGACTCATCTAAATCCATGCCAGTCTTAATAAAATGAATGAAATCAATTAAATCTGTATCCTCTGCTGTTATTGCTGCCTTTGCATCTGCTGGAGCAGGAGCTGCTGCTACTAAAACTGCTGCTACTGTTGGAGCTGTTGCAGCCTCATCATCAAGCATCTCCCCCTGCCTGGTTTCAGTGATAACTGGAGCCAGACCCCTAAATGAAGAGGGGGCATCAGAAATGTCAGAAATTTGGGCAGAGAGAGGGGAAATGGAAGTAGCAAGAGGTGTAATGGTCTCTGCTATTAGAGTTTTAAGGAGGGGTGTGATGAGAGCAAAGACAGAAAAGATGCTGGAGGGATCCAGTGGTGGAGTGGTAGATGGTGTTGAGGTGGAAGAAGTTGGAGGGATAGTAAATGTTGGTGGGGATGGAGGGATGACATCTAACATTGGTTCATCAGGAAGAGAGGGAGAATTGAGAGGAGAGGAAAGTAGATCAAAAGATGGTATGGTAGATAGATGTGGGGGAAGAGGAGATGATGGTGGTGATGGAGCTGGTGAAACATGTGGAGATGAAGGAGGGGTAGGAAGATGAGTTGTGGTTGGGGAAGTATGGATGGGGGAAGATGGAGGTATGGGAGTTGGGATGATGGTTTGGACTGTGGGGGAATTTGGATAGCTGGAAGAGATGGTGAGGGTGGAATGATGTCTTCAGCAGGGTGGGGAGTGGCTCTAACAGAACTTGTGCTTTCAAAAGCTGTGGTGTAAGAGGTTGAAGCCTTGGAGGGCTTGGTTATAGTCCTATCTCACCTGCAAAACAAGGCACAAGTGATCCTCTTGCTGGCATTGATGAATATGGTCGGGGAGACTAGTGATTCAGCAGCTTTCTCCTTCAAGAAGATCCCTAGGATCCTTCCAAAGCAAACTTACTTTTTATTATTCTTTTTCTTTATTAGATCAAAGATGATCTGAGTCCAATCCACTTGCTTCTTATTAACCACTGCACACATGACCAAAAACTGATGCCTGGTAATATAATCATGTGCAGTGTGCTTGCCTAACAAGACTTTCCCAACAATATCTGCCAGAAACTTGAATTCTGCAGATAAGTGTTTCTTCAACAATTTATTATGGTTATCTCCAGTATAACCCATCAAACTCAACATCATGTCATATTCTTCATTATCCATCTGTAAGTCATCTTCTCCATTATTCAATCCAAATATTTCAGTTAATACGGCGGGAGATAGAGAAACAATATTACCTGCAATTGTTCCAGTCATGGTATTCTCCTCTATGGTTGAAGATGTGTATACCCATTCTCTAATCTCAGTTCTAGACAGTTTAATCCTTGTTATCATCAGATTCTTCAGATGCTGCTCTTCCAGAAGTTCCAGAATATTCAGAAAGATCGGGTCTGAATGTTGAAATGAATCAAAATCGACATCGAAGCCGGTGTCGAACTTCATTGTAGCTAGGGTTCCTGCTTAAATCGCCATGAAATCACCTACAAGAGAGAAAAACAACGATCAAGTGTAAGAGAACAAAAAGCGCGAGACAGAGGTCGAAGAAGACCTAGATATAAGGTTTTCTAGAATATGAATCGACAAACTCCGTTCCACGAAAAAAAAAACAATTCTTCGAACTGAGTTCAACGAAATAATTTAAAGTTAAACAATTCATCGATCTCATTCTGAAAAATTGAAGACAGTTCGTCGAGCTCCGTTCGACGAATATCTTTTGGAGCAAATTCGTCGATCTCAGGTCAACGAAAATTGATTCACTCACAGAGAGTTCGTCGATCTGCATTCGACAAAAATCTCACAAACTTTCCCCAGTTCGTCGAACTCCGTTCGACGAACTTTGGAAAATTCGTCGAGTGCAGACAGAAATTAAACTAAGTCTTCTTCATTGATCATTCCAAGCTGATTTATAAAGAATAAGTGGTTTCTTTCATCCAAAGATTTGGTGAAAATGTCAGCTCTTTGTAAATCAGTAGGGATATAGATAAGATTAATTTTATTTTTGTCCACACACTCTTTAATGAAATGATGTCTTATATCTATATGTTTAGTCCTACTGTGATGGACTGGATTTTGTGTTATTGCTATAGCACTTGTGTTATCACAAAAGAGAGTTGAATTATTTAAGTTAAGACCATAATCCAAGAGTTGGTTTTGTATCCATAGCATCTGGGAACAACAACTGCCAGCAGCTATGTATTCTGCTTCAGTAGTTGATGTAGAGACAGATGTTTGCTTTTTACAAAACCAGGACACTAATCTCATACCCAGGATCTGGCAGGTTCCTGAAGTACTCTTTCTGTCCACTCTACATCCAGCATAGTCAGCATCAGAGTATCCAGTTAACTCAAATTCTGACTCAATAGGATACCAGAGTCCTAGATTAGGACAACTCTTTATATATCTTAAAATCCTTTTAATAAAAATTAGATGAGATTCTTTAGGATTCACTTGGAACCTAACACAAAGGCATGTGGAAAACATGATATCAGGTCTACTTGCTGTAAGGTATAATAGGGACCCAAAAATGCCTCTATATAGTTTCTGATCTACAGGTTTCCCATGTGTATCAGAGTCCACTACAAAATTTGTAGCCATGGGTGTTTTCATAGTTGAGGCATCAGCCATCCCAAACTTCTTTAAAAGATCTTTAGCATATTTTGCTTGGGAGATGAAGATGCCATCAGGGAGCTGCTTCACTTGGAGACCAAGGAAGTAGGAAAGCTCACCCTTACTACTCATTTCAAATTTAGAATGCATAACGTCAGAGAACCTCTTGCATAATTTGGAATCAGTAGACCCAAATATGATGTCATGCACATAAATTTGTACTAATAATGTTTGGTCCTTATGTTATCTAGTGAATAAGGTTTTATTTATTATTTTCCTCTTGTAAATTTATGCTATATCAGAAAGCTAGCTAGGGTCTCATACCAAGCTCTTGGAGTTTGCTTTAGACCATAAAGAACTTTATGAAATTTGAAAACATAAGAGGGATGAGTTGGAGAGACAAAAACTCGAGGTTGTTCAACATAAATCTCTTCTTATAGTACTCCATTTAGAAATGCACTCTTCACATCCATTTGATAGACCTTGAATCTCTTGTGGACTGCATGGGCAAGGAATATTCTGATTGCTTCCAACCTTGTAACAAGTGCAAAGGTATGGTCATAATTTATTCCTTCTTCTTGCTTATAGCCTTGAGCAACAAGCCTAGCCTTATTTCTCACAATCACTCCTTGGGCATCCAGCTTGTTTCTGTAAACCCATTTGGTTCCAATTACAGGGTAATTTTGGGGTCTTGGAGCCAAATCCCACACTCTACATCTCTCAAATTGGTTTAATTCCTCATGCATTGCAATGATCCAGTGGGGATCTTGTTCTGCATCACGGATGGAAAGAGGTTCTACCTGAGAGAGAAAACAGGCATGCATCAAATCTTGGTTGAGTTGATGCCTTGTCTGTACACCTGTTGATATGTCTGCAATCACTTGAGAACTGGGGTGATCCCTAAGTGTGACAAGATCAGTTGGTGGAGTTTGTTCTGCAATAGTATTTGGAACTAATTTCTCCGATGGAATTATGTTTGTTGTTGGGGGAATAACAATTCCTTCAGTTCCTTCATCTTTACTTTCTTCAATGACTTGTGGAGAAGGATGTGTTGGAACCTCTTGGTTGAGGTTTAGTTCATCCAAATTCTCACACAAGTGAAGTACCTGCAAAGTGCTCTTGGTAGAAATCTTTTTCTCCTTGCAAGACATGTTAGCTTCATCAAATGTAACATGAATAGACTATTCAATTTTTAATGATGATTTATTATAAACCCTATAGGCTTTGCTTACTTGGGAATATCCTAGTAAAATTTCCTCTTCAGTTTTAGCCTCAAACTTTCTAATGTATTTCTTGTTGTTGTTGTGAATATAACAAACACATCCAAATACTTTAAAATAGTTGATTTTAGGTTTCTTCCCTTTAAGTAATTCATAGGGAGTCCTATTCTTTAGTTTGTGTATCAGACTACTATTCAGGACATAGTTTGATGTGCTTACAGCCTCTGCCCAAAAGGTTTGTAGCATGTAAGCATCTGCAAGTAATGTGCATGCAGCTTCAATTAGTGTCCTATTTTTCCTTTCAGCTACCCCATTTTGTTGAGGAGTTCTAGGAGTTGAGAAGCAATGCCTGATACCTTCCTTCTCACAGAACTCATGCATAAGAAGAGACTCAAACTCTGTGCCATGATCACTTCTGATCAATGCAACATGAGTAGAGAACTCAATTTGTATGGTCCTGAGAAAATCTATAAGAACCTTAAAGGTATCTGACTTAGATCTCTGAAAGGACACCCAAGTGAACCTTGAGAAGTCATCCATTATAACTAAGGTATAGGATTTCCCTCCTAGGCTTTATACAACAATGGGTCCAATAAGATCCATGTGTAGCAAATACAAAATCATAGGTGAATCAATTTTATTAACAAGTTTAAAACTAGATTTAGTTGGCTTGCCCAGTTGACAAGTCCTGCAGAGTCCTTCCTTCTTATAGGGACCAAAAGGTAGACCTCTCACAAGGTTGTCTTTTGATAGCCTAGCAATGTTTTACAAGTTTACATGACCTAGCCTTTTATGTCATAAAACATTCTGATTACTATTTATATTGAGTAAGCAAATATTAGAATTGGCAGAAAGAAAATCAACTAAGTATATGTTACCTTGTCTCTTCCCAATTAAAACAGTTTGTTTTTCATTATTAGAAATAGTGCAAGAAGATGAGTTAAAATGTACCAGATAACCTTCATCACATAACTGGCTTATAGAGATGAGGTTATGCTTGAGTCCTCTAACATAAGTTATTTTCTTGAATGTGACTGCTCCAATCTTCACTTCTCCAAAGCCTTCAGACTGGCCACATTTGGAATCACCAAAGATAACATTTGGCCATAGCTTGGACTTGTAGTTGGATAGATTGTCCTTGCTGCCAGTCATATGTTTGGAGCAGCCACTGTCCAGGTACCATGGCTGAATCACTCCTGGACAGCTCTTCACCAGCAATGAAAACTGTTAAATGTTCTTGACCCAGGTTACCTTGGGTCCTTTGTTTTGCTGGTATGAAAAGCTAGATATAAAAGAAAACTCAGGTTGAGATTTATATCCTAAATGGTGATATATCCTAGGTGGTATAACCCAATCAGCTACATGATTAAAAGGTTTCCTAGAATTATTTGAGTTGATGTGATAATTCAAATTTCTGCTAAGTCGTTCTGGGTTCGACGAATTGCTGTGAGTTCGTCGACTAGAGTTCGACGAATAGGGAAGAGATCATCTATCTCTGCCCAGTGAATGAACATATTCATTTTTTGTACCCCACGTTCGTCGACCTTCGCTCGAGGAACCATACAGAGTTCGTCGATCGCAGTTAGACAAAAGATTATAGCTAAAATTTTCGTTTAGAGTTCGTCGATCTAGGTTCGACGAACTGGCAACATTTCGTCGATCAGAGTTCGACGAAATCTGCTGAACCTTATTTTTACTTGTGGTTTTCTGATTTTTGTTATTTTGACTATTTTATTTTGGGATTTGTTCTAGGGTTGGTTTACTGTTTATTTTCTCTTTCCCCTTAGCTGAAACAAATTTAATAGGGGTAGTCAGAATGTTCTTCTTGAGAATAGGGGGAAAACTTGATGAAGCACCCAAGCTAGCTGGCCATTTAGTTTGGCATTTACAGTGCTTGTAATGTCCATCAGCTTGAGGCTTCTCCCATTGAGAGTTTCCTCAATTTGTTTAGCCTCATACAACTCAGTCTTTAGTAGAATTATTTGTTCATTAGCTAAGATTAATTCATACTTTAACCTATTGTTTTCAGATTTAACATTTTCTAAATTTCCTAATTTTTCCCTAAGAGTTTTAATTTCTTTTTCTGAGTTTATTAAATCTATACACATTATTTTAAATTCAAATTTAAAATATTCAGAATTGTAATCAAAGGAAGATAATACCTTGTGAGCTTCAGAATCTGAAACTGCTTCATTGTCAGAATCTTCTTCTTTTGAGTGGCTCCTTGAAGCATCAATGGCCATGAGGCAAACCTCCTTGGCCCTTGCCTCTTCTTCATCTTCACTGGAGCTTGAAGAAGTTGATTCATCCTCAGTTTCACTCTAGGTTTCAGCCACAAAACCATTCTCCTTCTTCTTATATTTGTTGGTGGAAGGTCTGCTGCTGTGCTGTCTTCTGGTATCCTTTTCTCTTTTCTTGTCCTTCTTCAGATTCTCTGGAAACTCAGAGATGAAGTATCCAGGTTTCCTGCATCCAAAACACACCACTTCTTGAGTTGGTGTTTTATCATACCTAGGTTTGTCATCCTGCCTGGATGACTTCATCCTGAAGTCTTTCCTTGCCATCTTATAGAATCTTTTGGCAAAAAGACTCATGAGCTCTTCATTTGTTGAGGGAGTCTCTGTCTCTTCAGTAGCCATGAAGGAAATACTGTGCTCTTTTCTTGCTGGAGGAAGTGTTCTTTGCTCAACTGCCTCTCTGTCTTTAATCAGCTGTTCATAGGACTTGAGCTTGCCTAAGAGAGATTCAGTGGATATCTCATTTAGGCTTCTGGCCTCCTTGATGGGCCAGATCCTTGAATCCTATGATCATGGAAAGCACATAAGGATCTTATCATTCACCTCAGTGAGGGTGATGTCCTTGTCCAAGGTTTTTAGCTCATTGATGATTGAACTTAACCTATTGTACATATCAGCTACTGTCTCAGCTTCCTCCTTTTTGAAGTTCTCATACATGGTATGAGATTGGATCTCCTGTCCTTTCTTTCATCTGCTGATCTAGCCACCATTTGGTTAAGGGAATCCCAGATATCTTTGGTTGAGGTGCATTCAGCCATCTTTTGGAAGATGTCATCTGACATAGTTTGTTCTAGTATATTCATTGCCTTAGCATCAGCAATCTTTGCCTTTCTCTGGGCATCAGTCCACTCAGGTGGTGGAACTGCAGTTATGCTTGAGGATGTTGCAGAAGTTGATGCTTGAGGTGGACCTATCAAGATAGAGTTGTTGAATTTTCTCAAGGTGGTCTGCAAGATAGCCTAAAGCCAAATTAATATTCTCAGCACTATCCAGTTAATACCTTGATCATGAGGAAACCCAAGGAGCAAGCTCAACACAACATGCATATGGAAGAACAAGCAGATATTTTATTCATTAACACTTTTTTACAAGGCGAGGTATACATAGTGAGACATGATTTCACTAGTACAATAGCTACAAACAGAAAGCTCAAAACAAGCCGGGCGGACAGCACTGGAGCCCGCCGATACCGCCCAGTCCGCCAAAGGTTGCTGAAGCCGCCCGAGCTCTTGCTGCTACACGCCGAATAAAACACGGAGTCAGCTTGAGACCGCAAGGCCATGCAGACACCATTATTCGCCTATTGCTGAAGAACAAAGGAACATACTGCCACAGACCGCGAGGTCGTGCGAACAAGTTATTGAACTTGGAAAACGTTGAAGTAGAAAAACTGACAAGCGCCCAGCGACCTGCTGAAACCGTTGATTGAAACCGCAACTTCACGGATGCTGACCGCAGTCAAAGCCAAACCGCGGGCTCCCCAGTGTTAGTCGCATAACCTCCACACAGCACACAGTTAACTCTGCTCAACCCGTGCAGACAGAATGAAATCAGACCGAAACAAGAAACCAAGCCCTCACTTATTGTTCACTCGTTATTGTAGACGTGCCGGGGGGGGGGGGGGGTCTATTTATAGGAGAGGTGAGGAGTGTGGTCACCAACCTAGTGAATAGAGTCACCTCCACCAGATCGCGTGCTAACACCTTCAGTCCGCCAAGTCCGTATGGACTTGGCCCGACCAACGCACCAGGAGCCAGATCAAAGGCAGTCCGCTAATAAGCGGAAAGACTATTGGATTGTACAACACCAGCCCGCCAAACCAAAGACCAGTGACAGACCGCCTCTCAACACCAAGCGGATAACCCCGTAACACAGCTGCACCAGCCCGCAAACCATAACACACAGACTCAGAAGATAGTCCGCAGAGCTCGGCAAACAAAGCCACAACCCGCAGTCCATGACCATATGCAGCCCGCCCGGTCAACAGCGGACTATACGGACTCCGCGGACACCGAGAACTTATCACAGAATATGACCAAGTTCAGCAGCCCTCAAGCAACATTCGCGAGCTTGGTGGACACAGAAGCTCCAAACCGCCAACTAACAGAACAGTTCGCCACAGGATGAAACATCCTCTACAACATGGATAGCTCGGAAAGAGCCAAGGCACTGTCCACACATATGCGGACTCGGCAGACATCAAGGCACGGAAAAGGGCAGAGTCTGCAAGCTCTCCGCGCACAGCTCAACGACCACCTACTGGACTCAAACACCAGGTCGCGCAGTCCGCGCAGTCCACAACATCGCTGCACCACCGGAGCTCGACAAAGGGTAATAGTCGAACTCCAAATCCAGCCCGCAAATAGCAGTCTGCGCAGGCCGCTTCGCTAGAAGCCCACATCCTTGGCCATATACCAAACAGGCTGCACAACAAACCGCCTAGGCCAATAATCAGGCTGCAATGCCAGGCCGCACAGGCCGCTCCTCAAGAACAGCCAAGCCTCCAAGACAGCCGACCACCCAGGCCTCAAACCAAAGTCTGCCCAGTCCGCGGACTCAAACCGCATTAGGACGCACAGTCCGCCCGGCCTGCCCATCACCCACTTCCACTTCACAAATTTCAACACTTCCCCTTGAAGTGAGAAGTGGTGATCAAGCCCAGCAAGCTTCGTAACCGCTGAAATGGCCCCTTCGACAACGGCTTCGTGAAGATGTCAGCAAGATTATCTTCACTCCGAACATGCCCGACCAGAAGAGATCCCTCCAACACCTTCTCTCTTATGAAGTGGTGCTCGATCTCAATATGCTTGGTCCTTGTGTGACACACTGAATTGTTTACCAGTTTGAGAGCACTCTCATTGTCAACCCGGAGCAAAGTAGGCCCTTGCACTTCTTCATGAATGTCCTATACAAGCCTTCTCAACCAGATGGCATCCTGAGCAGCCAAGGCTGAAGCCTTATACTCAGCTTCCATAGTAGATACAGACACTGAGTCCTGCTTCTTGCTACACCACGAAATGCAAGCTGATCCACAAGTGAACACATAACCCGAAGTCAACCTTCGATCATCCGAGTCACCACCATAGTCAGCATCCGTGTATCCAAGCAAAGAAAAGTACGCATCCCTACTATAGAGGAGTCCCATTTCAGAAGTTATCTTGACATACTTCAAGATATTCTTCGTCGTTATCAGATGAGTCTTCCTTGGTTCAGACATAAACCAACTTACTCGGCCAACAGCGTAAGCAATGTCTGGGCTTGTAATCATCAGGTAGATCAAGCTCCCAACAAGAGCTCTGAACACCAAGGGGTTAGGAAGAATCCTTCCCTCATCTCGTCGAAGCTTCAGCCCATGTTCTAGTGGAGTAGAGCAACTCTTCCCTTCGCCCATGCCGAATCGACTCACAATGCGATCCACATATCCCTTCTGGCAAATGAGAATTCCGCCCTCCTTCCTCTCCACTTCAAGACCAAGAAAGTGATGAAGATCTCCCAAGTCTTTCATCTTGAAGCGTATAGCAAGCTCAGCCTTGAGCCTTGCTACTTCCTCCTTCGAATTTCCTGTGATGATCATATAATCAAAATACAGCAGGACCAAGACTATCAGCTCCCCCTTCTTCTTGATGAACAAGCTAGAATCTGAGTTGGAAGCAAGATAACCATAGAATTACAAATACTCTGCTATCTTCCCATACCAAGCTCTAGAAGCTTGCTTCAACCCGTAGAGAGCCTTCCTGAGCTTGCAGACATAGTCTGGATGAACTTCAGAGACAAATCCAAGTGGCTGATCCATGAAGATGTCCTTATCAATTTCGCCGTATAGAAAAGCATTCTTCTCATCAAGCTGCCACATCTTCCATCCCTTACAAGTAGCCAAGACGATCACCACTCTAACTGAAGTATCTTTGCAACTGGACTAAAAGTATCCTCATAGTCTTCTCCATACTGCTGTGAGAATCCTTGAGAAACCATACGAGCTTTATATCGATCAATGCTCCCATCATCCTTCTTCTTCAACTTATACACCCACTTGCAAGTCACAGAAGTAATGCCATCAACCTTGGGCACAAGGTCCCAGGTTTCATTCTTCTTGAGAGTAGCAATCTCTTCCTTCATGGCATCTTCCCACTCCTTGACTCCAGTAGCCTCATTGAAGTTTGCAGGCTCTCACTAATCCAGAGGAATTGCAAAGAAGCAGTAGACGAAACCCACTGCATTCCCATCACAGTACCGAGCAGGTGTCTTCACAACCCTCTTTGATCTCCGAAGAGGTTGTTCCTTGCTCACTACCTATGTTGCTTCTTTAGGCTCATCTCCACCTTCAGGCAAACGTTGAGCAATGCTCCCCCTGCTTCCCGAGCAAGAAGCCTCAGCACCAGAACTTGAAGCAACAGGAGTTGCTGGTGAAACAACAAGCTCCTATTCTAGACTTTCAGCAGCCACCATCGGCTCTTCATCAATCTTGCTTTCTAAAAGCTCAACTGAGCCTCCTCCATACGATGTTAGTTCGTCAAAGACCACGTCTCTTGACACAACAAACTTCTTCGTCGCAGGGTCCATGCATTTCCATCCCTTCTTCCGCTCATCATAGCCAACAAAGACAAGCTTCCTTGCCTTTGCATCAAGCTTAGTCCGTGAAGCATCCGAGACATGTACGTAGAAAGTTGATTCGAACACCCGAAGGTGTTCCACACTTGGATTCTACTTCAGCAACATCTCAAAAGAAGTCTTCATGTTGATCGGGCTAAGCGGCATCCGATTGATGACATAGGAAGCATAAGACATCCCCTCTGCCCAGAAGGACCTAGGGATGTCTTTTGCATGAAGCCAGCACTTGAAAGTCTCCGTCACATGATGGATCTTCCACTCCGCTACTCCATTTTGTTGTGGAGTGTGAGCACAAGTATGCTCTCTTTAGATTCCGCTCTTTCTGCAGAAGTTAGAAAACTTGGAGGAGACAAACTCACCCCCGTTATCAGTTCTAAGCTTCTTGATCCGCAAGCCAAGCTGGCCCTCCAATAGCTCCTTGAACTCCACAAACAATCGGAAAGCTTCAGACTTCTCCTTCAAAAAATACACCCAAGTGTATCTAGAATAGTCATCAATCAACACAAGCTTGTATCTACTTCCACCAAGGCTGGCAGTGACGGTCGGTCCCATCAAGTCTCCATGGATGCACTCCAATGGACTCTTGCTCCATGTTTGTGATTTATCAAACAGAAGGTGATGAGCCTTGCCATACTGACACCCCGCTCAAACATGACCGTCAACAAAGGAAGATAGCTTAGGAAAGCCTCTAACAAGGCTTCTATTTGACATAGCCTTCAGCTTATCCATTCCTATATGCCCAGCCTTTCATGCCAGATAGCAGCGCTATCATTTGCTCTCATCCGATCAACATAAGAGTTAGTAGCAAGAAAAAAACAAGTTCTTAACTCTCCTCCCAATATGAGCAACATCATCCTTAACCGTTGATACGTTGCGAAGGAACTTCACTTCTGTTGGCCCAAACAGAACGTGATAACCAGCGTCTACCGCATTGGTCACGGAGAAGAGGTTCTTCTTCATGCCCGGTACATGATACACACTCCTTAACGTGAGTGGCCCCTAATCATTACCCAATGACACAACCCCCTCCTTCTCTACTGCATAAATAGTGTTATCAGCAGTTATGATAGCTTCGTTACCTGAGTAAGCTTGCAAGGAGGAGAACTTTGACTTTTCTCCAGTGACATGATGACCATACCCGGAGTCCACGATCCATTCGTCGTTGAAGTCCACAACGAACAAGGCACGGACACAAGTGCCCGTCATGAAGGCTCCGCCCCATCTAGCTTCCTCACTCTTAAAGCAAGCTTCCTCGTTGCCTGCAGCATGCCCAGACTGCAGTTTGACCTTACAGTCCCGCTTGAAGTGTTCTCGCTGATGACACTTGTAGCACTTCAAATTCTTCTTCCAATCCTTCTTAGGAGCAGCACTCCGCTCTGACTAATAAGAAGTTGAAGGCTCATTTTCAGCAGCAGTCTCGTTCTTCTTCCCTTCCCATCTCTTATTATTCTTGCCTGTGAACAACGCTTCACTACCCCCATCAGAGATAGTCACTCCTGCCATCTTCCTTGACAAACTTTCCTGCGAAGCAATGATGCTTAAGATCACGGTAGTGAACCGGTCGCACAAGTAATATAAAATGGGGGCTTTCCCAAGTATCGATCTCTCAAGGAACACAGTAAGGTGGAGTTAATTTCGAGGAGGACTTGAGATTGAAGTCCTTAGGTCGGAGTTAACTAAGGGGGCGTTTTGATATTGTGGACAAAGATAAATAAAATACTATCAACTACTCCTATGCAACGCCGCTATGCGATGCTTCACCAGGCGGGATGGAAAACTAGTCAGGCCGCTGTGCACCGAATCGCTAGGCGAATGGATGAGTAGGCTTACGGATGAGGAGGTTAGAATAGTGGAATGAGAGTCGAAAGCACCTCTTTGCTATGCACGCCACTAGCAATTACTAGTGCGGCAAGGGCGGATGGATGGTGGATGAACTATGGCGCACCTCAAGTAAATAACAAAAACATACAAAATCACATAGACATGATTGTATATAAACATTTTACAAACTAAGCATACTTCATCATATATAAGAGTTCAACTACACATTCAACAACCAAACAAGAAAAGAGTGTGTGAAATCGACCGGATCCGAAGTCTTGCTGAAGATTCACGGTTGGAATCGTCGGGTTGTCAATCCGCATCCAAGCTCGTTCCTCAACTACGTCCGGGGTAGAGAAGGGCTGTCACCACCTTCCAATGGCCCATCTTCTTCGTGTCACGATCCGGTGGAGGATGGCACAACTTCACCTAGCTTGATGAAGAAAGCTAGGTCAAGCTCTTCTTGTAGCTCAAGGATGAAGGAGAAGGCCGAGAGGAAGTGTTGGGTATTGTATCCACAATGTACCTGATTTGAAGAAGCCCCTGGACAAGCTAAGGTCAATAGACTATGTATTTGATAAACTCTTTCAAGTTGTGCTTGCAGTTCCTCCACGCTAAGTGCACACCAATGTCAGGGTGCAGTAGGTCAATATACACGGGTCTGCACGACGTAATCCCTCGTTGAGCAGATCAGTGTGTTGGCCTACGTGTACTCTCTCTATTGGAGTGCACTTACTTTCAAGTACAGGGCAGTTCATATGCAAGAGAAGACAAGGAGCATGGATGGATCAAGGAGCAGCTCTTGAGTGGAATGACGGAAATCCGTCTAAGTAAAAGTCGACGAGAATCACCAAGTGATTCTCGCCGAATCGACGAGAATCATTAAGTGATTCTCGCCGACTCCTTCCGGCTACCTTAAAATTGAGCCAAGTGAGATTCGGCGAGAATCACCAATGATTCTCGCCGAACCAGTGGTTAAGCAGCCCATGAATACCAAGTGAAAATCGTTGAGAATCAATAAGTGATTCGGCGAGAATCACTAACGATTCTCGACGAATCGTCGAGAATCACTTGGTGATTCTCGCCGATTCGTCGAGAATCGCCTGCGATTCTCGCCGATTTTCACTTAGCGTTTTCTCTGGAATTTCCTGAACTGGATTCTGCCGCTGGACCAGCTTGAACCAGATTTCGGGGTTATGCCTGTGGGTCCCACAACGGTCAAATTCGTAGTATCTACTGTGTATAAATACATGGTATTTTTGAACAGTAGATAGAAAAAAACTCAGAAAGAAGCCGAGAGAACGGAAACCCTAATATCGCGAAATCTCTCTGCCGCCTCCGTCGTCGCTCGTGCAAGACCGTCGCCGCTGCTGATCGCTCTTCTTCCCGATCTCCGGCGACAGAAGCTTAGCAAAGCTCAGTGTCTCATGTGTCTATCAAGAGATCCTTTGTCTCTCGATTTGTAGATCGGGAAAACCTCCCCGTCCGAATCGATCGAGACGACCGATCCTCGTGTGACCGTTCGTAGACCTAGTTTGCTTCGCAACGAAGTTTGGATCTCAAAGTATTGCAGCCGCGCACTTTCATCGCCGTCGATCCCGAACTGAGCCATCGCTTGTCTTGCCGCCGCCGGTTCCGGGAGATCCTCTCCAAGAGAGATCTAGGGTTGTATACTCTTCGTTGACTTCTTGATCACGTCGTCAAACGAAGAGGAACACCGTAGTCTCCATACGAAGTTTGTATCTCGTGTACATTCTATATTTACTTTTGTTGTGTAGGAACGTTTGTTCCGTGTTGTAAGGGTTGGGTGTAACCCGATTTGTGGGAGTGTAGACTCCTACGTATGGAAGGGTGCCTTCCGTTAGTGCAGGGATTGGATTTCAATCCCGTTGGAGAAGTGACCGAGTCGTCCCTTGTTGGGGAGATAGGTCGAAGGGGGAAAGTGGATGTACCCAAGTCGGGGAACCACTATAAATTTCCTGTGTTTTCTGTGTGCTGTGCTTTTTATTTTTATTATGCAGGTACTCTCGTAAATTCCGCAAAAGCGCTACACGTCACCTATTCCCCCCCCCCCATAGGTGCACATAGTTGACACTAGGTGGACTTTCAAGTGGTATCAGAGGCAGGTTACTCATCAAAAAGGTTAACACCTTGAGTAGAATCCTGCCACTAGTGTCAACAAGGAGACATACATCTACTATAGACGGGCTCAAGTACTCCGGCAAGATCCCAGTGTGCAACAGGCTCAACTTTCCTATCTGGAAGGAAAGGATCAGGTTCTACATGGAAGCAGTGGATCCTCGCCTTTTCATGATCGTGCTGGAGGGACCTTATGTCCCCACTAAGGCCTCCACCATTGATCCCACCAAGAAAGTGCCTAAGACACTTTCTGAAATGGACAAGGACGAGATGGTACTAGTGGGCCTTGACATGAAGGCAAGAAACATCCTGGTCAGCGCAGTTGACGACTCTATGATGCAGAACTTCAGCAACTGCAGGACAGCTCAGGAGATCTGGCAGTGCCTGATCATCCTAATGGAGGGCACAGATGAAGTGAGGGATGATCGGAGATCCCTCCTGAACCAGAAGTATGAGGCCTTCAGACAAGGGCCGAAGGAAGAGATCGGAGTCACCTACGAGAACTTCCTAAAGATTGTCAACGCCCTCAAGGGGTACGGAAGAGTGTTCACTAATGGTGAACTCAATGACAAATTCCTTAGGTCCCTTACTAAGGAATGGGACACAAAGATCTGCGCCATCAGAGAATTTGGCAGACTGGCAGAAACTGATCCACAAATTCTGTTTGGGAAGCTGATGTCCTATGAGCTTCAGCTGAACACCAGGAAAGCTGAGGAAGAAGCAGAAAAGGCTGCTGCAAAAGAAAAGACTGTGGCTCTAAAAGCCAGTCACTCCAGAAAAGGTAAGGGTACGGTGTCGTACCGTGCCAAGAAAAAGGATGAGGAGGAGGACTCCGAGCCATGCTCCTCCAGCTCAGAGCTGTCGGAGGAGGATTTCTCCCTCATCACCCGAGAGTTCAAGAAGTTCCTCAAGATGAGGAATCAAAGGAAGAAAGACAGCTCCTCCTCCAGGCATCAGAAGAAAACTTATTCTTCTGACAGGTATGCTTCTAAACCTAACAAACATCGTTCTTCTGACATTATTTGCTTTGGATGCAATAAGCCAGGACACATCGTGGCCGACTACTATCAAAGCAAAAGAGAAAAGGGGAAAGGAGAGGAGCTCAAATCCTCCAGAGATAAGAAGAAGGAGCGGAGCTACATCGCCAAACGGCCAAAGACACTGAGTGAGTCTGACTCCTCAGACTCAAGTGATGATGAGGAAGCCTACTTCGGGCTGGTGGGTCGCTCGGACTCAGAAGGAGAATGCCCCCCATTTACTGGGAAGGTAAAAGCTCACACCCCTCTCTCCGACTCCGACTCTGATCCTGAGTCTCAGGATGATGAACCTGAGGATGGTCCGTCGGCCCGTGAAGCTGAGCTCCTCGAGAAGTATGAGCTTCTGCTCAACACTTTCGATGAGTGCCGTAAGAGACTGAAGGCTGAGAAGAAGGAAGTAAAATTCCTTAAGGGTGAGTGTGTATCCCTAAGGGAAGAGGTCACTAGCTTGATTTCTCTCCGACAGGAACACCTTGACCTGACTTCAAAGCATTCAGAGTCTTTGAAGCTCCTTGATCTAAAGCAGGAGGAAGTCAACAAGTTGGAAGAACTACTTGCGGCAGAAAGGAAGCTCGTCAAGAGCTTCTCCATGCCAAAAACAGTTCTTCCAGTCGTTGATACCTTCTCTGCTCAGGCCAAAGGAGCTGGCTTGGGGCATATAGGGGTATCTGGTTCTTCATCTAAGAGAAACAAGAACCAGAGGAAGAATAAGGCCGCCAAGAAGGCCTCTGCTGATGCAAAGGGTAAAGCTCCTCTCAGTCCTGTTGCGTTCAGAAAGCCTGGCTTTCCTTGCAACCAACATGACTTTGAGTCAACATTTGGGCATCATTTCCGGCCCTCGGTTGCAAAGCCAAAGAGCCGGTATGACGGTTGGAACTTTCCCCGGAACTTCGGTGAGAGTGCCTTCAAGGCACCTTATGAGGAAATCCACATAGGAAATTATGGTCCATTCTCTAGCGGCCATAATGGAAAGCAGGCACCAAAATCCAAGCCTGTTATACAGAAGGTGACAAAGTCATGTGACTGTTGTCACCATGAGGCCTCCACCTCCAGATCCAAGGCCCCAGCAGTACCCACCGTTCCCAGGGTAAGGCAGGAGCCTAGGAAGAGGTACAACAGATTCGACTGTTGGTGCTGTGGCAAAGTTGGTCACTTTGCCGTGGATTGTTGGTTTAATCCAAGGCATTACGAGACTCCCCATGTTAACAATGCGAGGCCGACCACTCGTAGGGTTAACCAACCGAGGGGGAGTATGCTAACCAGGAATCTAGGACCCAAGTTCGATTGGGTTCCTAAGGCAAATTAATTTTGTTTTGCAGGAATGTCCAAAGGCCACCAAAACACAGATCTGGTATTTGGACAGTGGATGCTCCCGGCATATGACTGGGACAAGAAGCCTGCTGCGTGATTACACTCCAGTCGAGAATGGACCCAAAGTCATCTTTGGAGGGTCAGATCGAGGAGTCACCAGAGGTTACGGTATGATTTCCAACGGTATAATCTCTATCACCGACGTGGCTTATGTTGAAGGGTTAAACCATAACCTGATCAGTGTAAGTCAGTTATGTGACAAAGGTTATGACGTTAAGTTCTGCAAGGATAAATGTCAGATAATTTCACGTACCTCTTCTAAGACGGTATTATCAGGCATTAGGAGCAGAAATATCTTCTGCTTGGATTTTCTCAGTATAGATTCATCTACCCCCGTATGCCTTGTTGCAACAGGCAGTGCATCTCTTTGTGAACAATGGCATAAGATATTAGCACATATTAATTTTAAGACAATTAGTATGCTATTTTCTAAGAACTTAGTAAGAGATGCTCCCAGTATCAAGTGCATCAAAGATAGCTCCTGTCCTGCATGCCAGATGGGCAAACAGACTCGGGCTACCTTTAAGTGCATTGCAGACAAAGACTCTTCCCGATGTCTTTACCTGTTACATATGGACTTGTTTGGTCCTATGCAAGTTCATAGCTTGGGAGGCAAGTCATATACGCTAGTGATAGTTGATGATCACTCTCAGTTTACATGGGTGTTCTTTTTGAAACGAAAGTCGGATACTTTTGACATCTTCACTAGTTTTGTCAAGCAGGTTCAGAACGAATTTAACTGCTCACTGGTCAAAATCAGAAGTGACCATGGAACAGAATTCGAGTCTGGTGCTATGACAGAATTTTGTCAAGAACAAGGTATCTTTCATGAGTTTTCCTCCCCGCGCACTCCTCAGCAAAATGGAGTTGTGGAGAGGAGAAATAGAACTCTCATTGAAGCCTGCACGACAATGTTGAAAGACGCTTCTCTCCCGGAATACTTCTGGGCAGAGGCTGTCAATACAGCTTGTCATGTACAAAACCGAGCGTTGATCAACAAGCATCATCGTAAGACGCCTTACGAGCTACTGAAAGGCAGGAAACCAACCATGTCCTACTTGAGAATTTTTGGTTGCAGATGCTATGTACTGAATAATGGGAAGTACCCGCGTACTAAGTTCGGTGAAAAATGCTTCGAAGGCATATTCATGGGCTATAGTGCCCACAGTCGGGCATATAGGGTCTTCAATAAGAAAACCCTAGTGGTAGAAGAATCAATAAATGTTGTATTTGATGAAGGAAGTTTGCTTAACAGCAACTCTTCCAGTGGTATTCTTGAAGATGCAGGTGCACGATTGGAACAGCTGAGTCTGGATGAGACCGCTAAAGATGACGCTCCTAAGTACGTCAAAGTGTCCACCTCCATGTCATCTGGAAATGTTGAAGATCAAGAGGAAACAAATCTCTTGGAAGAAAGAGAATCCCAAGAAGTAGTTGAAGCTCCAGACGCCAGACTTCTAGAGCTCCGGCACGTGAGGGATCATCCTAGAGATCAGATCATCGGAGATCCTCGTGTTGGTGTCAGAACTCGAAGAGGTACTATTAATGAAGTATTGCATCTCAGCTTCCTGTCACAGGTTGAGCCAAAGAAGTTCGACGAGGCGAACAAGGATGCGACATGGATTCTGGCCATGCAAGAGGAACTACATCAATTCGAACGTTGCAAGGTTTGGACTCTGGTTCCCAGACCATACAAGCAGAATGTGATTGGCATGAAGTGGATCTTCAGAAACAAGCTGGATGAACATGGTGTCATCGTAAAGAACAAGGCCAGGCTGGTGGCACAAGGTTACAGACAGGAGGAAGGGATTGATTTCGACCAGACCTTCGCACCTGTAGCAAGGCTCGAGGCAATCAGGTTGTTCCTGGCGTATGCTTCACACAAAGGATTCACAGTCTATCAAATGGATGTGAAATCAGCATTCCTGAACGGAGACCTGAAAGAGGAAGTATACGTCGCTCAACCCCCAGGTTTTGTCGACCCTACTTATCCCAATCATGTTTATTTTCTTAATAAGGCCTTATATGGGTTGAAACAAGCTCCACGAGCTTGGTATGAGACTTTATCTAGTTTTCTTTTTGAGAACAAGTTCTCCAGAGGTAAAATAGATAAAACATTGTTTCTCAGGGAAGTCAAAGGCAAGATTTTGCTGGTGCAAATCTATGTCGATGACATAATATTCGTCTCAACGGACAACAATATTTGCAAAACGTTTTCTAAACTTATGCAAGGAAAGTTTGAAATGAGCAGTATGGGAGAGCTCAAGTATTTCTTAGGACTTCAAGTGAAACAGTCTGAGGATGGAATCTTCATCTCTCAGACGAAGTTCACAAATGAACTCCTTAAGAAATTCGGAATGGAGAGTGCAACCTCTATGAGGACTCCAATGGGATCCACCATGTCTCTGGATAAGGATGAGAAAGGTAAACCTTTCGATGAAACCAAATACAGAAGCATCATTGGATCCCTGCTCTACCTTACTGCCAGTAGACTGGATATTATGTTCTCCACATGTGTCTGTGCCAGATATCAGGTGAACACTAAGGAATCTCACTATGTCGCTGCAAAGCGAATTCTAAGATACCTTAAAGGTACTCCTAATCTTGGCTTGTGGTACCCGAGAAACAATGATGTCGAGCTAATAGGCTTTTCAGATGCTGATTTTGCAGGGAGTAGGGATGACAGGAAAAGCACTTCAGGGACGTGTCAATTCCTCGGAAGAAGGCTTATCTCATGGAACAGCAAGAAGCAGAACTGTGTGGCTACCTCCACAGCAGAATCTGAGTACATCTCGGCTGGAAGCTTTTGCGCACAACTTCTATGGATCAGAAACCAGTTAGCCGACTACGACCTTCAGTTCAAGGAAGTACCCATGTACTGCGACTCCTCCAGCGCAATTGCCATTGCCAACAATCCGGTGTCGCACAGCAGAACGAAGCATATTGAAGTACGCTACCACTTCATTCGGGAGCACGTGGAAAACAAGGACATCTCTCTCTGTTATGTCCCCACGGACAAGCAGATTGCTGATATATTCACAAAGCCCTTAGACGAGGCCAAGTTCAATCTTTTCAAGACTGAATTGGGGATGCTCAATTATGAGGAATGAAGCCTACAGAAGCTCCAGGCTCGTGCATGATCTGAGGGGGAGCAAAGGGCCAAACGCTACAGACCCCAATTTGCAGAAGCCGAAAAGGGGGAGATTAATTACCCTCTCGGCTAAGGCTAAGGTGGCTCCACGCTTGCTCCCAAGAAATTGGTATTGGTAAGGGATAACTCACTCAATTCAAC
This sequence comes from Platanthera guangdongensis, assembly GCA_039583875.1. Taxonomy (NCBI): domain Eukaryota; kingdom Viridiplantae; phylum Streptophyta; class Magnoliopsida; order Asparagales; family Orchidaceae; genus Platanthera; species Platanthera guangdongensis. Next base: position 253,698,135 of record CM077153.1, on the reverse strand, counting down.
TTTAAGTTTATGGTTTTCATTCCCATTTGCTCTATTCACCTTAGCTTGTAGGGTTTAGGCTTCTTCAAATAGGGGGAGATTGTTGGGTATTGTATCCACAATGTACCTGATTTGAAGAAGCCCCTGGACAAGCTAAGGTCAATAGACTATGTATTTGTTAAACTCTTTCAAGTTGTGCATGCAGTTCCTCCACGCTAAGTGCACACCAATGTCAGGGTGCAGTAGGTCAATATACACGGGTCTGCACGACGTAATCCCTCGTTGAGCAGATCAGTGTGTTGGCCTACGTGTACTCTCTTTATTGGAGTGCACTTACTTTCAAGTACAGGGCAGTTCATATGCAAGAGAAGACAAGGAGCATGGATGGATCAAGGAGCAGCTCTTGAGTGGAATGACGGAAATCTGTCTAAGTAAAAGTCGACGAGAATCACCAAGTGATTCTCGCCGATTCGGCGAGAATCACTAGTGATTCTCGCCGAATCGACGAGAATCATTAAGTGATTCTCGCCGACTCCTTCCGGCTACCTTAAAATGGAGCCAAGTGAGATTCGGCGAGAATCACCAATGATTCTCGCCGAACCAGTGGTTAAGCAGCCCATGAATACCAAGTGAAAATCGTTGAGAATCAATAAGTGATTCGGCAAGAATCACTAACGATTCTCGACGAATCGTCGAGAATCACTTGGTGATTCTCGCCGATTCGTCGAGAATCGCCTGTGATTCTCGCCGATTTTCACTTAGCGTTTTCTCTGGAATTTCCTGAACTGGATTCTGCCGCTGGACCAGCTTGAACCGGATTTCGGGGTTATGCCTGTGGGTCCCACAACGGTCAAATTCGTAGTATCTACTGTGTATAAATACATGGTATTTTTGAACAGTAGATAGAAAAAAACTCAGAAAGAAGCCGAGCGAACGGAAACCCTAATATCGCGAAATCTCTCCGCCGCCTCCGTCGTCGCTCGTGCAAGATCGTCGCCGCTGCTGATCGCTCTTCTTCCCGATCTCCGGCGACAGAAGCTTAGCAAAGCTCAGTGTCTCACGTGTCTATCAAGAGATCCTTTGTCTCTCGATTTGTAGATCGGGAAAACCTCCCCGTCCGAATCGATCGAGACGACCGATCCTCGTGTGACCGTTCGTAGACCTAGTTTGCTTCGCAACGAAGTTTGGATCTCAAAGTATTGCAGCCGCGCACTTTCATCACCGCCGATCCCGAACTGAGCCATCGCTTGTCTTGCCACCGCCGGTTCCGGGAGATCCTCTCCAAGAGAGATCTAGGGTTGTATACTCTTTGTTGACTTCTTGATCACGTCGTAAAACGAAGAGGAACACCGTAGTCTCCATACGAAGTTTGTATCTCGTGTGCATTCTATATTTACTTTTGTTGTGTAGGAACGTTTGTTCCGTGTTGTAAGGGTTGGGTGTAACCCGATTTGTGGGAGTGTAGACTCCTACGTGTGGAAGGGTGCCTTCCGTTAGTGCAGGGATTGGATTTCAATCCCGTTGGAGAAGTGACCGAGTCGTCCCTGTTGAGGAGATAGGTCGAAGGGGGAAAGTGGATGTACCCAAGTCGGGGAACCACTATAAATTTCCTGTGTTTTCTGTGTGCTGTGCTTTTTATTTTTATTGTGCAGGTACTCTCGTAAATTCCACAAAAGCGCTACACGTCACCTATTCCCCCCCCATAGGTGCACATAGTTGACACTAGGTGAACTTTCAGGAAGCTCCGACTTGGATTTGGCGGTAAAAGCTTGCCCGGAGCACCTCCCTAGGGTGGAAGATGAAGGGGAACGGCAGAGAAGGCGGAAACGGCAGAGAAATGTCGAGTGATCCCCGCGATTTGAATTAGGGCGAGACCTGCACTATTTATACAAAGCAGAAATGAACAATGGGCACGATCATGGGCGCACGACCAGTGGTCATGCATAATATGTCCGGTGATTGTGCACACTGCATGGCAGATTAGGAAGAAGAACTGGGATAATGCGCACGAACAGTGGCGCACGACCAGTGGTCGTGCGTACTAAGTTCAATGGTCATGCGATTACCCCAGACAGGACTCCAAAAAAAGAGGAATCAATACACACGATCAGTGGCGCACGACCGGTGGTCGTGCGCACTGTGTCCAGTGGTCGTGCGATTACCCCAGGCTGATTCTGGAAAATGAAGAGTAGTGTGCACGATCAGGGGCACACGACCAGTGGTCGTGCGCATTAGATCCCATGATTGTGCGCAATATTCCTGTTTCATAACCATCCCGGAACACGCACACGACCCCTGTACCGATAGGAAAAACAAATCACTAATCTGTGTAGACATTCCAGGAAATCACAAAAAGGAGTACAAACAATAAAAGTAACAAAATACACAACCACGAGCATAAATGTGCACTTACTCATAAAAAGGATATAATAACAAATATGAACAAATAAAGCTCTAAAGTGAAGTGCATCAAAGAGAAAACAAGCCCAGATGAGTCCGAAAATAGGTATATAAAGTGGACTCATCACACCCCCAGACTTAACTGTTTGCGCGCCCCGAGCTAACAAAATCTATGCAGATAGGGAAAAATACTAGTTAACAAAGAAATTGTGATACGGAGTACCATGGGAAGTTGCATGCTCGCACGCGTAAAAAAATAATAGAAAAAATTTCTAAGTATGCATAATAGTTTATACTTTTCACAATGCGTATCAACATTTTATTATTACTCAAAAATGGAATCATGGTGAATCATCTGGTCACGCATTGGGAGAAAGTAGACTAATCGCTAGGCGAGCATTGCCAAAGATCGGGGCTCGGGATAACCTCCAAAGGAATCCACCAATGTCGATGACCATATGCTTGCCCTTTCGCATTCTCTCCACGGAACTGGTTTGGTTCACACACGAATCAGTAAGATTGTAGGTGAAGAGATGGGGCTTGGGTTTCGGTGAGGTAAACAAAGATAAATAGGAAGGCTATGCACCTAACCCAAATGAGCTATCAAAGATAGAATCCATCAGCTAACCAAAATATATGCGGGTACACCACACCCCCAGACTGAACTTTTCAAATATGGATGTGTGTACCGCCTACTCCAAATACAATCTCAGTTCCAAAATGATTTTCAATTAAAACTTTTTTTTTCATTTTTTTATCTTTACAAATATATATATATTTTTTCTTTTTCTTCATTTTATTTTCACAATTCAGCAGATATAAACTTGGGAGCACTTCCACATTTTCACAAATAATATCACCACAGCACATCCCAAAATGAAAATGTAATACTCTAAAGCTCAACTAGGGTGTGCGACTAGGATTGACTATGAGGCTTTGGTGAAATCATGGTGGAGCTGGATCAAAAGGAGGGGTAGGCACAACGGGGCTAGCGAGGATAAGACGTTAGGAATGGTACAAAGCTCAACCGGGCCAAAATGATGGCCTACATCACACTCATGCGAGTGAACTAACCTATACCCATGCTTCAAGAATAGCTTGGGGCAAGTTCTTAGCCAATGAGATAGACTATCCATCCTCCCGACTCGAGCAATACGAACCTAATGACCGTCAACACACATCCCTAAGCTACCGTCGGATTCACACCGGATTCACCAATTTTTGAGTAGAATAAAAAGTATTTATGCAATTAGTAAAATATAAAACAAAAAGCATACAGAAAAATTAAATCTACTCTAATTTCTATACAAGACGAGAGCACTCGACTAGGAGCACAGCAGAGTCAACATTTTACTCTGTCTCACAATCCTATGTCAGCACCATAATTTTTCCAAATCATACAAAAGAAACGAGTTTAACTCGCAGCACGCAAAAATCTAAGCACGCGCTCATGTGGGTACAGTGGTGTGATGCAATGAACTAATCAAAATATAAAAATAAAAGCTTCCAGTATGCACAAGAAATGTGTGCGTGCAATAGGTAACAAATCTCTCCCCCAGACTTAAACAAAGCAACACAGCATATGATAGAGAAATTAAAATCAAAAAGAGTTAAGGGAAGAGGTTACCCAATGCTCAGCTAGTGAGCATACCAGAAAACACATGGAAACCTGAAGCAGGCCCTCCATACGAAGAATCACAACCCCTCCAATACGATTTGTCATGAATACCTGTAGGGGTGAGCTCCGCAAAAACAAAAAAATAGAAAATATAAAGAAATGCTAAAACTTAGCTAGACATGAAAAATAAAAATGCAGGAAATAAAAGATAAGTACAGGGGTTATTGTCATCCCAGCACGACTTATTACATTCTAAACAGTTCTAGCTAATGGGCCTATGAAATAAAAAATGCACAGGTAACTGTTCCAATATCCGTTGCGGTAGCATGTACCGATACGGAGATAGAGCAGTTATCCCTCTACCTAAATAATCATACCTGCTCCTCACAGGCAGAGGAAATAGGAAGTTGGATGATGAGGAGTCCTGGTCCTCACTCATCTCACCACAAAACAAATCTTTGCCTAGCAAGGTTTCGTCCACCACAAGTTCGCTGGGTGCGAAGGTGACGGAAGGGGCTTCCACTGTGAAGGAGGTAGGAACCTCCTCACACATGAGGATGCACTCGTCAACAGCCTGAGCACAAGGTTCAACGTCAACCCAACTTACCCGTGGAGATTCAACCTGCACAGGCTCAGATAAGGAAGGGGGGTCAAGAAATAAAAGAGACGAAGAACATAAAGAAATAATCAGGGGAGTGATCCCGGTTTCACTCCCCAAAGGCTGCGGTATAAAAATATCATCAGCAATGTCGATAATGCTACAAGGCTCGGCCGGATCCATAAAGGCATCCACCAAGACTTGGACTTCCTCCTTTGGCATCGAGGGCGAAACCTCGACACCGGGAAGGTTGTCCTCCTCCATGGGAGTGGAAACAATCCATGTATCACAAGCCTCAACTTGTGTTGCATCGTCGAAAATGTCGTCAGAGATGACTGAATTAAAATGCACAAAAGGCAGAAGAACTTTGCTTGGATAAAAGTCAAGCGCAGGTTCCTCACAAAGAATCAGCTCCACGCTTGGAGATGTATGCACAGGAGAGATGGGCTCAGCCACGTCGAAGCCTAGATCAGCCACACATCTGGAGGTTGTATCCACATGATTCCCTTCAACAAATGAAGGTGACAGTGATACATAACCAGATGATGAAGGTGTGCCACCAAGGGTAGGAGTCGAGATGATTCGGATGTCCGGCTCATCATCTTCTTCCATAACACGGAGGTACTCGGCACAATCCTTCAGGACATGATCTGTTCTATGACAATACAAACACTTTCTCCCATTACTCTGCGGTCCTTGTGGGGCTAGAGAGGAATAAGAGAATGGTGTATGTGGCGAGGACGATTGACCATAAGCTCGGGGCACAGTGTTTGAAGGGCTGTACGAATACAACATCTCATGCATTGTGCACTGAGGCTTATGCTCAATATCTCTGATAGGGCATTCATGACTAGCATGGGAAGGCTTCCCACACCAATGACATTGGGCATACGAATATCCCCACATGGTGTTGAAACAACAGATTCAAAATAAATTGTGCAAATTACTAAATCCAACAATATATTACTACAATTGCCTAAACAAACAATAGAAAGGAAGGCAAAACAGAAATAGAACAAAACAAAAGCGATTTATAAAAGAAAAGGAAAGCAATCTCACGTCTCCCTATCCAGAAACTCACACGACTGTGTTCCCCGGCAATGGCGCCAAAAACTTGATGCGTAAGATCATGACAGTGAACCAGTCGCATAAGTAATATAAAATGGGGGCTTTCCCAAGTATCGATCTCTCAAGGAACACAGTAAGGTGGAGTTAATTTCGAGGTGGACTTGAGATTGAAGTCCTTAGGTCGGAGTTAACTAAGGGGGGTTTTTGATATTGCGAACAAAGAAAAATAAAATACTATCAACTACTCCTATGCAACGCCGCTATGCGATGCTTCGCCAGGCGGGATGGAAAACTTGTCGGGCCGCGGTGCACCGAATCGCTCGGCGGATGGACGAGTAGGCTTGCAGATGAGGTGGTTAGAATGGTGGAATGAGGGTCGAAAGCACCTCTTCACTACGCACGCCACTATCAATTGCTAGTGCGGCAAGGGCGGATGGATGCTGGATGTACTATGGCGCACCTCAAGTAAATAATGAAAACATACAAAATCACATAGACATGATTGTATATAAACATTTTGCAAACTAAGGATACTTCATCATATACAAGAGTTCAACTACACATTCAACAACCAAACAAGAAAAGAGTGTGCGAAATCGACCGGATCCGATGTCTTGCTGAGGATTCACGGTTGGAATCGTCGGGTTGTCAATCCGCATCGAAGCTCGGCACTCAACTGCGTCCTGGGTAGAGAAGTGTTGTCACCACCTTCCAATGGCCCGTCTTATTCGTGTCACGATCCGGTGGAGGATGGCACAACTTCTACTAGCTTTATGAAGAAAGCTAGGTCAAGCTCTTCTTGTAGCTCAAGGATGAATGAGGAGGCCAAGAGGAAGCTCCGACTTGGATTTGGCGGTGAAAGCTTGTCCGGAGAACCTCCCTAGGGTGGAAGATGAAGGGGAACCGCGGAGAAGGCAGAAAATGGCGGAGAAATGTCGAGTGATCCCCGCGATTTGAATTAGGGCGATACCTGCACTATTTATACAAAATAGAAATGAACAATGCGCACGATCACGGGCGCACGACCAGTGGTCGTGCGCACTATGTCCGGTGATCGTGCGCACTGGCATGGCAGATTATGAAGAAGAACTGGGATAACGCGCACGAATAGTGGTGCACGACCAGTGGTCGTGTGCACTAAGTCCAATGGTCGTGCGACTACCCCATACAGGACTCCAGAAAAAGAGGAATCAATGCACACGATCAGTGGCGCATGACCGGTGGTCGTGTGCACTGTGTCCAGTGGTCGTGCGATTACCCCAGGCTGATTCTGGAAAATGAAGAGTAGTGCGCACGATCAGGGGCACATGACTAGTGGTCGTGCGCATTATATCCCATGATCGTGCGCAATATTCCTGTTTCATAAGCATCCTGGAACACACACACGACCCCTGTACCGATAGGAAAAACAAATCACTATTCTGTGCAGACATTCCAGGCAATCACAAAAAGGAGTACAAACAATAAAAGTAACAAAATACATAACCACGAGCATAAATGTGCACTTACTCATAAAAAGGACAAAATAACAAATATGAACAAATAAAGCTCTAAAGTGAAGTGCATCAACGATAAAACAAGACCAGATGAGTCCAAAAATAGATATATAAAGTGGACTCATCAAGCAAGCAGGTTCACAAGCTCCAACAGAGTTGGCAGAGTAGCCTAGCCTTGCACCGAGGTTACAAAAGCAACATACTCCTTCCGCAAGCCGCAGATGATGTGACTCTTCAACTTGGCCTCAGAGATCGGCTCATCAGGATCAAACACTAATATCTCTGCACACAAACGTTTTATTTTCAAGAAGAACTTTGAGATAGACAGGTCTCCTTGAGTTGTTCTAGCCAACTCATTCTCCAGAAACTGAAGTCTTGCTACATTCTTCCGATTAAACAACTCATTAATAGTTTTCCAAATATCAGCAGCAGACTCACATCTAACGATGTGATCAAACAATTCTGGTGAAACATCTCTATTGAGAGCAAACTCTGCCTTAGCATTTGTTTTTCTCCAGCGCCTCACTTGCTCAGCAGTACCAAACGCAGCAGTTACTTCCTGTTTGTCATCACCACCGACGACCTCCCAAAGCTCCTCACCCAGAAGATAACTCTTCATGCACGACTTTCACTTCTTAAAGTTAGTCAGCTTTAAGAGTTCAATACCAAAACCTCTTGCATAGCTCACTTCCATTGCAACAACCTTTGGTTAAGCTTATCAGAAGCATAGAGCAACAACAGAGCACCAACATAAGTTGATCACCGCTCAAGTTGATCACCGCTCAAGCAACTGAACCTCCCTCTGATACCATGTTGAATTTTCTCAAGGTGGTCTACAAGATAGCCTAAAGCCAAATTAATATTCTCAGCACTATCCAGTTAACACCTTGATCATGTGGAAACCCAAGGAGCAAGCTCAACACAACATGCACATGGAAGAACAAGCAGATATTTTATTCATTAACACTTCTTTACAAGGCGAGGTATACGTAGCGAGACATGATTTCGCTAGTACAATAGATACAAACAGAAAGCACAAAATAAGCCGGGCGGACAGCACTGGAGCTCGCCGAGACCACCCAGTCCGCCAAAGGTCGCTGAAGCCGCCCGAGCTCTTGCTGCTACACGCCGAATAAAACACGGTGTCCGTCTGAGACTGTAAGGCCGTGCGGACACCGTTATTCGCCTATTGCTGAAGAACAGAGGAACAGACCGCCACATACTGCGAGGTCGTGCGGACAAGTTATTGAACTTGGAAAACGTTGAAGCAGAGAAAACTGACAAGCCGCCCAGCGATCTGCAGAAACTGCTGATTGAAACTGCAACTTCACTGATGCTGACCGCTGTCAAAGCCAAACCTCGGGCTCACCAGTGTTAGCCGCACAACCTGCACACAACACACAGTTAACTCTGCTCAACTCGTGCAGACAGAAGGAAATCAGACCGCAAAAAGCAACCAAGCCCTCACTTACTGTTCACTAGTTACTGTAGACGTGCCGGGGCGGTGGGTCTATTTATTGGAGAGGTGAGGAGAGTGGTCACCACCCTAGTGAATAGAGATACCGCCCCCAAATCGCGCGTTAACACCATCAGTCCGCCAAGTCCGTATGGACTTGGCCCGAGCAACCCACCAGGAGCCAGATAAAAGGTAGTCTGCCAATAAGGGAGATACTACTGGCTTGTACAACACCAGCCCGCCAAACCAAAGCCCAGTGCCAGACCGCCTCTCAATAGTAAGCGGATACCCCCGCAACACAGCTGCACCAGCCCGCGAACCATATCACAAGGACTCAGAAGGCAGTCCGCAGAGCTCGACAAACAATGCCACAACCCGTAGTCCACGACCACAGGCAGCCCGCCCGGTCAACAGCGGACTATGCGGACTTTGCGGACACCGAGAACTTGTCACAGAATATGACCAAGTTCAGCAGCCCTCAAGTAACAGTCACGAGCTTGGCGGACACAGAAGCTCCAAACTGCCAACTAACGGAACAGTTCGCCACAGGATGAAACATCCTCTGTAACATGAAGAGCTTGGCAAGAGCCAAGGCACCGTCCACACATATGCGGACTCGGCAGACATTAGGGCACGGAAAAGGGTAGAGTCCGCAAGCTCTCCCCGCACAGCTCAACGACCACCTGTCGGACTCAAACACCAGGCCGCGTAGTCCACAACATCGCTGCACCACCGGAGATCGGCAAAGGCTAACAGCCGAACTCCAAAGCCAGCCCACAAACCGCAGTCCGCGCAGGCTGCTTCGCTAGAAGCCCACATCCTTGGCAATATACCAAACAGGCCACACAACAAACCGCCTAGGCCAATAATCAGGCTGCAACGCCACGACGCACAGGCCGCTCCTCAAGAATAGCCAAGCCTCCAAGACAGCCGACCACCCAGGCCTCAAACCGCAGTCTACCCAGGCCGCTCACTCAGACCGTGTAACGCTGCACAGTCCGCCCGGCCTGCCCATCACCCACTTCCACTTCACAAATTTCAACAAGAGTTGTAGATATCTTCATTAATGGAGTTCATGTACAACTTAATTCTTGCCTTCCAGATGGCAAACCTATTTAGGTTGCAAACTGGAGGTCTGGTGCTTGCATAGTCCTTGTTCTGTACCATGTTGTGTGACTATAAATATAAAGAAAATAAGGTATCAGATCTAACAAAGGATATTTTGGTTCAAGGGTTAGCTTGTACAGCCAATCAATCTCCCTCTGATAACAATTGAAAGTGATGTGTTAGATCTGAAATACTCTAGAGGGGGGTGAATAGAGTATTCTTAAATCCCTTTATAGCTTTTGCGGTAAATGAAAAAGTGCACAAACAAATTAATAAAATATAAACACAGCAATCCTAATAAGCACAAACACTGCAAGAACAAAAATAAAGGGCAACCAGACAACACAAGAAGTTTATAGTGGTTCTCGAACCTGTGTACATCCACTCTTCTACCACCCTGGTAAGAATCCACTCAGATTTTTGATCAGGTGCCTGACACAATGAGATTTTGATAAGGTGCTCAAAAACCAAACCTCAAGTCTTTTGGTCAGGAGACTTGCAACACAGAATAACTTTTGAAGGGAGTTAGGAACCCTTTATACAGTGGGGGGGGGGGTTGAGAGATGATATTATCTTCTCTTTCTCAATAAACAACTGAGAAGACATAGTGGATATGATTTTAGCAAATGCCTCCCCCTGAGATGTAGGATGGTTCAGGATATCTTGAGCTTTGCTTCAGGGTGATAGGCCTTCAATCTTTAAGCCTTGACCAGAGAGATATTCAGGAACTTCTTGACAGATAAAATTAATGTAGTCCTTTGAAGTGTCCTGGAGAGTTGAAGAATAAAGACTCTTGATCTTTGATTTGATGTTCTTCTTCTTCAGATGGAAGTTGTTCTTTTTGTCTAGGGATTCTTTTCGTATCAAAAATCTGTGAAAGAAAGAGAGCAGAGAATTCCTTGATGCAGACTGATTATATTTTTCTGTCTCTTTAATTGTTGTCTGATACTAGCTCGCTGTACAGGAAAAGAGAGAAAATCTCTTTTATATTTCCTGTCAAAAATTATCTTTCGGAATTTTAATTCCTCTGCAATCAATGCTGACGGCCTTGAGAATAAACAGCATTAATTTATTTCCCAAACTGTCCCATAGAAAAATGACAAGCAATAATCCTGGAGAAGACCATAATCAATGCTCCTTCTAACGGTTATATTTAGAGAATATTTGAGCATTAATTACTCTGGAATTATTGCAATAAAATGGGGACAGAAGGAATGGAAAATAACTAAGTCCGGGTTCATCGAACAGATAACAGAAATCGTCGAGTTGAGTCCACAGTTCATCGAGCTGAGAAGTTGTGTTCGTCGACCAGACGGGTTCTGTTCATCAAGCTGAGTTTCAAGATCGTCGAGCTGAAAACAGAACTGCATTCTCTAGAAACTTTGCCTTTTCTGCACATCAAGATCGTCGAGCTGAGAACTGGATTCGTTGACCTGAGAATAGATTTCGTCGAGCTGAGGACCACTAACTGCTACTTGATAACTCTTGCCAATGTGGTCAAAGTTTGTCGAGCTGAGAATCTTGAGTTTGTCGACTGGAGATGATTCTGGACTTGGAAAATTTGGAAGCTTCTGGTTTCAAGAAGTTGAAGTAAAGAATCCAGAAATTATCGACAAGAGAACTAAGTTCGTCGACCTGAGAATTAAGTTTGTCGACCTGAGTCTAGAGAACAATTGGATTTGGAATGCTGAAGGTAGTCCAAAGATTGTCGACCAAGGAATGAAATTTGTTGAGCTCAGCTCAGAGAATTATCTTTGAGATCGTCGAGCTGAGCACGACTATCTTCGACCTAAGTTCGACGAACGTCGTACTCACTTTACAGAGTCTTTAGAAAATCTCTAAGTCTTTGAGTCTCTGGCTGTTTGATGATGGCTGGTCCATGTGATGTTGCTTCTAAGGACTTGGCCTCGAATCTAGGACACAACTATGACCCTGACTATACATGATGGGTCACAATATCCTAACTTAGTGAACCTATCCCAAATCAAACTAGGGATCCATCAGAATGCCTGGATTTGAGCTTGTGGATCGCCATTTTTAGTGAAATGATGACCTCGCCCCTAGGGCCAAAAAAGACCCGCTCGTGGGAAACAAGAGGCCCGATGAGCACGACAGCCAAAGCTGCGACTAGTGGCCAAAGGAGTGGCCGCCCTTGCATTGGCTGGCCAAGGCTCGGCCGACCTCACAGAGGCCGGCTGAGGCCGCCCGTGTGTCAGGTTGTTGTGAGGCGACCTGCCTTGTGAAGGTAGGCCGAGGCTGCCCAGTCGCCGAGTAGCCAAGGCATGGATGGCCTTATAGAGGCTGGTCGAGGCCTCCCGTGAGCTGGGAGGCCATCAGGTGATCGGACTTTTGGAGTACTCCTGGGAGCCTGAAAGCCTCGGCATGGCCGGCCTCACGGATACTGGTTGAGGCCGCCTGGGGCACTGGGCGGTCGAGAGGTGGCCGACCTTGCGAAGGCCAACCGATGTCGCTTGAGCAACGGGCGGCTAGGGCATGGACGGCCTCGTAGAGGTCAAAAAAGTCCACGCATGGCAGCTGTACTTGTTAAGGCCGACCGAGGCCGCCCAGTCGTCGGGTGGCCAAGGAACGGTTGGCCTCACGGAGGCCAGCCGAGGTCGCTCAGGGTGCCAAGGCTCACCCGGCCTCGCAGAATCTGACCGAGGATGCCTGGGCATGGGGCAACCACGGGGGTGGGCGGCCTTGCGGGGGCCGACCAAGTCTGACCATTTGTTGGGCGGCTCAAAGCCTGGGTTTCGGGAATAAGAATGCATCCTGGGTTTGAAGGTCGCGACGTGGGATTCGTAGGTCATCGCCTTAGTTTCGAAAGTCGCCGCCTAGGTTTCGAAGGTCGCCGCCTGGGTTTTAGGAAGAAGAAGATCGGGAGCTGCGAGCAGGAGGGGAGATCGGGTTGTAGAAGATCGGGAAGAAGAAGATCAAGAGGGAAGATTGGGAAGATGAAGAAGGACTGCGAGCGGGAGTGGGGATGGGATCGGGAATAAGAAGATCAGGAGCATCTGGGGTCGATAGTGGAAAAAAATTGAGGCTGGGTATAAACAGGAATCCTCAGAAATAAATAAGCGGAGTTTAGAAAATAAGTGGATCCAAATACTATAATTTACCAAAACGCCGGTGCATTTCCACCTCACCGCAGGCAAAATCCCAACCAAACGCCGAAGAACATATATGTCCGACAGACTCTTATTATATATTGTGACTTGTGGGAGAGAGCTAAGTAACGGCCGGGATGCAGCAATCCCGATATCCTTCAAGAGAGATTTAGTGAGAGAGACATAAAGACAGGAGATGGGCTCAATTTACACAGATGGTTCTTGTCAGCAAGAATTGAATTGTTCATCACATCCTCTGCGACCATATGATTACTTGTTATTTATCATGCATCACCCCCACCTCTCTCTCTAACTCGTCTCTCTCTCTCTATCTCTTTTTTTCTCTCTAGCTTGTGAAGAAGAAGAAGGACATGTATGACATATGTGGAGGATCTGAGTCAAGATCATAAGGAGCTTTTATATTGTTTGCATGGACTTAGCCAACTTGCTATTTGTAAGCACGCAAAGGTGATGAGGTACTATATTGATATATGTGTTGTGGTCTAACTCGACGTTTCGATCAGACAAGAATACCTCGATCATCCTAGCTCTCGGAACGGTCGAGTGCGCACACAGTCAATAGAGTAGGCCAATTGTACAGAAGCAGTTTTAACGTGGAAAAACCACTCAACTGGGTAAAAAATCACGTGACCATATCGGTGCTGGTCAAAGTCCACTATTCTCTGGTTGTTGCAGCATGTTTGTGAAGTCGAGGGTGATAGACCATCCCTCGTTACAGCTTTGGGGTGAGAGAACACTTGGCACACGGCGGACGACAGGCCGTAACGCCGGGATTCGTTAGAAATTCCGCTTCGCACTGGTGGTCTTTAGTTAGCGGCTTGTTGATTCTGGATGTGGAGCGAAGCACCTGGACATGTGGTTGTGGGGACCACTTGGGACTTGAGAGATTTGGCTTCGTCAGGTGGCCTTGACTTGACTGGCTCGTGGTTCAGGTGCAGCTCGGGTGCGGTTCGGGTGCTACTCGTAGGAGGAATTCCACAGAGCTTCCACCTGAGAAAGAAGAATTCTCAGAGGAAAAAGATCTGAAATGAGGAGGACCGAAGCTCCTATAATAGGCTCCGGGTGGTGGTTATGGTAGTTACGCGGCTATCCACACGCCATAACTACCATCGTAATTTTTTTGGTATATTTTAAATACCCGTATTTCACTATTTGGAGACCATTTAAATAAATCATAAATTATTAATTGAATCCCACACTAACCCGGTGGTTACTGGGTGGTTACGTGTGAATTAGACGTCCATGATTCTCCCAATCGATCGGACGATGGGATCGAGACTCTACGGGCGGCCAACGAACATGCCGTCAAGTTCATCGACAAGGGAAGGACCCCCGACAGTAGCTGGGGCGTAGCGGCCGCTCCCCTTGGCCGCATGCCGGCGGTCGAGGGAGGGGGCCGCTGGGGCGGACACCCCCTTGGCCGCGTGGGAGGAGAGGAAGGGGGCGTCCTGGGCGTCTGTCCCTTTGGCCGTGTGGGCAGCCAAGGAAGGGGGTGGCCCGGGCGGCTGCCTCCGTGGATGCTCCGGTGACTGGGTGAAGCGGCGGCTCGGGCGGCCGCCCCCGTGGCCGCGCGGGCGGTCGAGGAAGGGGGATGCCCGGCCAGCCGCCACTCATTGTCCGCGCCGGCACCCAAGCAAGGGGGAGGCCACACGGCCGCGCCATGCGCTGTGCTGGAGGCCGAGGGAGGGGTTGGCCCGGGCGGCATCCCCTTGTTCGTGCGGGTGGTCGAGGAAGGGGGCGGCCCGGGCGATCGTCCCTTGGTCATGCCGGCAACCGAGGGAGGCGCGGCCCATTTGTCTACTTCCTCGTCTGCAGCTGGGGCAGGTGTTGCGAGAGAAGGTGTGCGGCCTACGTCTAGGGAGGAGGTCGGCAACCCGTCACTGGCGAGGTGTGGCTCATGGAAGTTTTGCCCATTACAAGTAATGGGATCGGTGCACGGGGATCGGGTGATGTGATCGCGCACGCGGTCAATCCCATGATCATTGGTGTATGATTAAGTGCACACCTAGTATTTATAAAATGGGGATCATCCCCAATAATTGCCCACACAGATCCTTGTTGTACGAGACCACTTTGGACGAAGAAGAACAAAGATCTTTTCTCGTTCATCTTTTATGGCAGTGACAATGGCAGACGGCGATGGACTTGAGACGGTGAGTAATTGTGCCCGGCAAACTCGGGTAAAAATGTTAGAATGTATTATGGTGTAGGAGAGGCGATGAACGCGCCTGGAGAGGGAAGTTGTCACACCCGTAGTTGCGAGTAGTCGCGCGGATGCATTTGCGGGGTCACGCATGGGCGCGCGTGATCTCGGCCGCGGGCAAGTTTGTGCCCACGAACGAGTGCAAGATAGTGCACGGGCGCACCTGTACGGGTGCGGGCTTGTGCGCACGCCTAGTCGCACGCGCGGGCATCTTCCCGGCTCTACGCGGGAGTGCTCGTGTGCGCGCACCTGGCCGTGTGCGGGCCTGTCCGCGCGCGCCTAGCCGAGCAAGCCCGGGTGCGTGCGCTTAGCCGGACCTTTGTACGGCTAGCTTGCGCACACGAACGTGTACGTGGCCACGCGCGGGGGTACGCAGGGGCCTGTTACGCGGTTGCGTGCATGCCGGGGTGCGAGTGCATGCTCAAGCATGCCACTTATATTTTGATTCTATTGGGTGGTATGTCTTTTTGTGCAGTCGGCCGAGGAATGGGACGGCCCGTGTGACCGCCGCCCTTGGCCGTGCTGGCAGCCGAGCGATGGGGCGGCCCGGGTGGCTGCCGTGTTGGGTCCATTGCCCACAATGTCCCTGATTTGAAGAAGTCAATTATGTCAATGATATATATAAAGTTGTATTTGATGTATGCTTAAGTTCATGCATGCAGGTTTGTCCTTGTAACATTGATAGGACATGTATTCCAAGTGATGTGATAGGTGGTCACAAAGTAAAGATGTGGAGATATAGAAATCTGTCTAAGTCCACAGGAATTGAGTGAAGTCTACTCACTCAACGCCAGATGCAAGGGAAGATGCTGGAAAGGCTGGAAATCACCTAAGCCCACAGGCGTTGAGTGAATTCTATTCACTCAATGCTAGGTAAGTAAAAGCGTTAGAGTATAGCTTAGTTAGTCTAAGCCTAACTATTGACTCGACAAAAAATCGGCTAAGTCCACAGATATTGAGTGTAGTTTAGTCACTCAACGCCATACAGCTAAAAGCGTTGAGTAATTCTGAACCTATCACTGCCTAAAAAGAAACTGGCATAAATATGGCTAAGTCCACAGGCGTTGAGTGTAGTTTACTCACTCAACGACATAAAACATAAATCATTGAGTATATCTCAGACAGTCAATGCCATAGAAAATCTATGTAGATATTTGACTAACTCCACAGGCATTGAGTGAAGCTTACTCACTCAATGCCATGTGATAAAAAGCGTCAACTGAACCTTAGTCAGTGAGAGACTGCGATTTCACTGAAATTTGGCTAAGTCCAAATTCATTGAGTGTAGCTTTCTCACTCAATGCCAAATAACAGAAGAATATCTGTTAAATAGTTTGGAGTTGAGTGAAGTTTACTCACTCAACGCCAAGTTACAAAATCTGTCTAAGTAATATGGCGTTGAGTGAAGGTTTCTCACTCAACGCATAGTAACAAAAAGATTGACCAAGGAAAAAAAGCATTTAGTGATTAAGACACACTCAAAGCTCTCAACGCCTAGTAACAGAAAGATTGGCTAAGGCAAAAATCATTAAGTGATGAAATCACACTCAACGCTCTCAACGCCTAGAGAAAGACATTTTCCTAAGTGTTTTGGCATTGTGTCATGGTTGCTCACTCAACGCCTAATGACATAAAACTTTTCTAAGTGTTTTGGCGTTGAGTGAAGGTTCCTCACTCAATGCCTAATGGCAGAGAAATTTTTCTAAGTGTTTTTGCATTGAGTGAAGGTTGCTCACTCAACGCCTAGTAACAAAAAATCTGTCTAAATGTTTTGCCGTTGAGTGAAGCATACTCACTCAACGCCTATACTAAAGATGTTTGATTTTGGCTAAGTTCACATATGGTGACGTCAGCAAAGTCAACAAGTCAACTGAGTTCAAATTAAGTATGAGAAAGCTACAGAACACGACAAATACTGCTGAAGGTCAACTGTACGAATTCTTCCGTTAAAGCAAGATGCAGTCGTCTGCTGTAGGTGGTCCCCACAGCTTCCTGGAGCCGTTAATCAGCGGAAGATAAAAGGGACAGCTTCTGGATGTTGAAGCAACTTTTATGGTTTTATCCAAAATGAAAAAGAGCGGCTGGACTTCATCTTACTCTCACCATTGATGCTGATAAAAAGCTTGAGGTCTTCCAATAGAACAAAAGTACAGTCAGCTGTAGCATTTTCTTCTGCTACAGCAGGATCAGAAATACTTCCTATAAAGAAAGAAAAGAGAGCCTTCAGTCTTCTGCAGTTTCAGTTAGTTATTTGAAGAACTCAAGACCTAGCAGTTCTTCAGGCTTCTACAACAAGTTCATAAGTAACATTCTGAGTTACCACCAACAGAAGCAACAATTTATTGAAGAACTTCTCTCTGCTGTTGTGAGGAAAGTTAGAGCTGAGATAAATCAACTCTAGTAGTTGACATTGAAAGTGCAGGTTAGATCTGATATAATCTAGAGGGGGGGGGGGGTGAATAGAGTATGATGCTTACTAAAAACATTTTACAACTCTTGTTGTATTCCTAAGTGAACAGGGAAGCAAAAGAAAAAAAGCAAACACATCAACTATCTAATCACAGAGCACTCACACAACAATCACAGGCCACAGCCAGAAAACAAAAAGAAAATATCAATCAGAAGACACAAGGAGCTATAGTGGTTCCCCAACCAATCTGGGTACATCCACTCTTCTACCACCCTAGGTAGGAATCCACTGCAGGATGAGTTGATCAGGTGTCCTGGGCACCAATAAGCTTTTGTTAAGGTGCTCAAAAACCAAACCATCAAGTCTTTTGGAAGGAGACTTGCAACCAGAATAATTTTGAAGGGATTTAAAACCCTGTACAGGAATGAGAGAGAGGGTGATAGTGTCTTCTCTGTCAACAGTCAGAGAGAAGACTTGTGGATTGATTGTAGCAGATCTTGCTCCCCTGAGATCTTGAATTGGCCAGGAATGCTGGAGCACTGCTTCAGGGTGATAGGCCTTCAATGACCTAGAATGCCTGGACCAGAACTGCTTCAGGAACTTATTTTGACTGATAAAGTTCTGTTGTCCTTTGAAGTTGTCCTGAGAATAGATAGAAGAAGACTCTTGTTTGAATTTGGTTGTTCTTCTTCTTCTTGAAAAAGTTCTCTGGTCAAGGCAGATTGCAGTCAAGAACTTTAGATTTTAGAATGTTTGTTCTTCTCTGCAACTTTAGAATGTCTATCAGATTGTTTGCTGCACTGTAATTCTTGAACTCTTTCACTGCTTGATGCTGTTCTCCTACTGTGTGTCTCTCTCTTTTTTTTAGAATCTATTTGTCTGCATGTCTATCTCTAACTGAGGAAAATTCAAACTTTTGAATGTCGAGCAGTAATTGCAGTCGGCTTGGAAAGAATCAGCAATCAATGACTTTCTTAACTGTCCCATGAAAAAAAATGGTAGGGAATAATCCTTAGTCAATGCGCATTCTAAAGATAACATTCCGAGAAGATCTGGCATTAAATGTTCAGGAATCAGCGCCAAGAAACAAGACGGGAACCTTGAAGAAAACCTAATCTGGATTCGTCGAACGAAGAACGCAATTCGTCGAGCTGAACTTGTGTTCGTCGAGCTGAGCTTGAGTTTGTCGACCAGACAATCTTCATTCATCAGATAGACAGTCTTCATTCGTCGAGCTGAGAATCAAATTCGTCGAGCTGAGAAAAGTTCTGGACTTAGGCAAAATATCATGCATCTGCTGAAGAGCTGTGTCGACATAAGTTGGTGTCGACAGATTGATCTTGGTGTCGACACAAGTCCTCTGGTGTCGACATAAGGTGGTGTCGACTGAAATCCTGGTGTTGACATAAATCGTCTGGTGTCGACACAAACCCTAAGTGTCGACACAAATTCTCTGAGTCCAGAAATCGTCGAGTAGAGTTTAGCATTCGTCGACCTGAGAAGCTGTGAACTTGAGGTCCAAGTTCGTCGAGCTCAGAATATAATTCGTCGACCGAAGCTTGAGGCTGGACTTAGAAAAATTTGAAGTTGTCCTGACTTTGGCTTGATGTAGAGACTAAGTCATCATCGAGTAGAGAACATAGATCATCTAGCTCAGCACTAAGAATTGTCTCACGATCGTCGAGCGCAGAACTCCTTTCGTCGAGCTGAGTTCGACTAACGTCGAACTAACTTTACTTGGTCTTGAAAACTTATGAGTCTGGAGTCTCTGAGGGTCTTATTGAAAGCTGGTCAATCTGGAGTTGAGCCTAAGGACTTAACCTAGACTCTAGGACACAAATTGACCCCGTCTATACATGATGGGTCACATCCTAAGTCAGTGAACCTAGCCCAAATCAACTAGGGATCCAATAATCTGCCCCTATTTGGGTGAGGTCGCTAACAGAGACTCAAAACAGAAAAACAAAGAAAGAAAAGAGATATATCTGGCAGAGAATTATAACACTTGAAACAGATATATATATACACACAGCTTTGTTTAACAAATAGCATAGTTTAAAAAACAAATAACAGACAGAAATTGAAATAACAGGAAAATTACTTCTATGGCTTCTTCTGCTGAGGTTTGTCTTCTGCTTTCTTTTCTCCTGGCTTCTTGAAAATGATTTCTCTGTTAGGATTTTGAGCTTGAGCCACTGTCATGGTCATATCAGCTGCCCCAATAATTTTCAATGAAGTAGCCCTGGGAACAACTGCTTCTGGATGAAGTTTCATATAATCATCAACATTAAACAGTTTGTTGCCTTTGTCAAACCTTTTCAGCTCTTTCTTTCTGTACTTTGACATTGTTGAAAGACTAGAGATATCTTTTCCTTCTGCTTTGGCTTTATTTATCAATGATAGTCCAATCAATTCTTGGTACCTAGCCATTCTTGTAGTATTAGCAGTTTCTGGATCTTCAAAAGGAATTGGAGGAGAGAGAGGTCTTTTTGGGCTTTCAGCTTTATGTACTTCAGAACTTTGTTGCTGCTGCTGCTTACTTTGACTTCCTGAGGAGGATGGCCTCTCCTGGCTGCTTCCAGAAGATCTCCCTGACTGTCTCTGATAAGTTTGCATTGGGGAAGATCTCTGGGTGAAATAAATTGTACCTAATCACCTAGAGGGGGGGGGGTGAATAGGTGACTTAATCTTTTTAAACTTTTTAGGCAGATTTCATCTTATATCTCAGAGTTATAACTAATTCTACACAGCAGTCAATCAGCAATCATAGCAATCAATCAAGCACACAGTGAACACACAAATTTATAGTGGTTCCCCAAGGTTTGGGTACATCCACTTTCCCAATTTGCCTATCTAGTAGTGTACTAGATTCAGCCAAACTCCTCCACTATCTCAGATCCTCAGATCTTACACTCAGAACCCCAAACAGGTTCCTACAGCTCAGGCCCAAGGCCCTACAACTCAGTCTTCTCCAAAGACCTAGACTCAGCCACAACAGGCCTACACTCACCCACAACAGGCCTATACTCAGAGAATTAGATCTCCTACACTCAGGCACACTGGCCCTACCACTCAGCCTTTATAATTATAGGCTTACAACTTAGATCCCTAAGGATCCTACAAGATAATATGAATACAAAATATAAACCCTACAACTCAGAGAAAAGAGAGAAGAGTTGAGAGTTTCTTGATGAGTTCTCGGAAGAACTCCGCTGAGATCAACCTGACTTGGCTTTCTTCAAAGCTTCTTGAATGTAGAACACAATAAGATTGATTTTCTGCAGCTGATCTTCAATCACTGCAACTTAAGATTCAGAACTAGGACTGAACCCTTCTTTACAGCCTGGTTCGAACGGCTGTCTTCTTGGAAGGAGCTCTCTCTCTCCAACTACTTAGATCTTCACTTGAATCTTCAATAAATAGCTAGATCTTCTTCTCTTATTAATGTAGTAAAAATCTTAGGAATTCTATTCTCTGTTACATACTCTTCTGTTGACAAAATGAACCTATTTATAGGCCTTCTTCATGGTAACCGGCTGATCCGGTTCCTAACAGATTTTTGACAACTCTGACAACTGCTGTAGACCGGCTGGAATGGCAGCTGTCATGTCATCCAGTCACTTCTTGAAATATCTGTAACAGTCTGAAAGTGTCGAGACTGTCTGTCTTTAAGTGTCGACACTTATAGACTAAGTGTCGACACAAGTAGACTAAGTGTCGACACTTGCCTTCAAGGTATCGACACAACTCCTTGTGTTGTAGAATTCAGTTCTCGACACAGCTTCTTCAATATGTGTCGACAATGATATTGTGTGTCGACATAACTTCTTGTTCTTCAGTTTTTAGTTGAATTCTTGTAAGTGTCGACACAACTCCTTTGTGTCGACACATCTTCTTGTGGTGAACTTATTCAGTGTCGACACATCTTCTTATTGTCGACACATGCCTTCTATGTTGATACTTGCTGAGTGTCGACACTTCTCCTTGTGTCGACACATTCTTCTTGTGTTGAGACTTTAGCTGAGTGTCGACACTTCTCCTTAGTGTCGATACTTGTACTTAGAATTTTTCTGTTTGAACTTTACTGAGTGTCGACACAGCTCCCAGTGTCGACACTTTCTTCATGTGTTGAGTCTTCTGCTGTGTGTCAACACATTCTTCATTATGTCGACACTTGTAATTAGACTCTGCTGACTTTTGCTGAGTATCGACACAGCCTCCAAATGTCGACACATTCTGATGTAGTCAAGTTCCTTTGGGTGTCGACACTTCTGCTAAGTGTCGACACAGCGTCTCTGGACTTTTCTTCATTGAGTGTCGACACAGCTCCTTATGTCGACACTTTCTGTCTGGTGTCGACTCTGCATCCCTGGTGTCGACACAACTACTCCAAGTGTCGACAATGATTCTCTGGGTGTCGACACAAGTCTTCTTAAGTGTCGACACTTTCTGTCTGGGTGTCGACACATGTACTTAGAAACTTTTCTGCTTTCCCTGCAAATATTTAACCTGCACAAGGCAACTCAAAAATACATCAAATACATTTTGATGTATATCATTGAGTAGGGTGAGGCTTCTTCAAATCAGGTACATTTAAACCAATGTACCCAATAATCTCCCCGTATTTGGAGTAGTCATAACCCTTAGTTAATGATATACACCATACAAAACAAAATTACAGTATGATGCAAACATGATTATATAATCAGGGAAAGTACATAAACATGTATTTAAACAAGACATGTATACACAGATATCACCTCAGAACAATTATGAAATAGATTTAAAATACATCATATTGTTCTAACAACTTTGTTATATTCATTATACAAAAGTTTACATAGTGTTTAAAATCAAAAGATTACAACTGTAAACTCAAGATGAATTCTATTCTATTTCTGCTCAGCATCCTTGATCACTATTCCTTTTCCAGACTGTATTTTGGCTTGCACAGGAGCTTCAGTATCTTCAGTATCAGCAGGCTTCTTGCCTTTCAGATCCTTCTTCTTTAGCTCCTCAGCTTTAATCTTCTGCCTCTCAAAGTAATGATAAGGCTTGGGAAAGTACTTGCTAGGCTCCTGAGCAGTAGGAGGTAGCTTTCCCATCTTTGCCTTTCTTCTATATTGCACTATGGCTTTCTGCCTGTTTTCATGCTTTCTCCATTCTAATTCAGAATACCACTTGCCTCTGTCATGAATATTATCTTTGGTAGCCTTCCATGCAGTCAGAATGATATTCCTTGAAGTGGGGCTCCATTGTTCAAAATCAGGCCTTTGTTCAGCTTGCTCTCTGAACCTCTTCTTAGACAATATAGTCTCTTATTCTTTGAGAAGCAAAGCTTCTTGTTCTTTCAATATGGCCTCAGATACTTGCTGAACCACCTTCTCTATTATAATATTTTACTTACCCTCAGGTGGGCTATACATTGTCTGGATATCAGCTTATATCATATCAAAATCTGGTGGAGGATAGATAACTTGGGCTACTTCAGCTAGCTCTCCTCCAAGATATGCAGGGTTAATCCCAGATTCTGCTACATTGTCATCATCACACAATGGAGGATATCCAAGGGTGGCTCTGATAGAATTAGAAATCCACTTAGCATGATCAGAGCTAGCTTTGACTAACACCCTCTCCCCCTTTATGACTTCTCTTGCCATGTGATCTCTTAGATCATCCTTCTGAAATCTGATTTGGGCATCCAAATAGTTGACTCCATCTTTAAAGAAAGGTTTCAACCTTTGGTACTTTTCAGTTATCAACTTCTGAGAGTCTTGAATTGCAGAAGTAACATCAGTTAAACTCTTTTGCAATGCTTTATCAAACTCTGCCTTAGTAGTAGCATTAGAAGTAGTCAGTCCAGCAGCTATGTTCTTCATCTCTGTGACAATTACATTGTGTGAAGCAGTTAAGTTATCATTCATTCTGATCTGGTTCTCAAGAACATATCCTTGCTTCAGTGCAATATCATCTACCTGAGCTTTTATTTTCTCTTGATGTGTAGCCAAATAGACTACAACATTGCCTCCCTTATGGAAACATTCAGTCATCTGTTTCTTATTCTGATTCATTTCAAATCTTATGGACTTAATGTCCTGGGCCAGATCAAACTGTAGAGATTTTTGCCGTTCATCCACATATTTTTCAAGAGCTTTCCTTTGCTCATCAAGCTTGATTTGCATAGCAACCATCAAGGAACTGAAATCTGTTGATGGTGCTGGCTGTGGTGTAGGC
Organism: Platanthera guangdongensis; assembly: GCA_039583875.1. Lineage (NCBI taxonomy): Eukaryota > Viridiplantae > Streptophyta > Magnoliopsida > Asparagales > Orchidaceae > Platanthera > Platanthera guangdongensis. The sequence continues at coordinate 253,674,438 of CM077153.1, read as the reverse complement.
TGAGGTACTATAGTTTGCAGAGCTTTCTTATAAGTCTGGATCCTCCTCTTGAAGACTTGGAATTTCCTTTTATTTGCCCTTGCAGCCTCCTCATCTTCAGAAGCAGATGTACTTGCTATTTCTACCCTCTCCCTAGGTAGCTCCTCAACATCCTTGGGCTTCTCAGGCTCTGTCCTTGCTGGTTCTTCTAGAATTTCTACTGGCTCCCCCTCAACTTGGGACTTATCCCCCTCAGCAGCAGCACTTTCCTTCTCTAAGTCTGTTTGATCTAGATTAAGGAATAGATCTTCCATTGTATATTCTTGTGGAGAATGGGCTGGAGAAACTCTTGGCTCATCTATTACTGGATCAGATACTTCTTGAACTGTAACAGATGTGTCCTTCATGACAACATCTGGGGGTTGACTATCAATCTGAGGTTGCTGATTAACATTATTTAATGAATCAGTCAAAACAGTATCCTCTATAGGGAAAACTAAGTTATTGATTGCAGTGAGTACCTCAAGTATGGTGTGGGTGGCTCTTTCACTTTCAAGAGGAGTTGGATCTTCCACCACTAGAGGCTCCCCCTGGATTTGATCCTGGTGTATGGGGCTAGCTGGTGGTAGCTCCCCCTGCCTCTCTGCATCAACCTGTCCAGCTGGAGACTTCCCAACATTTCCTTCTACATCCTCATCAGGAGTAAAGATAACTTGCTCCTCAGAGATGCTCGATGATTCTTGAGCTACTGGGGCTTTCTTCTGCTTCTTCTTAAGTGGGGTTTCCTTATCAGGAGTTGGCATATCCTTAGTCAAGACCCTATCCCATCTGGAGAAGATCCTCATGTCCATTTTCCTCATATGATTGATCTTAGATCCAGCTGCTTGACTCATTACTTCTGGTATACTACCAGCCAAGTAAAGACTTAGTATCCTACCCAAGTTGGGTTTCTTCAGACTCTCTTTAATCTTATCAAAGACTACTACAGACCAATCAGTTTTCAATGTGAAGATAATTCTTGTCATAAGATTGAACATTTGGGCTGATACCCTGTCATGCCCTCCAGGCTTACTCAAGATCACTTTACCAATAATTTCTGAGAGAAATTTGCCTTGGCTGTTCATGCCTTTCCTATTGAATACTGATCCAATTTTCATCTTTGAATCCAGTCTACACCATGTTAATGCTTCTCTGGTCTTAGAAGTAGTAACTTCATCCTCTTCTTTTGTCCTTGGTAGGTTTAGGACCTTTCTTAAACTCTTTGGTGAGACCTTCACCTTTTCCCCATGTACCCTTAACTTGATCTTGAATCCAGAGTCGTCTAGGGTTGCTCCACTTAGAAATTCCAATACATCTTTCTTCCATATTTTGGTTAGCTCTGAAACAAGAAAATCTAACCCCGAGTCTGCAACTAGGGTAATCACATCCTTGATTTCTTGGTCTGCATCATCAAACTCATGCCGCACCAGTTCATATCCTTCATTCACGTTCTCTTCGAGCTTTGGCGCCATTAGGGTTTGAAGAATTTGAACTGAGAGAAGAGAGGTGTCGACACACAAGTTTGGTCTCGAAACTTTGGTGAGCGTGTCGACAGACAATGGCGAAATCCTATTTATACCTTTCTAGGATTGAAGATGAAAGGGCGCGTTAACTAACACAAATTATGTCGACACTGTTGAAAAGTGTCGACACAGACTTATAATGTCTCGACACCTATGTGTCGACACAAGTGTAGTCGACAGAATATATGTGTCGACACTTGTTTATGTGTCGACACCACTTAACTCGACATGTAGTCGAGACTTTACTTGTTAAATTCTGTGTAAATCCTAAGTGTCGACACAACCTTGGTTGTGTCGACACCGACTCTGTATGTGTCGACACTAATTTATCTGAAGTGTCGACACCAACTTCCTAGATGTGTCGACACCTTTTCCCTGAAGTGTCGACACCAATCCTCTGTCTCGACACAGACAACTCTGTGTGTCGACACTATTTTACTTAGCCATTTCTGTAAACTTATTCTAAGTTTATCATACATAATTCAATTTTAAATCTATTGAATTTGATTTCTTCTAGGGGCTTAGTATACATATCAGCTAGTTGATTATCAGTATTAACATACTCCAGTGAAATATCTTCTTTTTCTACATGTTCCCTTAGAAAATGATATTTTATTTCAATGTGTTTAGTTCTACTATGGGAAACAGGATTGTTTGCAATAGATATAGCACTACTAGAATCACAAAACAGTGGTGTTCTACTTACTTGAATACCATAATCCTCAAGCTGATGTTGTATCCATAGAAGTTGAGCATAGCAACTTCCTACAGCCACATATTCTGATTTTGCTGTGGAGATAGCCACACTTGTTTGCTTCTTTCTACTCCATGATATTAGTCTTCCACCTAGGAATTGACAGGTACCAGTTGTATTTTTCCTATCTTCTTTGCATCCTGTAAAATCTGCATCTGAATAACCTGTTAGATCAAAATCTCCATTCCAATGGTACCAAAGGCCTAGATAAGGAGTGCCCTTTATATATCTCAGTATTCTTTTGACTGCTGTCAAATGAGACTCTTTAGGGCATGCTTGGTACATAGCACAGACACATGTAGCATACATGATATCTGGTCTACTTGCAGTCAAATATAATAGGGATCCAACTATCCCTCTATACAAAGTCTCATCTACAGGTTTCCCCGCATCATCTTTGCTAAGAGACATACTTGACCCCATAGGAGTTTTCATGGTGCTGGAAGATTACATATCATATTTCCTTATTAATTCTAGGGTGAACTTAAACTGGCATATGGATAAACCATTTTCAGTCTGTCTAACTTAGAAACCCAAGAAGAACTTAAGTTCCCCCATACTGCTCATCTCAAATTGTCCTTGCATAAGTTTTGCAAACTTCCTGCAAAGACCACTTTCATTAGACCCAAATATTATGTCATCTACATATATTTGGACTAGTATGATCTTGCCTCTGAATTCCCTAAGGAATAGAGTCTTGTCTATTTTCCCCCTTGTGAATTTATTCTCAATGAGGAAACTAGACAGGGTTTCATACCAAGCCCTAGGGGCTTGTTTTAACCCATATAAAGCCTTCCTAAGTCTATAGACATAATTAGATTGAGTTGAATCAACAAAACCTGATGGCTGTTCCACATAGACTTCTTCCTTCAGATTACCATTCAGAAAGGCTGACTTAACATCCATTTGGTATACTTTAAAACCTTGATAGGTTGCATAGGCCAGGAACATCCTTATGGCTTCCAGTCTGGCTACTGGAGCAAAGGTTTGATCAAAGTCAATACCTTCTTCCTGCCTATATCCCTTAGCAACTAGTCTTGCTTTGTTCTTAATGATCACTCCATGTTCATCCATCTTGTTCCTAAAGATCCACTTGATTCCAATTATATTGTGGTCTCTTGGTTTAGGAACAAGCTCCCAGACTTTGCATCTCTTGAACTGATTCAGCTCCTCTTGCATTGCCTCAATCCAATGAGGGTCTAGGATGGCTTCTTCAAACTTCTTTGGCTCTACTTGGGATAGAAAACTGGAGTAGAGTACTGTATTCCGATTTCTGCTCCTTGTTTGTACCCCTTGTCTTAGATCACCAATGATTTGATCTACTGGATGATCTCTTAGATGTCTATTAGCTGGAGGCATCCTGGCTTTAGGTTGAACTCCTTTCGCTTCTTCAACTTGCTGCACTCCTTGATCTTCTTCTGCATATGGTACATGTAGTACTCCCTCTGGACAACAGCTACTATCATCTACATGCTGACTTGCAGTAGATCCTCCTTCAATAGTGAGCTTGTCCATCTTCTTAGTTACAACTGTGGAGCTGCAAATTCTTCTAGACAACTCATGGTTAATAAGTCTAGCTTCATCAAATACTACATGTACTGACTCTTCTACAACTTGAGTAGTCAAGTTGTAAACTCTATAAGCCTTACTATTGTTGCTGTACCCAACAAAGATCCCCTCTTGGGACTTGACAGCAAACTTAGTCAAGTAAGACTTACCATTGTTAAGTATAAAGCATTTACAACCAAAGATTCTGAAATAGGATATGTTTGGTTTTCTGCCTTTCATAATCTCATAGGGAGTCTTATTGTGGCTCTTGGTGATAGTGGCCCTATTAATTACATGGCATGCAGTATTAACTGCCTCTGCCCAGAAATATTCTGGTAGAGATGTATCACTTAATAGGGTTCTACCAGCCTCAATCAAGGTCCTATTTTTCCTTTCAGCAATGCCATTTTGCTGAGGTGTTCTTGGTGAAGAAAATTCCTGAAATATCTCATACTCTTCACATAGCTTTGTCATGCTATCAGACTGGAATTCAGTACCATGGTCACTTCTTATTTTGACCACTGTACTGTCTAGTTCATACTCTTCACATAACTTTGTCCTTGCTTCAGGTTGAACTCCTTCAGCTACTTCAACTTGCTGCACTCCTTGAACTTCTTCTTCATTAGGTACATGTAGTACTTCCCCTGGACAACAACCACTATCTTCTTTATGCTGTCTTGCAGTAGGTCTTTCTTCTATAGTGAGCTTGTCCATCTTCTTGGTTATACCTGTGGAGCTGCATACACTACTAGACAACTCATTGTTAACAAGTCTAGTTTCATCAAATACTACATATACAGACTCCTCTACAACTTGAGAAGTCAAGTTGTAGACCCTATAAGCCTTACTATTGTTGTTGTACCCAACAAAAATCCCCTCTTGGGACTTGGCAGCAAACTTAGTCAAGTAAGAATTACCATTGTTAAGTATAAAACACTTACAACCAAACATCCTGAAATAGGATAGATTTGGTTTTCTGCCTTTCACAATCTTATAGGGGGTCTTGTTGTGGCTTTTAGTAATGGTAGCCCTATTAATTACATGGCATGCAGTATTAACTGCTTCAGCCCAGAAATATTCTGGTAGAGATGTATCACTTAATAGAGTTCTACCAGCCTCAATCAAGGTTCTATTTTTCCTCTCAGCAATGCCATTTTGCTGAGGTGTTCTTGGTGAAGAAAACTCTTGAAATATCCCAAATTCTTCACATAGTTTTGCCATACTATCAGACTGAAATTCAGTACCATGGTCACTTCTTATTTTGACCACTGTACTGTCTAGTTCATTCTGAATTTGTTTGACAAAGCTATAGAAGATACTAGGTGTTTCAGATTTCTGTCTAAGGAAGAACACCCAGGAAAACCTTGAGTAGTCATCTACAACCACAAAGGTATAGACCTTCCTACCTAGGCTGTGAACTGGCATAGGACCAAAGAGATCCATATGCAAGAGGTATAAGCACCTCACAGCATCTTTGTTTTCAATGCTACTAAAGGTGGATCTAGTCTGCTTGCCCTTTTGACAAGTTGAGCATATTCCGTCTTTAATACACTTAACTTGAGGACCATTCCTCACTAACTCTTTGCTATAGAGTTTACCAATAGTCTTGTAGTTAAGATGGGCCAGCCTCCTGTGCCATTTGACACAATGAGAGACTTTCTCATCAGCTACAAGACACACTGGAGAAACATTGTTCTCACACATAATGTCTAGGCAATAGACATTCCTTTTTCTATAACCAGTCAAAATGATCTCTTGATCATTTGACCTCCTAATATGACAACCATCTTTGACAAATGAGATGTCATATCCTACATCAATTAATTGACTTATACTAATTAGGTTGTGTTTCAAACCTTTAACATAAGCCACTTGAGTAATGGTAACTAAGTTACTAGAAATGTTACCAAACCCTTTGATGATTCCTTTTTCAGAACCACCAAAGGTGACTTTTGGACCATCCTTGATTGGAGTGTAGTCCTTTAGCAATCTCCTAGTTCCAGTCATGTGCCTGGAACATCCACTGTCCAAGTACCATATTGGGGCATGGCCACTTGGACTTACATGCAAAACAGATTAGTTAACCTTAGAACCCAAAGTATTCTTGGGTCCTTGGTGCTGGTTAGTTTGCTTCTTAACAAAGCTACCTGCAGATCTTCCAACAGGCAGTTTGCTACTCACCTTGGCACTAGAATCGTGCCAATAGTCTATGGCAAAGTGGCCTACCTTGCCACAGCACCAACACTCAAATCTATTGTACCTTTTCTTAGGTACAATCCTAGCTGTTCTATCTACAGCAGACTTGTTGAGTACTGGGGCTTTGCCCTTAGACTTGGACTTTACAGTCCTAGCAGGGTTAGTAAACCCTAATCCAGTTTTACCTTTTTGATGAACAAATTCATCTATCAAAGGTAGAACAGACTTAGATTTAGAAAACCTTGCAACAATGTCTCTCTCCTTCTGAAGACTAACCTCCAGATTTCTGATTTGATCATTTTTGAATGTTATAGTTCCCATCTGAATAACAGTTATGTTCTTCAGTCTGGCTATTTCATTTAACTTTTGATCAATCAGCTTCTCAAAATCAGTTGCAGCCACTTTGAGACGTGCAATTTCCTTTGCCTGATATTTGGCCAAGGATTTGCATTTCTTAAATGCTTGCAACAGAACTTTATATTCATCAATCAACTGATGAATATCCTCTTCAGATTCAAATCCACTGGCATCATTTGATGCTGATGTAGCTGAATCTGAACTAGTACTAGAAATTGAACTTAAGGAACAATTTTGTACCTTACTAGGTCCAGGCTGATCCTGGATTTTGTCACCTTCAGTTAAGGCCATCAGTCCTTGGAACTGATTGTCCTCTTGTTCATATATAGAGTTCATTATCTGGATGAACTCTTCTTCTTCTTCTTCTTCAGCAAACAGTCCTATGTATGCTTCAGCTTCTAACTCAGTTTCTGATGAAGATATGTCTGACAGGCCCTTGTCCTTCTTGGCAACAAAGGACCTTTCCTTCTTGCCCTTGAATTGAGTCTTCTTCTTATCATTAGACTCTTTCCTTTTCTCTGGATAGTCTGCAATAACATGTCCTTGTCTGTTACAGCAATAGCATACTATTTTTGATAAGGTTGCTTTGCTTGTCTTGGGCTTTCTCCTGTCTTTCTTTGATGATTTCTTGTTCTGATGATAGTCATCTTTACCCTGCAAAGTGGATGGCTTTGTCCTCCACTGTTTCTTCTTTAAAAACTTCTGAAAGTGTCTTGTGAAAGCTGTAAAGTCCTCATCACTTTCACTGCTCTCAGAATTTCTACTTGCTGTTTCATCTGACTCAGTCTCTGCTACCTTTAAAGGTGGAGATGGAGACTTACTTCTGTATTTTCTGGTGGCTTCTGTCTTGAATGCCACTGTTCTTTATTTATTCTCAATTCTGGTAGACTTCTCCTCTTCTTTCCTTACCATCAACTGCATTTCATGGGATAGAAGTTTTCCAAACAATGTTGGAGGAGGTATATCTGCTAACTTAGCCATTTCCCTTATGGCACAGATCTTGGTGTCCCAATCCTTTGTTAGTGACCTCAAGAACTTATCATTCAGCTCATAGTTGTTGAATTCTCTTCCATAAGACATCAACTCATTGACAATCCTATAGAATTTCTTATAGCATTCTGTTATGCTATCAGTCCTACCTTGCCTGAAACTTTCATATTCCTGATTTAACAGAGACTTTCTGTCCTGCCCTACTTCTTCAGAACCCTCCATATACACTATCAAAGTATCCCACATCTCCTTAGATGTCTTACAGTGTATCAAGTTCTGAAAGGTAGCATCATCTATGGCACTCACAATGATATTCTGAGCCCTCTTGTAGATTGTGGCTAGAATTATCTCATCTTTTGTCATTTCAGAGAAGTCTTTAGGTGTTCCCTGATTTGCATCTCAGACTGAAACCTTCATAGGCACATATGGCCCTTCTTTCACTGTGATATATATTCTAGGGTCTGAGGCTTCCATAAACAGTCTCACCCTTTCCTTCCAGATGCCAAAGATCTCTTTTCTACATATGGGTAACTTCATGGATCCAAGTTCCTTATGATTCTCTGTTAAACCCATGTTTCTTGATTTTCTTGATTCTTCACTTTACTTAGACTGAATCTGCCAACAGGATCTACTCAGACAATTAAGTCCTTTTTGAGGAACCTGGCTCTGATACCACTTGAAAGAAATTGTACCTAATCACCTAGAGGGGGGGGGGGGTGAATAGGTGACTTAATCTTTTTAAACTTTTTAGGCAGATTTCTGCTTATATCTCAGAGTTATAACTAATTCTACACATCAGTCAATCAGCAATCACAACAATCAATGAAGCACACAGTGAACACATAAATTTATAGTGGTTCCCCAAGGTTTGGGTACATCAACTTTCCCCCTTCGCCTATCTAGTAGTATACTAGATTCAGCCAAACTCCTCCACTATCTCAGATCCTCAGATCTTACACTCAGAACCCCAAACAGGTTCCTACAGCTCAGGCCTAAGGCCCTATAACTCAGTCTTCTCCAAAGACCTACACTCAGCCACAACAGGCCTACACTTAGCCACAACAGGCCTACACTCAGAGAATTAGATCTCTTACACTCAGGCACACAGACCCTACCACTCAGCCTTTATAATTACAGGCTTACAACTCAGATCCCTAAGGATCCTACAAGATAATATGAATACAAAATATAAACCCTACAACTCAGAGAAAAAAGAGAAGAGTTGAGAGTTTCTTGATGAGTTCTTAGAAGAACTCTGCTGAGATCAACCTGACTTGGCTTTATTCAAAGCTTCTTGAATGTAGAACACAATAAGATTGATTCTCTGCAGCTGATCTTCAATCACTGCAACTTAAGATTCAGAACTAGGTCTGAACCCTTCTTTACAGCCTGGTTCCAACGGTAGTCTTCTTGGAAGGAGCTCTCTCTCTCCAACTACTTAGATCTTCACTTGAATCTTCAATGAATAGCTAGATCTTCTTCTCTTATTAATGTAGTAAAAATCTTAGGAATTCTATTCTCTGTTACATACTCTTCTGTTGACAGAATGAACCTATTTATAGGCCTTCTTCATGGTAACCGGCTGATCCGGTTCCTAACAGATTTTTGACAACTCTGACAACTGCTGTAGATCGGCTGGAATGGCCGCTGTCATGTCATCCAGTCACTTCTTGAAATATCTGTAACAGTCTGAAAGTGTCGAGACTGTCTATCTTTAAGTGTCGACACTAATAGACTAAGTGTCGACACAAGTAGACTAAGTGTCGACACTTGCCTTCAAGGTGTCGACACAACTCCTTGTGTTGTAGAATTCACTTCTCGACACAGCTTCTTCAATATGTGTCGACACTGATATTGTGTGTCGACACAACTTCTTTTTCTTCAGTTCTTAGTTGAATTCTTGTAAGTGTCGACACAACTCCTTTGTGTCGACACATCTTCTTATGTTGAACTTGTTCAGTGTCGACACATCTTCTTGGTGTCGACACATGCCTTCTGTGTTGATACTTGCTGAGTGTCGACACTTCTCCTTGTGTCGACATATTTTTCTTGTGTTGAGACTTTAGCTGAGTGTCGACACTTCTCCTTAGTGTCGACACTTATACTTAGAATTTTTCTGTTTGAACTTTGCTGAGTGTCGACACAGCTCCCAGTGTCGACACTTTCTTCATGTGTTGAGTCTTCTGCTGTGTGTCGACACATTCTTCATTATGTCGATACTTGTACTTAGACTCTGCTGACTTTTGCTGAGTGTCGACACAGCCTCCAAGTGTCGACACATTCTGATGTAGTCAAGTTCCTTTGGGTGTCGACACTTCTGCTAAGTGTCGACACTGCTTCTCTGGACTTTTCTTCATTGAGTGTCGACACAGCTCCTTGTGTCGACACTTTCTGTCTGGTGTCGACTATGCATCCCTGGTGTCGACACAACTACTCCAAGTGTTGACACTGCTTCTCTGGGTGTCGACACAAGTCTTCTTAAGTGTCGACACTTTCTGTCTGGGTGTCGACACATGGACTTAGAAACTTTTCTGCTTTCCCTGCAAATACTTAACCTGCACAAGGCAGCTCAAACATACATCAAATACATTTTGATGTATATCATTGAGTAGGGTGAGGCTTCTTCAAATCAGGTACATTTAAACCAATGTACCCAACACTGGGAGCTAGAGCCATTGGCACCAGCTGCTGGAGGAGGAGGAGGAGGATCCTTCCTGTATCTGTGCACTGGAGGAGCGGAGTATCTCGTACTTCTCTTTCTATCTTTCTGCTGGTTTTGGGAGAGCCACATCCATGCTGGCATTCCATTATATGGAGTCACATTGTGCAGAATATAGTAGGGAGTGTCTGCATTGGAATTTGGCTTGGGAGCTGGAGGAGGAGCAGCCTTTCTCTTCTTTGCCAACAATCTCTTTTTCTTACTAGCTGCATCCTCATCAGAATCATTATCATCAGCATCAGACTCTGAATCCTGAGGGGTATCATACAATGCATCCAATGCTTTTAAAGCTTGATCAGAAACAACAGCCTTTGCTGGAGGTGGGGCAGAAGGTTCAGGAATAAGGGTTTCAGCAACAAGAGAAGAAGTATTTGTACAAGATTCAGAAACAAAAGAGACAGAGCCATCAGTTACTGTCTTATTCTCTTCTTCAATGTCTACCTGAATAAGCTCATATAGAGTAGGCATTGGAGAGTCATCCATAACAAAATCTGGTGCTGAAACTGGCACTGATGTAACTTCTGGAATGACTTTTGAGTTAGTGGCAGAGATAGCAAAATTGTCACAGAGTTGCTTGGCAACTACTGGACTAGCTGGAGAGGTATATGGTACCATAGCCAAATATGGCTTAGAGAAATCTGCTGGAGAGAATTGCATATGTACAGTATCAAAATGTCTCAACAAAACTGATAAATTCATTGTGGGATTTAAATAGAAATCACAAAAAGGAGTTATTTGAGCAACTGACTCATCCAAATCAATGTCAGTATCCATAAATTGAAGTAACTCAAACATCTCAGCATTAAAGTCTGTCAAAATTATTGTATCCTCATCTGAATCTGTATTAGCTGGGGAGGGAACTGCTGTGACTGCTGCTGCTGCTGTATCTGCATCTGCTGCAACTTCATCACTGAGCATCCCCCCTGCCTGGGTTCAGGAATACCTGGAGCTAGGCCCCTATATGAAGAGGGGACAACAGATAGAAGTGAGATCTGGGCAGATAAGGAATTAATGGAGGTCACAAGAGGTGTAATGGCCTCTTGGATGAGAGATTGGATGAGAGGGGTGAGCAAAGAAATGAGGGTAGATGGATCAAATGGGGAAGGGGAAGGGGATGGAATGGGAGGAGGAATAACAGATGGAGTGGGGGCATCTTGCATGATTGTATCTGATGGTATATTATAAGATGGGATCGTGGATAAGTGTGGGGGAAGAGGAGACTGTGGAGGTGTAGGAAGTATTGTCTCATGAGGGGAATCTGGATGAGTGAGTTGTTGATGAACTTGCAGAGGGGAAGATGGAGGTGGTGATTGAGTGATTGTCAGGTCAAGTGGTGGAGATGAAGGACGGGTAGGTACATGAGGTGGCTTCTTTGGAGGAAGAGGTGCTGGAAGAGATGGTTGAGATGGAGGAACCTCTTCAGCAGGGTGGGGAGCGGCCTTTACAGCCCTTGTGCTCTCAGAAGTTTGGAGGGAGGAGGAAGAAGCCTTTGAGGGTTTGGAGATGGTCCTCTCCCACCTGCCAAACAGGGCGCAAGTGAGGCACTTGCTAGCATTTATGAAGATTGTCGGGGAGACCATACATTCAGCAGCCTTCTCTGTGAGAAAAATTCCCAAAATTCTGCCAAAGCAGACTTCCTTCTTGCTATTCTTCTTCTTGATCAATTCAAAGAAAACCTTACTCCAATCAACATGTCTCTTATTCACTACTGCACACATTATTAGAAATTGGTGACGGGTAATATAGTCATGAGCAGAGTGCTTGGCCATCAGTATCTTTCCCGTAATATCTGCCAGAAATTGGTAGGCGGCGGATAGTTGCTTTTTCAACAACTTATTAGGGTTGTTACCAAAGAAAACCATCAGTTTCAGTATATCATTGAATTCCTCATAATCCAATTCCAGATTGTCTTCTCCGTTCACTAATCCAAATATCTCAGAGAGAACTGCGGGAGAGAGGGAAACAGCAGTGTTCCCTATATTGCCGGTCAAAACATGTTCTTCAGAAACTGTAGATGTATATACCCATTCTCGTATTTTCGTTCCATGAAGTTTAATGCGCCTGGTCATGAAATCCTTTAAATTGAGTTCTTCCAGTTGTTCCAAGATGTATAGAAAGATGGGGTCAGAATGTTGAAATGACTCAAAATCCATGTCGAATCCAGTGTCAAACTTCATTGCAACCAAAGCACCTTAGGGAATCGCCATTGATGTCCTGCAAGAAAGACACAGAGAGAAACGGCGATCAAGAGCAAAGGAACTGAAAGCGAGGGACGGAGGTCGAAGAAAACCTAGATATATGATTTTTAGAATATGAATCGACAAACTCTGTTCCACGAAAAAGGGCAATTCTTCAAACTGAGCTTGACGAAATAAATTATAGACAGATAATTCGTCGATCTCATCCAGAAGAATTGAAAACAGTTCGTCGAACTCTGTTCAATGAAATGTCTTCTGAAGCAAAGTTCGTCGATCTCTGGTCGACGAAAATTGTTTCCTCACACAGAGAATTTGTCTATCTTCGTTTGACGAGAATCTCTCAAACTTTCCCTTGTTCGTCGAACTCCGTTCGACGAACTCTGGAAAATTTGTCGAATGCAGACAGAAACTAGGTTAACTCTTCTCCATCAATCATTCCCAGTTTATTTATTAAAAATATATGGGTTTTCTCATCCAATGGCTTGGTGAAAATGTCTGTTCTCTGTAGATCAGTAGGAATATGGATCAAGTTAATTTTCGTTTTGTCCACATTATCTTTAATGAAATGATGTCTTATTTCAATATGTTTTGTCCTAGAATGTTGAACTAGATTCTGTGCTATCGCAATAGCACCAATATTATCACAAAATAATGTTGAATTATTTAAGTTGACACCATAATCTAAGAGTTGGTTTTGTATCCATAGCATTTGTGAACAGCAACTACCAGCAGCCATGTATTCTGCTTCTGCAGTTGATGTAGACACAGATGTCTGCTTTTTACAAAACCAGGAGACAAGTCTCATACCAAGGAACTGGCATGTTCCAGAGGTACTTTTCCTGTCCACTTTACATCCAGTATAGTCAGCATATGAGTATCCAGTTAACTCAAACTCTGACTCTGCAGGATACCAGAGTCCTAGACTAGGGCAACTCTTTATATATCTCAAAATTCTTTTTAGGAAAATAAGGTGAGATTCTTTAGGGTTCACTTGGAACCTAGCACAAAGACATTTGACAAACATTATATCAGGTCTGCTAGCTGTTAGGTATAATAGGGATCCAACAATTGCCCTATAATTTTTCTGATCCACTGGTTTCCCTGCTGCATCAGAATCCACAATAGCATTTGTAGTCATAGGGGTTTTCATCCCTGAAGCATCACCCATCCCAATCTTTTTGATGAGCTCTTTAGCATACTTAGCTTGGGAGAGGAAGATACCATCTAGGAGCTGCTTCACTTGGAGACCAAGGAAGTAGGAAAGCACACCCATGCTACTCATCTCAAATTTTGAATGCATGAGGTCAGCAAACCTCTTGCACAATTTGGGAACAGTAGACTCAAAAATAATGTCATCCACATATATTTCTACTAACAATATTTGGTCCTTATGATGTCCAGTGAAAAGTGTTTTATCTATGGTTCCTCTTGTAAATTCATGCTCTAAAAGAAAGCTTGCTAGGATCTCATACCAAGCTCTCGGAGCTTGCTTTAAACCATATAGAGCTTTATGCAATTTAAAAACAAAAGAGGGTTGAGTTGGAGAGATAAAACCTGGAGGTTGTTCTACATAAACCTCTTCTTGTAGTACTCTATTCAGAAATGAACTTTTGACATCCATCTGGTAAACCTTGAATCTCTTGTAAGCAGCATAGGCAAGGAATATCCTAATGGACTCTAACCTTGCAACAAGGGCAATGGTTTGGTCATAGTCTATTCCACCTCTTGTTTGTAGCCTCAAGCAACAAGCCTAGCCTTGTTCCTCACTATGTTTCCTTGAGCATCCAACTTGTTCCTGTAGACCCATTTGGTTCTAATAACTGAGTAGTTATGGGGTCTTGGAACCAAGTCCCAAACTCTACATCTCTCAAACTGATTTAGTTTCTCTTGTATTGCAATGATCCAGTGGGGATCTTGCTCTGCCTCATGAATGGTGAGAGGTTCAATTTGAGAGAGAAAACAGGCATGCATCAAGTCTTGGTTGAGTTGATGCCTTGTCTGTACACCTGCTAAAATGTCTCCAATTACTTGAGATCTGGGGTAATCTCTAAGTATGACAAGATCAGTTGGTGGAGTTGGTTGAGCATCAGCTTCAGTATTTAATTCCTCTTGGGGAATAGTACCAACTGTTGAAGGAAGTTCAACCACTTCCTCTTGAATTTCCTCTTCACTATCTTCAGTAACCTGTGGAGTAGAATGGTTTGATACCTCTTCGGTAAGGTTCAGTCCATCCATAGACTCACAAAGTGGTGGAACCTGCAAAGAGCTTATGGTAGAAATGTCTTTCTCCTTGTATGACATGTGAGATTCATCAAAAGATACATGAACAGATTCTTCAATTTTAAGAGTTGATTTATTATACACCCTATAAGCTTTACTGATCATGGTGTATCCCAGAAACACTCCTTCATCAGCTTTAGCTTGAAATTTTGCTATGTATTTCTTGTCATTATTATAAATGTAACAAATACAACCAAAGATTTTAAAATAATCTACTTTAGGTTTCTTCCCTTTGAGTAATTCATAGGGAGTCTTGCCCTTCAGTTTATGCATTAAACTTCTATTCAACACATAGTTGGAGGTGTTCACTGCCTCTGCCCAAAAGGATAGAGGAAGATGAACATCTAACAACAATGTAGTAGCAGATTCAATAAGGGTTCTATTTTTCCTTTCAGCTACCTCATTTTGTTGAGGAGTTATAGGAGCTGAGAAAGTGTGCCTGATCCCTTCACTTTGACAGAACTCTTTCATAAGAATAGAATCAAACTCTGTCCCATGATCACTTCTGATCAGGGCAATGTGAGTGTTGAACTCACTCTGTATGCATTTGATAAACTCTGTCAAACCCTTAAAGTTATCAGACTTCCTCCTCAGAAAGAACACCCATGTGAATCTAGAGAAGTCATCTACAACTACTAAAGTATAAGATTTCCCTCCTAACCTTTGTACTGTAATGGGTCCAAAGAGATCCATGTGTAACAGATACAAAATCCTAGGTAAATCACTCTTATTAAGTGACTTGAAGCTATTTTTGGTTTGCTTGCCTAATTGATAAGCCCTGCAAAGTCCTTCCTTCTTGTAGGGGCCAGAAGGTAGTCCTCTAACAAGGTTATCCTTGGATAGCCTAGCAATGGTTCTAAGGTTTGTATGTCCTAATCTTTTATGCCATATTTCATTAGGTCTACAAATGGAATTAAACAAGCATATATCTACCTTAGTTGAAAGAAAATCCACAAGATAGATGTTGCCTTTCCTTTTACCTGTAAACACAGTGGTGTTGTCCTCTGATTTGATCTTGCATGAGGATTTGCTGAAAGTCACTTGGTAGTCTTCATCACACAGTTGACTGATGCTGATTAAGTTGTGCTTCAGTCCTTCCACATAAGCTACTTTCTTGAATGTGACTGAGCCAATCTGGACTGCACCATATCCTTTTATTAGTCCAAAGTTTGAATCACCAAATATTACTTTGGGTCCAAGTTTGGCTTTGAAGGAAGTGAAATTCTCCTTGTTTCCTGTCATGTGCTTTGAGCACCCACTATCTCGATACCATTACTGGTTTGATGTTGGATAGGTCTTCACCTGTACATAAAACAATTTATTTGTTTTTGACCCAGTTTACCTTGGGCCTAGGTTGATAACCTTTGAATTCAGAAATAAAAGACATCCCAGGTTGACTCTTATAACCTTCAGGATGATATCTCCTTGGAGTTATTATCCATTCAATATAAGGGTTAACTATTTGGGATGTAGAACCTCTAGGATTGAGCTTTGATTTGACTTTGAAAGAGTTTTCAACAATCTGAGCTCTGTTCGACGATCTCTGAGCTGAGTTCGACGATCTTGGGTCAGATCGTTGAGCTCCGTTCGAAGATCGACCATGTCAGAGTTCAGGGTTCAGAGATCGTCGACTTGAGTTCTACGATTTAGCCTGAGATCGTTGAGCTTCATTCAGCGATCGTCGAGCTCCGTTCGATGATTTCTGTTGAACTCTTGTTTTCTTAGGTAAGTCAGAATTCTTCCTAGCCACCTCCACAACTCACTTACCTTTATCAGAGATAAATTTGATTGGGTTTGTTAAGACTATGGGTTGGCTAGATGAGGCACCCAAGCACAGTGTACTATTGAATCTTGAGTTCACTGTGCTTGTGATGTCCATTAGTTTGATACTTCTCCCATTAAGGGATTCTTCAAACTTCTTGGACTCTGATAGTTCACTTTTCAGTGAAGCTATCTGCTCCCTATAGCATTCCAACTCCTCAGAGAGTTTGAGGTTTTTTGATTTTAAAGTGCTATGTTCAGATAGCTGATTTCTAAGAAAAATGATTTCCTTCTCAGATTTCAATAAATCTAAACATAGTGCTTTAAACTCACACTTGAAGTCCTCAGAATTAAAATCAAAAGAATTTATTACCTGGTCCTCTTCAGATTGAGTCTCTGATTCTGACTCTGACTCTTCTGCATCAGAATTTTGTTGTGAGGTATTGATAGCTATCATGTAGAATTCTTTTTCATCAGCATCATCTTCATCATCACTAGAAATGGATGAAGCTTCAGATTCTATTCCTGTTTCACTCCAAGTTTCAGCAACAAACCCCTTCCTGGTATGTTTATTCTTGCTGGAGGAGGGTTTGTCATTGCTGTTCTTCCTGAAGTCTTTGTCTTTTCTTCTTTCTTTCCTGTCCTTTTTGTCCTTATACTGATTTTCTGTACAGTCAAACACCATGTGGCCTGGTTTCCTGCATCCAAAACAAATAATCTCTTTGTTATTTGATTTGTCATACCTTGGCTTGTCATGCCCTCTGGAAGACTTTTTCTTGAAGTCCTTCCTGGCCATTTTGTAAAACCTTTTGGCCAGTAGGCTTAGCAGCTCTTCATTGCCTGTGACCTTGTCTTCAGGCTGATCTTCAACAGCTTTGAATGCTATTGATTTCTCTTTTCTGACTGCTGGTGAAGCAGCCTTCTGCTCTTCTTCTCTATTCTTGATGAGCAGCTCATAAGACTTGAGTTTGCCCAAGAGAGCTTCAGTTGTGATCTCACTTAGGCTTCTGGCATCTTTGATTGGCCAGATCCTTGAGTCCCAAGTGCTGGGGAAGCACATTAGAATCTTGTCATTGAGTTCAGTCAGTGAGATCTCTTTGTCCAATATTTTCAGTTCATTGACTATGAGACTGAGTCTATTATACATATCAGCAACTGACTCAGTTTCTCCTTTCTTGAAGTTCTCATAATGAGTTATGAGATGTGATCTTCTATCTTTTCTCTCATCAGCAGATCCTGAGACTATCTCAGAAAACTTATCCTATATCTCCTTTGCTAAGTTGCATTCAGCTAGTTTTTGAAATATTTCATCAGACATAGTCTGGGCTAAAATATTCATTGCCTTAGCATCTGCCACTTTCAATTTCTTGATTTCTGCATCTATTCCTGAAGGAGGTGGAACAACACTTGTGCTTGTATTTTCTGGGGGTCTTGGACACACTGTCAAAATAGAATTAAAAATGTCTTCATCAATAGAGTTCATGTACAATCTAATCCTTGCCTTCCAAAGTGCAAACTTAGATAGATTGCACACTGGAGGTCTGGTACTAGCATAATCTTTGTTTTGGGCCATGTTCTATGAAGAAATAAATCTAGTAACAAACTTAAAACAAGCAAATCTAATTAGAGGGTTCTTTGGGTTCAGGTGTTAGCCTATGCATCCACTAAGGTGTGGTATTTTAACCAACCTCCCTCTGATACCAATTGAAAGTGCAGGTTAGATCTGATATACTATAGGGGGTGAATAGAGAATGGTGCTTACTAAAAACTTTTTACAACTCTTGTTGTATTCCTAAGTGAACAGGGAAGCAAAAGAAATAAAGCAAACACAGCAACTATCTAATCACAGAGCACTCACACAACAATCACAGACTACAGCCAGAAAACAAAAGAAAATAGCAACCAGAAGACACAAGGAGCTATAGTGGTTCACTAACCAATCTGGGTACATCCACTCTTCTACCACCCTAGGTAGGAATCCACTACAGGATGAGTTGATCAGGTATCGTAGGCCAATGAGCTTTTGTTAAGGTGCTCAAAAACCAAACCATCAAGTCTTTTGGAAGGAGACTTGCAACCAGAATAATTTTGAAGGGATTTAAAACCCTGTACAGGAATGAGAGATAGGGTGATAGTGTCTTCTCTGTCAACAGTCAGAGAGAAGACTTGTGGATTGATTGTAGCAGATCTTGCTCCCCCTGAGATATTGAATTGGTCAGGAATGCTGGAGCACTGCTTCAGGGTGATAGGCCTTCAATGACCTAGAATGCCTGGACCAGAACTGCTTCAGGAACTTCTTTTGACTGATAAAGTTCTGTTGTCCTTTGAAGTTATCCTGAGAATAGATAGAAGAAGACTCTTGATTGAATTTGGTTGTTCTTCTTCTTCTTGAAAAAGTTCTCTGGTCAAGGCAGATTACAGTCAAGAACTTTAGATTTTAGAATGTTTGTTCTTCTCTGCAACTTTAGAATGTCTATCAGATTGTTTGTTATACTGTAATTCTTGAACTCTTTCACTGCTTAATTATGTTCTCTAACTGTGTGTCTCTTTTTTTTGAGAATCTATTGTCTGCATGTCTATCTCTGACTGAGGAAAATTCAAACTTTTGAATGTCGAGCAGTAATTGCAGTCGGCTTGGAAAGAATCAGCAATCAATGACTTTCCTAACTGTCCCATGAAAAAAAATGGCAGGGAATAATCCATAGTCAATGTGCGTTCTAATGGTAACATTCCGAGAAGATCTGGCATTAAATGTTCAGGAATCAGTGCCAAGAAACAGGATGGGAACCTTGAAGAAAGCCTAATCTGGATTCGTCGAACAAAGAACACAATTCGTCGAGCTGAACTTGTGTTCGTCGAGCTGATCTTGATTTTGTCGACCAGACAATCTTCATTCATCAGATAGACAGTCTTCATTCATCGAGCTGAGAATCAAATTCGTCGAGCTGAGAAAAGTTCTTGACTTAGGCAAAATATCCTGCATCTGCTGAAGAGCTGTGTCGACATAGGTTGGTGTCGACAGATTGATCTTGGTGTCAAGACAAGTCCTCTGGTGTCGACATAAGGTGGTGTCGATTGAAATCCTGGTGTCGACACAAATCATCTGGTGTCGACACAAACCCAAAGTGTCGACACAAATTCTCTGAGTCCAGAAATTGTCGAGTAGAGTTTAGCATTCGTCGACCTGAGAAGCTGTGAACTTGAGGTCCAAGTTCGTCGAGCTCAGAATATAATTCGTCGACCGAAGCTTGAGGCTGGACTTAGAAAAATTTGAAGTTGTCCTGACTTTGGCTTGATTTAGAGACTAAGTCTTCGTCGAGCAGAGAACATAGATCGTCTAGCTCAGCACTAATAATTGTCTCACGATCGTCGAGTGCGGAACTCCTTTCGTCGAGCTGAGTTCGACGAATGTCGAACTCACTTTACTTGGTCTTGAAAACTTGTGAGTCTAGAGCCTCTGAGGGTCTTGTTGAAAGCTGGTCCATCTGGAGTTGAGCCTAAGGACTTAACCTAGACTGTAGGACACAAATTGACCCTGGCTATATATGATTGGTCACATCCTAAGTCAGTGAACCTAGCCCAAATCAACTAGGGATCCAACAGACATAGAGAAATATATCTGTGTCAAAATTAATTAAACCACTATTTTGTCTATAGGATTCTTTTGGATCTAAGTTATAGGGCCTTTGGCTTGAGGTAGGGCAAATTTACACGAGCTGTAGGAGAGTTATACTCTTTGAGTGTAGTGTAACACCCTAAAAAGGGACAGAGGTAACAGGATAAAAAGTAGAACAGATTTCGGCGAACATCGAACAGTGTTCGACGAACGTCGAACAGGGTTCGACGAACGTCGAATAGGGTTCAATGAACAGTGTTCGACGAACGTCGAACAGGGTTCGTCGAACAGGGTTCGATGAACGTCGAACAGGGTTCGACGAATGTCGAACAGGGTTCGTCGAACATGGTTTAACGAACGTCGAACAGGGTTTGACGAATGTAGTTCGACGAATGTCGAACAGAATGCGTCAAACGGGGTTCGGCGAACGTCGAACAGAATGCATCGAACGGGGTTCGGCGAACGTCGAACAGAATGCGTCGAACGGGGTTCGGCGAACGTCGAACAGAATGCGTCGAACGGGGTTCGGCGAACGTCGAACGCCGTTCGGCGAACGTCGAACGCCGTTCGGCGAACGTCGAACGCCGTTCGGCGAACGTCGAACGCCGTTCGGCGAAACGTCGAACGCCGTTCGGCGAAACGTCGAACGCCGTTCGGCGAAACGTCGAACGCCGTTCGGCGAAACGTCGAACGCCGTTCGGCGAAACGTCGAACACCGTTCGGCGAATATGGCTCTATTGTGTTAGCACCCGTTCGACGAACTTAGGATGGTTCGATGAACACCCTCCCGTTCGACGAATTGCATTCGACGACTCAACCCCATTTGACGAATTTTCAAAATAATATATCACCGAAGTGGCGACTCATGTCAGGTGGCTGGTTTGGGGCCAGTGAGCGGTGGTTGACATTTTCAGCTCAAACTTGAGCCATTGCTTTGTTTTGATGAGGCTATCGTGTGGCTGGGGTGAAACCCAAGGCCACTTATGCAGCGGGATGGGATTGAGGAAGTCATTTTTTTCTTTACTCTCTCTTTCTCTTCCTTGCTTCCCAGTTCTGGAGCATAGAACTCTCTACTGGTGCTTTGGTTTGGGTGGAACTTGAAGTTGCTGGAGAAGACCTTGTGACTGGAATCAAGTGCCGAAGCTAGAATTGCAAAGGGGAAAGTGATGCGATCATTTCCATCCTCGTAGAAAAGCTTTGCCATGGCTCCGAAGAAAATTCCACGGGTAATGATCTTCCTAATTGGACATGTGAAGTTCTTATATTGCCATATGCATGGAATCTCACACTAAAAGGTGGAGTGTCAAGGGATTTTTATTGGGTTGATTCATAAAATCCCCAATAAGTGTTGCATATACATCCAAAAATGTGTAGTACGGAATAAGCATGCTGTGTGAAGCCCATCTGGATAGGTTGGTCTGGATTGATGATGCTTTAGTTTGCGCACCAGAGAAGACTCCACGTATAAACGAGTATTTGTGGAGTTGTTGGGTTGTGCCTGTGAAGTGGAGTAATAAGAAGTACTGGAGTGGAGTTCCAGAAAAAATACCCTCGAAATTCATTTGTTGTATGCTATGAAAGTCTAGTGTTTTTGGCACTGCAGGTGGCTACAGGGTTTTCTAGATACTTGATCCAGATATGGTTGGGGCTGGGTACAGAAAGGTGTTCTGTCGCTATTGTCAGGCGATAATGATTATCGTTCGCTATAGATCATAGCTAACCTGTTATTGTGAAAGGCAGTCCTAGGAGGACAGTGTGGCTATTGTGAGTTATGAGCTCTTAAAGGCCGGTGAGCCAAACAGACAAGGGGAAGCCGACGCGCGTCATTCTAGACATTGAACTGGCGATTTGAGCAACAGGCAAAGGTTGAACTGTATCCGCATTATGGTTGTCTAACTTGAGTGCCTAAGTTATTGGCTTTGTTAGGATCACATAATGAGAGTTTTGGGTTGTCCGCCATCTACACCAAAGTCTCCGGCGATGGGCTGTGGAGCATGAATGCTCAATGTTTACCATTGGGTATGGGACTTGAGAACGGTGGTGGGACCCTGGTTTTCCAGTATATCGATAATGTGCCCTGAGTGCACAGAGCGACGGGCCATGCGGTCGACCTTTTTGATATATTGAATTGTGTGTGAGTGCACATTTTGTGATATATCTGCTTGTGAAAGTGCTATGCCTGCAGGGTAGGAATACCACTACCCCGGGAAAGGGGTAGGGTCGTTATAAATTAGTCAGCTGAATGCTGACTGTTGCTTTGTTTACCACCATTGCGGTGGATTGTCCCCATGCTGGTGCAGGAGAGCCGAGCGGGAAATAGCGGGCTGAAGCCCTTCCTGCTGCTTTGCTAGCCCTCGAAGGCCGAAGGAAAAAAGTTTTACTGTTTTCATTTGTGGCCGGCCTGCGTGCCGATGTATATAATCCACACTTATGACGAATAACTGTAAGGCCTTATGACCAAATATTTTGTGTATTTTGTATACATTCCTGTGAGATATATAAATGTGGTTGTCTATATATAATGGACATTCATGGTCGATGTGTTCAGTATTAACCCCTAATGCTTCTACTAGAATGCTCTGAGTTAGAATGCATGTACTAATCTTTGATATTAACATGTAACCCCGCTGTCTGTTTGTGGTATATGGTGTGGGGCCACAGTCGGACCCTTTATTATATGACATGTAATGGATAGAGGTGCTATAATTTGGTATCAGCTTGTCTTGGTCTTCCTCCTTCGAATTAGTGGTCGAATTCTTTTGAGGGGTGGGGAGCATGTGTATGTGTGACCCGTTATAACACAAAAGAACTCAAGAATGTCCACTAAGGAATGCAAATACTCCTATTTGAGGAACCTGCGCGTTCCTACTATGTTGTTGCATTTGCAAAGTTTCTAAAGTGTATCTTTTATACATATAGGTGACTCAATGTGGTGCGGGGCAGTCTGAGACCCAGCGTTCTGATGAGAGTACAACACCTGCTGAGGTGCCTAAACCTCCTCCGTCTGCGGAGACAGTACACTTAGTTGCTAAGGCGTTGTTTACAATGATCCAGACATAACCTACTGGGCAGGCGCAGCCTGCGGTGATGCCTGGACAGGTTGGTGTGAGGCCCATGCCTGATGCGGCTGTTGTAGATCCACATGCAGCAGAAAGACAACTGAAGTAGTTTATGAGCTTCAATCCTCATACGTTTGCAGGGGAAGGAACCCGGACGCAGACCGAGGATTGGCTTGCACGCGTCAAGAGGATTTTGACGGAGATAAGAACTGATAAGGAACAGAAAGTCACCTTTGCCACTTTCCTATTGGAAGGAGAGGCTCGACTTTGGTGGGACTAAATGGAGCTTCACCACTTAGCAGGCAGACAACTAACGGAAGTCTCGATAGAGGAGTTTTTGAGAGTGTTTTTGGCAAAGCACTTGCGATCAGCTCAGCGCATAGCCATGGAAAATGAATTCTTGCGTCTAACTCAGGGAGAAAGTAGTGTTGATACCCACTTACATGTGTTGAATTTTTCGAATCTTGGAGTTAGAAGGGGTTTTATCAACTAAGTCAGTTACAACCAGAAACATATGCAGCAACACGAGTCTTTATTGATTCACAACAAACTTCTTTACAAGGCGAGACATACATGGAGAGACATGATTCACCAAACCAACACAGGGAGAGCAGAGACAGTTACAAAGACAAAACAGACATAAGCCGCGCGGACTCAACCACCAAGCCGCTGATCTATTGCTGTAGAGTCCGCTCATTCCGCCAGGTTGCCAGACCGCAACCCATGCCATGCGGACTACCCCTTATTCCAATGGTTACTCTAGCTGCCGATCTGCAAGCCACCTGACCGCGAGGTCACCTAGCCGCCAGACCGCACAAGCTGTGATGCCGAAATGAACAGTCTGCCTGAAGTAGTTGAATTATTGAACCCTGAACCAAGTTGCCAAAGAAAAGACCGTCAGGTCCCTGTCCGCGACCTGCTGTTTACCGCCTGTTGCTTAACCGCAGAGTCTGCACTATCCCTGACCGCAATTAGAGCCAGGTCTTGGCTTTCCAGCGCTATCCGCACAACCTGCACAACACAACCCGGTCAACTCTATTAAACAGCGCGGACACCTAAAGGCAGTCTACAACAACTATTGTGGGCTCAAGTTACTGTTCACTTACTTCGGTTCTCTTCTTTCCTGATGTGACATGGGTCCTATTTATAGGCACGATGATGTGTGTGGTCACCGCCCTAGTTGATAGGATTACTGCAACATCCCGCAGCAAGACGACTCCGCAGTCCGCGGATACATCCCAGTCCGCTGTGCCTGTGCAGGATAGCCAGTCCGCCATAGCTTCTCCAAGGCAGTACAGAACACCAGTCTGCCTTGTCGCCAAAAGGCCAAGCCAAGACCAAACAGCCGGGCTCTGCAGCAATATTGTCCGCCAATCCGCTGGCATAGCACCAGCCCGCTTATCCCAAGCCCACGACTTCACCACAAGGCAAAAGCCGGACTCAGCGGACACAACGCTTCAGTCCGCTCATCCTGAGCCCACGGCTTTGCCACTAAGGCACCTGCCGGACTCAGCTGGCACTACTCCAGTCTTCTTACATAGTAGACATCTCCAGTCCGTATCTTCTGCAGACTACTCCAATCCGCATGTCCTGCAGACTACTTCAATTCGCATATCCTGAGTCCATACCAGCAAGTTAGCTGTCGGACTCAGCAGACCCAACTATAGTCCACACGCCCTTGAAGAAGCAATCTCCAGTCCACATATCCCCTAAGCTCGCAACCAAGACAATAACACTTCTGCTGAGCTTGGCGGACTGAGAAGCAGTCCGTGCTCCACTGGGCGATCTCTCCGGACAGAGCCAACCAAGTCCACACCAATAGCCATAAGGGCCAGTTCGCACTTACTAGCAGACACTGGATGAAGTCAGCCTACCCGGCGAACTCCGCACCTGTCCGCACTGACTGACGAATTCTACGGCTTCCATTAGCCGCTCCACCAAAGCAAGACCAAGGCTTATGCCAAGCCGGTCTGCCGAGCTCTAGTCCTCCAGTCCGCTTCTTGCTGGACTCTGCGGATAGTGTTTCTATCCGCCTGGTTACCTCCTGGGATCCAACTGCCTGTTGAGCACAAGCCGACCTGTCTAACCGCCACTGTTGTCCACATTATCCGTGCGAACAGGCCACCCAGGCCGCTATAGAACAAACCGTCTACAACATCCCTGCCGACCTAGCTGTCTACTAACCCAGTCTGCGTAGTCCACGCAGATAGGTCCAACTGCTCCATTCACGCACTTTCACTTCATAGATTTCGACACTCCCTCTTGAAGTGAGAAGTGGTGAACAACTCCAGCAACTCCCGTAACCTCGTACCTGGTCCCTCTGATAGCTCCTTCGAGGATATGTCCAAGACATATTCCTCGCCCTACATATCATGGACCATGAGGGAGCCCTCCAACACCTCCCATAAGGAGCCATGCTTCCCTTTGCCTTCTTATTTAGCTTCAACCTACACTATTACATCACAGGAGCATTGCCACCAACCTTGTCACCTTTGAGAGTAATCACCTCATCAGCCTTGGCATCTTCCACCTCCTTGACTCTAGTGGTGTCATCACAGCTAGAAGGTACTCGCTCGACCTGAGGGCTAGCAAGGAAACATGAGACCAAGCACGTCGTGTTCCCTTCGCAATATCGAGTTGGTGGTTTACTGATCCTCTTCGATCTCCGAAGAACCTAATCATGGATAACTGATGATTTGCTTTGCTAACAAGTAATAACTCAATGTGATTTCATTCTACATTCTAATATAACTATGTAGATGGGCTTAAGCTCGATTGAATTAACATTCAGGCAAGTGCACCTATCAATCATAGTACAGGAGAAATCTACATCTCATGTCGTATTCCACAGGGTCGTTTCAACTACTCGTACTCACCCTCCCTTTATTATCATACCTATAAATAAAAGTGATATTTAAACTACATTAACCTAACTATGACCATTTGGATAATTCAGCATTAGAGAAGAAAAAAATGATAAAAGTCATAAAGCTTTTAAGCGATTACATGAACGAACTCATTAATTAGTTCAATTCTAAGTGATCATGAAATGAAAAGACTATTAAATTTGTTGTAATGTAAAGGTTAAATGTTCATCAAATTCTCTCTCGAGTAATTCCAAATCTAAACCTAAGATAGTAAATTTTCTCTCGAATAATTTACAACACTCAAGTTTGCATTAAGTAAAGTACCATTATTACTACATAAATTCATGAATTTTATCTCTAAATTACCATGAATCCTTTTACTCGTGCTCTAATTTTCCAAACAATATATCTCTCGATCATAGAGTTGAAATTTACAAAGAGAATTAACACAACAATATGAATATACAAATATCATTACAAAGAACCAATTTCTTAATCTAGCAATTTGCAAATTATGTAAAGCAAAGAAGTAATTCATAAGGAAGATTAAACTCTTTGTTTGCAATCCTAAACACGAATAAAATACCACAAATTTAACATAAACAAAACGATACATGATTACTAGAATGCTCAAATATAAGTTCATGCAAAATTAAAAGATAATTGAAGATGAATCACCAAGAGAAAAGAGTGATTGAAAGGAATTAATGAATAAATAAAATACATAAACAAATACCTTCAATCCTCCTTCTCTTGGATGCTCCAATTCGGCCTTCAGCAGTTCTCCAATCCCAGAATGATCCAAAAGTCCTTCACAAATTTTTCTACAGGAAATATATAGTCCCTTTGCAAACAAGTCGGACACGGGTTCCAACACAGCCGTGTGTCAGGCCGTGTGGACGGTTCCTAGGCGGTTTCTCCACGAGCAAGCGTGTCTGGTAGTGGGTCCTGTCAGATGACACGGGTATGGACACGGCCGTGTGTTCGGCCGTGTACTTCAGACACTGGTTGGTCGGAAAACGTATTCAAATATGACACGGGTAGGCACACGGGCGTGTTCCCTACCCGTGTGAGTCTCTATCTCCTGCATCCAATTTCTTCAGCTCCAAGCGCATAGGACACGGGTAGGCACACGGCCGTGTGTCTACATGTGCTCCAAATTTTCTTCCTGTCATCAGCCATGTTGACTCCGTGAACTCCTCTGTTTGCTCCCCAGACTTTTAGTTCCACAGGTTAGCATTACTTGCAATAGAAAAATGAAAGAATCAGTAAATAGTTTATTACAAGGAATGCCAAAGATTTCTAAATGCGCTCTTCTATCTATAATACGACAATTTCTTTACTATTATCGTGAAATCACCACAAAAAGGGGTAGGAAATAGTAGACATGATTATAATTATGATAGTAAAAATCCTATCATAATCGTACTCATCAATAACCACCTCCGCTACTTCTCCTGAACTAGCTCCGTTCCCGGGGAAACCCGAAACAATGCCCCCCTTGCTTCCTGAACAAGACACCATCTTACTGGAACCAAAATCATCTGGAGCAACGCTCCCCCTGCTACCTGAACCAGAAATCTCCGCTCTGGAACAAGAACTACTTGGAACATTTCCCCCCTGCTTCTTGAACCAGAAGCCTCCGTCCTCGAGCCAGAAATACTTGGAGCATTGCTCCCCCTGCTTCTCGACCTTGACGCCTTTGCCCTGGAGCTAGAACAACCTGGAGCTCCTGGTGACACAGGGAGCTCCCCTTGTACAACCTTGGGCTCGCGAGAGGCGACCCAGCAAGCGAGAATGGATGACTGGCGAGATGGGAGGAGTCCTACCCACAAGAGGCGAGAGGAATGGGTAGCCCATGGATTAGGGCGAGACCTCTTTCGGCGAGACCTCCTGTTGGGGGCGAGATGGAACACCAGGCGAGACCTCTCTAGGCCTGACGGATCCTTCCCCAATCGTCACATGTAGAAAGAGGAGTCTTTACCTTTTTTCCCCCAAGAGGGGTTTTTACCTTTATGCCTCAGGTATTTTTACATTTTTACCCCCGGAGGTCTGCATATAGCTCTCCAGAACAGCGGAGTTTGGTTGTTCGCAGACCCTGTCCAGGGTGTTTTGGTAATTTCAGATTAACTCAGAAGTGTTATTTGCAGAACAGATTCAGAGGCCTATAAGTAGACCGATAAGGTGCCTGGGAAAAGGGTTGTTGAACCTTTCCACTATCTTCCTCACAGGCACCTAGCTCAGCACTGGCTAGGGAGGGGAAGACTTTTAGTTCTTCCGGGTATGAGGCGGGACCTCCAAGCTGGGCCCCCTCGGTCTGTTTTCAGGTGACTGACTCTCGTCAGGAGGGTAGCACAGGGAGAGTACGTGTGGGCTGCATCCTGTTTCGAACTTTAGGAGGGATCAGAAAGCTGGTTCCAACATTTTTGGTGCAGTGAGCATGGAGATGACGTTGGGGTTGAATTGGGCCGGGACGACCCCAAAGTACTTCAGCACTAGCTTGAATTGGGTCGGGACGAATGGTCTTGATCAGCCCGAAGGGGACCCAGATTGAGCAGGCCTTGAAGATTCATTTCGCAATCACCAACAACCAAGCGGAATATGAGGCGGTCATTGTGGGACTCAGGTTAGCCCGGGAGCTGGGCATACAAGACATTGAGGCCTCGACAGACTCCATGGTGGTGGCAGGCCAGATCAAAGGGGAGTTTGAGGCAAGGGAGCCCACCCTCCAGTTGTATCTAGGAAAGGTCAAGGACATCATAGGGCAGTTCCGAAGCTTCTCAATTCAGCATGTCCCGAGGGAGGAGAACACTCAGGCGGACCAACTCGCCAAGCATGGCCCTCGAGCTGGTGGAACAGTGACGGAACTCTTCAGACCGTCTATAGAGGAAGGGGAACTCATGGAAGTATGCCAGCAGAGGTCGTGGATGGACGCCTTTGAAAGAATACTATTGTCGACCTAAATCACCTAGAGGGGGGTGAATAGGTGGTTTGTGCGTCTTTTGCGGATTAAAAAAAATTAGAGCACAGCACAGAAATATCTACCAATATCACAGACGACACAAGATGTATAGTGGTTCCCCAACCTTGGGTACATCCACTTTCCCTCACCGATCTAGCAATCAACTAGACTCGGCTACTCCACTATCTCGGATCACAAATCGATCCTACCCTCGGAACAAAGTTCCTACAAACTCGATCCACACAAAATGGATCTACACCTTGGAAGATAACACTTCCTACAAACTCGGAGTGAAAACTCCTACACTCGGAGAAGATTTCTCCTACAAGATTAATAAAGTGTTTACAAGAATACAAACAGTAAATCACTCAGATCTGAAAGGATTGGCCAGGATCTTCTTCTTTTTCAACTTTGTTGCACTTTCAGAAATCGGTGAAGAAGTTCTCGGCGTCGATCTGGATCTACTCGCTTTTACAGAAATCAAGAGAGAATACGATCCGTGAAGTCGATCTCGATCTGTAACTCTTCTTCAGAATAAACCTCTGAAAGTAGAAGCTTTGGCCGGAGAAGAAGGCAGCGGCGGCGGCTTCCGTTTCGCGAAAGTCAGAGAGAGGCGGCTGAAGAATATTTCTCGAAAAAGAGATTATAAGAAAGCTTGAGAATACTTAGGGTTTTTCATTTTCTGATAAGACCTTATATAGGAGAGACTAACGGTCATAATCGGTCATAATGATGTACAAGTGGACCAATCATGTCGCGTGATTTGAAAAATCCCATCAGAAAAATGACTTAGAAAATTTTCGGAAATATTTGGCCAACTACCCGAGTAAGTCAATAACTACTCGAGTATATGATGGGAAACATAATTGGGTAAGTATAAACAGACTACTCGAGTATATAGAGATCAACTACTCGAGTATATAGACAGAACTACTCGAGTATGTGGAGAGACCTACTCGAGTATATAGAGGATCTACTCGAGTACTGGAAGAGCTACTCGAGTATATTACATAACCTACTCGAGTACAAGAAGTACTACTCGAGTGGAATACTTAGAAAAATTCTGAAGAGGTCTGCTGGCAACTACTCGAGTAGTTGAACTAAACTACTCGAGAGAAAGTAATCTACTCGAGTAGGTGAAGGTTCTACTCGAGTAAAATACTTAGAAAAATTCTGAAGTAGGGAAATAGCGAGGTACACGGGTGACACAAGAACTACTCGAGTAGGTAAAATGAACTACTCGAGTATGTTTCTATCTACTCGAGTAGGTGAGTATACTTACTCGAGTATATGACTTGGTCTACTCGAGTAGGTGACTTAGCTACTTGAGTATATGACTTGGTCTACTCGAGTACAAGATTCCTTTACACGAGTAACTTATACCCAGACTACTCGAGTAGGTGAAAGCTCTACTCGAGTAAAACACTTAGAGATTTTCTGATGTTGGAAAAACTGATTCTTCTACAGTAGCCAACTTCCAATGCCTTTCCCATGGTCCAATAGCTTGAATATGAAGTGTATCCCAATAGAGAGACCACACATGAGTCAACACCTTGGAATAAGCAATGAGGGATTACATTGCACAGTTCCTGTGTTTGGTGACCCACTGTGGGCTGACATTGGTCTACACTTCCCAGTGAAACTCCTGCAAACATGTAGCTCAAACCAAGCATCAAATACAACTTAATTCATCTTAGTTCCAGGGTGACTTCATCAAATCTGGGTTCATGTGGATGAAATACCCAACAATCTCCCCCTATTTGTTGAAGTCAGAACCCTTTACACTAAGGTGAATTATGGATATAAAAGAAACTAAGTAAAAAATATAAGCAGGTAAGCAAAGGACAGTGAGAAGGATAATTAGACAGTAATGAAGAATTGTATATATATGTAAGTTTCCAAAAACATCAAGTCTACAATCATCATTCCAATTTCTCATCATCTTTTAGGTTTGGGCTTTGGATTGCTGCCTATCCATCTTCTCTTGTTTTCTCCTTAGGTAGCTGAATGGCTTTGGGAAATACTTAGGAGGCCTTGGAGGAGCAGCAGGGTTATTTCTCCCAAATTCTCTGTCATGGATCCTTCTTTTTAGCATGGACTTCTCATATAACTCTCATTCCTGGGAACTGTAGTGAAGGATTCTGTTCTCACTGTGATCCATGACCAACCTGAGGGTGTCCAAGATGAGAGACTTTGAAGTGGGAGACCAGGCTTCAGCATGTTCAGGGGCCTTAGAAGGAGCTGTCCTGCTGGCAGAGGGACCTTCACCATATTTCCTTTTCTTGTGGGTTCTGATCTCTGGAGGATCTTGAAGGAATATATCAGCAGGATCTTCTTCCCAGCCTGGAACATAAGTATCTTGTGGAGCAACTGAGTCTCCAGGCCTGGGAGAGAAGGTGGGTTGTAGAGGAACAGCTGGAGCAGTGACTTCTGGGGCTAGAGGATTGAGATGATGGGGAATGAGGTTTGGGTCTACTGCAAGATCTGGAAAGATCTGATTGTGCATCCAGACAGCAGTGTCATAGGTGTGAAATTTGACACTCTATATTTGGGCAAGCACATCATCATGAATGGTCTTCACATGAGTTTGTCATTCACCTGTCTTCTGAGCATCAGATTTTTCTACCTGTGCTTTGAGTTCTTTTATCAAACCCTCCCCCTTTCTGATTTCAACAGATAGTTTCTCTATGGTGTCATCTTTGAAGGTCCCAACTTCTTCACAGATTGTCATCTTGTTGGCTTCATTCCTCTTGTCTAGCTCAATCTGATTGTTGGCCAGGGTTACACCTTGTTCCATGACATTGCCAATACTAGTGATAGTATGGTCAAGAGCTTTGCCACCAAGTTGGAACAGGTACTTGAGCTTGTCAGTGTTATGCTGAATTTCAGCAAAACCTCTGCTCATCTCAGTCTCAAGAGCAGTGACTTTGTCAGTGACCACCTTTAGAGAGGTGTCAAAGTAGGTTCTCTGTTCTTGAAGAAGAATGGCTATACTTTGCAGTAGATCTGAGGAGGAGGAAACTGTAGCAGGAACTGGGGGAGCAGCAGTAGGGATAGGAAGAGATACCCAGGGAGCTATTTCTTCAATTATCACTGAGCTGAGAGCTCTAGTGGTATGAATGACAGCATCCAGTTCTTCTGTATTATGGGGAATGGGGAAATCAAGATTTCTGAGAGGGGCCTCAGCTGGCTCAGGAGAAGACTCATCAGCAATAAGAATGGTGTCTGACTTATCTGCTGGAGGAGGTGGAGAAGGTGTCGGAGTTCTTGCTGGAGACTGTGCTGGAGACAAGTCCTGGTGATGTTCAGTGGGTGGATCTGGAGGAGATAGAGGAGGAGGGGGAAGCACATCTTCAGTAAGCTCTGCAATCATGGCATCTATGGCAGCAGCTGTGGACAGAAGAGTGTCTGGAGGTACTTGATCTGAGGAAGTGGCTGGGCTCTTTGGAGTATGAGGTAGGGATGGAATCTCTAGTTAAGGAGAGGGTTGCCTGACTGGGCTAGATGGAGCAGGCTCCCCCTCACTTGGTGCACCAGAGGAGCTGGCCACATGATGAGGAGGGGGAGATGGGGTCATGTCCTCTATAACTGGCAATACTGGGATTTCTGAGACCTTTGTAGCTTGGGCAGAGTTCTAGAGCTTGAGATCCCATCTCTGAATTGAAGAGATGGAGACCTTCTTCATGTGGTGAAGTGGAGTCCCTTTGGAGAAGTTGAATACTTCAGGATTGGTTTCATGAAGGAGCAGAGATATAATTCTTGCGTAGTTGGGGGATTTCTTGCTGTCCTTTGTCTTGTCCAAAATTAGCATACCAAATTGAAATTTCTTGCGGCAGACAATGGCTTGCATGATATCGTAGAAGTATGAGGGAATGTCTCTGATGGAGTGAGTCTTACACAGAAGAATTTTGCCAATGATGTCTACCAGAAGTTTTCCTTCAGCATTCATGTCGGACCTCTTAATGTACTGAGCTTCAGGAGAAAGGCCACAGAAAAGTGCTGTTCGGTCAGAATCTTCAGCGTTCAGATCATCTTCTTCATCCACAATAGGTAAGCGGAGAAGTTGAGAGACAGAGGTCTTGGTGAACTGTAGTTTCAAACCCTTAACTGTAGATTTTAGGACTTTGCCATTGCGTCGAACCTTGAGGTTTGTGAAGAATTCTGCAACTGCGGGGAAGAGAACGCGACAGGGTTCTTGGAGTATGAAAGAGAGGCCGGCGGTGTCGAGAAGAATGAGGAGGTTTCGGAAATCGTCGGAGAGCTCTGCAATACCGTCGGTGACGAGTTCGGAGCCGACGCCGATCTTGAGAGAAGTCGCCATGGATGCTATTGACTGGAAGAGTTGAGAGTGAAAGCTTCTGCAACAGCGGCGGAGGCGAGTCGGCAGGGTAGGCGAAGAGACAGGGTACTCGAGAGATAGAAAGATGTCGAGTAGGTTTGATGTTTCGGAATTTCATATATATATATATAACTCTTCAATTTCCGCTAATTAATTTAAATAAAGAGGCGGCATATAGCCTTGGGTGGCGAATAGAATGATTTTGAAAACCTGGGAATCAGAACACGAGAGAGAGAGAGAGGCTACTCGAGTAGGTAAAGGAGCTACTTGAGTAGGTCGACTGGAGTTACTAGAGTATGCGGAGAAAACTACTCGAGTATATAGTGACTTACTCGAGTAGGTGGAAGACTTACTCGAGTAGGTATTGACTTACTCGAGTCGGTGAGAAACTTACTTGAGTAGGTCTTTAGATACTCGAGTAGGTCAGTACACATACTCGAGTGGGTCTTGAGATACTCGAGTAGGTCAGCATGCATACTCGAGTGGGTCCATTCATATACTCGAGTAGGTCTCTAGATACTCGAGTATGTCTCAAGCTTCTCGAGTGAATTTTGATAAAGTTGAGAAGGAATGGATTTTTTGACTAACCCTTTGAAATTACCTGCTTCTTAGTCATTCAGCCTTCTTTAGTCCTCTTTGTTGAGCATCCAAAGCTCTGTCTTGAAGAACGAGAACTTGGTCTCGTCCAGCGGCTTGGTGAAGATATCTGCAACTTGCCTATCTGTAGGCACATATTGGAGATCTATGTCTCCATGCTCCACATGTTCTCGGATGAAGTGATACCTTAGCTCGATATGCTTTGTCCGGCTATGGGATACTGGATTGTTGGCTATTGCAATTGCGCTGGAGGAGTCACAGTATAGGGGAATATACTTGAACTGCATGTTGTAGTCCTCGAACTGATTCTTTATCCATAGCAACTGTGCGCAACAACTGCCTGCAGAGATATACTCTGACTCGGTCGTTGAGATTGCGACACAATTCTACTTCTTGCTACTACAGGAAATTAGCCTTCTTCCGAAGAATTGGCAAGTCCCTGAGGTGCTTTTCCGGTTGTCTTTGCTACCTGCAAAATCTGCATCTGAAAATTCAATTAGTTCGCTGTCATTACTTCTTGGGTACCATAAGCCAAGATTAGGTGTGCCTTTAAGGTATCTCAGGATCTGCTTTGCAGCAGCGTAATGAGATTCCTTAGAGTTCACCTGAAATCTAGCAAAGACACATGTTGAGAACATTATGTCAGGCCTACTAGCAGTAAGGTAGAGCAAGGATCCAATTATGTTTCTGTACTTGGTTTCATCAAAAGGTTTCCCTTTCTCATCCTTGTCCAGAGACATAGTTGAGCCCATTGGAGTCCTCATAGAGGTTGCGTTCTCCATTCTGAATTTCTTGATGAACTCTTTGGTGAATTTGGTCTGTGAGATGAAAATTCCATTTTCAGATTGTTTCACTTGAAGCCTTAAGAAATACTTCAGCTCGCCCATACTGCTCATTTCAAACTTCTCTTGCATAAGTTTTGAGAACTTTTTGCAGAGGTTGTCATCTGTAGAGCCAAATATAATGTCATCGACATAGATTTGCACTAGCAAAATCTTGCCTTTTATTTCCCTAAGAAATAATGTCTTGTCTATCTTTCCCCTTGTGAACTTATTCTCAAGTAGAAAGGTAGACAACATTTCATACCAAGCTCGAGGAGCTTGTTTCAGACCATATAGGGCCTTGTGCAGAAAGTAGACATGATCGGGAAAGTTAGGATCAACGAAACCTGAAGGTTGTTCCACATACACTTCCTCCTTTAAGTTACCATTCAGGAAGGCCGACTTCACGTCCATCTGATAGACGGTGAAGCCTTTGAAGGCAGCATATGCTAAGAACAACCTTATTGCCTCCAGTCTGGCCACTGGAGCATATGTCTGGTCGAAGTCGATTCCTTCTTCTTGACGATAGCCTTTAGCGACGAGTCTGGCCTTCTTCTTTATGATAGTCCCGTCTTCATCCATCTTGTTCCTGAAGACCCATTTTGTTCCAATGATGTTCTTTCCCTTGGGTCTTGGAACCAGCATCCACAAATTGTAGTGCTTGAACTGATTTAGCTCTTCTTTCATTGCCAGTATCCATGATGCGTCTGAGTTTGCTTTCTCAAATTTCTCTGGTTCAACCTGTGAAAGAAAACTCAAATGAAGATTCTCATTAGTTGTACCTCTCCGAGTTCTGACACAATCCCGGGGATCTCCTATGATCTGGTTCATGGGGTGATCTTTCAGATGTCTGAGCTCTAGAGTGCTTGCATCTGGATTATCTGCAAGCACCGGAGTGATTTCTTCATCCTGGATGACTTCTTCGTTTTGATCATCAGCCTCTCCAATAGTGGTGGGAGTGGTGATCTTAATGAACTTCTCGCCTTATTCTTCGGACGGATCATCCAAGCTGGTTTCTTTCAGCTTTACACCTGCATCTTCAATGAGCACACTAGACGGATTGCTTTGTAGAGAGCTCGTCTCATCAAATACAACATGTATCGATTCTTCCACCACCAGGGTTTTTCTATTGAAAATCATGTATGCCTAACTATGGCTACTATATCCTACAAAAATACCTTCAAAGCTCTTTTCGCTGAACTTGGTGGTATAATACTTGCCATTGTTAAGTACGAAGCATTTGCAGCCAAAGATTCTAAAGTAAGAAACTGTTGTTTTCTGCCTTTCAGAAGTTCGTAAGGAGTCTTATTGTGGTCTTTGTTTATGAGTGCTCGATTTTGCACGTGGCATGCAGTGTTGACGGCCTCAGCCCAGAAGTACTCCGGTAGTGAAGCATCACTCAACATGGTCCTGCAGGCCTCTATGAATGTTCTGTTCCTTCTCTCAGCCACTCCATTTTGTTGTGGAGTACGAGGAGAGGAAAACTCATGAAAGATACCTAAGCTTTCACAGAATTCTGTCATGGCCCCAGATTTGAACTCTGTTCCGTTGTCACTTCTGATTTTGACTATGGAGCAGTTGTATTCATTCTGTACTTGCCTGACAAAATTGGTAAAGATATCGAAGGTATCTGACTCGTGTTTCAGAAAAAACACCCACGCAAAGCGTGAGTAGTCATCAACATGTGTCATCAATCGGATGCCACTCAGCCCGATCAACATGAAGTCTCCCTTTGAGATGTTGCTGAAGGAGAAGCCAAGCGTGGAACACCTTCGAGTGTTTGGATCAACTTGCTATGTGCATGTCCCGGATGTTTCAAGGACCAAGCTTGAGGCAAAGGCAAAAAAGCTTGTCTTTGTTGGCTATGATGAGCGGAAGAAGGGATGGAAATGCATGGATCCTGCGACGAATAAGTTTGTTGTTTCAATAGATGTGGTCTTTGACGAACTGACGTCGTATGGAGGTGGGTCGGTTGATCTACCAGAGAGCAAGGTTGATGAAGAGCAGAAGGTGACTGCTGAACTTCTGGAAGAGGAGCTTGCTGTATCACCAGCAGCTCTTGTTGCTTCAAGCTCTGGTGCTGAGGTTTCTGGCTCAGGAAGCAGGGGGAGCATTGCTCAAAGCTTGCCCGAAATTGGAGTTGAGCCTGAAGAAGCAACGGAGGTGGTGAGCAAGGAGCAGACCCTTCGGAGATCAAAGAGAGTTGTGAAGCCACCAGCTCGGTACTGTGATGGGAATGCAGTGAGTTTTGTCTCCTACTTCTTTGCAGGTCCTCTGGATGAGCGAGAGCCTGCAAACTTCAATGAGTCCACTGGAGTCAAGGAGTGGGATGATGTCATGAAGGACGAGATTGCTGCTCTCAAGAAGAATGAAACCTAGGACCTTGTGCCCAAGATTGATGGCATTACTCCAGTGACTTGCAAGTGGGTGTATAAGTTGAAGAAGAAGAATGATGGGAGCATTGATAGATACAAAGCTCGTCTGGTTGCTCGAGGATTCTCACAACAGTATGGAGAAGACTATGAGTAGACATTTAGTCCAGTTGCAAAGATGACTTCGGTTCGGGTGGTGATCGCTTTGGCTGCTTGCAAGGGATGGAGGATGTGACAGCTTGATGTGAAGAATGTTTTTCTTTACGGAGAAATTGATAAGGACATCTTCATGAATCAACCACTTGGTTTTGTTTCTAAAGTTCATCTGGACTATGTCTGCAAGCTCAGGAAGGCTCTCTACGGGTTGAAGCAAACTCCTAGAGCTTGGTATGGGAAGATAGCAGAATATCTTCAATTCTACGATTATTTTGCTTCCAACTTGGATTCTAGCTTGTTCATCAAGAAGAAGGGGGAGCTGCAAGTCTTGATCCTGTTGTATGTTGATGATATGATCATCACAGGGAATTCAGAGGAGGAGGTGGCTAGGCTCAGGGCTGAGCTAGCTATTCGCTTTGAGATAAAAGACTTGTGAGAGCTTCATCACTTTCTTGGTCTTGAAGTGGAGAGGAAGGAGAACGGGATACTCATTTGCCATAAAGGATATGCGGATCGCATTGTGAATCGATTCGGTATGGGCGAATGGAAGAGTTGCTCTACTCCACTTGATCTTGGTCTGAAGCTTCGACGAGATGAAGGAAGGATTCTTTCTGATCCCTATGATCTGGTTCATGGGGTGATCTTTCAGATGTCTGAGCTCTAGAGTGCTTGCATCTGGATTATCTGCAAGCACCGGAGTGATTTCTTCATCCTGGATGACTTCTTCGTTTTGATCATCAGCCTCTCCAATAGTGGTGGGAGTGGTGATCTTAATGAACTTCTCGCCTTATTCTTCGGACGGATCATCCAAGCTGGTTTCTTTCAGCTTTACACCTGCATCTTCAATGAGCACACTAGACGGATTGCTTTGTAGAGAGCTCGTCTCATCAAATACAACATGTATCGATTCTTCCACCACCAGGGTTTTTCTATTGAAAATCATGTATGCCTAACTATGGCTACTATATCCTACAAAAATACCTTCAAAGCTCTTTTCGCTGAACTTGGTGGTATAATACTTGCCATTGTTAAGTACGAAGCATTTGCAGCCAAAGATTCTAAAGTAAGAAACTGTTGTTTTCTGCCTTTCAGAAGTTCGTAAGGAGTCTTATTGTGGTCTTTGTTTATGAGTGCTCGATTTTGCACGTGGCATGCAGTGTTGACGGCCTCAGCCCAGAAGTACTCCGGTAGTGAAGCATCACTCAACATGGTCCTGCAGGCCTCTATGAATGTTCTGTTCCTTCTCTCAGCCACTCCATTTTGTTGTGGAGTACGAGGAGAGGAAAACTCATGAAAGATACCTAAGCTTTCACAGAATTCTGTCATGGCCCCAGATTTGAACTCTGTTCCGTTGTCACTTCTGATTTTGACTATGGAGCAGTTGTATTCATTCTGTACTTGCCTGACAAAATTGGTAAAGATATCGAAGGTATCTGACTCGTGTTTCAGAAAAAACACCCACGCAAAGCGTGAGTAGTCATCAACAATTACCAATGTATATTGAGAACATTATGTCAGGCCTACTAGCAGTAAGGTAGAGCAAGGATCCAATTATGTTTCTGTACTTGGTTTCATCAAAAGGTTTCCCTTTCTCATCCTTGTCCAGAGACATAGTTGAGCCCATTGGAGTCCTCATAGAGGTTGCGTTCTCCATTCTGAATTTCTTGATGAACTCTTTGGTGAATTTGGTCTGTGAGATGAAAATTCCATTTTCAGATTGTTTCACTTGAAGCCTTAAGAAATACTTCAGCTCGCCCATACTGCTCATTTCAAACTTCTCTTGCATAAGTTTTGAGAACTTTTTGCAGAGGTTGTCATCTGTAGAGCCAAATATAATGTCATCGACATAGATTTGCACTAGCAAAATCTTGCCTTTTATTTCCCTAAGAAATAATGTCTTGTCTATCTTTCCCCTTGTGAACTTATTCTCAAGTAGAAAGGTAGACAACGTTTCATACCAAGCTCGAGGAGCTTGTTTCAGACCATATAGGGCCTTGTGCAGAAAGTAGACATGATCGGGAAAGTTAGGATCAACGAAACCTGAAGGTTGTTCCACATACACTTCCTCCTTTAAGTTACCATTCAGGAAGGCCGACTTCACGTCCATCTGATAGACGGTGAAGCCTTTGAAGGCAGCATATGCTAAGAACAACCTTATTGCCTCCAGTCTGGCCACTGGAGCATATGTCTGGTCGAAGTCGATTCCTTCTTCTTGACGATAGCCTTTAGCGACGAGTCTGGCCTTCTTCTTTATGATAGTCCCGTCTTCATCCATCTTGTTCCTGAAGACCCATTTTGTTCCAATGATGTTCTTTCCCTTGGGTCTTGGAACCAGCATCCACAAATTGTAGTGCTTGAACTGATTTAGCTCTTCTTTCATTGCCAGTATCCATGATGCGTCTGAGTTTGCTTCCTCAAATTTCTCTGGTTCAACCTGTGAAAGAAAACTCAAATGAAGATTCTCATTAGTTGTACCTCTCCGAGTTCTGACACAATCCCGGGGATCTCCTATGATCTGGTTCATGGGGTGATCTTTCAGATGTCTGAGCTCTAGAGTGCTTGCATCTGGATTATCTGCAAGCACCGGAGTGATTTCTTCATCCTGGATGACTTCTTCGTTTTGATCATCAGCCTCTCCAATAGTGGTGGGAGTGGTGATCTTAATGAACTTCTCGCCTTATTCTTCGGACGGATCATCCAAGCTGGTTTCTTTCAGCTTTACACCTGCATCTTCAATGAGCACACTAGACGGATTGCTTTGTAGAGAGCTCGTCTCATCAAATACAACATGTATCGATTCTTCCACCACCAGGGTTTTTCTATTGAAAATCATGTATGCCTAACTATGGCTACTATATCCTACAAAAATACCTTCAAAGCTCTTTTCGCTGAACTTGGTGGTATAATACTTGCCATTGTTAAGTACGAAGCATTTGCAGCCAAAGATTCTAAAGTAAGAAACTGTTGTTTTCTGCCTTTCAGAAGTTCGTAAGGAGTCTTATTGTGGTCTTTGTTTATGAGTGCTCGATTTTGCACGTGGCATGCAGTGTTGACGGCCTCAGCCCAGAAGTACTCCGGTAGTGAAGCATCACTCAACATGGTCCTGCAGGCCTCTATGAATGTTCTGTTCCTTCTCTCAGCCACTCCATTTTGTTGTGGAGTACGAGGAGAGGAAAACTCATGAAAGATACCTAAGCTTTCACAGAATTCTGTCATGGCCCCAGATTTGAACTCTGTTCCGTTGTCACTTCTGATTTTGACTATGGAGCAGTTGTATTCATTCTGTACTTGCCTGACAAAATTGGTAAAGATATCGAAGGTATCTGACTCGTGTTTCAGAAAAAACACCCACGCAAAGCGTGAGTAGTCATCAACAATTACCAATGTATATTCCTTGCCTCCCAAACTTCTAATCTGCAGTGGACCAAACAAGTCCATGTGCAATAGATGGAGATATCTGTTAGAGTCTTTGCCAACAGTGCTTTTAAATGTAGCCCTTGTTTGCTTGCCTTTTACGCATGCATGACAAGGTCTGTCTTTGACGCATTTGACATTTGGGGCATCACGTACCAAGTTCATTGAAAATAATTTATTAATTGTTTTGAAATTAATATGTGCTAGTCTCTTGTTCCATTGGTCACCAAGGGACGCACTATCTTTTGCCAAAATCCACACTGGTGTGGAGGAATCTATACAGATGAAATTTAAACAGAAAATATTCCTGCTTCGAGTGCCGGATAGAATCGTTTCCATATTGTCAATGGATTTTATCAAGCACTTATCAGCATGGAACTCAACAATGTATCCTTTATCGCAGAGTTGGCTTATGCTAATGAGATTGTGTTCCAATCCTTCAACATAGGCCACATCCGAGAAGGATACATTGCCGTTAGAATCACACCATAGCCTCTAGTAATTCCACGGTCTGAACCTCCAAAGATGACCTTTGGTCCGTTCACGACTGGAGTAAAGTTCTGAATGAGGCTTCTTGTCCCGGTCATATGCCGAGAGCATCCGCTGTCCAAGTACCAGATAAGCATTTTGTTGGCCTTTGGACATCCCTGCAATCACAGTCAATTCGCCTTAGGAACCCAAACACGTTTGGGTCCTTGGTCTCGGGTTAGAGTGCTCCCCCTACGAGTGTTGGCATTATGAGCGGTCTTTCTCATATTGCTGACATGAGGGGTTGCAGCATTTCTGGAATTGAACCAGCAATCTATGGCAAAGTGACCAACCTTGCCACAGCACCAACAGTCAAATCTGCTGTACCTTTGCCTCAAGATCTCCTGCTTGACCTTTTGGAACTTTGGTCTAGCAGGGGTAGTACTCTTAGAGGAAGATGCCTCATGATGATGGCAATCACATGGCTTCTTCTCCTTTATGGGCTTCTCTACAACAGGCTTTGTCTTTGGTGCGTTCTTGAAGTTATGCCCATGATTGAAAGGGCCATAGCTCTAAAGAACAACTTCTTTATAAGGTGCCTTGAAGACACTTTCGCCAAAGTTTCGGGGTCGAGCCCATCCTTGATAGCAGGACTTTGGCTCTACATAAGTAGGCCTAGCAAAGTGCCCGTATGAGGAGTCAAAATCAAATTCATTTGTTGGAAAGATAACCTTTCTGAATGTGGTTTGATTTTGAGGGGCTTTTCCCTTTTTCTCGGCTGAGGCCTTTTTGGCGGCCTTATTTTTCCGTTGAATCTTGTTTCTCCTGGAGGATTTACTAGGAGCTTTTTCATGGCCTAATCCAGCTCCCTTGGCCTTTGTTGAGAATTCAGCAACGAATGGAAGAACTGTTTTGGGCTTCGAGAAACTCTCAACAAGTTTCCTTTTAGCCGCAAGTTCGGCTTCCAATCCTTTGATGATCTTCTCCTTCAGGTCAAGGTGCTCAAGAGCCTTGTTGTATTCTTCAATAGCATTATTGAAGTTTTCTTCGAGGGAGTCAGTCTTTGCGACTTTCTCTCTCAAGTTGCTCTCTTCGGCTTTTAGAGATTTGATCTCTTTAGCCTGAGTCTTCACGACTCGATGACATTTGTCGTAAGCCATGATTAACTCTTTGTACTGTTCCATTAGTTCTGACTCATCGTCAGAAGAGCTACCCTCGCAATCATGGTCAGAGACTTCAGAATCTGAAAGAGGGGTATGAGAATTTACGTTCCAGTGAACTGGGGCTCTTGTTCATCATCTGTTTGAGCTATTAGCCCAAAGTAAGCTTCTTCTTCTTCGCTTGACTCAGATGAGTCGGAGTCGCTCAGAGTCTTGCTCCTTTTGGCTATGAGGCTCTTCTCCTTCCTCTTCTTGTTGTATGAGGATTTCTTTTCTTCTCTTCTACCACCCTCCTTCTTCTTGTTAGGGCAGTCAGCAATGACGTGACCTAGCTTATTACAGCAATAACAAATGATGTCAGTTGAAGTGTATTTGTTCTGTTTAGAGTTATACCTGTCATGGCTGCTTGAGCCTTTTCTTTATCGATCATCATCGCGCCGCGATCTTCTGTGTGAGGCATCCTTGCCTTTCCATTGTTTCTTTTTATTTAGAAACTTCTTGAATTGCCTTGAGAGCAAGGAGAACTCTCTTTCAGATAGTTCAGAGCCTAAGGTGTTGGGCTCTTATGTTTCTTCTTCTTCATCAACTTCTGGAGCTGGAGCGGGGGAGGCAGCCTTAGCCTTTCTGGAGGTGTCTGCCTTTAGAGTGACAGATTTCTCCTTTAGAGCAGACCTGCCCTTCTCTTCTTTAGCTTTTCTTGTATTGATTTGGAGTTCATAGGACATAAGCTTTCCGAAGAGATTTTGCGGGTTCGTTTCAGCTAGCTTCCTGAACTCCCTGATGGCACATACTTTGTTATCCCATTCCTTGGTTAGGGATCGCAAGAATTTGTCGTTCAGTTCTCCGTTTGTGAAGACACGGCCATACACCCTTAGGCCATTTACAATCTTGAAGAAGTTCTCAAAGGTGTCGGCAATTGTTTCTTTGTTCCCTTGTCGGAAAGCTTCATATTTTTGATTGAGAAGGGATCTCCGATCATCCCTTACTTCTTCAGTCCCTTCCATCAAGGTGACTAAGGAGTGCCACATCTCCTTAGCTGATTGACAGTGAATCAAATTCTGCAGCATCGAGTCATCGACTGCACTTGCTATGATGTTCTTAGCTTTCTTGTCGAGAGAGACAAGTGCAATCTCGTCTTTGTCGAGATCCATTAGCTTTTTGGGTACTTTCTTGGTAGGGTCGATAGTGGACATAGTCATGGGAACGTAAGGACCTTCTTCAACGATCATGAAGATCCTTGGATCCACAGCTTCCATGAAAACTTTTATCCTTTCTTTCCACATGGGAAAGTTGTTTTTGTTGCACAGAGGAAGCTTGGCGAAATCTTTGCTATTGTCCATTATATGGTAGAATCTTGTAGACAACAGATCTGGATCTGATCAAGGTGTTACCCTTTTGACGATCAACCTCCCTCTGATACCAATTGAAAGAATACTGTTGTCGACCTAAATCACCTAGAGGGGGGTGAATAGGTGGTTTGTGCGTCTTTTGCGGAATAAAAAAAATTAGAGCACAACACAGAAATATCTACCAATATCACAGACGACACAAGATGTATAGTGGTTCCCCAACCTTGGGTACATCCACTTTCCCTCACCGATCTAGCAATCAACTA
This sequence comes from Platanthera guangdongensis, assembly GCA_039583875.1. Lineage (NCBI taxonomy): Eukaryota > Viridiplantae > Streptophyta > Magnoliopsida > Asparagales > Orchidaceae > Platanthera > Platanthera guangdongensis. The sequence continues at coordinate 253,630,648 of CM077153.1, read as the reverse complement.
GACTCGGCTACTCCACTATCTCGGATCACAAATCGATCCTACCCTCGGAACAAAGTTCCTACAAACTCGATCCACACAAAACGGATCTACACCTCGGAAGATAACACTTCCTACAAACTCAGAGTGAAAACTCCTACACTCGGAGAAGATTTCTCCTACAAGATTAATAAAGTGTTTACAAGAATACAAACAGTAAATCACTCAGATCTGAAAGGATTGGCCAGGATCTTCTTCTTTTTCAACTTTGTTGCACTTTCAGAAATCGGTGAAGAAGTTCTCGGCCTCGATCTGAATCTACTCGCTTTTACAGAAATCGAGAGAGAATACGATCCGTGAAGTCGATCTCGATCTGTAACTCTTCTTCAGAATAAACCTCTGAAAGTAGAAGCTTTGGCCGGAGAAGAATGCAGCGGCGGCGGCTTCCATTTCGCGAAAGTCAGAGAGAGGCGGCTGAAGAATATTTCTCGAAAAAGAGATTACAAGAAAGCTTGAGAATACTAAGGGTTTGTCATTTTCTGATAAGACCTTATATAGGAGAGACTAACGGTCATAATCGGTCATAATGATGTACACGTGGACCAATCATGTCGCTTGATTTGAAAAATCCCATCAGAAAAATGACTTAGAAAATTTTCGGAAATATTTGGCCAACTACCCGAGTAAGTCAATAACTACTCGAGTAGTTGAATAACTACTCGAGTATATGATGGGAAACATACTCAGGTAAGTATAAACAAACTACTCGAGTATATAGAGATCAACTACTCGAGTATATAGACAGAACTACTCGAGTATGTGGAGAGACCTACTCGAGTACTGGAAGAGCTACTCGAGTATATTACATAACCTACTCGAGTACAAGAAGTACTACTCGAGTGGAATACTTAGAAAAATTCTGAAGAGGTCTGCTGGCTACTACTCGAGTAGTTGAACTAAACTACTTGAGAGAAAGTAATCTACTCGAGTAGGTGAAGGTTCTACTCGAGTAAAAGACTTAGAAAAATTCTGGAGTAGGGAAATAGCGAGGTACACGGGTGACACAAGAACTACTAGAGTAGGTAAAATGAACTACTCGAGTATGTTTCTATCTACTCGAGTAGGTGAGTATTCTTACTCGAGTATATGACTTGGTCTACTCGAGTAGGTGACTTAGCTACTCGAGTATATGACTTGGTCTACTCGAGTACAAGATTCCTTTACTCGAGTAACTGATACCCAAACTACTCGAGTAGGTGAAAGCTCTACTCGAGTAAAACACTTAGAGATTTTCTGATGTTGGAAAAATTGATTCTTCTACAGTAGCCAACTTCCAATGCCTTTCCCATGGTCCAATAGCTTGAATATGAAGTGTATCCCAATAGAGAGACCACACATGAGTCAACACCTTGGAATAAGCAATGAGGGATTACATTGCACAGTTCCTGTGTTTGGTGACCCACTGTGGGCTGACATTTGTCTACACTTCCCAGTGAAACTCCTGCAAACATGTAGCTCAAACCAAGCATCAAATACAACTTAATTCATCTTAGTTCCAGGGTGACTTCATTAAATCTGGGTTCATGTGGATGAAATACCCAACACCCTTTATCACCTTTTTGGCATCAGGACAGTTACCCGCGATGGAACTCAACAAGAAGCATACCAGATACAAATCGGCGTACTACCTGCTGAAGGATGGAGTTTTATATCGCAAGACCTTGTCGGGTCTGCTGGCTAGATGTGTGTCAGAGGAGGAGGTTCCCAAGGTTCTGCAAGAGATTCACTCGGGAGAATGTGGAAGTCACCCGGGGAGCCGGACTTTAGAAGGAAGGGTGCTGAGGCAGGGTACTTTTGGCCTACCCTCAGGAGAGATGCGGAGGAATTCGCGAAAAAGTGTCAAAAATGCCACGAATTCGCCACCCTTCAGCTCCTTCCGGCCCAGAGGTTGCGGACCATCACAGCTCCCTGGTCATTCGGTATATGGGGACTAGATCTGGTGGGCCCCTTTCCCCAAGCGAGTGGCCAAAGGAAATTCCTGTTAGTCATGGTGGACTACTTTTCGAAGTGGCTGCAGGTGAAGGCGTTGGCTAAGGTAACCTTGCAGGTGGTCAAGAATTTCGTATGGGGGGAGATCATCTGCCGGCATGGGTTGCCCCTAGCCATTGTGACAGATAACAGACCACAATATGCAAGCAGAGAATTCGTGGATTTCTGCATTCGTTAGGGAGTAGATCTCCGCTTTGCCTCTTTTCATCATCCACCGAGTAATGGACAGGTCGAAGCGGCTAATAAGGTCATTGTTAATCTATTGAAGAAAAAAGTGGAGTATTTGAGAGGAAGCTGGGTGGAGCAGCTACCTTCAGTACTGTGGGCCTTGAGGACCACACCAAACACAGCCACGGGGGAAACCCCATTTATGCTCTCTCATGGCTCAAAGGCTGTCATACCTATCGAGTTTGAGGTCACATCACCGGGAGTAGCAGTTGCAAGGGAAGGAGCCGAAGGATGGAGAGCAGAGAACGAAGAAGAACAGAGACTCTCATTGGATCTCGTGGAGGAGCTCCGGGATTTGGCGATGGTCCGGCAGGAGGAGGTCAAGCGCCGGATGGCGAGGTACTTCGACAAGCATATAAGGATCAAACAGTTTGAGAAAGGAGATTTGGTCCTGAAAAAGGTAGACTCGGCGGGTAGAGGGGCCTCCGTAGGGAAGCTTAACCCCAATTGGGAGGGTCCTTTTGTAGTAAAAGAAGTCTTAAGGTCAGGAGGGTACCACCTCCAGGATGTGGACGGGGTATCCCTCGAGCGAGCCCGGAGTGGTGATGATTTGAAGAGATTTTACCCGTAGCACTCTATCCATCGCACCTTTTTATTATTATTGTACAATGCTTATCATTCTGATGTGCTCTTTTGATGCAATGAAAGTGTGGGTGACCTTTGTAAGGCACCGGGGGCGAGATGATTTGTAGAGGCAACCCAAAGCAGACCCGCTGACCAGGCTCCCATCAAGCTGGCAGGGCTGTAGGCTCACTCGGTGGTTGGAGGAGTTTTGGAGAGGAGACCCTGAGCAGACCAGCTAACCAGGCTCCCATCAAGCTGGCAGGGCTGTAGGCTCACTCGGTGGTTGGAGGAGTTTTGGAGAGGAGACCCTGAGCAGACCAGCTGACCAGGCTCCCATCAAGCTGGTAGGGCTGTAGGCTCACTCGGTGGTTGGAGGTGTTGTGGAGAGGAGACCCCAAGCAGACCCGCTGACCAGGCTCCCATCAAGCTGGCAGGGCTGTAGGCTCACTCGTTGGTTGGAGGAGTTTTGGAGAGGAGACCCCGAGTAGACCCGCTGACCAGGCTCCCATCTAGCTGGCAGGGCTGTAGGCTCACTCGGTGGTTGGAGGTGTTGAGGAGAGGAGACCCCGAGCAGACCCGCTGACCAGGCTCCCATCAAGCTGGCAGGGCTGTAGGCTCACTCGGTGGTTGGAGGTGTTGAGGAGAGGAGACCCCGAGCAGACCCGCTGACCAGGCTCCCATCTAGCTGGCAGGGCTGTAGGCTCATGAGGGGACAAGTCTAAGGGTAAGAATTCGTGTGGGGAAAGATCCATGCCCATTATAAGGTTGATAGAATGACCCTAAAACATAGAGGGGCAAGGAATCGGGCCAGGGAAGAAGGTCCCTGGCCAGCACTCGCAATAGGTGGCCTCGCGCCTGGCGGGAGGATCTTCCTTATTCCAGGCACAAGTGAGCCTTAGAAGGCGGAACCGGCCGGGCGAGACGGTCGGTCCCCCGGGATTCCGGCGCGGGATAATCTTGCGGCGAGGCGAGCGCTAACAGTGGGCGATAATTAAGATAGGGGCGAAAAGCGATAAAAATTGCCTCGCGCTGGCTATTAAGCGAGATGGCAGACGATAAAAGCAGCAATTAAACAACGTCCAAAAAACAGTCTCATGCCTTTGGCTAGCAGTTAAGCGAGATGGCAGAAGATCAAGGCGGCAATTAAAATAGCATCTAAAAAGTTTCCTCTGACCAACTATTACACAAGACGCCCAAAGAGGGAAGCGACAATTAGTATATAAAAAGTTTTAAACAAAATATCCATAAAGTGGGAATACCTCGCTCTCCTTTTTTCAAGGAAGTGTACCAGAACCACAAGTAATAGACAAAAGAAGGTGGGGAAGAGAAGTCACTGCAGTAGATGGTACGCTACTCACTGTCAGAGGAAGAGCTGTCGTCCGACTCGCCGTATAAGCGGGGGACCAGGTCGCGGACAGTCACCGTCTCTACGTCCTCGCGCACCACTCCCAACTCCTTCATCATCTTGAGGACAACCTCCGCCGTGTTGATATTTGAGTCCCGGCAGATGGCGTCCACCTCATCTACAGAATAGTGGGAAGGAACGGGAAATTGATCCAGTGGGGGTGTCGCGCTTCTCCGGAGGCGGAGATTTTCGTCTTTCAACTTCTTGTTCTCCCCCTCCAGCTCCTCAATACGCGAGCGCATCCTGTTGGCCGTCTCGGTATCCTGCAGGAGGAGGGCAAGTGAGGGACTATAAGAAGCAAGAGAGACTAGCAAAGCAACAGTAAGGAAACTTACCACGCCACCCTTGCTCTGCGCAAGGAGGTTGTCGGCAGCAAGAAACCGCTTCTCCAGATCAAGGGACTTTTCGCGCTCCGCGGCGAGACCGGCCTCCGCCTCCTTCCATTTCCTGTTGTTGAAAACGAGGCGGCGCGAGACCCGGTGCGCGAGCTCCAGGGAGCGAAACTGAGAGTGGGCACTTTTTATAATGAGGTCTCGCGATGCCTCGTTATCTTTTGGCTCGGAGCCAAGGCCGCCATACAGCCCAAACCCTAAGGAGAAGGCATGACTGGTGGGGGTGTCCTGTTCCTTCCAGAAAGGGAGAAGGGTAGACACTAACACACAGTTGGAGTCTTGGTCCCATATGAGAACTGGCTCGCCGGCGTCATCGTCCGTCACAGGCCGCATATTATAATTAGGGTGTGAGGCGGGAGTCGGGCGGCTGGACGAGCCAGTCTCGCCGGGAGGGGGATGAGAGGGCTGAACATGGCCGTGGGCAGCTGGCTCTGAATAGACCGTCTCGCGAGCGGGCGAGACGAGTCGTCGCGGAGCCGAGGGAGACGATAGAGTGATGGGGGATAGGGACCCCGCTGGCTCTTCTCTTTCCTTTGCAGATTTTTCCTTCTTGAAGGACACAGACTTTCTCTTCTTCTTTGGGCTGAGGCGAGAAGTATCCTCGCCCGCAGGCCTCTTCTTGGTGGCAGGTGTCAACGTGTCTTTCGCAGCCTCCGTCGCCATACTCCCCAAAGCGAGAGCTCGATTACTTTGATAGGGGGGATGGACGGGGACGGTCCTCTCTCCTAGATAAGATGACAGTCAGCGGGGAGTAAGAATTTACAAGGATAAAGAGGGAAATAGAAGCGTACCTTCGCCGGGGAATACGGTGGGGAGCGAGTCGAGGTCTCGCTGAAGGTATTGGACTTCGAAGTTCTTCCCTGCGAAGAAATCGCACAGGTCTTTCTCGGCACCCCCCACCTTGAGGGTGTCATAATAGCATTCGGTAGGAGATACGGGGGCGAGAGGGATACCTCCCAGATCCCCGCGGATGAAGACGAACCGCGTTAGCCAGTGGTGGTTCTTGTTCGAAGTCTCGCACACTTTAAGGCCTTGGACTGTGAAGTAATATATGTCGTCGTCCTTGGCGTGGTAGAGAAACAGCTTGCGGAAGACAGTCAGACTAAACTCAATACGCTCTCGCCGCAGGTAGCAGGCGAAAGAGATCAGCATGGACATGGCATTGGGGTTGAATTGGGCCGGGATGACCCCAAAGTACTTCAGCACTAGCTTGACCTCCGGCCAGAGGGGAAGCCGCATCCCCTCCTCGAAGTGCGAGACGGGAAAAGCCAGCTCATTGGGGTAGAAGGTGTTGATGCATTCGCCAGCCTTGGGCGGCGAGACAGATAGCTGTCAAAGAGTTACTCGCTGGCGAAACGAGCGTGGTCTTCCTCTGGCAGTCTGCCGAGAGGGAAGTCATGGTCCACGAAGAGCTTCCCGCAACGGCTGCGCCCCTCGCCCTCTTCAATCCTTTTCTTTCCCATGACTGGCGAGAAAGCATCAAAAGAGAGAGAGGACGGTTCAGAGAGAGACGCGAGATGGCGAAGGGGAGACGGGAACCGGGATCAAAGAAACGGCTTAGTAAAATAAGGCAGAGGGGTCGGGGTTGGAGATATTTATAAGGGATAGGGGAAAGAGGCGGGAAACTCAGGTGGCGGGAAATGAGAGGACACCCCGACGTTTCGTTTTTCCTCTCTCTCTCTCTCACTCTCCCTATCTCACTCTCTCTAGAATTCAAGAGGCGGGGGCGCCGCAACATTCTTTTCGAGGCAAGCCATCATTACAGGACTAATAAAATAATAGCTAATCATGACAATAATGAAAAGATAGCGTGATACGACCAGTGCATTACCAAAGTTTAAAACAGATCGTCCCGCAGAAGGGAACGTCTCGCCCAAATAAGTTTATACAACATATCAGTAATCAAGCAACGAAATTGAGGAAACAAGATCTAGAGAAGGCGAGACGGGACTGCGACAGTTTAGTTCCACACCCACTGCCAGCGACCATCTTTACCTCCCGCGCATGGAGGGTGGCCAGGAAGGTGAAAGGCGCGAGCAGAGATCATGCCGCGGTGCGCAAGACAGAGATGTTCGTCCATCTCGTTTAAGATGGCCTGGGGGTCGGTCCCTTCTAGCACCCCGTCCGCTTCCATCCTGGCGGAAAGGCGGTGATAATCTGCTTCAATCCACTCCATGCGCCGGTCGGAGGCTTGCTTCTCCAGCTCCATCTCGCGGATTATGTGCGTATATTTACGAAACATCCTGGCTGTCCTCCGCTTCAATTCCAGGGGGTCCATGGGATCACCCAAGTAGTCCTCGATCTCACCAGGATGAGGAAGAGGCGAGAGGGGGGAGACACGGGATCTTCTTCAGTATCGGAATCAAAGTGGACGCCTGCAGAAATAGCGAGAGGTCACAAGCAAGGATGAGCCCGCGCGAGTTAGATAAAAGAAGGCGAATCAACAGAGAGGCGAGAAGGGAAGAGATCTTACTGGGGATGCGAGTGTTCCCCACAACTCGCGAGAGGTTTTCTCTCCGCGAGGGGGGTGGAGAGGCCGCCTTGGGCGAGTCAGTGCGTTGAGGAACTTGGCTTACATTATCGGGAGGATTGGCAGACACCGACGAATCAGCAAAACTTCCCTGAAAAAGCGTAGTCAGCAGTCGAAACTGGAGAAGGGAAAGGATAATGTGATTACCTGCTTCTCTCCGGAAGAATCGAATGGGTTGTCTATCGGAGGGGCAGAGGAGGTTGCGCCCGCCGAGAGAGGTGGGCAGGCGGCTTTTGTCCTTTTTAGGCGAGAGGGCGGAGAGGTTAAGGGGGGAGTACGCCCCAGATTCGGGAAAAGGGCATCCGTGTTGGATTTGTTTCGCCTTCGCACAATCGTAAGGCGCTCGCGGAAACTTTGACTATGAGACATTCCGAAAGAAGAAGAGATGAAGGCTAAAGAGTTCCAAATGAAGGCTTTCTTCTCATATTTATTGGCCCCGTAGGGGGGGGGACCCACCAAAGATTCTCATAAAGGAATCCTAGCATCGCGAGCCACGGTTGAACTATCTTTCCGAGGTTAGGGCAACCTCAAAAAGAGCGGGCATTGTGTACAACCTTGGGCTCGCGAGAGGCGACCCAGCAAGCGAGAAAGGATGACTGGCGAGATTGGAGGAGGCCTACCCACAAGAGGCTAGAGGAATGGGTAGCCCACGTGAAAGTGCAGCTAGATCTGATATACTCTAGAGGGGGGGTGAATAGAGTATATGGTGCTTGAAAACTTTTTACAACAATTGTTGTAATCTGAGTGAACAGGGAAGCAACTAATAAATATAATCACAAAATAATCTACAACAGAGATTAACCACAGATCTAAAATAATCACAAAATAATCACAGCCAGAAACAAAAGATAAAGACAAGCAAGCCAGAAGACATAAGGAGATATAGTGGTTGCCCTAAACTTGGGTACATCCACTCTTCTACCACCCTAGGTAGGAATCCACTGCAGGATGAGTTGATCAGGTGTCCTGGGCACCAATGAGATTTTGATAATGTGCTCAAAAACCAAATCAGATTTTTTGATCAGGTGTCTTGCCACCAATGAGCTTTTGACAAGGTGCTCAAAAACCAAGCTTAAACTTTTGAAGGGAGTTTGAAAACCCTTTACAGAGATGGGGATGAGAGATTTATGGAAGTCTTCTCTTTCTCAAAGAAGCTGAGAAGACTATGTGAATTTGATGTTGTCAAAGCTCCCACTGAGTCCTTGAGATGATCAGGAAATGAAGCTTTGTTGTAGGGTGATAGGCCTTCAGAAGTTGATCTCCAGCAAATGATGATTTCAGCAACAGCTGAAATGTTAGGTGTCTGGAGTCTTGAAATATGTTGGCCTTGAACACTTGAGACAAGAGAGATCAAAAGATTTCAGAAGGTTTGATCTCCTTGGATGTGTGTTCTGGAGATAATTCTTTTAGACAGAGAATATTTTGTTCTTGTTCTTCTTGTCTCTGTTCTGAGTGATGGAGAGATTCAAAAATCTTGTGTTTTATTCTTTGATACTGAATAGAAAATCATCCTCTATCAAGAATAGCCATTGGCCTATCATTAATTGCATCCTTAATTGCAAATGTATTCTGGAGGAAAGTCCAAAGAAACATTCCTTGAAAATCCCTTGAAACTTGGTCCAGAAATAAATGAAAACTGCTTGAAAATCTTCTGAATTAATTGCTGAATAACTCCTTAACTGTTCTGAATTTGAATCTGAAAAATCCTTGAAGTCATCAGGAAAACGTCGAACTGAGCTCTGCTATCGTCGAACTGAGCTCAGCGATATGGACTTATACAGCAACAGAAATCATCGATCTGATCTCAAAGATCGTCGAGCTGAGCTCAGAGATAGAGATCCAATACTGAGTCAAGATCGTCGAACTGAGCACGAAGATCGTCGAAAGGAGTTCGATGATTTGTTGAAGTTCAGCTCAGCGATCTTCGAAAGGAGTTCGACGATCTGTCGAAGTTGAGCTAGACGATCGTCGACTGGAGTTCGACGATTCATCGTACTGAGCTCGACGATATGACTTAGTCTCCAAACTGAAAATCCTTGGTCTTGAGGGCAGCTTCCAAACCTAAGTACTATCCATTAGACTTAATTCTAATTGACCTTTGGATCTATACAGGAGGTCAAAAACAGGTTTCCTAGAGATATAGTGATCCTGACCCAAATTAGTAATAGGGTGTTCCAACAATCTCCCCCTATTTGGGTTAGGATTACTATTTACAGAACTTGGAAAAATTAAATAACAACATACACAGCAACAAAACAGAAATGCAATAAGCAGGGCATTGCAGAATCACAGATATATATCATCCCAGACAGAAATCAGAAGTCAAAATGATTGTCACCTTACATAGTTACTTCTTCTCCTTGCTCTTTATTAGTTTGATTTCTCTATTTGGGTTAAGAGCTTCTTTCTTGGATCTTGTGTCATCTGCTGCACCTAAAGAGGTTTGTTGTTTGGGCCTTGGAACTACAGCTTCAGGATACAACTCCATGTATCTCTCAGAATCAAAGAATTTGCTTGAAGCATATCTTTCCAACTCTTTCTTTCTCTATTCAGACAATGTAGTGATGTTGGAGAAGTCTCTACCTTGCTCTTTAGCTTTCTTAATCTGGTCTAGTGCATAAAGCTCTTTCATCCTTACAGTCCAAGCAGTTGGATTATTTTCAGGATCTTCAAAGGGCACTGGTGGCTTATATCTATTTGATGGATTATCCTGAGGAGGCCTGGATGACACTACTTCCTTTAGCTTATAGGGAAAAGGACCTGAGGTTGTGTCTGATGAGGTTTGTCCTTCCCTGGAATAGGGATGTTGCCTTGAATAACCTTTTGAATAGACCTGGACTTCCCTTTGATTTCCTCTGTAGTCTCCTCTTCTAGATTGAGAACCTCTAGACTGGCTTCCCCTATGATAGGATCTGGCATGAGGCTGATAGGGGGTTTGGCTTTTGGTAGAGGGTTGAGCAGCTAAACTTCCACCTGCACCTGCATCAGGAGGAGGTGGTGGAGGATGATGAGAATGATGAAACTGGGAAGATCCCTTTTCATACTTCCTCTTTTTCTTCATGGCTTTGAGTTGGTTCTTTGAATACTGCATCCAGTGCTCAGTTATGGGGCAATCATGAAGAATGTAATATGGTATGTCATTATTGTCCTTGACTTTGGCTGGAGGTATTCTTTTCATGGCTTTGCACCTTTCCTTTCTCTTCCTGGCAATAGTGACAGAGGAGTCATCAGAGTCAGTCTTGAATTCATCACTTTCAGAACTTTGCTCATCATAAAGAGCATCAATCTTTTTCATCAATTCTTTCTTGAGCTGGGTTGAAGCAGATGAAGCAACAGTGATTGGAGCAGCAGATACAACACTAGTAGCAATAGAAGTTAAAGTAGTAGCAGTAGTAACAGCAGATACAGAAGTTGTAGCAGCAGTAATAACAATAGCAGTTGGGGCAGCAACAGTTTCACTTTCAGAAACAACAATATCAGCAACAACATCAGGAATATCATCAGCAAACACAGAAGGCTCAAAATCATATGCCTTTATCATATGGATATCATCAGAAATTGGAACAGCAGCAGTAGCATTACTGACAACACTAATAGCAACAGATACATCAACAATATCTTCAGCAGCTGGGGCAGCAGCATCAGTGGAAGTAGAGAGCTCAGCAGTGAACACTGTATTTATGAATGAATGAATGATGCTGATGTCACAACGAGAGAAGGGCACAAGTGCCTTGGAGAGATCCTCTGGGGGCTGGACAACAACTCTCTCTGGAAGACAACTGAAGTAGGCTGAATCAAATACTGAAAGCAGAGACCTGATGTCCACTGGGAAGACAACTGGAGGTGGAACTGGAGCTTGAAGAACAACAGCAGCAACAACACTAACTGAAGAAGCAGCAGGCAAGCTCACTTCATAGGGCATCTCCCCCTCCCTAGATTCAGACAAGGCTGGATCAAGGCACACTGATGAAGGGGTTGCCTGAGGGAAGAGGGAGGAGAGCCTGGCAGAAAGAGCTGCCATTGACTGGAGTAATGGAGCCAAGGAGGTCTCCAATAGAAGAGATAGCCTGGGGGCTAGCAATTCATATATCCTGTCAGCTAGGGCTGGAAGATCTACTTGCTCAGCAGTGACTGGAGCAGAGGTAGAGGATGGAGGTGGAGCTACTGGGGATGGTGGTGGAGAGCTGGTGGATGGTAGGAGTGATGGTTGAGGTGTGGGGATAGTGGATATGGAGGATAGTGGGATGGAGAAAGAGGGTGTGAAGGTGGGTTGATCAATGATCTCTTGTATAAGTTTCGGGTAAGATGTTGATGAGGAGGGTGAGTCATCCATGAAGGAATCATCAATAAGATTGAAGGATGGAATTGAGGATGTTTCAATATCTGGTGGAGGGTAGGAATATAATGGATGGAATGGTTCTTCTGTGGTTGGTAGAGGTGGAATTGGAGATTGTATTGATGTTGGAGATCGGCTGGAGATGATGATAGTGGATGGAGTTTGAATGGTGGATGGAACTGGAGAAGATGGAATTGGAGGAGGAGGAGAGGCAGCAGCAGGGAAGTCATCTGCAGGAGCAGAGACTTGAGGGGAAATGACTATGACAGTCCTGGTGCCTGAAGGTGTGCTTGCAGAAGGCCTGCTGGGCTTGATGATCTGCCTGTTCCATTTACAAAATAGGGCACAGGACAATCTCTTAGATGCATTAATGTGTATCCCAGAAGATACTAGCAATGCAGGGCATCTGTTCTGCAGAAAAAGGCCTAAAATCCTCCCAAAATTCACAAAATTCTTGTTAATTTTCTTTTTAATTAGGTCAAAGAAGACCTCTCCCCAGTTCAAATTCTTCTTATCCACTATAGCTCCCATTAAGCATATCTGAGACCTAGAAAGAGTATCATGTGCTGAGTGCTTAGCCAACAAAACCTTGCCTACTACATCAGCCAAGAATCTGTATTCCACAGACAGGTTTTTCTTCAACAGCTTGCTAGGGTTAGCCTCAGAATGACCCATTCTTGCAAGTAGAACATCAAATTCTTCTCCAAACAGATCAGCAGAATCTCTACCAAAACTTAGATCAAAAACTTCTGTCAGAATAGTTGGAGTCAAGGGTACCTGGGTGCATGAAATTGATCCAACTATGGTGTTTTGATCCTGGTTGTGGGTAGTGTAAACCCATTCCTTAATCTCAATAGCTGCAAGTTTAATCCTGGTGGTCATGATTGTAGCAAGTTTCTGCTCCCTGAACAACTCCAAAATGTCCTGGAAAACTTGATCTGTTGTGCTGAAGGACTCTATGTCAATGTCAAAGCCAGCATCGAATTTCATTGCAGCAAGAACAGCAACAGAAACGGCCATGGTTACCTGCAAAGAATCAACAAACAAAACGACCAAGTGCAGAAATATTTGGAGGGAAAGAGAGTTTTTGCAAAGAAATCGAAAGCGTAAAACGAGAACGACGTTGAAAAATGAATTTTATATTAGGGTTCGACGCAGAAAAGGAAAGATCGTTGAACTCAGTTCGACGATCGGGGCTTCTAAAGGAATCTGAAGAGTCTTCAATATCGTCAATCTCCGTTCGACAATATTGGAGAGCATCGAGCTCTGTTCGACGATCGTTCAGAGAACAAAATCGTCGGGCATCGTTCGACGATCATTGACCGGAAGAGATAGTTCATACTATCTGAGAAACGCTGAACTCAGGTCGACGATTCCGAAAATCGTCGATCTCCGTTCGACGATCTGGTGGAAAATCGTCGAGCGCAGTTCAGAGACCAGAAAAACTCTAGACACTAAGAAAAATCAAGATGTTTGCCTAGTCTTGGTCAATTTTTGAACTTTTAAAATCTTGGGTATTATTTTAGACTTCCTCCATCTAACATTCCTAACTGATTTAGGAGGAAGGTGTGTTTCTTTTCATCCAAGGGCTTGGTGAAAATATCTCCCCTTTGTAAATCAGTTGGGATATATTGTAGTTCAATTTTATTCTTCTCAACATTATCCCTTAAGAAGTGATGCCTAATTTCTATGTGTTTTGTCCTACTATGGAGGACTGGATTTTGAGCTATAGAAATAGCACTGGTGTTATCACAAAAGATTTTAGACTTCTCTAAGGTGTAGCCATAGTCTAGGAGTTGTTTTGAATCCACAAGATTTGTGAACAACAACTACCTGCAGCCATATATTCAGCTTCAGCAGTTGAAGTTGACACAGAAGTTTGTTTCTTACAAAACCAAGAGACAAGTCTATCACCAAGGAACTGACAAGTTCCGCTAGTGCTTTTCCTATCAATTCTGCATCCAGCATAATCAGCATCAGAAAATCCAGTTAAATCAAATGCTGAATCTTTTGGATACCAGAGACCTAGATTTGGACAACTTTTAACATACCTGAGAATCCCCTTTACTAGTGTTAGGTGTGACTCTCTAGGGCTTACTTGGAACCTAGCACATATACATGTAGCAAACATTATGTCTGGTCTACTAGCTGTAAGGTACAGTAAAGAGCCAATCATTGCTCTATATGTTGTCTGATCAACAGGTTTCTCATCTTCATCAGCATCCAATACAGCATTAGTAGGAATAGGTGTTTTCATGCAAGATGCTTCAGACAAACCAAATTTCTTGACCAATTCATTTGCATACTTGGTTTGAGAAATAAAGATGTCTTCAGCATGTTGCTTGACTTGCAATCCTAGGAAGAAGGATAGCTCACCCATGCTACTCATTTCAAATTTAGAATGCATTAGGTTGGAAAACCTTCTGCACAATTTTGAATCAGTAGAACCAAAAATAATATCATCTACATAAATCTATACTAGTAGGGTATGGGACTTATGGGTTCTAATGAAAAGAGTTTGGTCTACTCTACCCCTTATAAATCCATTTTCCAAAAGAAAGCATGCTAGGGTCTCATACCATGCTCTAGGAGCTTGCTTGAGACCATATAATGCTTTGTTCAACCTAAAAACATAATCAGGATAAGTTGAAGAGATAAAACCTGAAGGTTGTCTGACATATACTTCTTCTTTGATGTCTCCATTTAGAAATGCACTTTTCACATCCATATAATATACTTTGAATCCTTTATGTGCTGCATAAGCTAAGAATATTCTGATGGCTTCCAATCTTGCAACTGGTGCAAAAGTCTGGTCATAGTCTATTCCTTCTTCTTGAGAATATCCTTGAGCAACTAGCCTTTCCTTGTTCCTTACAATTACTCCTTGATCATCCAGTTTGTTTCTGAACACCCACTTTGTTCCAACAATGGAGTGATCCTTAGGCTTTGGCACTAGTTCCCACACTTTGTTCCTTTCAAATTGATGCAACTCTTCTTGCATTGTAATGATCCAGTGTGTATCTTGCTCTGCATCTTGAATGGACTGAGGTTCAATTTGAGATAGGAAGCGAGTGTGCAATAGGTTTTGGTTGACCTGATTTCTGGTTTGCACACCAGCTGAGATGTCTCCAATTATTTGGGAAATTGGATGGTCTCTTGATGTTACTAAATCAACAGGGGGTGTTGATTGTTCACCAACATGTTTTGTTGTTTCCTCTTGTGGTACAACAACTGGCTCTTCAGGTTGTTTTTCTTCAATGTGTTGAATACTTTCTTCATCTTCACTGCTTTCATCCTTTTGAGTAACCTGTAACTTATTCAAGTCTTCAACAAGAGAATGTTCCTGCAAAGGTTCTATGGTAGAAGTGTTCTTCTCCTTGAAAGACATGTTAGATTCATCAAATGATATATGAACAGATTCCTAAATTTTAAGAGATGATTTATTATAAACCCTATAAGCCTTACTGATCATGGAGTATCCCAGAAACACTCCTTCATCAGCTTTAGCTTGAAATTTTGCTAAATATTTCTTGTCATTTTTATGTATATAACAAATGCAGCCAAAAACTCTAAAATAATCAACTTTAGGTTTCTTCCCTTTGAGTAATTCATAGGGAGTCTTTCCCTTTAGTTTATGTATCAAACTTCTATTCAGCACATAGTTGGAGGTGTTCACTGCCTCTGCCCAAAAGGATAGAGGGAGATGAGCATCTGACAACAATGTAGTGGCAGATTCAATGAGGGTTCTATTTTTCCTTTCAGCTACCCCATTTTGTTGAGGAGTTCTAGGAGCTGAGAAAGTATGCCTGATCCCTTCACTCTGACAGAACTCTTGCATAAGAAGAGAATCAAACTCTGTCCCATGATCACTTCTGATCAGGGCAATGTCAGTATTGAACTCAATCTGTATACATTTGAGAAACTCTGTCAAACACTTAAAGTTATCAGACTTCTTTCTCAGAAAGAACACCCAAGTGAATCTAGAGAATTCATCTACAACTACTAAAGTGTAAGATTTCCCTCCTAGGCATTGTACTGTGATGGGTCCAAAGAGATCCATGTGTAACAGATACAATATCCTAGGTGAATCACTCTTATTAAGTGACTTAAAACTATTTTTAGTTTGCTTGCCTAATTGACAAGCCCTGCAGAGTCCTTCCTTCTTGTAGGGGCCAGGAGGTAGTCCTCTAACAAGGTTGTCCTTGGATAGCCTAGCAATAGTTCTAAGTTTTAAGTGTCCTAGTCTCTTATGCCATAAGATATTTGGTCTACAAACAGAATTGAACAGGCAAATATCTACATCTGTTGAAAGAAAATCTACTAGATAGATATTACCTTTCCTTTTACCTGTCAACACAGTTGTGTTGTCCTCTAACTTGATTTTGCATAATGCTTTGCTGAAGGTCACCTGGTAGCCTTCATCACATAGTTGACTGATGCTTATCAAATTATGCTTCAGTCCTTCCACATAAGCTACCTTCTTGAATGTTACTGATCCAATCTGGACTGCACCATATCCTTTAGTTTGTCCAAAGTTTGAATCACCAAAGATAACTTTGGGTCCAATCTTGGCTTTAAAGGATCTGAGGTTGTCCTTGTTTCCTGTCATGTGCTTAGAGTACCCACTATCCAAGTACCATTGCTGGTTTGC
This sequence comes from Platanthera guangdongensis, assembly GCA_039583875.1. NCBI lineage: Eukaryota > Viridiplantae > Streptophyta > Magnoliopsida > Asparagales > Orchidaceae > Platanthera > Platanthera guangdongensis. Next base: position 253,614,517 of record CM077153.1, on the reverse strand, counting down.
TATTGGATAGGTCTTCACCTGCACATAAAATAATTCATTTGTTTTTGACCCAGTTTACCTTGGGCCTAGGTTGATAACCTTTAAACTCAGAAATAAAGGACATCCCAGGTTGACTCTTATAACCTTCAGGATGATATCTCCTTGGAGGTATAATCCATTCAGTATAAGGGTTAAAGATTTGGGATGTAGGACCCCTAGGATTGGATTTTGATTTGCCCTTGAAAGCATTTACAGAGCTCTGACCTCTGTTCGACGATCGTGGAGCTGCATTCGACGATCTTGGGTCAGATCGTCGAGCTCCGTTCGACGGTCGACTATGGCAGAGTTCTGGAATTAGAGATCGTCAACCTGAGTTCGACGATTTTGCCTGAGATCGTCAATCTTCGTTCGGCGATCGTCGAGCTACGTTCGACGATTTCTGCTGGGACTTAGTTTTCCTAGGCACATCAGAATTTTTCCTAACAACCTCTACAACTCTCTTTCCTTTATCAGAAATGAACTTAATTGGAGTTGTTAGAACTATGGGTTGGCTGGATGAAGCACCCAAGCCTAGTGTACTATAAAATCTGGAGTTCACTGTGCTTGTGATGTCAGTCAGCTTGATACTTCTCCCATTAAGGGATTCTTCAAGCTTCTTGGCCTCAGATAGCTCACCTTTCAGTGAAGCTATCTGCTCCCTACAACACTCCAACTCCTGAGAGAGTTTGAGGTTTTCTGACTTTAAGGTATTATGTTCAGACAATTGATTTCTGAGAGAGACAATCTCCTTCTCAGATTTTAGCAGGTCTAAACATAATGCTTTAAACTCATATTTAAAGTACTCTGAATTGAAATCAAATGAACTGATTACCTGGTCTTCTTCAAGTTGAGTCTCTGAATCTGACTCTGAGTCTTCTTCATCTGAATTATGTTGTGAGGCATTGATTGCCATCATGCAGAACTCCTTCTCTTCTGCATCATCTTCATCATCACTGGAGCTGGATGAGGCTTTTGATTCCTCTTCAGTTTCACTCCAGGATTCAGCAACAAATCCCTTCCTAGTGTGTTTATTTTTGCTTGAGGAGGGCTTGCCATTGCCATTCCTCTTGAAGTCTTTCTCCTTTCTTCTTTCTTTCTTGTCCCTTCTGTCCTTTTTTTTGTTTTCTGGACAGTCAGGTACAATGTGCCCTGGTTTCCTGCAACCAAAGCAGACAATTTCCTTATTATTAGACTTATCATACCTTGGCTTATCATGCTCCTTGTATGATCTCTTTCTGAAGTCCTTTCTGGCCATCTTGTAAAATCTTTTGGCCAACAGAATGAGCAGTTCATCATTGCCTGTGAATTTGTCTTCAGGCTGATCTTCAGTTGCTTTGAAGGCTATTGTCTTTTCTTTTCTTGTGGCTGGTGAGGCAGCCTTCTGCTCTTCTTCTCTGTTTTTAATGAGCGGTTCATAAGATTTGATCTTGCCCAAAAGGACTTCTGTGGTGATCTCATTCAAACTTCTGGCATCCTTGATTGGCCAGATTCTTGAATCCCAAGTGCTAGGGAAGCACATTAGGATCTTGTCATTAAGTTCAGTTAGTGATATCTCCTTATCCAAAGTCCTGAGTTCACTGAATATTAGACTCAGTCTATTGTACATGTCTCCAACTGATTCAGCTTCTCCGTTCTTGAAATTCTCATATTGAGATATGAGGTGGGATCTCTTGTCCTTTCTCTCATCAGCTGAGCTTGAGACTATTTCAGAGAGTTTATCCCAGATTTCCTTTGCTGAATTGCATTCAGCCACCTTTTGAAAGATGTCATCAGACATGGTCTGGGCTAAGATGTTCATAGCCTTGGCATCAGCTACCTTCCACTTCTTAATATCATCATCTGTTCCTGATGGAGATGGAACAGCATTTGTACTTGAGTTCTCTGGAGGTCTTGGACAAACTGTCAAAACAGAATTAAAAATATCCTCATCAATAGAATTCATGTATAATCTAATCCTTGCTTTCCAAAGTGCAAACTTTGATAGATTGCACACTGGAGGTATGGTGCTAGCATAATCTTTTTTTTGGGCCATGATTGGTGAAAACAAACTCTAATAATAAACTCAAAAGAAAATAGATCTAACTAGGAATCTTTGGATTCAGGTGTTAGCCTGTGCAACCACCAAGGTGTGATATGTTTAACCAACCTCCCTCTGATACCAATTGAAAGTGCAGCTAGATCTGATATACTCTAGAGGGGGGGTGAATAGAGTATATGGTGCTTGAAAACTTTTTACAACAATTGTTGTAATCTGAGTGAACAAGGAAGCAACTAATAAATATAATCACAAAATAATCTACAACAGAGATTAACCATAGATATAAACTAATCACAAAATAATCACAGCCAGAAACAAAAGATAAAGACAAGCAAGCCAGAAGACACAAGGAGCTATAGTGGTTCCCCTAAACTTGGGTACATCCACTCTTCTACCACCCTAGGTAGGAATCCACTACAGGATGAGTTGATCAGGTGTCCTGGGCACCAATGAGCTTTTGATAAGGTGCTCAAAAACCAAATGAGATTTTTTGATCAGGTGTCTTGCCACCAATGAGCTTTTGACAAGGTGCTCAAAAACCAATCTCAAACTTTTGAAGGGAGTTTTAAAACCCTTTACAGAGATGGGGATGAGAGAGTTATGGAAGTCTTCTCTTTCTCAAAGCAGCTGAGAAGACTATGTGGATTTGATGTTGTCAAAGCTCCCCCTGAGTCCTTGAGATGATCAGGAAATGAAGCTTTGTTGTAGGGTGATAGGCCTTCAGAAGTTGATCTCCAGCAAATGATGATTTCAGCAACAGCTGAAATGTTAGGTGTCTGGAGTCTTGAAAGATGTTGGCCTTGAAGACTTGAGACAAGAGAGATCAAAATATTTCAGAAGGTTTGATCTCCTTGGATGTGTGTTCTGGAGAGAATTCTTTTAGACAGAGAATTTTTTGTTCTTTTCTTCTTGTCTGTGTTCTGAGTGATGGAGAGATTCAAAAATCTTGTGTTTTATTCTCTGGTACTGAATAGAAAATCATCCTCTATCAAGAATAGTCGTTAGCCTGTCATTAATTGCATCCTTAATTGCAAATATCTTCTGGAGGAAAGTCCAAAGAAACATTCCTTGAAAATCCCTTGAAACTTGGTCCAGAAATAAATGAAAACGGCTTGAAAATCTTCTGAATTAATTGCTGAATAACTCCTTAACTGTTCTGAATTTAAATCTGAAAAATTCTTGAAGTCATCAGGAAAACATCGAACTGAGCTCTGCTATCGTCGAACTGAGCTCAGCGATATGGACTTATATAGCAACAGAAATCGTCGATCTGATCTCAAAGATCGTCGAGCTGAGCTCAGAGATAGAGATCCAATACTGAGTCAAGATCGTCGAACTGAGCTCGAAGATCGTCGAAAGGAGTTTGATGATTTGTTGAAGTTGAGCTCAGCGATCGTCGAAAGGAGTTCGACGATCTGTCGAAGTGGAGCTAGACGATCGTCGACTGGAGTTCGACGATTCGTCGTACTGAGCTCGACGATATGACTTAGTCTCCAAACTGAAAATCCTTGGTCTTGAGGGCAGCTTCCAAATCTAATTACTATCCCTTAGACTTAATTCTAATTGACCTTTGGATCTATACAGGAGGTCAAAAACAGGTTTCCTAGAGATATAGTGATCCTGGCCCAAATTAGTAATAGGGTGTTCCAACACCACGGATTATGGCGAGACCTCTTTCGGCGAGACCTCCTGTTGGGGGCGAGATGGCCCACCAGGCGAGACCTCTTTAGGCCTGACGGATCCTTCCCCACTCTCCACATGTAGAAAGAGGAGTATTTACCTTTTTACCCCAAAGAGGGGCTTTTACCTTTATGCCCCAGGTATTTTTACATTTTTACCCCCGGAGGTCTGTATATAGCTCTCCAGAATAGCGGAGTTTGGCTGTTCGCAGACCCTATCCAGGGTGTTTTGGTCATTTCAAGTTAACTCAGAAGTGTTATTTGCATAACAGATTCAGAGGCCTATAAATAGACCGATAAGGTGCCTGAGAAAAGGGTTGTTGAACCTTTCCACTATCTTCCTCACAGGCACCTAGCTCAGTACTGGCTAGGGAGGGGAAGACTTTCAGTTCTTCCGGGTAAGATGCGGGACCTCCAAGCTGGGCCCCCTCAGTCTGTTTTCAGGTCACTGACACTCGTCAGGAGGGTAGCACAGGGAGAGTACGTATGGGCTGCATCCTGTTTCGAACTTTAGGAGGGATCAGAAAGCTGGTTCCAACACCCCTTCTTTATTAGCAGCAGCCTCCTTCAGCCCATCATCTGACCTGCTCATCTCTAGCTCCACACAAGAGCTGCCCCAATACGATGTCAGCTCATCGAATATAATGTCTCTCGACACTATGAACCTCTTTGTCACAGGATCCATACACCTCCATCTCCTCCTCTTCTCATCATACACAACAAAGACTAGCTTCGTATTTAGAGCATCCGGAGTGTGTACGTAGCAGGTAGATCCAAACACCTGTAGATGCTTCACACTGGGCTTCACCCCGAATATTAGCTCATAAGGTGTCTTCTGATTGATCGTGCTAAGAGACATCCGTTTGTTGACAGGTGCTGCACAAGCCATCCCTTCCGCCCAAAAGACCATTGGAATGCTTTTGCACTGAAGCCAACATTTGCAGGTCTCCGTCAACAGACAGATCATCTGATATGCAATACCACCTTGCTGCAAAGTTGTTGAAATCTATGAAGTGAAAGTGGGTGAATGGAAGGCTTGGGCAACCTATCCGCGCGGACTACGCGGACAGGGTTGGCGGACTGCTAAGTCGGCAGGGATGTTTCAGGCAGTTTGTTCTGTGGCGGCCTGTGTGGTCTGTTCGCGCGGACTATGCAGACAACAGCATCGGTCTATCATGCTGGCGTATACTCAGCAGGCAGTTGAAACCTAGGATGTAACCGGGCGGTTAGAAACACTAACTGCGGATTCCGACAATAAGCGTACTGAAGAACTGGAGCTCGGCAGACCGGCTTGGCATAAGCCTTGGGCTTGCTCTAGTGAAGCGGCTAGTGGAAGCTGCAGTGAACGCCGGTCAGCGCGGACAGAAACTGAGGTCGCCCGGGTTGGAGGGCTAGATCCAATGTCCGCTAGTAAAGCGCGGACTGTCCCTTGTGGCCAGTGGCTGTACTTGGTGGTTCTGAACCAAGTCCAGGTTTTGGTCAGTCCGGGGAGATCGCGTGGTGGAGCGCGGGCTGCTTCTCTCAGTCTGCCATGCTCGGCAGAAGTGTTGCCTTGGCTGCTAGCTTGGGGATATGCGGGCTGGAGGTTTGCTTGTGCAAGAGAGTGCGGACTGGAGCTAGAGTCCGCTGAGTCTGATTGTGCCTTGTGATGAGGTTATGGACTTAGAGTTGCGGACTGGAGATCTACAGGATTTGCGGACTGGAGTAGTCTGCAGGAGATGCATAATCATGTGTCTGCTGTGTTAGCAGATCGGAGCTGTGTCCGCTGAGTCCGACAATGCCTTGGTGATTAGGCAATGGACTCGGGGGAAGCGGACTAGAGCTGTCTGCAGCGGACTGAAGCGGTGTGTCCGTTGAGTCCAGCTTGGTGCCTTTGTGGCAAAGCCGTGGGCTCGGGATTCGTGGACGGATGTGGATTGTCCGCTGAGTCCGGCAGAAACCTTGGTATTGAGGTTGTGGACTCAAGGTATGCGGGATGGTGCCTTCTCCACGGATTCGCGGACAAATGCTGTTGCGGAGGCCGGCAGTGGTGGTCTTTGCTTGGCCTTCGGCGACAAGGAGGACTGGCGATTGTGTCCGGCCTTGGAGAAGCTGGGGCGGACTGGCTATCTGCACAGTAGCAGCAAACTGGTGTGTCTGTCCGCGGGCTGGCGGACACACTTGTTCTTGCTGCGGGATGTGGCGGTTATCCTATCGGCTAGGTCGGTGACCATACTCATCATCATGCCTATAAATAGGACCCATGTCACATCAGGAATAGCACCATGAGAAACCTGAGAGAGAACCTCCATGCGTAAGTGAACAGTAACTTGAGCCCGCACAGGTTACTGCGGACTGCCTTTCGATGTCCGCACGGTTTGAGGGAGTTGACCGGGTGTGCTGTGCAGGTTGTGCGGATAGCGCTGGAAAGCCAGGACTTGTCTCTGATTGCGGTCAGGGACAGTGCGGACTCTGCGGTTAAGCAACAGGCGGTAAACAGCAGGTTGCGGACAACGACCAAACGGTCTTCTCTTTGGCAACTTGGTTCGGGGTTCAATAAGTCGACTTCTTCAGGCAGAATATTCTATTCAGCGTTGCATTTCATGTGGTTAGGAGGCTAGGATACCTCACGGTTAGGCGGCTTGCAGATCGGCGGCTAGAGCTAGCATTGGAATAAGGAGAAGTCCGTGCAGCTTGTGTTGTTATCTGGCGACCTGGCGAACTGTGCGGACTCCATAGCAGTAGACTGGCGGCTTGTTGATTGAGTCCACGTGGCTTGTTTATTTCTTGTCTTTGTAACTGTTTCTGCTCTCCTGTTTTGGTTGTTGGTGAAGCATGTCTTGCCATCCATGTCTCGCCTTGTAAAGAAGTTTGTTCTTGATCATTTAAGACTCTTGTGCTGTATGTGTTGGTGGTTGACTGACTTAAGTTGAGATAACCCCTGCTCAGTCCAAGGTCTTGGAAATTCCGTATGATCAAGGTGTGATCTTGATAGTCCTGAGAATATTAATTTGGCGTCAGGCTATCTTAGTGACCACCTGGAGAAAATTCAACATGGTATCATAGCAAGGTTTGGAGTGGATAAGCAGTGATCAACTAAGTGGTTGTTGTTCTTGTGAAGAGGGAACCAGTGGTAGAACCATGGCAGTGGAAGATGAAAGTAGTCTTGGAATTGATCTGCTTACTGAGACGAACTTTGCTAGGTGGAAGTCTTGTATGAAAATCTTTCTTCTTGGCGAGGACCTTTGGGAGGTAGTAAGCTGAGCAGGAAGACAAGAGGCTACTGCTGGCAATGCTGAAGAGATGAGAGCTTGGAAGGAGACAAATGCGAAAGCGGAGTCTATTCTCAAGCAGGTGATCTCATCGGAGCTCTTGGACCACATTAGTGGATGTCGGTCAGCTGCGGAGGTTTGGACTTCCCTTGATGGGTTGTTCAAGAAGAAGATGAAGGTTGCTGCGGAAGATGGTCCTTCTACTTCATATCAGCAAGAAAGAAGTGGTTCTCCTAGGCGTCATGCAAAGAAGAAGGAGGGACCAAGGTGCTATAAATGCAAGCAGCATGGTCATCTCAGTAAGGAGTGCAAGATTGTCTTGCCCTCTGTTAACGTTGCTCAAGTAGGGAGTAAGTAGAAGAACTTAGTTGGGACATCAAAAAGTTATGGTGCTGATCGGATGAAGGTCAGGGATAGTGCAGCTATCTGGCATGAAAGACTGGGGCATGTAGGGATGGACAAGCTGAAAGCAATGGCGAAAAGAAGACTCGTGAGAGACTTGCCTAGATTGTCATCCTATGGCGATGGTCAGGGGTGTGCGGGATGTTAGCAAAGTGAAGCTTATCGCTTTATGGTTGATAAGGCACAATCCAGGTGTAAAGCACCTTTGGAGGTTGTCCATTGTGCTCTGGTTGGACCAACCATCACTGCCAGTCTTGGAGGCAGCAGGTTCATGCTGATATTGGTTGATGACTATTCAAGGTATACTTGGGTATACTTCATGAAGGAGAAGCCCAACATGAAGCGCTTGCTTGTGGAGTTCAAGAAGCTTGTGGAATGCTAGTTGGGTCTGCATATCAAGAAGTTGAGGACAAGCATCGGTGGTGAGTTTGGCTCAACCGAGTTCTCAAATTTTTGCAGGAAGCAAGTGATCCGGAAGGAGATTTCTTTTGGACATACTTCACATCAAGGCATGGTTGCAGCTCGGATGATCCATTGGTTAACAGAGACCTGCAAGTGTTGGCTTCAGAGTAAAGGCATTCTGAAGGCTCTTTGGGCGGAAGGGATGGCCTGTGCTGCTCATGTCATCAACTAGATGCCTCTTAGTCCGATCATGGTGAAGACTCCTTATGAGCTGGTGTTCGGGGTGAAGCCCATCCTGAAGTACCTTCGGGTGTTTGGATCTAGCTGCTACGTATACACTCCGGATTCTCTCAATACGAAGCTAGTCTTTGTTGGGTATGATGAGCAGAAGAGAAGATGGAGGTGTATGGATCCTGCGACGAAGAGGCTCATCTTGTCGAGAGATGTTGTGTTTGATGAGCTGATGTCGTATTGGGGCAGCTCTTGTGGGGAGCTAGAGATGAGCAGGTCAGATGGTGCGCTAAAGGAGGCTGCTGTTGAGGAGAAGGAGTTGCCTGAGTCACCAGGTGCTCCAGGTTGTTCTAGCTCCGGGCAAAGGCGTCAGAGTTGGGAAGTAGGGGGAGCATTGCTCCAAGTTCTTCTGGCTCGAAGACGGAGGCTTCTTCTTCAAGAAGCAAGGGGAGCGATGTTCCAGGTAGTTCTTGTTCAAGAGTGGAGGCTTCTGGTTCAGGGAGCACGGGGAGCGTTGCTCAAGGTGCTTCTGGTACCAGTAAGGAGGCATCTTGTTCAGAAAGCAAGGGGAGCATTGTTCCTGGTTTGCCCGGGAACAGAGCTGTTTCAGAAGCAGCAGAGGTGGTTAGTCATGATCCGGTTCTTTGGATATTGAAGAGGAGCAGTAAGCCACCAGCTCGATATAGTTAAGGGAACACGACAGGCTTGATTTCGTGTTTCTTTGCTAGCCCTTAGGTCGAGCAAGTTTCTTCTTGCTGTGTGACCCCACTAGAATCAAGGAGGTGATAGACACCAAGGCTGAAGAGGTGACTTCTCTCAGAGGTAACGAGGCTTGGGCTTTTGTGCACAAGGTTGTTGGCGATACTCCTTTGATGCATAAGTGGAGGTTGAAGCTGAAGAAGGTAGATGGAAGAATGGCTCCTTTTGGGAGATGCTGGAGGGCTCCCTCATGGTCCATGATATGCGGGGCAAGGAATATGTCTAGGACATCTCTTCGTAGATGCTATCAGAGGGATCAGGTGTAAGGTTACGGGAGCTGCTGGAGTTATTCACCCCTTCTCACTTCAAGGGGGAGTGTTGAAATCTGTGAAGTGAAAGTGGGTGAATGGAAGGCTTGGGCAACCTATCCGCGTAGATTACGCGGACAGGGTTGGAGGACTACTAAGTCAGTAGGGATGTTGCAGGCAGTTTGTTCTGTGGTGGCCTGGGTGGTCTGTTCACGCGGACTACACAAATAGCAGCAGCGGTCTGTCAGGCTGGCGTATACTCAGCAGGAGGTTGAATCCCATGACGTAACCGGGTGATTACAAACACTAGCCGCGGAGTCCGGCAATAAGAAGGCTGAAGAACTGGAGCTCGGCAGACCGGCTTGGCATAAGCCTTGGGCTTGCTCTAGTGAAGCGGCTAGTGGAAGCTGCAGTGAACGCCGGTCAGTGCGGACAGAAACTGGAGGTCGCCCGAGTTGGATGGATAGATCCAGTGTCCGCTAGTAAAGCGCGGACTGGCCTTGTGGCCAGTGGCTGGACTTGGTGGTTCTGAACAAAGTCCAGGTTTTGCTCAGTCCGGGGAGATCGTATAGTGGAGCACGGGCTGCTTCTTTCAGTCCGCCAAGCTCGGCAGAAGTGTTGCCATGGCTGCTAGCTTGGGGATATACGGGTTGGAGGTTTGCCTGTGCAAGACCGTGCGGACTGGAGCTAGAGTCCGCTGAGTCCGATTGTGCCTTCTAATGAGGTTATGCACTTAGAGTTGCGGACGGGAGATCTGCAGGATTTGCGGACTGGAGTATTTTGCAGGAGATGCGGACTCATGTGTCTTCTGTATTAGCAGACCGGAGCTGTGTCCGCTGAGTCTGGCAATGCCTTGGTGATTAGGCAATGGACTCAGGGGAAGCGGACTAGAGCTATCCGCAACGGACTGAAGTGGTGTGTCCGCTGAGTCTGACTTGTTACCTTTGTGGCAAAGCCGTGGGCTCGGGATTCACAGACGGATGTGGCGTGTCCGCAGAGTCCGGCAGAAGCCTTGGTATTGAGGCTGTGGACTCAAGGTATGCAGGCTGGTTCCTTCTCCGCGGATTCGCGAACAAATGCTGTTGCGGAGGCCGGCTGTGGTGGTCTTGGCTTGGCCTTCGGCGATAAGGCAGACTGGCGATTGTGTCCGGCCTTGGAGAAGCTGGGGCGGACTGGCTATATGCACAGGAGCGGAGAACTAGTGTGTGTGTCCGCGGGCTGGCGGACACACTTGTTCTTTCTACGGGATGTGGCGGTTATCCTATCGGCTAAGGCGGTGACCATACTCATCATCATGCCTATAAATAGGACCCATGTCACATCAAGAATAGTACCATGAGAAACCTGAGAGAGAACCTCCATGCGTAAGTGAACAGTAACTTGAGCCCGCACAAGTTGCTGCGGACTGCCTTCCGGTGTCCGCGCGGTTTGAGGGAGTTGACCGGGTGTGTTGTGCAGGTTGTGCGGATAGTGCTGGAAAGCCAGGACTTGGCTCTGATTGCGGCCAGTGACAGTGCGGACTCTACGATTAAGCAACAGGCGGTAAACAGCAGGTCGCAGACAGCGACCAAACGGTCTTCTCTTTAGCAAATTGGGTCGGGGTTCAATAAGTCGCCTGCTTCAGGCGGACTGTTCTATTCGGCATTGTAGTTCGTGCGGTCTTGCGGCTAGGTGACCTCGCGGTTAGGCGGCATGCAGATCGGCGGCTAGAGCTAGCATTGGAATAAGGGGTAGTCCGCGCGGCTTGTGTTACTGTCTGGCGACCTGGCAGACTGTGTGGACTCTATAGCCGTAGACCGGCGGCTTGTTGATTGAGTGCGCATGGCTTGTTTGTTTCTTGTATTTGTAACTGTTTCTGCTCTCCTGTTTTGGTTGTTGGTGAAGCATGTCTCGTCATGTATGTCTCGCATTGTAAAAAAGTTTGCTCTTGTTCAATAAAGACTCTTGTGCTGCATGTATTGTTGGTTGACTGACTTAAGTTAAGATAAACCCTGCTCACTCAAAGGTCTTGGAAATTCCGCATGATCAAGGTGTGATCTTGATAGTCCTGAGTGAAAGTGATAGATCTGATATTCTTAAGAGTTTTTAGAAAATAAAATGCAAAATAAAATTCACAGCACATAAGGAAGAAAACAGAGCAAGCAAGCCAGACAACACAAGGAACTATAGTGGTTCCCCTAAACTTGGGTACATCCACTCTTCTACCACCCTGGGTAGGAATCCACTGCAGGATGAGTTGATCAGGTGTCCTGGGCACCAATGAGCTTTTGATAAGGTGCTCAAAAACCAAACTAGATTTTTTGATCAGGTGTCTTGCCACCAATGAGCTTTTGACAAGGTGCTCAAAAACCAAGCTCAAACTTTTGAAGGGAGTTTGAGAAACCGTTTACAAAGAGGGGGGAGAGAGTGATGGCAGTCTTCTCTTTCTCAGATCAGCTGAGATGACTATGTGGATTGATGGTGTCAAAGCTCCCCCTGAAAATATGTATTAGTTCATGAATGCTGGGAAGCTTTGCTTCAGGGTGTAGGCCTTCAACTAGATGAAAATCTCCAGCAAGCTCTGTAGACAAATCTGAATATGTTGTCTCTTGAAAGCCTGGATCAGAAAGAAGAAGATGAAGTTGATTTCCTCTGTCTGAAAACTTGTTGCAGAGTTCTTCTTTTGTAGAGAGAATATGTCTTCCTACTTTTTCTCTCTCTATCTCTTGTTGTTATTTCCGAGCCTCTCTGCTATATATCTTTTCTATCTTGCTATCACTTTTATGTTTTGTATAAAATATATATATGTATCCACTGGGCTGAGGAAAGTCATTTGAATTCTTGTCTGATGCGGTAGAGACATTTTCAAGAAAGGAAACTGTCTTGGAAAGGTAACTGACAATAAACCTCTGAATTGATTCATATTTAATGCAGCCTCCCAACGGCTATATTCATAAGAATATTTAGCATTAAATATATTAGCTGTAAATTCCTTTACTTATGTCTTGAATAACTCTAGCCAGCTATCTCCAATAACTACACAGGAAATCACCAAAATTTAATCTAAAAAGCTTCTCCAATCTGCGTTCGACTATAGTTGAACTCCGTTCGACTATCGTTGAACTCCGTTCGACTATAGTTGACCTGCATCTGAGTTATCTGTTCTCTTAGAGCTGAACACAGAAATAGTTGAACTCCGTTCGACTATAGTTGAACTCCGTTCGACTATTTCTGGACTGCAATAGTTGAACTCCGTTCGACTATTTCTGGACTGCAATAGTTGAACTCCGTTCGACTATTTCTGGACTGCAATAGTTGAACTCTGTTCGACTATTTCTGGACTGCAATAGTTGAACTCCGTTCGACTATTTCTGTGAGCTAACATTTCTGAACTTCAAAACTGATTTTCTCTGGAATTCTTCTGCACTTCTTCTGGGATTCTTTCTGAGGAATACTTGGAAAGCCCTATGACCCTTAGACTATACATTTTGGGTCAAACTAATCATCCTAATAGTGATCCTAACCCAAATCAGAACCTAAGGTTCCAACAATCTCCCCCTATTTAGGTGAGGATACTATTTACATAAAACAAAATACAAAGCAAAAAGATCTGCCTGAATTATAATATAATAGCAGATGTACATGGATGCTTTGTTAAAAAGGGATTCAAAATAAAAGAAATACAAACAGAAACTAAGGGGCAGCTGCATAGAATCTAATAAAGTGACAGCTGCACTTTTGTTCATTTTCATTCTGAGATTCTGATAATCTCCCCCTATAGTTGTAGCCTTCTGAACAATTTTCATGAAAGGAGATGTTAGGAATTCTGGACCCAGATTTGCCTTGGGTCTTATTTTTCTTTCACAATAATAATTTGAAGTAAAGTAACATCCAGGGAAATCTTTATAGCCAAATGGATGAAGTTTCCTAGAAGGGATGAACCACTGGGTATAAGGATTTTTTAATTTTTGATTATGAAATGATTTAAAATCATTGCTATGAAAATCTGAGCTCAACGAAGAATATTTTCGTCGACCTGAGCTCGACGATTTATAGTGAGATCGTCGATCTCGGTTCAGAGAATAATATAGGTTGTTTTCTTTGTTCCAATTTTGTTGACCTCTATTCAGAGTTCGTCGACCTGAGTTCGACGAATTATGTTGAACACAGATTTTCTGAAAATATTTAACTGATTTTAATGAGGCTATATGATTTAAAGTAATTTCTAAATCTTCATTGAATTTTATGTTTTTAGAAGAAAGTTTATTTACTTTCTCTCTAAGAAGTTTTATTTCCTTCTTAGATTGAATCAGATCTTTACATAATAATTTAAAATCTGTTTTAAGTTCTTCTGATGAAAAGTCAAGTGTAGAGATAACCTGATCTTCATCATCATCTGATTCAGATTCTTTATCTTCATCATACCTTTTGCAAGATGCATCTATTGCCATTAGACAAAATTCTCTTGCTCTTGCTTCTTCTTCATCCTCAGTTGTGCAAGATGAAGCTTCAGAGTTACTCCAGGAATCAGCATTTGATGTTCTTTCTTTTGCTGATCCAACAGCCACTACTATGAGAGAGTCCCAAATTTCCTTTGCAGATGAACATTCAGCAATCTCTTGAAAAATGTCATCAGACATTGATTCTGCAAGAATGTTCATTGCTTGTGCATCAGTCATCTTAAGCTGTTTTTGAGCTTCTGTAGCCGCAGATGGTGTAAAGGGACCTGACAAAATAGAATTATAAATGGCTTCATCAATAGAGTTCATAAAAAGCCTAATCCTTGCCTTCCATAGTGCAAGCTTGTCCAGATTGCACTTAGGAGGTCCAGTGCTTGACCATTCTTCATTTTGTGCCATGAAAAACTCTTAAGAACAATAAGATCTATCAAGGATCTTTTGATTCAGGTGTTAGCCTGTACAACCACCAATGTGTGGTATGTTTAACCAACTTGACTCTGATACCAATTGAAAGTGATAGATCTGATATGCTTAAGAGTTTTTAGAAAATAAAATGCAAAATAAAATTCACAGCACATAGGGAAGAAAAATGAGCAAGCAAGCCAGACGACACAAGGAACTATAGTGGTTCCCCTAAACTTGGGTACATCCACTCTTCTACCTCCCTAGGTAGGAATCCACTGCAGGATGAGTTGATCAGGTGTCTTGGGCACCAATGAGCTTTTGATAAGGTGCTCAAAAACCAAACTAGATTTTTTGATCAGGTGTCTTGCCACCAATGAGCTTTTGACAGGGTGCTCAAAAACCAAGCTCAAAATTTTGAAGGGAGTTTGAGAAACCGTTTACAGAGAGGGGGGAGAGAGTGATGGTAGTCTTCTCTTTCTCAGATCAGCTGAGATGACTATGTGGATTGATGGTGTCAAAGCTCCCCCTGAAAATATGTATTAGTTCATGAATGCTGGGAAGCTTTGCTTCAGGGTGCAGGCCTTCAACTAGATGAAAATCTCTAGCATGCTCTGTAGACAAATCTGAATATGTTGTCTCTTGAAAGCCTGGATCAGAAAGAAGAAGATGAAGTTGATTTCCTCTGTCTGAAAACTTGTTGCATAGTTCTTCTTTTGTAGAGAGAATAAGTCTTCCTACTTTTTCTCTCTCTATCTCTTGTTGTTATTTATGAGCCTCTATGCTATATATCTTTTCTATCTTGCTATCACTTTTATATTCTGTATAAAATATATATATGTATCCACTGGGCTGAGGAAAGTCATTTGAATTCTTGTCTGATGTGGTAGAGACATTTTCAAGAAAGGAAACTGTCTTGGAAAGGTAACTGACAATAAACCTCTGAATTGATTCATATTTAATGCAGCCTCCCAACGGCTATATTCATAAGAATATTTAGCATTAAATATATTAGCTGTAAATTCCTTTACTTAAGCCTTGAATAACTCTAGCCAGCTGTCTCCAATAACTGCACAGGAAATCACCAAAATTTAATCTAAAAAGCTTCTCCAATCTGCGTTCGACTATAGTTGACCTCCGTTCGACTATCGTTGAACTCCGTTCGACTATAGTTGACCTGCATCTGAGTTATCTGTTCTCTTAGAGCTGAACATAGAAATAGTTGAACTCCGTTCGACTATAGTTGAACTCCGTTCGACTATTTCTGGACTGCAATAGTTGAACTCTGTTCGACTATTTCTGGACTGCAATAGTTGAACTCTGTTCGACTATTTCTGGACTGCAATAGTTGAACTCCGTTTGACTATTTCTGGACTGCAATAGTTGAACTCCGTTCGACTATTTCTGGACTGCAATAGTTGAACTTCGTTCGACTATTTCTGTGAGCTAACATTTCTGAACTTCAAAACTGATTTTCTCTGGAATTCTTCTGCACTTGTTTTGGGATTCTTTCTGAGGAATACTTGGAAAGCCCTATGACCCTTAGACTATACATTTTGGGTCAAACTAATCATCCTAATAGTGATCCTAACCCAAATCAGAACCTAAGGTTCCAACACTGAGAATATTAATTTGGCGTCAGGCTATCTTGGTGACCACCTGGAGAAAATTCAACAGAAGTATGTCCAAAAGACAGCTCGCTTCAGATCCCATGCTTTTTGCAAAGGTTCGAGAGCTCGGTTGAGCCAAACTCACCACCGATGCTTGTCCTCAACTTCTTAATCCGTAGGCCAAGCTGGCCTTCTGCAAGCTTCTTGAACTCCACAAACAAGAGGAACATGTTCGATTTCTCCTTCATGAAATATACCCATGTATACCTCGAATAGTCATCAACCAATATCAGCATGAACCTGATGCCTCCAAGACTTGCAGTGACGGTCGGTCCTACCAGAGCACAATGGACATCCCCCAAAGGTGCTTTACATCTGGACTGCGCCTTATCAACTGTAAAGCAATAAGCCTCACCATGCTGAAATCCCGCGCAAGGTTGACCATTGTCGTAGGATGACCACCTAGGCAAGCCTCTTACGAGTCTTTTTCCTTCCATAGCTTTCAGCTTGTCCATCCCCACAAGCCCAAGTCTTTCACGCCAGATAGCAGGACTATCACTGGACTTCATCCGATCAGCAACAAAACTTGTTGATGACCCAACCAAGTTCTTCTCCTTACACCCAACATGAGCAACGTTCACCGAGAGCAAGACAACCTTGCACTCCATCCTTAGATGACCATGCTGCTTGCATCTATAGTACCTTGGTCCTTCCTTCCTCTTCCCATCATGCCTAGGAGAAACACTCCTCTCTTACTTATATGAAGTAGAAGGACCATCCTCTACAGCAACCTTCACCTCCTTCATGAACAACCCATTAAGGGAAGTCCAAACCTCCGTAGCTGACCGACATCCACTGATGTGGCCCAAGAGCTCCGATGAGATCACCTACTTGAGAATAGACTCTGCTCTCGCATTTGTCTTCTTCCAAGCTCTCATCTTTTCAGCATTGCCAGCAGTAGCCTATTGTCTTCCTGCTCCGCATGCAACCTCCCAAAGGTCCTCGCCAAGAAGAAAGCTCTCCAAACAAGACTTCTACGTTTTAAAGTTCGTCTCTGTAAGGAGTTCAATCCCAGGACTACTTGCATCTTCCACTGTCATGGTTCTTCCACTGATTCCCTCTTCACAAAAGTCAACAACCACTTCAGTTGAACACTGCTTATCCACTCCAACCTCCTCTGATACCATGTTGAATTTTCCGGATCTTGGAGTTAGCAGGGTTTTTATCAACTAAGTCAGTTACAACTAGAAACACATGCAGCAATAAGAGTCTTTATTGATTCACAACAAACTTATTTACAAGGCGAGACATACATGGCGAGACATGATTCACCTAACCAACACAGGGAGAGCAGAGACAGTTGCAAAGACAAAACAGACACAAGCCACGCAGACTCAACCACCAAGACACCGGGCTACTGCTGTGAAGTTCGCTCAGTCCACCAGGTCGCCAGACAGCAACCCAAGCCGCGCAGACTACCCCTTATTCCAATGCTTACTCTAGTTGCCGATCTGCAATCCTCCTGACTGTGAGGTTGCCTAGCCACCAGACAGCATAACCTGCGATGCCGAAATGAACAGTACGCCTGAAACAGGCGACTTATTGAACCCTGAACCAAGTTGCCAAAGAGAAGACCGTCTGGTCGTTGTCCGCCACCTACTGTTTACCGCCTGTTGCTTAACCGCAGAGTCTGCACTGTCCCTGACCCCAATCAGAGCCAAGTCCTGGCTTTCTAGCGCTATCCGTGTTGAATTTTCCGGATCTTGGAGTTAGCAGGGGTTTTATCAACTAAGTCAGTTACAACCAGAATTACATGTAGCAACAAGATCCTTTATTGATTCATAACAAACTTCTTTACAAGGAGAGACATACATAGCGAGACATGATTCACCAAACCAACACAGGGAGACCAGAGATAGTTACAAAGACAAAACGGACATAAGCCGCGTGGACTCAACCACCAAGCCGCTGGTCTATTGCTGTGGAGTCCGCTCAGTCCGCCAGGTTGCCAGACCATAACCCAAGTCGCGCGGACTACCCCTTATTCCAATACTTGCTCTATTTGTCGATCTGCAAGATGCCTGACCGCGAGGTCGCCTAGCCGCCAGACCGCATAAGCTGTAATGCCTAAAAGAACAGTGCGCCAGAAGCAGGCGACTTATTGAACCCTGAACCAAGTTGCCAAAAAGAAGACCGTCTGGTCGCTGTCCGCAACCTATAGTTTACCCTCTGTTGCTTAACCGCAGAGTCTACACTGTCCCTAACCGCAATAAGAGCCAAGTCCTGGCTTTCCAGCGCTATGCGCACAACCTGCACAATACAACCCGATCAACTCTGTCAAACCGCGCAGACACCAAAAGCCAGTCAGCTGCAACTATTGCTGGCTCAAGTTACTATTCACTTACTTTGGTTCTCTTATTTCCTGATGTGACATGAGTCCTATTTATAGGCACAATGATGAGTGTGGTCACCGCCCTAGCCGATGGGATTACTTCCATATCTCGCAGCAAGATGACTCCCAGTCTGCGGATACATCCCAGTCCGCCGCGCCTTTGTAGTATAGCCAGTCCTCCATAGCTTCTCCAAGGCAGGACAAAATGCTAGTCCATCGTGTCGCCAAAAGGCCAAGCCAATACCAAACAGCCGGACTCCGCAGCAACATTGTCCGCCAATCTGCGGACATAGCACCAGCCCGCTTATCCCAAGCCCATGGCTCCGCCACAAGGCAAAAGCCGGACTCAGCGGACACACCGCTTCAGTCCGCTCAACCCGAGCCCATAGCTTTGCCACGGAGGCACCTGCCGGACTCAGCGGACACTTCTCTAGTCTGCTTACACAGCAGACATCTCCAGTGCATATCCCCTGCAGACTTCTCCAGTCCGCATGTCCCGCAGACTGCTTCATTCTGCAAATCCCGAGTCCATACCAGCAAGTTAGCTGTCAGAATCAGCGGACCCAGCTCCAGTCCACACGCCCTTGTAGACGCAATCTCTATTCCGCATATCCCCCAAGCTCGTAACCAAGACAACAACACTTCTGTCGAGCTTGGCGGACTGAGAAGCAATCCGCGCTCCACTGGGAGATCTCTCCGGACTGAACCAAACATGGACTTGGTTCAGAACCTTCCAAGTCCACACCACTGGCCATAAGGGCCAGTCCGCTCTTACTGGCGGACACTAGATCTAGTCCGCCTGCCCCAGCGAACTCTAGTACATGTCTGCACTGACAGGCGATTTCCGCGGCTTCCACTAGCCGCTCCACCAGAGCAAGACCAAGGCTTATGCCAAGCTTGTCTGTCGAGCACTAGTCCTCCAGTTCGTTTCTTACCGGACTCTGTGGATAGTGTTTCTATCCGCCTGGTTACTTCCTGGGATTCAACTGCCTATTGAGCACAAGCCGGCCTAGCTAACCGCCACTACTGTCTGCATAGTCCGTGAGAACACACTGCCCAGGCCACTATAGAACTAACCATCTTCAACATCCCTGCCGACCTAGCTGTCCGCCAACCCTATCTGCGTAGTCCGCGCGGATAGGTACAAGTGCTCCACTCACCCACTTTCACTTCACAGATTTCAACAACATGAGTTTACAAGATTGGGATGTTATGCGGGATCTATCTTTGCTGACGAATAGCATAAAACCAATAGGTTCTACGAAGGGTTGCAGGATGAGCTGAGATTCCTGCTCTCAAGTTCGGTGAACTAGGGGTTTCAAGCATTGGTTGATATGACTCGTACGTTGAATAAAGATATGAAGCGGGTATAGGGCAAGAGGGACTTGGCTGTGAGAAAGCGTGAGTTCAAAGTGCCATACCTGAGAAAATCGAACTACCGAAGGAAATAGGGTAAGAGATCAAAGTCTTCTACACAGGCTCCCTTTACTGTTTCTTCTGGAGCAACTTATAGGCAAGACCCTCGTGCTTGTTATACTTGTGGTAAGGTGAGTCATCTAGCCTGTGACTATCGGGTTGGCCGACCAAAGGGTGAGAAGAAGACAAGAACATCATATGCTGAAAAGGGAAAGGCAGTGGTGGAGTCCTCAACATCGCAGGCGCAGCCCCTAGTGTATAATCTTGGCCAGCAGGAGGCCATAAAGTAAAGTGAGGTTGTCACAGGTACGAGTTAAGATACTTTGTTATTGCTTTTGATACTTTATACCTTGTGTGTAGATTGTGTATGATGTGTTTGTCTTAGGCTTTCTCCTGATTCGGGATTGTCCGGCGAGAGCACTTTTTGATATGGGTGCTTCACATTCATTTCTATCTGTGGACTTCGTGTCACGGATCTGAGTGCTGATTCGTATGATGCAGATAGTGTGAAGGTGTTATTATCGAATAGTTGTGTGATGCATGCGGATAAGACTTGCTCTGTGGAGGTACAAATAGGAAGTCGGGATTTCGGATTGGAAGCATCTGTACTGCCGATATTGGAATTTGATGTGATATTTGGTATGGACTGGATCTCGGAGCAACGTGCCTTTATCGATTGTAATTCAATGGAGATCATACTGGGACAAAATACCGAGCTAGAGTTGAAATTCGCTGGTATGCGAGGATCGAGCAAATTGTTGACGTATGCTCTCCAAGTCATCAAAGTTGTTCGGAAGGGCGCGAAGTTATTCTTCATGCTTATACAGGATGTTGAGCTTAAGGCCAGTGTGAATGATGTTTCAATTATTTCGGAGTATGCTGATGTGTTTCTGAAGGAGCTTCCGGGGTTACCACCCCAATAGGAGATTGACTTCTATACTGAGTTGGTGCGAGGTGCAAAACCTGTGGCCCGTTCGCCATATCGTGTAGCGCCAAAGGAAATGACGGAATTGAAAGTTCAGCTACAAGAATTGTTGGAACAGGGATATATACGTCCAAGTATGTTGCCATGGAGCGCACCTATTTTTTGTAAAAAAATAAGGATGGCAGTCTGCGTTTGTGCATTGACTATTGAGAATTGAATAAGCTGACGGAGAAGAACAAGTATCTGATACCTCAAATTGATGAATTATTTTATCAGCTTGTGGGACCAACTGTATATTCTAAACTGTACTTAAAGTCTGGTTACTACTAGTTGCATATTTGGGAAGATGACATTCCCAAGACAGCATTTAGAACACGCTATGGTCATTATGAGTTCATGGTAATGCCTTTTGGTCTAACAAATGTGCCATCAGTGTTCATGAACTTAATGCAGCAAACATTTCGTGAGTACTTGGACTTATTTGTAATCGTCTTTATTGATGACATTCTAGTGTACTCTCAGTCGGAAGAAGATCATGTGAACCATTTATGGATGTTGTTGCATACCCTGAGGAGGAACAGGCTCTACACCAAGTTCTCAAAGTGTGAGTTCTGGCTGTCGTTAGTGGATTTTCTTGGTCATGTGGTAAGTGGAGAGGGCATTGCGGTGGATGTGTCAAAGATAAGAGCCATACGAGAGTGTCCGGTGTTGTCTTCTGTGGATGAAATCAGGAGTTTCCTTGGACTGACGGGCTACTACAGATGTTTTGTAAAAAACTTTTCACAGATCGCTTTGCCTTTTACCATAATAACGAGGAAGGATCAGAAATTCATTTGGATGCCGGAGTGCGTGCGAGATTTTGAAGAGCTGAACAGTTGCTTGACCACGACGCTAATCTTGACGTCGCTATGTAGTTCAGACGGCTTTGAAATCTACAGTGATGCATTAGGGAGCAGCTTGGGCTGCGTTCTTCTTCAGTTTGAAAAAGTGATCGCTTATGGCTCACGCCAGTTGAAAGTGCATGTGCAGAATTATCATGTCCATGACTTGGAGTTGGCGGCGGAGATTTTTGCACTTAAACTATGGTGTCATTATTTATATGTCATGATGGTGGATATATTCACGGACCATAAGATCCTAAAGTATCTATTAGATCAGAAGGATCTCAACATGCGACAACGTAGGTGGATGGAGTTCCTTGGGGACTACACCTTCCAGATTCATTATACTCCAGGGAAGGGAAACGTCATCGCAGATGCCTTGAGTGGTAGAACTCTGGTAAGGGAAACTTGGTTACAGATGCATAATGAGCATCTGATCTAGGAGCTAGAAGCTGTAGCGATTTCTTGTGTTGACGAGAATTCCACAACAAATGTGTGCCTGAACTGGGCAGAGGTACAATATGACCTTGCGGACAAGGTTCGACGATCAACGAAACTTGATGAAAGTTTACGACGCTATGCAGTGGATGGGTCAAATGGCCAATTCTCCTGGGATGACGACCTTCTGCGAAAAGATGGTCATTTTTGCATCTCAAATATGGGTAAGCTAAAAGAAGAATTGATGTATGAAGCACACTTCACGAAGTATTCAGTTCACCTGGGGAGCACAAAAATGTATAAAGACATGAAGAAGCTGTTCTGGTGGCCGGGTATGAAGAAAGACATAGCACATTACGTGGCTAAATATCAGACCTCTGGTTTAGTGAAAGCAGAATGTCAGAGGCCTGGAGGTTTCCTAAAGTCGCTACCTATTCCGGAATGGAAATTTGAAGACATTTTGATGGATTTCGTGCATGGTTTGCCGAGATCTCAATGCGAAAACAATTTTGTTTTGGTGATCGTGGTCCGGTTGACTAAAGTGGCGCACTGCATTCCGAACAAGAGAGACGATCCAGTGTAAATCTTGGCTAAGCTTTATGTCGTGCAAATAGTACGATTGCACGGTGTGCCCCATAGCATTGTAAGTGATCGAGACGGGCGATTTACTTCGAATGATTGGAGGCTAATCCATCAATTGTTGGGGACAAAATTAACGTTCAGTACGACCTTTCATCCACAAACGGATTGCCAGACTGAGTGGACCAACAGAGCGATGGAGGACATGATTTGAATGTGCGCCTTGGATTTTTAGAAGAGGTGGGAAGACCATCTCTATATGGTAGAGTTCGCCTACAATAATATCTATCAAGCTAGTATAAAGATGGCGCCTTTTGAAGCTTTGTATAGTAGGAAGTGTCGTACACCATTAGCATGCGAGGAAACATGCGAATCTAAGTTGTATAAGCGTAAGAAAGTCGAAGAGGCTAATTCGACAATAAGCTATATCCGGGAGAGGTTACTGATAGCCCAAGATAGGCAGGTAAAGTATTACAATTCCAAGCACCGAAATGTAGAGTTTGCGGTTGGCGAGTGGGTATACTTGAAAATCAAACCATTCAAGGGTGTGTCCAGGATACAGCGCTTGAAAAAGTTTAGTCCGAGGTATCTTGGTACGTTTGAAGTAGTGGAGCGAATTGGAGAAGCTGCCTATCGGCTAGGTCTTTCGGCTGACTTAAGTGGATTACAGATGTGTTCCACATATCAGTGCTTCGAAAAGCAGTGAAGCATCCAGCTCAGGTGATTGCGAATGAACGCGTACCGGTCGAATCTGGGCTAATGATGAAGGTTAGGCCCATTCGGATCGCGGATAAAGCGGTTAAGCAACTGTGAAACAAGACAATCAGGATGGTCAAGGTCCGGTGGGACAATTGTGGCATTGAGGAGATAACATGGGAGCGAGAGCAAACCATGCGTGCTGAATTTCCCGAGTTGTTTGTATAAAATGTTGTAACAGCTGTTTTTTTGAACAGAAAAAAATATGTTGTAAAATATTTGTTGCTGGTTTTTGATAGCTGTGTGCAAATTTAATGACGAAATTTCTGTAAGGAGGGGAGTATTATAACACCCTAAAAAGGGTAGGAGGTAACATGCTAAAAAGTTGAATAGAGTTCGACAAATGTCGAACAGGGTTCGATAAACGTCGAATGGAGTTCGCCTAAAGCGTCGAACAGAATTCGTTGAATGTCGAACAACATTCGACGAACGTCGAACAGGGTTCGACGAACGTCCAACGGAGTTCGACTAAAGCGTCCAACGGAGTTCGACTAAAGCGTCGAACGGGGTTCGATGAACGTCGAACGGGCTTCGACGAAACGTCGAACGGGGTTCGACGAAACGTCGAACGGGGTTCGACGAAACGTCGAACGGGGTTCGACGAAACGTCGAACGGGGTTCCACGAAACGTCGAACGGGGTTCCACGAAACGTCGAACGGAGTTCGATGAATATGGATCTGTTGTATTAGCACCCGTTCGATGAACTTAGGCCCGTTCGACAAACTTTCTCCCGTTCGACAAATTGCATTCGACGAACTCGACCCCATTCGATGAACTTTCAAAATAAGATATCACCGAAGTGGGGACTCGTGTTAGGTGGCTGGTGTGCTGCCAGTGAGTGGTGGTTGACTTTTCAGCTCAAACCCGAGCCATTGATTTGTTTTAACGAGGCTATCGTGTGCCTGGGGTGAAACCCGAGGCCACTTATGCAATAGGAAAGGATTGAGGAAGTCATTATTTTCTTTTTTATCTCTCTCTCTTCCTTGCTTACCAGTTCTGGAGCAGAGAACTCTCAGCTGGTGCTAGGGTTTGGGTGGAACTTGAAGTTGTTGGAGAAAATCTTGTGGCTGGAATCAAGAGCCGAAGCTAGAATTGCAAAGGGGAAAGTGAGGCGATCATTTCCATCAGCATAAAAAGCTTTGTCGTGGATCAGAAGAAAATTCCAAGGGTAACAATCTTCCTCCTTGGACATGTGAAGTCCTTATTTTGGCATATGCATGAAATCCCAAACCAAACGGTGGAGTGTCAAGGGATTTCCATTGGGTTGATTCATGAAATCCCCAATAAGTCTTGCATATAGATCCAGAAATGTGTAATACAGAATATGCATGCTGTGTGAAGTCCATCTGGACAGGTTGGTCAGGATTGATGATGCTTTATTTTGTGCACCGGATAAGACTCTGCGTATAAACGAGTATTTTGTGGAGTCTGTAGGTTGTGCCTGTGAAGTGGATTAACAGGAAGTACTAGAATGGAGTTCCAGGAAAATACCCTCGAAATTCATGTGTTGTATGCTATGAAAGTCCAGTGTTTTCTGCACTGCAGGTGGCTGCAGGGTTTTCTGGATAGTTGGTCCAGATATGGTTGGGGCTGGCTATAGATAGGTGTTCTATCGCTAATGCCAGATGAAAGTGGTTGTCGCTGGCGAAAGCTCCTAGCTAACCTGTGATTGTGAAAGCCAGTCCTTGGAGGATAGTGTGACTATTGTGAGCTATGTTCTCTTAAAGGCCAGTGAGCCGAACAGATAAAGGGAATCCGACCGCATCAGTCTAGACATTGAACTGTCGATTTGAGCAACGAGCAAGGGCATTATGGTTTTCTAACTTGAGTGCCTAAGCTATTGGCTTCGTTATTATCACATAATCAGAGTCATGGTATGTCCTCCTTCAAGACTAAAGTCTCCGGCCGTGGGCCATGGAGCATGAATGCTCAATGTTTACCGTTGGGTCTGGGACCTGAGAATGGTGGTGGGACCCTGGTTTTTCGGTACACCCATAATATGCCTTGAGTGCAGAGAGTGTAGGGTCTGAAGCCCTTGATGCTGCTTTGTTTACCACCATTGTGGTGGATTGTCCCCATGCAGGTGTAGGAGACCCGAGCATGATATGCTGGGCTAAAGCCCTTGCCACTGCTTTGCTGGACCTCGAAGGCCGAAGGAAGAAAAAGTTTACTATTTTCATGTGTGGCCGGCCTCCGTGCCGATGTATGTAATCCACACTTCTGATGAATAACTATAAGGCCTTAAGGCCAAATTTTTTGTGTATTTTGTATACATTCCTATGAGATATCTAAATGTGGTTGTTTATATATATTGGATATTCATGTCCGATGAGTTCAGTATTAACCCCTAATGCTTTAGCTAGAATGCTCTGAGTTAGGATGCGTGTACTAATCTTTGATATTAACATGTAACCCCGCTGCCTGTTTGTGGCATATGGTGTTGGGCCCTGGCCGGACCCTCTATTATATGTCATGTAATGAATAGAGGTGTTACATGTAGGATCTAGCTTGGATCTGCGGTAGGTGATCATTTGATCACTAAGCTATAGGTCCTTTGGACATGAGGTAGGTGAGTCATTCTCACTAAGTTGTAGGGCACTTGTGCCTGAGTTGTAGGATCCTTTGGATTTGAGGCAAGGCCTTTTTGCCTGAGCTGTAGGAGAGTCATTATCTCTAAGGTTGGATCCTTCGTGGATCAAAGGTAGGGCTATCATCCCAACCCGAGTTATAGGACTTTTGGCCTGAGGTAGGTGATCTATTGATCACTGAGTTGAAGGGCCTAGTGCCTGAGCTGTAAGTCTTGGAGGAGATTGAGAGAGTTTGAGTGATCTGAGGTGTAAGCTCTTTGAGCTGAGTTTTGGAGAAGTGCCTTGTCTAACTGAAAGTTAGAAAGATGGGAGGAGAGTGGATGTACCCATAAAACGGGGAACCACTATATTTTCTGTGTGTGCTTTTCTGTGTTGCTTCTTTATTGCAGGTTCTTGAAAGCAGATAATTGTTAACTCACTAAGAACATAAAGAAGAAACTTAAAGAAAGTCACAAGATATCAATAAACCTATTCACCCCCCTCTAGGTTGCAAGCTACCGTGAAAACAAAGACTTTCACGCCCACATTGTTGTGCATGTCACAACCCGCATTTTCACCGCATTAAAGGGGGTATATCAGAGTAAGGGAAAATGCGCGTCATGATGCCACGTCAGCAGGGGATGACTACGGACGCTCGGGCAAAACTCTTACTTAGTGCATAAAAAAGATTTTTAAGTTATTTAGAGAAAATACAGTTTAAGTTAAGCAGTTAGTTGCATCCCTTGGGTAGTGGCTCATCTAGTCCATGAGAAAAATAGTTATACACTGCGGAAAATACTTCTTTTACAAGTTTAGACACCTTACATAAGTAAAAATGTCCCCAGAGGACATCTCATGGTATGCAAAACTCTAGGTTTATAATACTAGTAAAAATAACTTTTATGGATGCTAAATATGATGATTTATAATTTTAAATCATGCAAATAGAGGGGGATGCTGGCGATACGCCTTTACATGGAAAACAAATAAAGGGTACAAAGGGGGAAGCTGGAGACTAAGGAAAGAAGGTGCCAAAGAGGAGGCCGCGCGGACTGATAAACCAGGTCGGCAGAGCGCACGGTTAAGTCATCCCGCAGTTTGCTAGAGCAAGCCGAGCGGACTGCGCGGTCAGAAATAAATGGCTAGACAGGTTGCATGGACTGAGAAGAGGGAGTCCGCAGGGTTTAATCCTTGGGGTTGAGACAATCGCTGTTGATGCCGCTCAATGAGAGGTATGAGGGGCTATTTATAGGCCCGAGGAGGTAACAACTTTTGGGAACGTCACCCGCAATTAGTCGGTAAATTATCCAAGTACGATGTTGAGTCAGTGTAGTCCGCACCAGGCTGCGCGGTCTCGGACTTGCCTTCAGGAGCTAGTCCTGCTTTCGGCGGACTGGATGGAGTCCGCCCCTGCTGTGCTGAGCGAGCAAGCACCAAGTGTGAGAGCTGAGGGATTATCAGCCAGCAGCTGGGATGAAGCGGATACCTGGAGCTGAGAAGTTGTGTGGCGGACTGCACAATGAGTCCGCCTCTGCTGCTGAATGGTGATGAATCCGCTTGTTGCTGAGAAGCTAAAGTTGGGATCCATCAATGTAGGCGGACTGAAAGGTTGTACTGCACGACGAGTCCGCCCAGCCCGCAACAAACGGGATGTGTCCGCTGAACGTTGCGGGTTGTCGGAGAGCTGCAACATCCATGCTCCTTTGGCGGACTGAGAGAGAGTCTGTGAACTGTAAGCATAGTTGGCCGACTGGGCGACCTTGCGGCCTGACGAAGCAGGTATCCCATTCTATTGAAGTCCGGCTCCTGTTGGAAAAGGCTTGCTGCCCCTGCTTCGCAGCCTGGGCTTGGCGACCTGACAGGTCTCGCATGCTGGAGAAGTGGAATAAGTTGTTGCTGTCTGGCGGCTTGGAGGCAGGTCGCCATTCTTGCTATGTGGCAAGCTAGAGGGTTGTCACTGTTGCTGATGGCGGGTAGCCTGGAGGCAGGTCGTCGCTATTGAGACAAGGTGACTATGTGTGGATGGAGATTGGAGTCCTCCAAAGCTGGGTAGTTCACTTGGAGTGGGAGAACCTTTGCGGGTTAGCTGATCAAACCGGCAGTCTGTAGGGGCGGACTGAGAAAGCAGTCTACAACCCATGCAGAACAAGGAATTATGTGCGACTTGGGCAGTCAGACCGCTGAGACTACACTAGTCGTGCTGCCTGAACGGACATAAAATCTTGTCCGCCCATAGTTGGGACTTGTCGCGACCTCCAGGGAGAACCTGGTGTAGGGCGCGACTAGCAAGCTGGATACCTTGGGAAGGATCGCCGATTTCTGGGTTAACATAATCCCCATAAATTTTTAAGTTCCGAAGGGAACTTCGAAAAAGTAGGAGTCCCACGAAAATCATGATCCTTCCAAAAGGAAAAGGAGGAGATAAGGAGAGATAGAACCTGATGTCTCTCCTTAGAAGGAGTTTGCCAATGTCTGTCTTTATCCTACAAAGGAAAAAATTAATGTAGGCAAAGAAAGGGGGTACATCTTTTGTGTACCTGAATTTCCATTACAAAATGAAGAAGATGTGAATGTCTTCCACCGAGCTCTGCAAAACAAGGATTAGGGGAAAGCGTAGAAAGTAACAATAACTTGCAAGTACCCGATGGAGGCTTGCAAGCACCTATTATCCTCTACAAAAAGGAAAAGTGAGTAGTATGCACGAAAGTGGAATGAATTGCAAGTAACTGAAGGGGACTTGCAAGTGTCTGCTAGTCTCTGTAAAAGAGAAGTTATACGGAAATATGATATATAAGAGTAAGTCACAGGTACCTGAAGGGACTTGCAAATACCTGCTAATCACTGCAAAGAAAAGAGTTAGCAGCAGATATAATATACAAAAATTAGGTTGCAAGTACCTGGATGGAACTTGCAAACATCTGCTAATTTCTACAAGAAAAGAGTTAGAAGCAAAGATGATATATGAGAGTAAGAAGCAAGTACCTGAAATGAACTTGCAAGTATCTACTGATCTCTACAAGAAAGGTGTTAGAAGCAGATATGATATATTAGAGTAAATGACAAATACCTGAAAGAAACTTGCAAGTATCTGTTGATCTCTACAAGAAAAGAGTTAGAAATAGATATGAAATATGAGAGTAAACTGCAAGTACCTAAAAGAAACTTGTAAGTATCTGCTGATCTCTTTAAGAAAAGAGTTAGAAGCAAATATGATATATGAGCTAAGTTGCAAGTACTGGATGGGACTTGCATATACCTGCTAATCACTAAAAATAGAAGAGTGAGCAGCAGATATAGTATAATGAACTAAGATGCAAGTACCAGAACGGAACTTGCGAATGCTAACTGTTGATGAGATAAGATAGATATGATCAGAAAGCAGAGGGAATATCTGACGAACTCTGCTAATAACCGAGTAAAGATCAGACCGCAATATTGATCTTTATGTGAGATCAGATATGACATCTCTGATATAAAGTCCAGATTAGCAAGATGAAGCTATCTTAATTGGATTCCAGTAATATGGCATGTCAATCAAGGAGAACAAGATGCTTTGAGCAAAGGTTGGCGCCATTTGATAAGAGTAATAGAGGTAACTTGTAAATCATCATCTGATAGAGCTTTATGTAAGAGATGCATATAGAAAGAGAATAAGAGACATGAATGTTGCAAATCCTTTTGAGAAGTCGGTTTTAACCTGTTAACCTGTGAAAGAGGCAGTTGATAAAAAAAGGTCAATACTCGGAGATGACCAAGGAAGGTTGGATGGTGCCACGGGATACCACCCATGGGCCTTATGCATTGCTTGCACAAGAACGGTATTTTTGGTTATAGTCCTTCTTAGAGCGGACTAACTACACTCCCATGAAAAGGTACAAAAGGGAGACATGCACAAAATCCTAATAAGGAAACGACAGATACACTGCTCTCTTGCCTCAGGTACAACATCACTGATCAATGAGACTAGTTACACCAAGTGGCCTATAGCATTGCTTATCTGTGGAAAGATCAATGGAGTTGTGGGACCCGCAAAAGCACGGATTGAGAGTACCGTAGAGTATTCGACTATTAAAATCATGTGATGATCGAAGAGACAAGGTTACGCTTGGTCGCCATTGCTTGTCAAGCAAAGATCATCATAACTATAATGTATCCTTAACAAAGCACAGCAGAGCTAATACATGGGACCTCCCTTAATGCTCGCTTTGTATTAGATGCTGGCCGGATCTGAAGTCTGAAGTACACCATCGTAAATTGAGCAGCACCCACTGCACATACATGAACACTCCCCACAGTATATGGTCATCGCGACCTTAAGCCCGAGAACAATCTACAGAGGGAAGAACAAGACTCGACGATATCTCAGTGGTTCAGCGATCTCTTTGGCAAAGAGAAAATAGAGGAAGAAGCATTCTAAAAAGGGAAATGTGTCAGTGTGGGATCTCTGACGTAAACTTATATTGAAACGAAATGAGAGAAACAGTAATATGCATTTTTAGAGAGAAAATGTTCAAAGAGTAATGTAGAAATAACCAGCCTTTATTGTGAGGAGCTTTGAGGAGATGTGAAGTCAGGGGAATAACATTCCAAGCTTGCCTTCATCATTGGCAATGTAAGTAATGATTTTAGGGTAGATTTGGCTCACTCCTTTTGAGCAGCAAGGAGTGTCTGCAACTTCTTAGCCCTTTGAAGTCGGCGGATCAGGGTCATCATCTTTGGGGAACAAGTCTCTCATCTTCCCCCGCCTAAGCATCTTTTTCACTAATTTACGAAGCGCTCGACATTTTTTAGTTAAGTGGCCTGGCTATTTATAGAATTCGCAGTATGGATCTAAGTCTTTAGATCTTTGATCAGCTGGACGATATGGCCTTTTGTGATTAGCCTTATCCTTCATGACTTGGCTTACTTCTTGCATGGCCTCTGCTTATTTAGACTCTGGCAAATCATCATCTTGCTACTGATCAACTGAGGCTGTTTGCAGGGCTGACAATAATAATAATTGATCACGGGGACGATCCTGATTTGGGAAGGAGTGTTGATGACGTTGAAATCTTCTTCCCTTCCTTGAGTGGGATGGAAAATCTTTCCGAGGAGATCTCAGAGGTTGCTTGTAAGAAGGAAAATCCTTATCTGCTATGAGTCTCGAGATGAAGCTGGGATTGCTTTTTTTACCTTGAATGTATGAGTTGGCTAGGCCAATTAGCTCTTGATATGTTCTTGGTGCACATACATTAGCTTCAAATTTGAGTGGCCCTTCACGAATACCATGTATCATAGCCACCTGATATATCTCTTGATTAACGATCTTGATGTCTACGATCTCTTTCTAGAATCGATCAACAAACTGAGACCAAGTCTCATTCTCATGTTGCCTGATCTCAAAGAGGTCTTCTAGACTGCATTTCTCTTTGTTGAAGTTGAAAAGCTCAGCAAGAACTCCCTTCGCAGATCAGCAAAGGAAGTGATGGACTGAGGGCGAAGACCATAGAACCAATCCCTCACTTGCCCATCAAAGGTTGTTACAAGGAGCTTTCACTTAGTAGCATTTGAGAGAGTCTTGAGAGCTACGGCTGATTCAAAAGCTTGTAGATGCTTTATTGGATCAGTCTCTCCAGTATAAATCGGTAACCACGACTCTCTGAAATTAGCTGGAGTTGGCTCATGGCGAACATTCTCTGTAAAGTGTGACGGCTCTCCTTGCTCCCCTACATCATAAGGAAAGAAGGGAGCATAAGTTGTAGCTGCAAAAGGAGGAGGATGATAGAAGGGAAAGGCTGCTGCGGGAGGAGCGAAGATAGGAGCTGATGTGTAAGGATGACTTCCCTGAAAGTTCAGAAATCTTGATGGACTTCCCCGGGCAGCTTCCCAAAAGAAGTTTTAACGAGCTGCAAACTCAATAAGTTGAGGCAGCAAATGGGCTGCACCCACTTACTGAAAGGTTAGTGTGTAAGGAGGAGGATAGACCATCGGATAAGCCGGAGGATAGGCTTGTTGATTCTCAAATGTTAGTGTTGGATTGGTTGGAGGAATTGGAGCTGCTGCAGATTGCATCTCTAATCGCTGCGTGATTACAGCTAGAGTAAGGTTGATTATCTGAACTTGTTGAGCAGTTTACGGCGCGATTGCTCAAAGGCTTCCCGAAGTGAGTCTTCACCAGGAATTAGAGCATGGTTCTCGGCTGATTGATGCTCCGAGGTGGCTAACTGTCGGTTTTCACCATCTGTTCTAATCTGAAGGCCGCGTGTTAACTGTTGATGCATGGAAATGGAGAGGAGAATAAGAGAAGAGAATGTTGTCGCGGGCACCAACAGTTAACTCAAGAGATGGGGTGTGTTCGGTCTCACAGACAAGGTGATGAGGTGATCAAAGAAGGAGGTTGATGAGGATGTAAGGATAATGGAAAGGTTAAGCATCTGAGTGCTCGAGAGTGGAGCAAACGCTTGTTCAAGGGCTGCGGGGATAGAGGAGAGGAGGATGTTGATCTGAGTGCGGAGATGAGAGAGAAGGTTGATCAGAAACTACCGAGCAGATGGTTACTTTGACGGTTGTGCTTGCAGGTTGATGCCGAGAGAGTTGAGCTGAGAAGAAGAGAGGGGGCCACTAGCAGCGACAACAACAGACTTCGCCCATCGTGGTATAAATGCCACTCTTGCGACCAGCTTTCCTTTGATTAATACTGAGTTATTACAGCTTGCAATATGCCTTTACATGGAAAACAAATAAAGGGTACAAAGGGGGAAGCTGACAATTAAGGAAAGAAGGTGCCAGAGAGGAGGCCACGCTGACTGAGAAACCAAGTTGGTAGACTGCGCGGTTTAGTGATCCCGCAGCTCGCTGGAGCAAGCCGAGCTTGTTGAAACCGGATTCCGGTCTCCTGTGGAGTTCGACCCTTGGGGAAGCGGTGGTCTCACGCCTACTTTGCTCCTGCAAGAAAAATAACAAAGAAGGCAAGAAGGAATAGACCCAAGGGCTCGGCAGGGAGGTCCCACCACAAACCCAGAAGATCTCTGAGTGCTTCCCCTCCTTAGCCAGAAGTCGAGCTAAGGTACCCTCAGAAAGCACTTGTGAACAGGAGCAGGGAGGCACTCGACGCGTGCCTTCTGAGGTACCTCTTGGGTCTTATTTATAGTTTTTTGGAATCTGGACTACCAATAACCAGAAGAACTGTCCTGAAAATACCAAAAAGCCCTGGGTTGGGTCTGCCAACAGCCAAACTCCGCTGTCCTGAACGGCTATGCGCAGTCTAACCTTGTCTGCCAACAGCATGGCTCCACTGTTCTGAGAAGCTATTCGCACCCATGGGGAGTCAGCTCGCCTCCAATCCCCCTCTGCGGTAGGCGAGCGCGACCTGCCTCCAGCGCCCAGCCTATTCTTCCTGGGCGAACGCGAGCCGGACCGCCGCGACCCGCCAGTCCTCTGCCGGGGCGTACAGGCGACCGGGTCGCGCGTAGGGGGCGGGCTGATGGCCATCGCGACCCTCCGATCAGTTCGCAAGTCACGGGTTGCCGAGCCCATTCGCTAGTACTGGTGCGACGAAGGGCACCCCCCCCCCCCCCCCCCCCCGCTCTGGTCGGCGATTCTCTAAGCGGGCGGGAGAGTAGGGGAGCCGTCTCGCCCGGATCGCTCGCCTAAATGAGCGGGAGCGGACCAGCCCCTTGCCGCATGTCTTCTCGCTGCTTGGGTGCGGGTCGCGGGGCTAGATCCGCTCAATCTTCCTGGTGGGATCCGCTCGACGAACACGGGGTTGTACACAATCCCCGCTCTTTCTGAGCTTGATACAAGCTCAGAAAGAATCATCCAACCCGCGTGTTCGGCGAGTACTGTGCTGAGCTGGCAGGGAATCTTCTGGTGGGATCCCACTATTCGGCTATAAATATACCGCTGAGCCCAGAGGGGGCTCCCCAGACCCTCTCACTTTTCTTGAACAGACTGCAGTTTCTTGATGCCGGTCAGCGAAGAGGTGCGAGCTCGCCTGGCGGCTGCGGGCCAGAAGACTCGGGAGGAGGCCCTCGAGGCTGCCCCTTGGTTAGCGCGCGGGTCTCCCGGCCCCCTCTTCAGGACGGTGAAGGGGAAGATCGTGAGGCGGTCCCCAGCGAATAACTTCACGGGTTCTAGCTCGGTGGCTGGCGATGAGGTCGCTCCTGAGGTATGCGACCTTCATCCTCGGCTTGTTGCTACGTTTCTGACCTCTCGTCTTGCAGGTACCGCCTCGTGAGGACGAGGAGGACCGGGGGGAGGATCGCCCCCCTCCCTTGTCATTTGAGAGGGCTGGTAGTCCCTCAGGCCTGGACCGTCCACCCCCGAATACCCCTCGTCTGCCAATTCCCCCGGACTAGGGAAATCTCTCGCGGCCTTCAAGGGGGAACCTTTTCAGGGTCGGCCGGGCTCCTCTCGCCCTTCTATCGGTACGGATGACGTGCCAACCCCTGGTAAGCTCGTGCTTAGTGCTTGCCCTTGTTCTCGCTTGTTCCTTATGAATTGCCCCTTTTTGTAGGCTATAATATGGTCTCCTCCGAAACGAAGATGAGCGAAGGGTACTCGCCTTCGCCTGACGTGGAGGGTGTTTCAGATTATCTGGGCGACCCGGCTGATGCGGTGTGGATGAAGAGGCAGGTGACGCGTCTGTTCCAGGAACGTACTCTGCTACTCCAGGAGCTCGTGAAGAGGGTCGACCAAGACAAGGCCGACACCGAGGCTCGGCTCGCGGCCCTGGAGGGGGCCCCGCGTACTGCAGAAGGTGGCGAGGTCACCTCGCCTGGCGTGCACATCACGCGGGCCGAGGAGCGCCTAAGGAATGCCTCGGAGCAAATTGGCCTGGCCCAGCAGGAGCTGGTGGAGGAGCGCGACTATCATTATCCTCGCGTGCCGCCGCGATCCGGGACGCAACGGCGGGGCAGGTGGAAGTGGATCCAGTACTGATCCACCCTTCCATCTCCCCGCCTGCGGGATGTCGCCGGGTTGCTATTATTTCAAAGTTATCTTGTATCTGTAACGATTCGCAACTCTTTTTGCCCGCCTATGGGCCTAATTTTTTGCTGCTGATGTATGTCGAAATTACCATGTTGTTGCTTTCGTTCTCCGTGGGCTGGGCTCGAGGGTGCTCGCGAACTTTGCTCGCACCCCCGGAGGGAGGGCAGGTCAGGGGATGGATTTGCTCTACCCGCCCTGCTGATTGGGTTGGGGGCGAGACGAGGGGCTCGCCAGCCGGGAGTCTCCACGACTCCCGGCGGGTGCGGGCCAAGACTCGCCCGCTCCAGTCCTGCGCGGATGCGGCCGGGCGAGGACCGCTCCTGATCGGCCTTGGCAGTGCGGTCGCGCGCCGAGAAGTCGAACCGTCGGGCTGATTTTTGCTACACGCACCCCTTCCTTCGGCGGGAAGTTTCCCGCCCTTTCTCTCTCCCTATAAATAGGTCTTGCCGGCTCTTATTCCCTCACTGATTCAAAACACTCTCCCGCTTCCTGCCCTCCGCGAAGCACGGCTCGTGCTCGCCTTCTGGATTTGTCTCGCACATTCGGCGGCAATTCGGTGGGAATGGGCGGTGGCGGTGGCGACGCAGACGGGCGAAGCAAGTGCACCTGGACCTTCTCAGAGCACGATTTTCCCCATGCCGTCATCTCGGAACGCGAGTACCTGGATGCCCTCGGCGACCACGTCCCGCCGGGCTTTTCTGCGAGACGGCCTGGGGAAAGAGAAAAGATCAACGATCTATCCAGGGACGAGCTCGCCATACCCCTGGCTCACTTTGAGGTGGGTCTGCAACTTCCCCTGTGGCCCGAGGTACGCCAAGTGCTGAAGTACTTCGGGGTCATCCTAGGTCAGATGACCCCGAACTCCATAGTTGTTATGGTGGGGTTCGCCTGCTTTCTGCGAGAGGAGCGAGTCGAGTTCAGTCTCGCCATTTTCCGGAAGCTATTCTCCTTCCGGGCGAACCGGGACGGGACCGCCTATTTCTCCAGTGCCCACCTCAAGGTGCGGGGGACCGTAAATAAGAGTCACAACTGGCTCAAAAAGTTCCTGTTCGTCAAAGGGGATTTCGGCAATGTCCCCTTCTCATCGGTGCAGCTCAGCGAGGCGAGTTACCGTCCGCCCAGCCTAGGGGGCCACGAGGCCAACTTGTGTGGTTTCTTCGCCGG
Source organism: Platanthera guangdongensis (assembly GCA_039583875.1). Lineage (NCBI taxonomy): Eukaryota > Viridiplantae > Streptophyta > Magnoliopsida > Asparagales > Orchidaceae > Platanthera > Platanthera guangdongensis. Next base: position 253,578,949 of record CM077153.1, on the reverse strand, counting down.
TAAGAACTTCGAGGTCGCATACCTGCACTACCATCTTGATGACCTTACCGCCGTCCCACCAGGGGGGGGGGGGGGTTTGCCACTCTCCACTGCTCTGCCTTACCCTTTTCTTCTCTGTCTCACCCCCTCTTCTTGGCAGGCGAGCGGGACATCCCTCTTCATCCCCCCTACGAGAGCGCTCGGATTGCCCCGGGGTTCTCGCCCGAGCTCAGGCCGCGGACGCCGCTCAGCGCGACGCCCCGTCGGTCCCGGCCAAGAAGACGCTGGGCGGCGGACAGCCCACTCCCCCGCCGAAGATGGAGAAGACTACGGGTCAGCAACCCGCTGGGAGCCAGAGAAAAGGCAAGGCTCGGCGGGTCTTCCGGCCGAGGGCCCTCCACCCCCGTTGGTCGCTTCGACCAGCGATACCTCGGATAGGGCGGCGGGCACCTCCGCACCGCCGGACGGGTGACAAGCTGCTGCGAAGCCGGTGCCGAGGGGGCACCACAACTTTGGCTACGGTGAGAAATGCTTGGACGAGCTCGGCGTCCCGCTTCTGTCGTGGGACAAGGAGTCAAATCGTGCAGTGGTCTCGACCATGCTGCCAAGTTGGCTGGAGCAAGACACCATCGGTGGGTAGGCCTACAACTTCTCATTTGGCCTCTACTCGCGAGAGGACGCTGCTATCTACGACAAAGAGGCGACGCGAGTAGTGGTTCATGAGAGCGCGCTCATATGGTAGGGAGGCGCTGCACCAAGCTGGAGCGGAACACCACCTCCCTCAAGAAGCTAGCGGACGAGAAGGAGGAGGCCCGAAAGCTTGCTTAGGAGGACGCGGACCTTCAGAGGAGGCGGGCCGATGCGGCTGAGGAGACCCTCGCGTAGTACCTGGGTGGGGTGGTACGTGTTCACCCCCAATAATCGCCCTTTCTCGCGAACCCACCTCACGATTCTCTTTCCCTTCCCCAGGACGCGGTGACGGCCAGCCGGATGGATGCCGAGATCGCCACCCTTGGCCAGGACAAGTCGGCGCTGGAGGCGCGGGTACGCGAGCTGGAGGCCGCCATCGCTGTCCCTCCTCCAGATAGAAGGGGCTGCCCGCTCGAGCACCATTCTGACCACGAGCTGGAAGTGTTGATGCAGAAGAACGCCTCCAGCTCCGCGAAGTACACGATGCATATGTTGCGGCGTGCGGATCTCCTCAAGAGCGAGGCCGCGAAACTCTCGGCGAGCGATGTGGTGCCGGCGCTGTTCCTCCCTGTGCCGGATCCCGGGGATAAGTCCTTCCAGCCCATCTAGGGCTCCACGCCAGGGATCTCGCATCGCCCTCGCTTCTTTGCCATCCGCTTGTTAGATGTATACATCATGTATTCCTAGTTGTTTTGAGATGTAAGCGCGAGCCGCGCCTAGACTTTGTAATTTTCATCTATTATTGCTCTTATGAATGCTTCCATGCCTGTCTTATTTGTATATTTGCTATTACTGCGTGGGGCGACCCGCCTCTGCGGCCCAGCCCTGATGAGGCGGCTGCTCGCCCACTAAGCAAGGTGAGCCGGCTCGTCCTTTGTCTGAGTTATCAATTTTCTTGCGAATTCTCGCCAAGGTTTTCGCCTCCTTTTGGCCGTCTTTCTTGGGGCTGGGTGGTTATGTTAGACCCCTTTTTGGTTAATCCTCGTGATTCCAATCCGTTATTAACCCCATTTGAGTAGTTTTCGGCCCTGCCGGGTAGGTGGGAGCCCGGTAGCGTGATTCGCTATGGGTCGCAAATTACTGCCATCGAGTGACTTCCGGCCCTGACAACGGGATCTGCTCAAGGCCCACGGATGACACCGAGTAACATCCGGCCCTGCCAGTTAGGTGAGAGCCTGGCAGCGGGATCTTCTCGGGGTCCAAACACATTCCATCGAGTGACTTCCGGCCCTGCCAGCTTGGTGAGATCCTGGCAGCGGGATCTTCGCGAGGCCAAGTATGACACAGAGTGACTTCCGGCCCTGCCATCTAGGTGAGAGCCTGGCAGCGGGATCTTCTCGGGGTCCAAACACATTCCATCGAGTGACTTCCGGCCCTGCCAGCTAGGTGAGAGCCTGGCAGCGGGATCTTCTCGAGGCCAAGGATGAGACCGAGTGACTTCCGGCCCTGCCAGCTAGGTGAGAGCCTGGAAGCGGGATCTTCTCGGGGTCCAAACACATTCCATCGAGTGACTTCCGGCCCTGCCAGCTAGGTGAGAGCCTGGCAGCGAGATCTTCTCGAGGCCAAGGATGACACCGAGTGACTTCCGGCCATGCCAGCTAGGTGAGAGCCTGGCAGCGGGATCTTCTCGGGGTCCAAACACATTCCATCGAGTGACTTCCGGCCCTGCCAGCTAGGTGAGAGCCTGGCAGCGGGATCTTATCGAGGCCAAGGATGACACCGAGTGACTTCCGGCCCTGCCAGCTAGGTGAGAGCCTGGCAGTGGGATCTTTTCGGGGTCCAAACACATTCCATCGAGTGACTTCCGGCCCTGCCAGCTAGGTGAGAGCCTGGCAGCGGGATCTTCCCGAGGCCAAGGATGACACCGAGTGACTTCCGGCCCTGCCAGCTAGGTGAGAGCCTGGCAGCGGGATCTTCTCGGGGTCGAAACACATTCCAAATCTCTATGCATGCTGGCTATGACCGTAGTGGAGCGTTTGAAGGAATTTATTATAATGAAAGTGTCACTTACATGCTTTAGGGGAAAAAACACTTCAAGTCGTCACCACTCCAGGTGCGACTCAGGGTCTCGCCCTCTACATTTTGGAGTCGGTAGCCTCCGGACTTTAGAGCTTCCTATACAATAAATGGTCCCTCCCAGCTGGGATTGAGCTTCCCTACGGATGCCGACCTCCCTGCCGCATCCACCTTCTTCAGCACCAGGTCTCCTTTCACGAACTGCTTGACCCTAACATGCTTTTCAAAGTATTTGGCCATCCTTCATTTTACCTCCTCCTGTCGGATAGCCGAAAGGTCCCTCAATTCTTCCACCATGTCAAGGGAGAGTCTCAGCTCCTCCTCGTTCTCGGCTTGCCATTTTTCTGAGCCCTTTTTGGCCGCCACGACTCGCGGTATTTGGACTTCAAATTCCACGAGGATCACTGCCTCGCACCCATGGGAGAGATTGAAGGGGGTCTCCCCTGTAGCCGTGTTGGGGGTGGTTCTTAGGGCCCAAAGAACTGCGGGAAGTAGCTCCACCCAGCTCCCCTTCAAATTCTCCACCTTCTTCTTGAGGAGGTTGACGATGATCTTGTTCGCGGCCTCCACCTGCCCGTTGCTCCTGGGGTGATGGACCGAGGCGAACCTAAGGTCTATTCCGAGCTGCTCGCAGAAGCTGGTGAATTCAGCACTGGCGAACTGGGGCTCGTTGTCCGTGACGATGGCTTGGGGCAACCCATGGCGACAGATGATCTCCCCCCAAACAAAGTTCCTGATCGCCTGGGAGGTCACCTTGGCCAGCGCCTTCACCTCCATCCACTTGGAGAAGTAGTCAATCATCACTAGGAGGAACCTTCTCTGACCGCTGGCCTGGGGAAATGGCCCAACCAAATCCATTCCCCAGATCGTGAAGGGCCAGGGGGCTGTGATACTCCTGAGTCGTTGGGCCGGTTGTAGCTGAAGAGGGGCAAACAGCTGGCACTTATGACATCTTCTTGCGAATTCTGCGGCGTCTGGGCCCAGGGTGGGTCAGAAATACCCTTGCCTGACTATCCTTCCCTCCAGGGTCCGACTCCCGGAATGACTCCCACATTCACCGGAGTGGACTTCCTCCAAGATCCTCTGCACCTCGCCCCCGGCCATGCAGCGAGCCAGCATCCCTGAGAGGGTCTTCCTATATAGCTGCCCGTCCTGGAGGAGGTAATAAGATGACTTGTGCCTTAGCTTCTTCTTATCTACCCCCTCCGGATACTCTCCCGTGGAGAGGAAAATTACAACTAGATCCATCCACGAGACTTGTTGGTCGATTTCCATAAGCTCTCCTTCTTCAATGGAGGGGCGGAACATGTCGGTGATGGTGCCCCCCACCTAGGGACCATGCTTCGCCAGCTGATCGGCTTGTTCATTCTCTTCCCTGGGCACGTGTCGGATGGTGAAGGTTTGAAAAGTGCCAATGACCCCCTTCACCTTGGCCAAGTATGACCACAGGGTGGGCTACCTCGCCTCGAACTCCCCGTTGATCTGGGAAGCTACTACCATGGAGTCAGTAAGGACCTCCATATCCGACACCCCCAGCTCCCTGGCCAGGCGCAGCCCTGCTATCACGACCTCATACTCGGTCTGGTTATTGGTAATGGGAAAGTACACCACCAACGTCTGCTCAATTCGAGTCCCTTGATGGCTTTCTAGGATCACCCCCACTCCAAGGGAATGCCTCCCCGAGGCTCCATCCACCCTCACTTTCTAAGGAGTTGGGCGGGTGAGCTCTTCCTCCGCTACTTCCACCACGTAGTCAGCCAGGAAGTCGGCCATCGCCTGAGCTTTGATCCAGAGCCGCAGAACGAAGGAGATATCGAACTCGCTCAGCTCCACCGACCACTTAGCCAGCCTGCATGAATGCTCCACCCCCTCGAAGATGTTGCGGAGAGGATGGTCGGTCACCACTCGGATTGAGTGTGCCTGGAAGTAAGGTCGCAGCCTCCGAGCCGAGATGATTAGGGCGAATGCTAGCTTCTCCAAGATCGGATACCGGAGCTCGGCCTTCCTCAGGACCCGGCTGACGTAATAAATAAGGAGCTGCCTCTTCCCCTCTTCGCGAACCAAGACGGAGCTCAGTGCCTCCGCCCCGACCCCGAGATATAAGAACAGGTCCTCCCCATCCTTCGGTCCCTGGAGCAGCGGAGCCTGTGTAAAATGTACCTTGATGGCCTCGAACGCCTCCTCACACTCCTTGGTCCATTCAAACCTCTGACCACCCCTCACTGTTTTGAAGAAGGGGGAACACTTCTCCCCTGCCCGTGAAAGGAAGCGACTCAGTCCTGCTAGCTTTCTCCGTCAGCCGCTGGACCTCCTTTGCATTCCGCGGGGACCCCAGCTCTAAGATAGCCTTGACCTTATCTGGATTCGGATCGACCCCCGCGGTGGTGAGGAGGTGCCCCAAGAACTTTCCCCTGCTGTCCCCAAAGACATATTTTAGGGGATTCAATCGCATCTTGTATTTGTGCAGGGTGGCGAAGGTCTCCTCCAGGTCCCGGAGGTGGGAGTCCACATCCCGACTTTTGATCATGAGCTCATCTACATACACCTCCAAATTCCTCCCCCTCTGCTCCTTGAAGACCCTATCCATCATCTTCTGGTAGGTAGCCCCAGCATTCTTCAGCCCAAAGGGCATCATCCTGTAGTAGTAGCATCCATCCCCTGTGATGAACGAGACCTCCTTGATGTCTGGGGGGTGCATCCTGATCTGATGATAACCTAAAAGAGCATCTAAAAACTCATTACAGAAAAACCGACGGCTGAGTCAACCAGCGCGTCGATCCGAGGCAAAGGATAACAGTCCTTAGGACAAGCTTTATTAAGGAAAAGTCGATACACATCCTCCATCGGCCGTCCCCCTTTTTTAACCATAACCACGTTGGAGACCCAGCCGGGGTACTGAATCTCAGACACGAAGCCGGCCTTGAGGAGTTTCTCTACCTCCTCCCTGATGGGCTCCGCCAGCTTGTCCGCAGTGGACCTCTTATTCTGCTGAACGGGGCGTGTTCCCGGGTCCGGGTTGAGGCGGTGGAAAGTCACATCCGCGTCAACCCCCGGCATCTCCGCGGCGTTCCAGGCGAAGATGTCCACGTTCTTCTGGATGCACTCTAGCATCCTGCCTTGGTCCTCCGAGGTCAGCCCCCCGCTGACGCGGATCTTCTCCATCCTTCCCCCTCGGGTGAGCACCTCCAGCTCCACCACTTCCTCTGCTGCCTCTAGCCTGGATTGTTCCGCCCATCCTTCAGCATCCCTTTCCTCTGGAACGGGGACATCTACCTCCATCTCTTCTCCCACGGCCCTCACTTCAGCCACTTCCTCCAGATTTCCTCCCGCTGCCTCTCCTGCGCGGTCCTTCACTTCCGGCTCCTCCCCTCTTGCTTCCTGCTCGACCTCCTCCATCCTTCGCCCCATCTCCTCGGCTCCCTCCTGCCAGGAGATGGTGTTCACCGTAGTGACATAACACTCTCGCGCCACCTTTGGGTCCCCCCTGACCCTGACCTGGACCCCCTCAGCGTTGAACTTCAGACACTGATGGAAAGACGAGGGGACGCAGTGGAAGGCGCTGATAAGAGGCCTCCCAAAGATGGTGTTGTAGCTGCTGGGGGCGTCCACAATGACGAACTTGCAGTTTCGGGACTGCCCCCCCCCCCAAGGTGACATGGAGGCCTACTCCTCCCTCCACCTCCTTCCTCTCTCCCGAGAACCCGAACAAGGGCCCATCCGAGGCCAGCACCCTCTTTGCCTCTACCTTCATCGCATCGAACGCCCTTTTGAAGACGACGTTGATGGAACTCCCATTGTACATGAGGATCCGAGAGACGGTGAAATTCTCGATGGCCGCCTTGATGACCAGTGCATTACAGAAAGGATCCTCGTGGTCTGGCATATCACTTCTGGAGAAGGTGATCCTCTCCTCCGGAGGCGGGGTCTGGGATGTGGAGGCAATGCTCCCCCGATACATGGTGTGGAGGCTTGCCTTGCGAGAAGCCTCGACCCCGACCCCTCCGTGGATCACTCTGATTCCCCCCCGGGTTCCGACGTCCACCCATTCTTCGCAACGATCCTCCTCCGCCCGAGGCAGGACCTCCTCAATCCTCACTTCTTGCCGCGCCTACTGCTGCTGCTCCCTATTTCTCCTCATATCCAAGAATTCCGGGCACGTGGCCGTTGTGTTCCTCTCTTCCTGATGGAAGTCGCAATAGGGTAGCTCCACCTTGACCTCCCTTCTCCTCCTCCGCATGATCCCCCTCCTTGCTCCAAAGGTTATGGCCATGGCCTCCTCCTGATCGGGGAGCTGGGGCCTCTGACAATGCCTCCAGCCCGGAGGGTGGAACTGATCTTGTCTCCCTTGGTGGTGACCCCTTCCATAGTATCCCCTCGGGGGCCCCTGCCCCTGCCACTCAGGTCTCCAGTCCAGCCGACGGTCGGGCTCCTGGTGCCCCAACCTCGGCTGTTGTTGCCACTGGAGATGCCTTTGCTCCCTCTGCCTAGGCTCCCCTCTTCTCTCTTCCTGTCCTCTTCCTCCCTTCGACTCCTTTTCCTCCTCAGTTGCCCAACTGGCCAGTTTCCTTGCGAATTCCAGGTTCGACACCTCCCCGTCGACTTCTCTTGCCTCCCTCTCCATCTACTCCTCATAGGAGAGGGGGGGAACTCTCTTCTGCTCCATTCGGAAGAAACCCTGCTGCAGGCCCAGGGTAAAAGCCATCATCAGACTATGGCCCGGCATCTCCTGGACCTGGGTAACTTCCTCCTGAAATCGGTCCACGTAGCTTCCCAACGTCTCGTTCACTCCCTGCTTAATGTGGAACAGAGAATCGGACTCCTTCTTCCTCTTCTTCGAGGTGGTGAATCTCAGCATGAATCCTCGTCGCAGGTCCTCGAAGCAGTAGATGGAGCTGGCCGGGAGCTGGTGGAACCACACCCTTGCCTTCTCGCAGAGGGTGATGGCGAAGAGTCGGCACTTGAATCCGTCCGACATCTGACGGATGGAGACCACGTCTTCGAACCATTGGACGTGCTGGACCGGGTCTCCCTTCCCGGTGTAATAGGACATCTCGGGCTCCCTGAACCCGTCTGGAACTGGAGCTGAGGAGACCAGCTCGCTGAAAGGACTGCCTCCCACCACCTGGCGGACCGGCGAGTCTCGCGAGCCCTGCTCGCCGAACCGGCCTCGGCCTGCCGAGCCGGGGAAGAGCTCGCGCCCCGGGAGATCGCGCCCTCGGCCTTCCTCGGCCACTTCCTTCCCAGCTCGCCTGCCAGGAGCGTCCTCACCCAAGGAGGTGGCAGCCAAGATCTGAACTGCCGGAGTCAAGCACTCGGCCCGCGTGCCGAGTGCGAACTTGACCAGAGTCAGCACCTCATTTCTGAAATCTTCAAACATTCCCACCATTGTGAGAGGAGGGGGGGGCGAGTCCTGCCTGTCAGATCCTTGTCCTCCTATCATTGAGCTCGCCGAAGATTTTCTGCGCTCACCACTGTCCACGCTCACCGCACCAAAGTGTTGAAACCGAAATCCGGTCTCCTGTGGAGTTCGACCCGTGGGGAAGGGGTGGTCTCGCGCCTACTTTTCTCCTGCAAGAAAAATAACAAAGAAGGCAAGAAGGAACAGACCCAAGGGCTTGGCAGGGAGGTCCCACCACAAACCCGGAAGATCTCTGAGCGCTTCCCCTCCTTAGCCAGAAGCCGAGCTAAGGTACCCTCAGAAAGCACTTGTGAACAGGAGCAGGGAGGCACTCGACGCGTGCCTTCTGAGGTATCCCTTGGGTCTTATTTATAGTTTTTTGGAATCTGGACTGCCAATAACCAGAACAACTGTCCTGAAAATACCAAAAAGCCATTTGTTGGGTTTTCCAATAGCCAAACTCAGCTGTCCTGAACGGCTATGCGCAGTCCAACCTGGTCTGCCAACAACGTGGCTCCGCTATTCTGAGAAGCTATTCGCACCCATGGGGAGTCAGCTCGCCTCCAATCCCCCTCCACGGGAGGCGGGCGCGACCTGGCTCCAGCGGCCCGCCTATTCTTCCTGGGCGAACACGAGCCGGACCGCCGCGACCTGCCAGTCCTCTGCAGGGCCGGACAGGCCACCGGGTCGCGCATAGGGGGCGGGCTGATGGCCATCGCGACCCTCCGATCAGTTCGCAAGTCACGGGTTGCCGAGCCCATTCGCTAGTACTGGTGCGACGAAGGACACCCCCTGCTCTGGTCGGCGATTCTCTGAGCGGGCGGGAGAGTAGGGGAGTCGTCTCGCCCGGCTCGCTCTCCTAAATGAGCGGGAGCGGACCAGCCCCCTGCCGCATGTCTGCTCGCTGCTTGGGTGTGGGTCGCGGGGCTAGATCCGCTCGATCTTCCTGGTGGGATCCGCTCGACTAACACGGGGTTGTACAGAGCTGACTACGCGGTTAGGCAGAAATAGCTAGACAGGTCGCGCGGACAGAGAAGAGGGAGTCTGTAGGGTTGAAGCATGGGGGTTGAGACGATCGCTGTCGATGCCCCTTAATGAGAGGTATGGGGGCTATTTATAGTCCCAAGGAGGTAACATCTTTGGGTAACGTCACCCCTGGTGAGTCAGTAAATTGTACGAGTACAATGTTGAGTCCACGGAGTCCGCGCCTGGCCGTGCGGTCTCGGACTTGCCTTCTGGAGCTGGTCCTGCTGTCGGCGGACTGGATGGAGTCCGCCCCTGCTGTGCTGAGCGCGTCTGGACCAATTGTGCGAGCTGAGGGATTATCCACCTACTGTTGGGATGAAGCGGATGCCTGGAGCTGAGAATTTGTGTGGCGGGCTGCACAAGGAGTCCTCCTCAGCTGCTGAATGGTGATGAATCCTCTTGCTGCTGAGAAGCTAGAGCTGGGATCCATCAATGTAGGTGGACTGGAAGGTTGGACTGCACAACGAGTCCGCCCAGCCCGCGACAAACGGGATGTGTCTGCTGAACATTGCGGGTTGTTGGAGAGCTGGAGCGTCCGCGCTCCTTTGGCAAACTGAGAGAGAGAGTCCGCGAACTGTAAGCGGAGTTGGCCGACTGGGCGGCCTGGTGGACTGACGAAGCAGGTCTCCCATTATGCTGATGTCCGCCTCCTGTTGGAAAAGGCTTGCCACCCCTGCTGGGCTGCCTGGGCTTAGCAACCTGGAAGGTCGCGCATGCTAGAGAAGTGGAACCAGCTGTTGCTGCCTGGCGGCTTGGAGGAAGGTCTCCATTCTTACAATGCGGCAAGATAGAGGGTTGTCATCATTGCTGATGGCGGGCGACTTGGAGGTAGGTCGGCGTTATTGAGACAAGGTGACTAAGTGCGGATGGTGATTGGAGTCCGCCAAAGCTGGGTAGTTCACCTGGAGCGGAGAGAACCTTTGCGGGTTAGCTGATCAAACCGGCGGTCTACAGTGGTGGACTGAGGAAGCAGTCCGCGGCCCTTGCAGAATAAGGAATGCTGTGTGACCTGGGCGGTTAGACCACTGAGACTACCCAAGCCGTGCGGCCTGTGTGGATAAAAAATCCTATCCGCCCATAGTTGGGACTTGTTGCGACCTCCAGGGAGAACCAGAGCAGGCCACGACTAGCAAGCTGGCTGCCTTGGGAAGGATTGCCAATTTCTGGGTTAACAACAGGGTGCATTCACAGAAGGCTCATCAGGGTATACCTCTTCCAAAACATATAGCTTGCGTTCTTGCCTGAGAACAATTCTCAGGTTTCTGTACCAGTCCAAATTATTTATACGACTCAGCTTCTCCTTCTCAAGGATCGCTCTGAGTGACAGGGTAGAGTGTGAACCACTCGCCATGGAAATTCTACAAGAATATAAGCAATGCAAATTAGTACCACATTTCAAAATACAATTTATCTTTCAATTAAGACTTTAATCAAAAGGTCCCACTATTTTTATCAAACTGATAACACTCGATATTAATTCGAAGAGTTTGACGAGTAACCCTCTTAGTGGACAAGATCCATATTTCACAAAAACTATGAGTCAGCTTTGGCTTTTCTCTCACAATGCAGTTATTTAGGTAGGCAACGCTTTCCAACTGCATCACAATGCAATTCTTGTATGTTTGGTGAATAACTCTTTATTCGCATCCATCATATGGTGCATGCAAACCCAATGCCTCTGGGAACTCAACCTTTGAGGTCACCCAGTTACGGTATACCCGATGTCAACAGTGGGATATCATAATTATCCGCTCGCACCCTTACCAAGATAGATTAATGCACCTTGCTTTGGCAAGCCCACAATTCATCGATCGAGGCAGGAAGAGTGTCACCCATCGGAAGGCATCCGAATGCTTAATATTGCTTAAGTGATTTTAGATAGCTGATTAACTCCTTAATCATGGTTAACACTTAACCAGCGTGCACATCAAGCATAATAAAACTAACAAGCATAATCCAAATTCATCTCAGATGTGCTCAAGAATCATCATACATGATGAACTGGGCTAAGTCTGAACATCTAGAACATGTCCAAATCTTCAGAACTATATGCACGGGACATGAGCAACACCAACTCCACTTACACAATAGACAAGCTCGTCACTTCATGTGAGATTCAAAGTCTAACACATGCTTAGTTTCACAAACCAACAATGTGACAGTTACTATTAAAGAGTAAACTTCTAAGAAATCACATGCAGTCTTGGAAAGATCAAAGACTAGATTTCGGCATTTGGAACACATAAAAATCTCCAAATCTACACGCCATAGATTTAGCAACTTCTAAAATAATGAATATTGCTGGCAACCTGGCTCTGATACCACTGTTGGGTTTTTGGGGATGGCACAACACTTGTGCACGCAACGGAAAATGAACAAGAAAAACCAAAACGAGTTTGGATCTAGCAATATTCATGAATCAAGAAGTAAAGCATACTGTAATAAAATTACCTTTGAGGAATTGAGTCAATACTCAATCTAGATGCTCCAAAAAAATCAGGCCGGCCACACAGCGGTTAGAGTCTTGAGCGTAGAAAGTATATCCAAGCCTCTACAGTAATCCACACGATCGGGAGAACCCGCAGCAACTTGTCACACAAGCACTAGTTCGGGAGAGGACACTCAACGTCTCAACAGACTGCTAAATCTGTTGTAGGAGAGGCGGTGGCGGCACTCAACAACATCAGGATCGGAATCGGCGACGGGATTGACATAATGTATCCGTCGGGTTTCTAAGGTTATCTTCTTATCGCACAGTATCGGTTCTTGTGCTTTTCAGAAAGAAATGAACTATCGAAATAAAAACCTGAAAACTTCCTACTTATACTCCAAGAGATAAATAGAACAGGTCACGCCGCTATCCGCAGACCCAAAGGTTTCATTCCAGAATTCAGCAAGTCAACATTTGACTAAGTACGGGCATTCGTCGAACTCAGCTCGACGAACTCTACGTTGAAGGCCAGAATGTCGAACGTCATTCGTCGAACTCAGCTTTACGAACTCTGCGCCAAAGGCCAGAACGTCGAGCATCATTCGTCGAACTCAGCTCGACGAACTCTGCGAAAAAGGCCAGCATTTGTAGAAATTCATTCGCCGAACTCGGCTCGACAAACTCTGTGCCAAAGGCCAGAAAGTCGAACGTCATTCATCGAACTCATCTCGACGAACTCTGCGACAAAGGCCAACATTCGTCGAACTTCATTCGTCGAACTCAACTTGACGAACTCTACGCCAAAAGCCAGCATTCGTCGAATGACGTTGAGTGAATACAATACACTCAATGCTTAAGTGCCAGATTCGCCAAGTAAACCCTTTACTCGATGAAGGCATTGACTGTACTCAATGCACTCAACGCTTAAGTGCGACAGTCGAAGAATCAACACTTGGTACTCGACGAATCGGTGAGTCAACTCAACACACTCAATGCCATCATTCGACGAGTTAACACTTAACTCGACGAAAGCGTTGACTGGACTCAACGCACTCAACGCATTTAGCCCCATGGCGTTGAGTGAGCTTAACACACTTAATGCCAAATGCCTTAGAATATTTTAAGTCCCTTTTCAATTTATTTCAACTCATCATATGAGCTAAACTGTATGTAACGCCCTGAAATTCAAAGGAGAAAAAGGGGGATGTTTTGGGCCAGTTTGAGTTCTGGCTGCAGGCACACGGCCTGGGACACGGGCGTGTCCCAGGGCATGTCAAGCCTGTGTCGACACTAAGGCAGGAAGTCGACACTTTGGTCTCGACATTATGTCGAGACTGGGCACACGGCCTGCGACACGGGCGTGTCGCAGGGCGTGTCGACCCGTGTCGACACTTAGCCGCGAAGTCGACACAGTGCGTTGGAGTTGTGTCGAGACATGGCACACGGCCTGCGACACGAGCGTGTCGCGGGGCGTGTCGACCCGTGTCGACACTCATCCCGGGTGTCGACACTGAGGTCTCGACACGGTGTCGAGTCGAGGCACACGGCCTCGGACATGGGCGTGTCCAAGGCCGTGTCATCAGTCGTCGATCTCCACTCGACATTTCGTCGAGACCGTGTACACGGCCTGGGGACCAGGCATGTCGAAGTGACACGGGTCCAGAAACGGGCGTGTCCGAACCCGTGTAGTTCTCGGGTTGAAAATGGGAGAAAAATGCCGGGGTACACGGCCGGCCACACGGTCGTGTCAGGTGGAACGCGGGCGTGTCAGCTCAAACACGGGCGTGTTCGATACCCGTGTGAGGTTCCAGGTGATCCGATTTTGACGGCGAATGAGGCACACGGCCCTGGACACGGGCGTGTGCCAGGCCGTGTGCGGCCCAGATCTGAGATTTCAGTCCCGAATCGAAGCCGTTCGTTTTCTTAACTGTTGATCCAACGGCTGGGGGTGGTTCCTGAGGGGATATACCCGGGTTTTGACTTAGAAAATCCATCACTTTTCACCCTTTTCATCTCTCCAAACCCTTGGAGAAAGAAGAGCTAAGGCAAGAGGAAGAGGAGCTAGATCTCGCCATTGGAGGAGCTTCGGAGCTACAAATCGCAAGCCGAGTCCGGATCTACGGAGGCAACGCAAGTGCGGTGATTTCTATCCGATTACTTTGCAATGGCGCCAAAGAGGAACCCAAGGGTAACGATCCTCATCTTGAGCATGAATAGCTCTTTATCCTTTACATAGGAAGCCCGCTCTCGCGAGTTTGCGGTGAGTTGGAGGCGTTCCTACGGGTAGACATGAATAGTCCCCGTTGTTTAGAGTCCGTATGCGATAACGGACATAGGCATGATGTGTGAAGCCTACCCGGACGTGTTGGGCCAGATCGGTGATGTTGCATTGCATAAGGCCGGAGAAGACTCCGTGCTATTGGTTGTTTTTCGGGTTTTTCTACGCGGTAGATTGCAATAGGGAGTCTTGGGGATTAACCCTAAGGTGCACCCGGAAAACTGGGCGGATGCGAGATCCTGCCAACTTGGTGGCCTGAGAGCCAACATGAACATAACCAGGTTATGTGAGTTGTGATGGAAACGGGACTCGGTGGAAGTTTGACCCGCGCAAATGGCTTAAATTGTCATTGCGATGTCAGCACGGGTTAGATGGAACCGTACCCGCTCTATGTCGTTCGGGTTAGAGAGACCTAAAGTTACATGGCACTCGCCGTTGGCATAGATGGGAGTCTTCGGCGGTCGATGGCTTAAATTGTCGTGACCCATGCCAGGAAGACAAATTGCTCATAGGAATGGCCGTCTAAGTGGCGGTGGTGAGTCCGGAATGTTGATGGCTTAAATTGACGTGACATCGACCGGTTCGCCGTGAATGTGCCCTGAGTGCACGGGGCGTGTGGCCGTGCGAGCCAACGTCAGTGGTGTAATGCCTATGGTTATATAAATTGCTCGCTTATGCTAATGAAATGCAGGGAAGGAGCATCGTCGCCCCAAGTTGGGGGCGGGATCGTTATAATTTGGTCAGCATTGCTGACCGTTGCTTTGTTTGCCACCGTGCGGTGGTTTGTTTGCTTGCAGGTGCGGCTGGACCAAGCGGTCAATAGCGGGCTAAAGCCCTTTTTGCGAAGCCGGCCCTCGAAGGCCCAAGTTGTAGTGTTTACTATTTTATTCATGTATGACCGGCCTGCGTGCCGTGGTATGTAAAACATGTAATATTCAAGTGAAACTATTTGTAAAGCCTTAAGGCTTGTTTTGAGTATTATTGTATACATTCCTATTCAGTTCTAGTGGACATTCATGCTCCTATGCTGGGTTCTTTGTTTACAACTCTTAAACTGCTTCCGCTAGAATGCTCTGTGTAGGACGTTGTGATTGGTTGGATGGTTTTCAATAAGTAACCACCCGGTCTGTCCGTGGTATATGGCGTCGGGCCCCGGCCGGACCTACTACTATATGATATGTGACGGATAGGGGGTGTTACAAATTGGTATCAGACTACTGGTTTCGGTCGGGCTTAAACTGAATTCGTGGGCGAATTCTTTTTAAGGGGTGGTGAGCACATTGTGTGCGTCATCGTAATAACAGTAAAAAGAACCCATGAATGTCCACTTAGGAATGAAAATACTCGTGTTTGAGGAACCTGCGTGTTCCTATAATTGCTGTTTGTAATATTTTGTGGTCGCTTAACGGTGTTTTGTACAACTATAGGTGACCCGAAGTGGTGTTGGGCCGTCAGAACGCCGAGGTTCTGAGGCTAGTAGTGCACCGGATGTTGCTCCTGCAACACCTCTATCGGCAGAGAATATACGTTTGGTTGCTGAAGCGGTTTTGGCCGTGATAAATGCGCAGCCTGGGAGGCAAGCGCAGCAGCCCGCTCCTGTGATGGAGCAAGTGCCTCTGCAAGAGGCTGTGCCGAGGAGGGTGGAGCAAGTGGCTGTGGAGCCAATAGTGCCAAGGAGGGCAACTGAGAGGCAGCTGAAGCATGTAATGAGCTTCAACCCTCCGCTATTCTCGGGGTTGGGAACCCCATCTCAGGCTGAAGACTGGCTCTCCAGAGTGAAGAGAGTCATGACAGCGACGGAGACGGAAGAGTGGCAGATGACCACCATCGCTACGTTCCTGTTGGACGGTGAAGTGAGGCTGTGGTGGGAAGGATTGGAGTTGCACCATTTGAGAGGTAGACAACTGATAGACGTCCCGATGGGAGAGTTCTCAGAATTGTTCTTAGCAAGATACCTCCCTTCTACTCAGAAGATAGCATTGGAGAACGAGTTTCTGAAGTTGGTGCAGGGAGATAAGAGCGTGGACGAATATCTCCATGAGTTCACTCGGTTGAGTCGATATGCTAGCTCCACCATCGCGGATGAGGAGCGCAAGACCAATCGATTCTATGAAGGTCTGAGAGACGAGTTGAGATTGCTATTGTCGGGGCCAATGACGCAGGGTTTCTTAACCTTGGTCAATACTGCCCGGTCCTTGGAAAAGGACATGAAGAGTGTGCAAGCGAAGAAAGGCTTGGCTGAAAAGAAATCTGAGTTCAGAGTGCCGACTTCTTCAAAGTCCGGCTATCGGAGGACCTTCAAGAAGCATAAGACTTCGGGTCCAGCTCCTTCTGGCGCTTCTGGGGCGACTACGGGTCGGACCCCGGGTGCGTGTTTTACTTGTGGAAAGCCGGGGCATTATGCCCGTGATTGTTGGAGCGGACGTCCCAAGTCCGAGAGGAGGCCGGGAGCTACTTATGAAGAGAAGGGTAAGGCGGTGGAGTCGACCGCATCCCACTATGCTCCGGCCCAATCAAGGGTCTACAATCTTGGCCAGCAGGAGGCCATCAAACAGGCTGATGTGGTGACAGGTACGGTTTAATTTATAGCAAGTCAATTTCTTTAAATACTTGTTATGCATATGTTACCTTACCACTGCTTGTTTAGGATTTGTGTTGATTTGTGAAAATCCGGCACGAGCACTCTTTGATACGGGAGCTTCACACTCCTTCTTGTCCGAAGGATTTATATCACGCATTGGAGTCCCTTCTTCGATGGCGAAGGATAAGTTGGATGTGTTGTTGCCCAATGGGTGTTCGATGCGAGCGATTAGGATCTGCGATGTAAAGATTCGTATTGGGGAGCAGGAGTTCGACCTGCGGGCGTCTTTACTTCCGTTAGTGGAGTTCGACGTCATATTTGGCATGGACTGGCTCTCGGAGCAGCAGGCCCATATAGATTGCGGCAGCAAGGAAGTCAAGCTGGGGGCAAGTCGTGAGACGACTTTTACGGGCTTAAAGGGGTCGAGCAAGACGTTGATGTCTGCTCTTCAGGTGGTGAAGGCGGTTCGTGCCGGAGCAGAACTATTCTTTACACTAGTGGAGGTTGTAAAGACGAAGCCCGCTTTGGATTGTATTTCAGTGGTATCGGAATACCCTGATGTGTTCCCCGCAGATCTTCCTGGAGCCCCGCCTCAACAGGAGATAGATTTTACGATCGAACTAGTTCCAGGTGCAAAGCCTGTGTCACGATCTCCGTATCGGCTAGCGCCTAAGGAAATGGCGGAGCTGAAAGTTCAACTGCAAGAATTGTTGGAGCAAGGGTATGTGCGCCCGAGTTCTTCGCCTTGGAGCGCACCGGTCCTCTTTGTTAAGAAGAAGGACGGAAGCTTGAGGCTATGTATTGATTATCGGGAGCTAAACAAGCTGACGGAGAAGAACAAGTACCCGATCCCCCGGATTGATGATCTCTTCGATCAGTTAGTCGGGTCGACGGTGTACTCGAAGTTGGATCTCAAGGCTGGGTACTATCAGCTGCGGATAAGGGAAAGTGATATCCCGAAGACAGCGTTTAGTACGAGGTACGGGCATTATGAGTTTACGGTCATGCCGTTTGGGCTGACTAATGCGCCGTCAGTGTTCATGGATTTGATGAACAGGACTTTCAGGTAGTACTTGGACCAGTTCGTGATCGTCTTCATCGATGATATTTTGTTGTACTCGCAAAGTGAGGAGGATCACTTCAAGCATCTCCATTTGGTGTTGGAGACACTCAGGAGAAACCAGTTGTATGTCAAGTTCTCGAAATGCGAGTTTTGGCTATCCTCAGTGGCGTTCCTCGGGCATATAGTGAGTGGAGAGGGCATTGCTGTGGATCCGGCGAAGATTGTTGCGATACGGGAGTGGCCTGAGCTTGCTACGGTAGCAGAAGTCCGGAGCTTTTTGGGGCTTGCCGGCTATTATAGGCGCTTCGTAGAGAACTTCTCGCGGATAGCGTTGCCTCTCACTACTTTTGTAAGACCCCCTTTTTTTTTTCCTTTTTCGACACCGGGGTCTTAGGCCCAGAACCGCCGTTTTGCGGTGACTCCTTCACGCCCTGAAGGGTCATCACCACAAAGCGCCGATTCTGCCGGCCAATTCGATCACATAAAAGTAGCATAATGAAGTAAAATGGAAACTATCTGTCCACAGAGAATCACATGACATATATAAATATAACTCCACGAAGGGAGTGTCCACAGAAGATAACATCAGAGTAGCAAAATACGGGCTTATGCCCGGTACAACATATCCTCACTACAAAATCACTCATGCGGAAGCAAAAGCTGAAAAACTACTCAGGGTCGAGACTCACAGTCCCGGCTGTATGAACTCCGGAGCTAGACTGCCCCACCTCCAAGCGCACCGGTCTCTGGGGCTGCTCCTCCATGCTGGTCTCCACGATCCCCTAAATGATGCGGTTCGAAAACCGTTAGTCTAAAAGACTAAGTCCTATCATCCCCCACCCCTTCCCCCACGGCTCCTAGGCACCGAGCAGAGAGGAAGAAAGGGGAGGACTTGAAGGTGTAGAATATCAAAAGCAGATGGCAGCGGTCCTATTCTAGCAAGTTCTATAGCATATAAAGACAATAAAATGTAAGCTGAAATGTAACCTTCACTTATGTGGAAAAACACATAAGCCAAGGGGTCTCTTGCAAGGCTCCCATCGTATAAAAAGTCCCATACCGATTTATACGTTGGGGTGTCGGTGGTCAAACAACAGTAACTAAATATACCAAAATTAACCTTAATTTATAAACTTACCCACACAAGCTTATAGACTAAGGGGTCGTTTTGCAGGTCCTAAAGTATAAGCGTCCCATTCCACTTATACTTTAGGTGTCAAGGTTTAAGGTAACGATTATGCTATGACATGCAAGTGGGTATGATGGATCATGCAAGTGCAACGCACACACCCGACTCTGTGCACACAGACCTTTAGTTCCCCCTTTCTGGAGCCGTAACCTCCCAGGATACCTCCGTAGTGGCAGACGGAAGCGGTGGGTTGGGCCTCGCCCACCTCTAAACCAGTAAAGCACTACCGGTCAGACCTATCGTACGCCTCAACGCTTGGTGCACGAAGCGGACTCCTGCGTACTCTTGCCGGCTGGCGCACCGGACTTCTGTTGGCGAAGTGCTAACCACACTTGCCGAGTCAACGTATTGGCGTCGGTGCATCGACCCTCCAATACCGAAGACCCACCACCTTAATTTACTTTCCTTTTATGCACATGCAAATTTAGCGTGATCAAAACCCGAGCCGAAGCTCCCCGGACCAACACGTCCGTCACAAACAATCGAGCCGAAGCTCCCCGGACCAACACGTCCGTCACAAACAATCGAGCCGAAGCTCCCAGCTAACATCCCGTGCCATCAGTGTCTGTGAAATGTGCAACCCTAATTACTAAGTTACTCTTTTCAGCTTGTTAAACAGTTTACGTTAACCCAGGACTGCCCCCGGTATTCCCTGTGAAGGGCTCTCAAGGGGCACTAGGAACTGTGTTGGGATTACGCCCAGCGTTCCCTTTCGCAAGGTACTTATTTTATTATTGGTTGATCCCCTTACCCATTATTTTCTCATGTTTCGATACGCTAATCCTAGGGTGATTTGACTCCAACTCTCCTTGGGTAGGACGATCTTTCGTCGGACCCGAACGCCTTTAAACCCTAGACAAAACCACACCCTACTCACTCATCTTCCAAAGATGCAGCCCATTCCACTTGTCCTTACAGCAAACCATCAAGACCCATCATACGTGCCCTAATTCATATCCAAATGAAATCCTGCAGTTTTGCTATATGTAGACCACTTAAGCTACGTGACCCGTAAAAAGGGAAGTACATGAAATACTCATCCAGTACCCTCATGATAATTATCAGAGGTCTATTATGATAAATATAGACTAAATTCAGAAAATCATATTTTTCCCCAATTAATCTACTATTTATTGAATTTTCCTCAAAAACTAGGCCATAGTCAATTTGAACATGAACCATAAGATTTTCTCAGGTAATGGCCTCCTAAAATTTGTATTCACTAAATAACAGAGAAATATCATTGGTTGCCAATTTTCATAATTTTCCAGATAGTTCTTGACCTCTAAAGGATTTATTAAAATAATTCCTAAAATCAAATATAATGAAGGAAGTGCCACATATATGTCTCCAATAATTATGTAAAAATTACTAGGGCTTCATAGGGAACTAGAAACATCATGATGAAGAAATTAGAATTTTTCAGACAATCTAAAAGTCATTATTAAATTTCCCAAGGTTCCATGGAATTAAATAATTAAAGAAGCAACTACTAAATATCATTCTTCAAAAATTTCATAAAAATTTACAGAGATGGGTATCATGACTATAAGCCCCTTTGCTAAGTTTTATCAAGTTTAAACAAGTATAGTTCTCTGCAAAAATTCTTACGTGGAAATTATAAAATATGACTTTGTGAATAAAGTACCAAATATATTCATCCAAAATTTATTATAAAATTTCCAGAGACATGTATGCCCTAAGCAACTACCCATTCAAAATCTCAGGCCTTTTCAGATAGTTTTGGTATTAGATCTTATGGTTTCAAAGCTAGTGCCCTAAACTAGGGTTATGGATTTAAGGGGTCTTAAGTCTTCCAAATGCCCTAAAATTTTAACCACAGGACCATAGTAACCCTATGGACATCATTCCCAAGTTTCAAGTCCATCCAAGGTCTTTTGACCCCAATTTCTTCAAACCCTAGAAATTTACCCTAAAGGGCCTACCCTAACATTCTAGGGCTACCCTAGTCCAATCCACTCCAAACTCCATAAGTGAGTGTAAAAAGCCAAATTATATCTGTGGCCAAAATTTCAGCCTCTGTTGAGGTGATTTGGTCACTCAAAACCAAAAGTGCAACTTTTGACCAAAATGCCCTTCATATGGTATAAATAGGGTTGGGTCAAAACCTATTCAAAACACATCTAATCTAAATGAAATTTTATACAGGAACCTAATAGGAGCCCAGGGACCACTCACCAAAATTTGGGAGGGTTTGGATGTGTTTAGGGCACCTATTTAATTTATCTAATGATTATTAAATTTTTACCAAAACTATAGAAATATTTTCTCCAAAAATTCCCATTTTTCGGCAGGCCCTAGGTATGTCTAGGATAGACTCTCTGCCAAAATTTCAGCCAATTTGGGCTTGGGGTGAAGAGTGGGCACTCATTTTAGTGACTGCCTAGCCCTAAGGGTATGTCCCACCAAAATGGGTGCCCTGGTCTATCCAGTGTCCCAAAAGGGTCCAAACAATTTTTGCTGCAAACTAGACACCCTAAGCTACAATGTTCATGTTGGGCAAATTTCCATTCAGGGTCCCTAAGTATTTTTAAACATTAATTACATTAAATACATCCAGTGTGACAGAAATGAAATAATTTTTATTTAATTCCTATAGTATTTGATCTGATGCCGCACGAATCTTGGCGCAGATCGACGGCATCTGGTCATCGTACCCACTGAGCCAACGGCTGGGATTGGTTCTGCCTGGAGCGATTTCCAAGCTCTGCCGCCGGCAATCCAGCCCCTTCCCCGGCCGGCCACCGCCACCAACACCTCCGTTGAGGTGGTGGCTATCGTCAGGCGGCGGCTCCGCCGCCGGAGAGGCGTTTTCCGGCGGATTAAGCAAGAAATTTCCTTGCCGGAACCAGAAGAAATCCCGGAATGAATCGGGCTCAATTGAGCCCGAATCTCAAGCCTAATGAATCCTAGGATCTACCCGCGAGTTAAGGAGAGGAGGAGGACCTTCCTGGCGGCCTGGATGCGAGAGGAGCGGCGGGATGCCATTGGCGACGGCGGCGGCGCTCGGCTTCTGCAACTGCACAGTGGAAGGGCTCGTCTCCTCCAGGTAAGTGCTCCAAAATGATCCCCTCGGCTTCCTGATGGTGTTTAAATGGCAATTGGGGGAGGGGAGAGGCTGGTTCTTCAATGGCCATTATCTCCATTAATGGAGTGGCTCGGGTTGTGTGGAGGGGGGCTGAACCCACCCCTTGGTGGCCGGGAAACGGCTGGAATCAACTCCTCTCTCCTAGAGGAGTTGATTGCAGCCATAATGGGTGGCTGTTAGTCTCCCTTGGCCGGCCTCTCACTTCCCTTTCCTCTTCCCCATTTCTCTCTCCTCCATTATCATGGAGAGGAGCTCCTTCTCTCTCCTAGTCACCTCTGGTTTACTAGTCAACCCCACAAGCTAAAGGCAGCCCACTGGATTATGATGATCATGGGAATGGGTTTAGCCTAAGGGAGAAGTGGCTTGAGCTTGGGTTAGCCCTTTTTGGGCTAAGTTGACTTGACCCTCAATGAGGGTTGACTTGGCCAATTTGACCATCTAGGTTGACCCCATTGGGTCCTGGGTGATTCATTGGCCTCCCCTAAGGTCTATGTAGGGTTGGGTAGGGTTGACTTGGCACCTTAAAGGTCACTTGACCCTTGGTAAGGTCACTTTGACCATTTTAGAGCTAGAGTTGACTTGGGTCAACATGACCATTAGGGTCCACCCCTATGGATCCTTGGTGACCCATTGACTTCCCTTAGGGTCTAGGTAGGGTTACCCTGCACTTTGGAGGTCACATACCCTTAGTAAGGGTACTTTGACCAGATTAGGAGCTTGAGTTGACTTGGGTCAACCTGGCCTCTAGGGCTGACCCCAATGTGTCCTTAGTGACCCATTGATCCCACTTTAGGGTTAGGAGGGCATGGGTGGGGTCCTCTGGACTAGGAGTAGGTCAATTGGCCCTAAGTGGGCTAGGTTGACCTATTTAGGGCTAGGGTTGACCTTGGTCAACTGGGCCTCTTGGGTTGGCCCTAATGGGTCCTTTTGGCTCTAATGGGTCTCCCAAAATGTTTGGGAGTGTTGTGGTAGGGTCTTGGGGTCATGGTGAAGCCCCATTGTCATCCTAAACTATTGTTCAGAATTCTACTATCTGCAGACCATGGTGATCCCTACCTTGGCCTCCTATCTCTTGGCCCATTTCTGGCTTCCCAGGGTTTTGTCATGACCTAGTCATGGCCAAAACCACTCTTAGGGGTCTAGTTGGAAATGGGATGTTACAACTTTGACGAGGAAGGAGCATAAGTTCGTTTGGACGCCGGAGTGCGCGCGAGCTTTTGAGGAATTGAAGTGTCGGTTGACCACGGCGCCTGTGCTGAGTTCGCCGGTTGGGACCGAAGGCTATGAGATATATAGTGATGCTTCGGGCAGCGGTTTGGGTTGTGTGCTACTGCAGCACGGAAGCGTGATAGCTTATGGCTCGAGACAGCTGAAAGTGCACGAGAGAAATTATCCGGTCCATGACTTGGAGTTAGCGGCCGTGATATTTGCCTTGAAGCTGTGGAGACACTATTTGTACGGTGTGAAGATTGATATCTACACCGATCACAAGAGCCTAAAGTATCTTATGGATCAGAAAGATCTGAATATGCGGCAGCGTAGATGGATGGAGTTCCTGGGGGACTATACGTACAAGATCCACTACGTGCCCGGCAAAGGGAATGCGGTTGCGGACGCGTTGAGTCGCCGAGCCCCAGCTCAAGCCAACTGGCTATCGATGCATGATGAGCGGTTGGTGCGGGAGTTGGAGGCGTTGGAGATTGTTTGTGTGGATAGACAATCAAGTGCTGAAGCAGTTCTGAATTGGACTGAGGTACAATATGACCTGGCTGATCGGATTCGGCAGGCTTTGGATATGGATGCTCATATGAAGCAGTACATGATAGAGGCTCTGGATGGGTCAAATTCCCAATTCGTTGTAGAGGACGGGTTGTTGTGGAAAGACGGTCGTCTGTGCGTCCCTTCTGTGGGCAATTTGCGGGTGGAATTGTTGTACGAGGCACACCATACCAAGTACTCGATTCACCCGGGGAGCACGAAGATGTACCGCGATGTAAAGAAACTGTTTTGGTGGCCGGGTTTAAAGAAGGATGTGGCGCTCTATGTAGCAAAGTGCCAAACCTGCGCCTTGGTAAAGGCAGAGTGCCAAAAGCCGGGAGGATTTCTTAAGTCCTTGCCTATTCCGGAGTGGAAATTTGACGACATCTCTATGGACTTTGTGCACGGTTTGCCAAGGTCGCAAAAGGGGAACGATGCCATTTGGGTGGTCGTGGATCGATTAACGAAGGTGTCGCATTTTATTTCGCATAGGAAGGATGATCCGGTGGAGAAGCTTGCAAAGCTATATGTGGATAACATAGTACGGCTTCATGGTGTGCCCCGCAGCATCGTGAGAGACCGGGATGGGCGGTTCACGTCCAACGATTGGAGGCTAGTGCAGCAAATGTTGGGAACAAAGTTGAAGTTCAGCACAGCCTTCCATCCGCAAATGGATGGGCAGACCGAGAGGGTCAATAGAACTATGGAAGACATGCTTCGCATGTGTGTCTTGGATTTCGGAAAGCAATGGGAGGACCACCTTTATTTGGTGGAGTTCGCTTACAACAACAGCTACCAAGCAAGTATTCAGATGGCGCCTTTCGAGGCCCTATATGGTAGAAGATGTCACACGCCGTTGTCTTGGTTAGAAACGGGTGAGTCAAAGTTGTACAAGCGTTCGGAAGTGGATGATGCTACTTCTTTGGTGAGAACTATTCGGGAAAGGTTGCTTATCGCTCAGGACCGAAAAGCAAAGTACTATAATGCCAAGCACAGGAACGTGGAGTTCGCTGTGGGCGATTATGTATACTTAAAGATCAAGCCGTTCAAGGGAGTCTCGCGGGTGCGGCGATTGAAAAAGCTAAGCCCGAGGTACCTTGGGCCGTTTGAGGTCTTGGAGCGAGTTGGAGAAGCAGCTTATCGGCTGAAGCTTTCAGTGGAGCTTAGTGGTTTACACGATGTATTCCATATTTCGGTGCTTCGGAAGGCGGTGCAAGAGCCTACACAAGTGATTGCGGTCGATCAAGTACCGGTGGATAGTGGGCTAACGACAAGGGTCAAGCCCGTGCGGATTGAAGACTCGGAGGTCAAGCGGCTACGCAATAAAGAGATCAGGATGGTCAAGGTCCGGTGGGACAATTGCGGTCGTGAGGAGCTCTCTTGGGAGCGAGAGCAGACTATGCTTGACGAGTATCCGGAGTTGTTCCGCTCAGGTACAAATTTTAGTTTTGTACATGTTCTTCCTTTATGTAATTTCGTGGACGAAATTCTTTTAAGGGGGGTAGAGTTGTAACGCCCTGAAATTCAAAGGAGAAAAAGGGGGATGTTTTGGGCCAGTTTGAGTTCTGGCTGCAGGCACACGGCCTGGGACACGGGCGTGTCCCAGGGCGTGTCAAGCCTGTGTCGACACTAAGGCAGGAAGTCGACACTTTGGTCTCGACATTATGTCGAGACTGGGCACACGGCCTGCGACACGGGCGTGTCGCAGGGCGTGTCGACCCGTGTCGACACTTAGCCGCGAAGTCGACATAGTGCGTTGGAGTTGTGTCGAGACATGGCACACGGCCTGCGACACGGGCGTGTCGTAGGGCGTGTCGACCCGTGTCGACACTCATCCCGGGTGTCGACACTGAGGTCTCGACACGGTGTCGAGTCGAGGCACACGGCCTCAGACACGGGCGTGTCCAAGTCCGTGTCATCAGTCGTCGATCTCCACTCGACGTTTCGTCGAGACCGTGTACACGGCCTGGGGACCAGGCGTGTCGAAGTGACACGGGTCCAGACACGGGCGTGTCCGAACCCGTGTAGTTCTCGGGTTGAAAACGGGAGAAAAATGCCGGGGTACACGGCCGGCCACACGGCCGTGTCAGGTGGAACACGGGCGTGTCAGCTCGAACACGGGCGTGTTCGATACCCGTGTGAGGTTCCAGGTGATCCGATTTTGATGGCGAATGAGGCACACGGCCCTGGACACGGGCGTGTGCCAGGCCGTGTGCGGCCCAGATCTGAGATTTCAGTCCCGAATCGAAGCCGTTCGTTTTCTTAACTGTTGATCCAACGGCTGGGGGTGGTTCCTGAGGGGATATACCCGGGTTTTGACTTAGAAACTCCATCACTTTTCACCATTTTCATCTCTCCAAACCTTTGGAGAAAGAAGAGCTAAGGCAAGAGGAAGAGGAGCTAGATCTCGCCATTGGAGGAGCTTCGGAGCTCCAAATCGCAAGCCGAGTCCGGATCTACGGAGGCAACGCAAGTGCGGTGATTTCTATCCGATTACTTTGCAATGGCGCCAAAGAGGAACCCAAGGGTAACGATCCTCATCTTGAGCATGAATAGCTCTTTATCCTTTGCATAGGAAGCCCGCTCTCGCGAGTTTGCGGTGAGTTGGAGGCGTTCCTACGGGTAGACATGAATAGTCCCCGTTGTTTAGAGTCCGTATGCGAGAAAGGACATAGGCATGATGTGTGAAGCCTACCCGGACGTGTTGGGCCGGATCGGTGATGTTGCATTGCATAAGGCCGGAGAAGACTCCGTGCTATTGGTTGTTTTTCGGGTTTTTCTACGCGGTAGATTGCAACAGGGAGTATTGGGGATTAACCCTAAGGTGCACCCGGAAAACTGGGCGGATGCGAGATCCTGCCAACTTGGTGGCCTGAGAGCCAACATGAACATAACCGGGTTATGTGAGTTGTGATGGAAACGGGACTCGGTGGAAGTTTGACCCGCGCAAATAGCTTAAATTGTCGTTGCGATGTGAGCACGGGTTAGATGGAACCGTACCCGCTCTATGTCGTTCGGGTTAGAGAGACCTAAAGTTACATGGCACTCGTCGTTGGCATAGATGGGAGTCTTCGACGGTCGATGGCTTAAATTGTCGTGACCCATGCCAGGAGACAAATTGCTCATAGGAATGGCCGTCTAAGTGGCGGTGGTGAGTCCGGAATGTTGATGGCTTAAATTGACGTGACATCGACCGGTTCGCCGTGAATGTGCCCTGAGTGCACGGGGCGTGTGGCCGTGCGAGCCAACGTCTGTGGTGTAATGCCTATGTTTATATACATTGCTCGCTTATGCTAATGAAATGCAGGGAAGGAGCATCGCCGCCCCAAGTTGGGGGCGGGATCGTTATAATTTGGTCAGCATTGCTGACCGTTGCTTTGTTTGCCACCGTGCGGTGGTTTGTTTGCTTACAGGTGCGGCTAGACCAAGCGATCAATAGTGGGCTAAAGCCCTTTTTGCGAAGCCGGCCCTCGAAGGCCCAAGTTGTAGTGTTTACTATTTTATTCATGTATGACCGGCCTGCGTGCCGTGGTATGTAAAACATGTAATATTCAAGTGAAACTATTTGTAAAGCCTTAAGGTTTGTTTTGAGTATTATTGTATACATTCCTATTCAGTTCTAGTGGACATTCATGCTCCTATGCTGGGTTCTTTGTTTACAACTCTTAAACTGCTTCCGCTAGAATGCTCTGTGTAGGACGTTGTGATTGGTTGGATGGTTTTCAATAAGTAACCACCCGGTCTGTCCGTGGTATATGGCGTCGGGCCCCGGCCGGACCTACTGCTATATGCTATGTGACGGATAGGGGGTGTTACACTGTACAGATCCAATATCCCAATTTCTCCATAATCTTATGTACGACCCTGATAGGCTCATACTGAGTTGGCAGTGAGGCTACATGCTTGATCACATCCAGATCACTATGGTTGCACCAACATGTGATTCCCTCATTGCCGACTCCAATTCACATGTCGCGCTCTTGACGACTTGGTTACGCCAGATAACCTTAACCATGAGGATGGTCTTTCTTCGCAACACTCGATCATGAGATTCCAAAACACAGATGGGTTCTTCCACATACGAAAAGGTTGGCTGAATCTTGCGTACCGAGTCAAAGATTTGACGATCACTACAAACACACTTCTGCAATTGGCACAAATGGAACATATCATGGACACTAGGGAAGGTAGCAGGAAAATCCAGCCTATAAGCTGATACTCTGATGAGCTCAAGAATCTGAAAAGGTCTCTCATACCGGGGATCTAACTTGTGATTCCTTCCAAACCTTTTAACACCTGACATCGGAGAGAGTTTCGGAAAAACCAAGTCCCCAACGGCAAACACCAGACCGACCCTTCGTCGATTAGCATACTTCTCATAACGTTCTTGTGCTACACGGAGCTTCCCTCGAATATGAGTGACAGTACAATTCATCTCTTCAAGGGCATTCGGACCTAGTAATGGCCTCTCACCAACCACAGCCCAAAACAAAGGTATCCTACAATGCCTCCCATACAAGGCCTCAAACGGGGCCATCTGCAGACTCACTTGATAACTGTTATTATAAGCAAATTCCATGAGTCTGAGATGCTCATCCCAAGCACCACCATGATCCAATATGTAACATCTTATCATATCTTCCATGATCTGATTCACCCTTTCCGTCTGACCATTTGTCTGTGAATGATAGGTCGTGGAATAACTTAAATTGGTACCTAACCCCACCTGTAAATTCTTCCAAAAGCGAGACGTAAATCTGGAGTCTCGATCTGATACGATGCTAACACTCACTCCATGTAATCTGATGACCTCATTAAGATATAACTCAACTATCTTTTCGAAAGTTAATAGTTGGCAACCTAAATCACCTAGAGGGGGTGAATAGGGGAGATGTGCGTCTTTTTGTGGAATAATAAAAAATCTCAATCTAATGTACAGATCTATCTACCAAACAATTAAACATAGACGAGACAAGATTTATAGTGGTTCCCCAACCTTGGATACATCCACTTTCCCTAACCGATCTAGCAATACACTAGACTCGGCTACTCCACTATCTCGGATTGAAAATCAATCCTACCCTCGGAACAACGTTCCTACAATCTCGATCCACAACACGGATCTACACTTGGAAGGTAACACTTCCTACAATCTCGGAGTTGAAAAACTCCTACACTCAGAGAAAACTTCTCCTACAATAATGAAATAAAATTGTATAGAAAGACAAACAACGAATCTTGACAGATCTGCAAGTAATCGGCCAGGAACTTCTTCTTTTAGACTTTTTGGCTTTATCAGATAGGTGAAGAATACCTCGGCAAACGCAGATCTGAATCTGAAACTTCTTGGCTTCTCACGATCGATCTAATCAGAGGATGAGGAGTTGAGCGAATATCGATATGGAGATCCTTCTTGATCTGAATCCTCAAAAGATGAAACCCAAGCCGGTCAGGAATTTGCGAGGGCGACGGCGACAGATTTCGTTTCTTGGAGAGAGAAAGACGAGACAGAATTTCTTCTTGAGTACGGCTGCAAAACTTCTTAGAATAATCTTAGAATAGTTTTCGAATTGTTAGGGTTTGTCGGTTTAGACAAGACCTTTTATAGGATCAGAAAAGATTTAGACTTAATTGAGTCATAATGAGAGACACATGGACCAATCACGTCAAAGTTCATGAATAAGACCGTTATTCTAGACTTAAAGGATTTTCGAAAATGTCAAGTAAATTACTCAAGATGTAATAGATTACTCGAATATATGAAGCACTACTCGAGTAGGTAGAAGATGACTACTCAAGTATATAAGAAAAACTACTCGAGAGAAAGAGAGATGATTACTCGAGTACATGGAGTCAACTACTCGAGTAAATAGGAATGAAAAGGAATTAGCTACTCGAGTAACAAAAATAACTTTCTCGAGTACTTGGGTACTTACCCGAGAGGTGGAGTAGATTACTCGATTACAAGAAAATACTACTCAAGTACATATGAGACTACTCGAGACAAACACTTAGAGAAATTCTGGAACAAGAAAACTATACTACTCGAGTATATAAAATAAACTACTTGAGACACAAAGAACTACTCGAGTATATGAGATGAAGTACTCGAGACAAATAGAACTACTCGAGTATATAACATGAACTACTCGAGACAAATGGAACAACTCTAGACAAATGGAACTACTCGAGTATATAACATGAACTACTCGAGACAAATGGAACTACTCGAGTATATAACATGAACTACTCGAGACAAATGGAACTACTCGAGTATATAACATGAACTACTCGAGTAATTCACTTGGAGAAATTTTCTTGAAAGGAAATCTGGATTACTCGAGTATAAACATTAGACTACTCGGGTAGAAGATGAACTACTCGAGTACATGACTTAGATTACTCGAGTAAGTGGGAACTACTCGAGAGTGAGAATTCAACTACTCGAGTATATAGATGAAACTACTCGAGTACTATACAGAGCTACTCGAGTATTTAACTTAGAAAATAGGTTGATAAGAAAATATCTATAAACACGAGAGAAGAAAAGAAACTACTCGAGTTGTTGTCTTAACTACTCGAGAGCCATTATTGACTACTCGGGATGAGTCTTAACTCCTCGAGTAAGAGTATTATTACTCGAGTATAAATACTGTAACTTACTCGAGTAAGTAGAGAACTACTCGAGTACTTTACTTAGGAAATTTTCTTGACAGGAATTTTTATTCTTCTAAGGAGAAACCAACATCAAGTCTTTTCACTTAGTCCTAGAGCTTGAATATGAAGTGTATCTCAATAGAGAGGCTACACATGAGTCAACACCTTGGAGCACACAATGAGAGATTACATTGTATGGTCCTGTGTTTGGTGACCCATTGTAGACTGACATTGGTCTACACTTTCCATAAGATTCCTACAAACACAAAACTCAAACCAAGCATCAAATACAACTTAATTCATCTTAGTTCAAAGGTAACTTCATCAAATCTGGGTAAGTGTGGATACAATACCCAACACTTTTTAATAGAATACGCAATCTTAAATGGCACAAAATGAGCACACTTTGTCAATCTATCAACTATCACCCAAACAGAGTCGTGCCCACTGGGAGATTTCGGTAAATCGGTGATGAAATCCATCGAAATACTCTCCCACTTCCAACTTGCAATATCAAGCGGTGTTAGTTTACCACCAGGACTTCTATGGTCAACCTTAACACGCTGACACATATAACATTCTGACACAAACTTTGTTATATCATTCTACATTCCCGACCACCAAACAATTTGCTTCAGATCTTTATACATTTTGGTGGAACCATGATGGTTGGCAACATTGGAACCATGAGCTTCATTACAAATTTTAGCCTTAATATCACCAACTTCGGGGATACAAAATCTACCCCAATATTTCAGAGTATCTAACTCGTCCAAAGAGAAATCAGGTATCTCTCTCTTCTCAGTTCTATTCCGGAGATACAACAAATCAGGGTCATCCTTCTAGTGTACTATGGCAAGGGAAATCCAAGAAGGTTTTGAAAGTGATTTGTTAGATCTGAAATACTCTAGAGGGGGGTGAATAGTGTATTCTTAAATCCTTTTACAGCTTTTGATGTAAATGAAAAAGTGCACAAACAAATTAATAAAATATAAGCACAGGAATCCTAATAAGCACAAACACAGCAAGAACAATAAGAAAGGGCAACTAGACAACACAAGAAATTTATAGTGGTTACCCAACCTGGGTACATCCACTCTTCTACCACCTTGCTAGGAATCCACTCATATTTTTGATCAGGTGCCTGACACCAATGAGCTTTTGATCAGGTGCTCAAAAACCAAACCTCAACTTTTTTGTTCAGGATACTTGCAACCAAGAATAACTTTTGAAGGGAGTTAAGAACCCTTTATACAATGAGGGATGAGAGATGATATTGTCTTCTTTTTCTCAATATACAACTGAGAAGACTTAGTGGATATGATTTTAGCAAATGACTCCTACTGAGATGTAGAATGGTTCAGATAAGCTGAAGCTTTGCTTCAGGGTGATAGGCCTTCAATCTTTAAGCCTTGACCAGAGAGATCTTCAGGAACTTCTTAACAGATGGAATTGATGTTTTCCTTTGAAGTGTCCAGGAGAGCTGAAGAATAAAGACTCTTGATTTTTGATTTAATGTTCTTCTTCTTCAGATGACAGATGTTCTTCTGGTCTAGGGCTTCTTTTCTGTATCAGAAATCTGTGAAATAAAGAGAGCAGAAAATTTCTTTTATTCAGAATAATTGTGTTGATGTATATGTCTGTGTTATGTATCTCTATCTCAGAATAATTGTGTTGATGTATATGTCTGTGTTATGTATCTCTATCTCTATTATCATCAGGAAAAGAGAGACAAATCTCTTTTATATTTCCTATCAAAAATTATATTTTGAAATTTGAATTCCTCTGCAATCAATGCTGACGGCCTTGAGAATAATCGACATTGAATTATTTCCCCAACTGTCTCATGGAAAAACGGCAAGCAATAATCCTGGAGAAGACCATAATCAATGCTCCTTATAACGGTTATATTCAGAGAATATTTGAGCATTAATTACTCAGGAATTATTACAGTAAAATGGGGACAGAAGAAATGGAAAATAACTAAGTCTGGGTTTGTCGAATAGATAACAGAAATCATCGAGCTGAGTCCACAGTTTGTCGAGCTGAGAAGTTGTGTTCGTCGACCAGACAGCTTCTGTTCGTCGAGCTGAGTTCCGAGATCATCGAGCTGATAATAGAACTGCAGTCACTAGAAACTTTGCCTTTTCTGCACAGCAAGATTGTCGAGCTGAGAACTAGATTTTGAAAGATATGGTACCTAAACACCTAGAGGGGGGGTGAATAGGTGACCTAATCCTTTTTTAGACTTTATTGGCAGCAATCAGTTATATAACAGATTTCTAACTATCTTTTGCACAGCAATACAAAACATACACAGCTAATCCACAACACAGCACAACACACAGTGTTTTATAGTGGTTCCCCAAGATATGGGTACATCCACTTTCCCCCTTCGCCTATCTAGCAGTGTACTAGATTCGGCCAAACTTCTCCACTGTCTCAGAACCCAAAATGGTTCCTACACCTCAGGCCCAAAGCCTTACAACTCAGCTTTATCCAAAGCCTACACTCAGCCACAAAGGCCTACACTCAGCCACCCAGGCCTACACTCAGCCAATCAAGGCCTACACTCAGCCAATCAAGGCCTACACTCAGAGATAACAATCTCCTACACTCAGGCCAAAAGCCCTACCCTCAGCCTTTATAAATATAGGCTTACAATTCACTCAGATCCAAAGGATCCTACAAGTAAAAATGATAATAGAATTAATTACTCTACAACTCAGAAACAAGAGAGAGGAGTTGAGAGTTTCTTGATGAGTTCTTGGAAGAACTCAGCTGGATTCAATCTGACTTAGCTTCCTTCAAAGCTTCTTGAGTAGAACTGAATAAGATTGTCTCCTTCTGCAGTTGTTCCTTGACCTCTGCCACTTAGTATTCAGAATAGATCTGAACACTTCTTCTCAGCCTAGTTCCTGAGGCTGATTTCTTGGATGGAGCCCTCTCTCTCCAGCTTCTTAGATCTGCCGTTGGACAGCAAGATCTTCTTGATTTGATACTCTGTGTAACACTTCAATAATTTGTTCAACAATGATCTGAACCACTTGAACAATTCTCTTCACTACTTAAATCAATCTGAACAACCAACCGTTTCTGTAAACTGTATGAGCCTATTTATAGGCCTTTTTCATGGTAACCGGCTGGTCTGGTTCATAACTGACTTCTGACATCTCTGACAGATGCTGTAGACCGGCTGGAACGGTAGCTGTCAAGTCATCCAGTCATTTCTTGAAAATCTCTAACTGTCTGAAAGTGTCGAGACTTTCTGTCTTTATGTGTCGACACTTATAGACCAAGTGTCGACACATGCTGTGTAAGTGTCGACACAAGTCTACAAGGTGTCGACACAACTCCTTGTATGTCTCGATACAAATTCTTCTTCAGGTGTCGACACTGAAATTGAGTGTCGACACAAGTACTTGATCTTCTGTATCTTGTTGTATTCTTCTAAGTGTCGACACATCACCTTTGTGTCGACACAACTTCTTGTGTTGAATCTGTCAAGTGTCGACACTGCTTCTTGGTGTCGACACAAGTCTTCTATGTTAATACTTCAGCTGAGTGTCGACACATTCCCGTAGTGTCGACACTTGTACTTAGAATATTTTGTAGATAATTCTGTTCTTTGCTAAGTGTCGACACAGCTCCATGTGTCGACACTTGATTCTTCTGTTGAGACTTCAGCTGAGTGTCGACACATTCCCTTTGTGTCGACACTTGTACTTAGAATATTTTGTTGATAATTCTGTTCTTTGCTAAGTGTCGACACAGCTCCATGTGTCGACACTTTCTTCAAGTGTAGAGTCTTCAACTGAGTGTCGACACATTGTGCTGGGTGTCGACACTTACTTCAAGTGTTGACTCTTCTGGTTGTGTGTCGACACATTGTGCTGGGTGTCGACACATACTTCAAGTGCTGACTCTTCTGATTGAGTGTCGACACATTGTGTTGGGTGTCGACACTTGTACTTAGTCTCTGCAGAATTTTGCTGAGTGTCGACACATCTCCAAGTGTCGACACTTTCTGGTGTACACACAGTTCTTCTAGGTGTCGACACTTCTGCTAAGTGTCGACACTGCTTCACTGCACTTGTCTTCACTGAGTGTCGACACAGCTCCTTGTGTCGACACTTTCTGTCTGGTGTCGACTCTGCATCTCAGGTGTCGACACAAAGACTCCAAGTGTCGACACTGCTTGACTGGGTGTCGACACAAGTCTTCTCAAGTGTCGACACTTTCCCTCTGGGTGTCGACACATGGACTTAGAAACTTTTTGCTTCAGTCCAGTGATTACTTAACCTGCACAAGTAACTCAGACATACATCAAATACATTATGATGTATATCATTGAGTTGGGTGAGGCTTCTTCAAATCAGGTACATTTAGCCAATGTACCCAACAATCTCCCCCTATTTGGAGAAGTCATAACCCTTAGTCAATGATATACACCACTCATAATTAAAAAATTACAGATTGATGTAAAGCAGGTTATATTCAGCAGGGTAAACTTAACATGTATAAATTTCACATGTATACACATACTTCAACACAGAACAAATAAGATATAAACAGATTTACAGAACAAACATGAAATATATTGATCATATATTGTTCTAACAGTTGTCTTATACATTCTTAGTAGATCACAAAAATGTGTTACATTCAAAAGATTACAAAATAATCTTCAAGTAAATTCTTAATCTAATTCTGATCTGTTTCCTTGATGACTATTCCCTTCCCAGCTTGAACTTGAGCTTTGACAGGGGCATCAACAGTTTCAGCATCAGCAGGCTTCTTGCCTTTTAGATCTTTCTTTTTAAGTTCTTCTGCCTTGATCTTCTGCCTCTCAAAATAGTGATATGGCTTAGGAAAGTACTTGCTAGGCTCCACTGCAGTTGGAGGTAGCTTTCCCATCTTTGCCTTCCTTCTATACTGAACAATGGCCTCCTGTCTATCTTCATGCTTTCTCCATTCAGCCTCTGAGAACCATTTGTTCCTGTCAGGAATGTTATCCTTGGCAGCTTTCCAAGCAGTTAAAATTATATTCCTAGAGGTAGGGCTCCACTGTTCAAAATCTGGCCTTTGTTCTGCTTGTTCCCTAAACCTCTTCTTAGACAACCTTGTCTCTTCTTCTTTCTCTAATGCCTCTTGCATAGCTGCAGAAATAGGTTGAACAACCTTCTCCAGAATAACAGTAGACTTTCCTGCAGTGGGGCTATACATCTGATGAATTTCTGCTTGCACCATGTCAAAATCTGGTGGAGGATATATTACTTGAGCTACCTCTGGTTGCTCACCTCCAAGATATGCATTCTGAATTCCAGATTCTGCAACATTGTCATCATCACAGAGTGGAGGATAGCCCAGTGTAGCTCTGATGGAATTAGATATCCATTTTGCATGGTCAGAGCTAGCTTTGACTAAAACTCTCTCCCCCTTTATGACTTCTTGGGCAACATGATCTCTGACATCATCCTTCTGGAATCTTATTTGACTATCCAAGTACCTTACTTCATCTTTAAAGAAGGGTTTGAGCTTTGAAAGTTGTTCAGAAATGGCCTTCTAGGAGTCTTTTATTGCAGTCTTAACAGCAGTAATTTCTTGTTGAAACACTTTATCAAAGTCTGCTTTTGCAGCAGCAGATGTAGAAGGTTCAGCAGTCTTATTCTTCAACTCAGTGACAATAGCATTGTGTGAAGCTGTCAAATTGTCATTCATTCTGATTTGGTTTTCAAGAACATATCCTTGTTTCAATGCTATGTCATCCACTTGTTCTTTTATCTTCTCTTGGTGTGTTGCCAGATACACCACTGCATTTCCAACCTTGTGGAAGCATTCATTCATCTCCTTCTTGTTAAGGTTCATCTCAAACCTTATGGACTTTATATCTTGAGCAAGATCAAACTGCAAGGACTTCTGCCCTTCATCCACATAAGCCTCGATAGCTTTTCTTTGTTCATCCAGTTTGATCTGCATGGCAATCATTAAAGCACTATAATCAACTGTTGGTGCTTGTTGAACTATAGGCTGTGGGGCTACAGATTGCAGAGCTTTCTTATAGCTTTGACTTCTTCTTTTGAAAACATATAGTTTCTTCTTCTTTGCCCTAGCACTCTCCTCATCTTTAGAGGCAGAATTGCTGGCTATATCAACCCTATCCTTAGGACTTTCAGGCTTCTCAGGTTGTGACCTTATAGGCTCTTCCATAATTTGCATTTGCTCCCCCTCAGCAGCAGCACTCTTATCCTCAGCAGCAGCATCCTTGTCCATGTCAAAATCTTCTTGATCCAGATTTAAAAACAAATCTTCCATGGTGAACTCTTGTGGAGACTGTGCAGGAGAAGTTCTTGGCTCTTCAACCACTTGATCAGAAACATCTTGAACTACAGCAGATGTGTCTTCTATAACAACATCTGGAGTTTGACTGTCTAGCTGAGTTTGCTGATGGACATCAGACAAATCAGTACTTTCTATAGAAAAATTCAAAGTATTTAGGTCAGTTAGTACCTCTAGTATGATGTTGGTGGCTAGTTCACTTTCCAGTGTAGAGGGTTGATCTACAACTGGAGGCTCCCCCTGGCTTTGATCCCTGTGAATGGGGCTAGCTTGAGGCAGCTCCCCCTGGATCTCAGCAGTCTCTTGAGGAGCAGGAGTCTTCTCTGCTGGCTCTTCCTCATGATCATCAGGTGTGAAAACCACCTCTTCTTCACTTCCAGAACTACTTGTGGATTCTTGAGCCACTGGTGCAGTCTTCCTTTTCTTCTTTGGAGGAATCTCCTTCTCAGTAACTGTCTTCTCAGGGGTTGGCATATCCTTAGTCAACACCCTGTCTCATCTTGAAAACAACCTCATATCCATTTTTCTCATGTGGTTTATTTTACTTCCAGCAGCTTTATTCATTACCTCTGGTATCATACCAGCTAGGTAGAGACTTATAATTCTGCCCAGATTGGGCTTCTTCAAGCTCTCCTTAATCTTCTCATACACTACTATAGACCAGTCTGTCTTTAGTGTGAAGATAATTCTTGTCATGATATTGAACATGGAGGAAGACACTCTGTCATGGCCTCCTGGCTTGCTTAAGATCACCTTGCCAACTATCTCAGACATGAACTTTCCTTGAGTATTCATGCCTTTTCTGTTGAAAACTGAACCTAGCTTCATCTTTGGATCAAGTCCACACCAGGTAAGAGCTTCCCTGGTCTTGGATGCAGTAATTTCTTCTTCATCTTGAGTTTTTGATAGCTGGAGCACCTTCCTCAAGCTCTTTGGTGAAACCTTGACCTTAGTTCCATGAACTCTGGATTTGATTCTGTATCCAGATTCATCTATAGTAGATCCATTGAGGAATTCAAGAACTTCCTTCTTCCAAATCTTTGTAGGTTCTGAAACTAAATACTCTAATCCAGAATCAGTGACTAGGGTTATCACTGCCTGGATTTCTTGATCTCCATCTTCAAACGCGCCGCGCACCAGCTCATAACCTTCGTTAACGTTCTCCTCTAGCTTAGG
This sequence comes from Platanthera guangdongensis, assembly GCA_039583875.1. NCBI lineage: Eukaryota > Viridiplantae > Streptophyta > Magnoliopsida > Asparagales > Orchidaceae > Platanthera > Platanthera guangdongensis. The sequence goes on along the minus strand of CM077153.1, from coordinate 253,541,259 downwards.
AGCCATTAGGGTTTGTAGAATTTGTCTTGAGAAAAGAGAGGTGTCGACACAGTAGTTTTGGTCTCGAAACTTTGAAAGCGTGTCGACAAACAAAGACAGAACCCTATTTATACCTTTCTGATTTTGAAGATGAACAGGCGGGACAGTTTACTTAATATGTGTCGACACTGGCAATAAGTGTCGACACTGACTTATAATGTCTCGACACATAGGTGTCGACACAAGTTTAGTCAACAGATTTTATGTGTCGACACTTGGTTATGTGTCGACACCACTCTACTCGACTAATAGTCGAGACTTTACTTAGAAAATTCTGAGTAAAAACTTAAGTGTCGACACCACATTGGATGTGTCGACACCTACTTGACATGTATCGACACTAACATTCTGAAGTGTCGACACCAACTTCCTAGATATGTCGACACCTTTTTCCTGAAGTGTCGACACTACTATTCTGTGTCGACATAGACTTGTCTATGTGTCGACACCTTTTTACTTAGTCATTTTCAATTCTGTAAACTTAGTCTAAGTTTATCATACCTAGTTCAATTTTGAATCTATTGAACTTAGCTTCTTCTAGGAGCTTAGTAAACATATCAGCTACTTGATTATCAGTCTTAACATATTCAATCAAAATATCTTTTCTTTCTACATGCTCCCTAAGAAAATGATATTTAATCACAATATGTTTTGTTCTACTATGAGATACAGGGTTATTTGCTATTGAAATAGCACTTGTAGAATCACAGAAAAGTGGAGTTCTACTTACCTGAAATCCATAGTCCTCTAGCTAATGTTGTATCCACAGAAGTTGAGCACAGCAACTTCCTGCAGCCACATACTCTGACTCTGCAGTGGAGATAGCCACACTGGTTTGCTTTTTGCTACTCCATGAAATTAGTCTCCCACCTAGGAATTGACAGGTTCCAGTAGTGCTTTTTCTATCTTCTTTTCATCCTGCAAAGTCTGCATCTGAATAACCTGTTAGTTCAAAATCTCCATTCCTAGGGTACCAGAGGCCTAGATAAGGTGTGCCCTTTAGATATCTCAATATTCTTTTGACTGTAGTCAAATGAGACTCTTTAGGGCAGGCTTGATACCTGGCACAAACACATGTAGCATACATGATGTCAGGTCTACTAGCAGTCAAGTATAATAGGGAGCCAACTATCCCTCTATACAAGGTTTCATCTACAGGCTTCCCTGCATCATCCTTGCTAAGAGACATACTTGACCCCATAGGAGTCTTCATGGTGCTGCATGAATCCATACCATACTTCCTTATGAGTTCTAGGGTGAACTTGGACTGACAAATGGATAAACCACTCTCAGTCTGTTTAACTTGGAGACCCAAGAAAAACTTCAGCTCTCCCATACTACTCATTTCAAACTGACCTTGCATAAGATTTGCAAACTTTTTGCAAAGGCTGCTTTCAGTAGACCCAAATATAATGTCATCTACATATATTTGGACTAGTATAACTTTGCCTCTAGATTCCCTAAGGAATAGAGTCTTATCTATTTTCCCCCTTGTGAACTTGTTCTCAATGAGGAAACTAGATAGGGTTTCATACCAAGCCTTTGGGGCTTGCTTTAACCCATATAATGCTTTCCTAAGTCTATAGACATGATGAGGTAGAGTTGGATCAACAAAACCTGAAAGCTGCTCCACATAGACTTCTTCCTTAAGATTACCATTTAGGAATGTTGACTTGACATCCATTTGGTATACCTTGAATCCTTGATAGGTAGCATAGGCCAAGAACATCCTTATGGCTTCCAGTCTGGCTACTGGAGCAAAGGTTTGATCAAAGTCAATACCTTCTTCTTGCCTATATCCTTTTGCAACCAGTCTTGCTTTATTCTTAATGATGACCCCTTGTTCATCTAACTTATTCCTGTAGATCCACTTAGTTCCTATTACATTGTGGTCTTTAGGTTTAGGAACCAGCTCCCAAACCTTGCACCTTTTGAACTGATTAAGCTCTTCTTGCATTGCTTCAGTCCATTGTGGATCTTGTATTGCTTCTTCAAATTTCTTAGGTTCAACATGAGACAGAAAACTGGAATAGATTGCAGCATTCTGATTTCTGCTCCTTGTTTGAACTCCTTGTCTTGGATCTCCAATAATCTGCTCTACTGGATGATCTTTTAGATGCCTGTTGGCTGGAGGCATCCTAACTTCTGGTTGAACCTCTTCAGCATCTCCATCATGCTGTATTCCTTGAACTTCTTCAGCAATTGGTACATGTAGTTCTCCCCCTGGACAAAAGCTACTCTCCTCTCCTTGCTGTCTTGCAGTAGGTACTTCTTCTATAGTTAGCTTGTCCATCTTCTTAATTAAACATGTGGGGCTGCATACACTACTAGACAACTCATCATTAATAAGTTTAGTCTCATCAAAAACTACATGCACAGATTCTTCTACAACTTGTGTAGTCAAGTTGTAGACTCTATAAGCCTTACTATTATCGCTGCACCCAACAAATATTCCCTCTTGGGACTTGGCAGCAAACTTAGTCAAGTAAGACTTCCCATTGTTAAGTATGAAGCATTTGCAACCCAAAATCCTGAAATAGGATAGGTTTGGTTTCCTGCCTTTCACAACTTCATAGGGGGTCTTGTTTAGCCTTTTAGTGATGGTAGCCCTATTTATAACATGGCATGCAGTGTTAACTGCTTCAGCCCAGAAATACTCTGGCAGTGATGTATCACTTAGTAGGGTCCTACCAGCCTCTATCAAGGTCCTATTCTTCCTCTCAGTAATGCCATTTTGCTGAGGTGTTCTAGGTGAAGAAAACTCTTGAAATATCACAAAGTCTTCACATAGTCTTGTCATGCTATCAGACTGAAATTCTGTACCATGGTTACTTCTGATCTTGACCACTGTACAGTTTAGTTCATTCTGAATTTGCTTGACAAAGCTATGGAAGACACTAGGTGTTTCAGATTTCTGTCTTAAGAAGAACACCCAGGAAAACCTTGAGTAGTCATCTACAACTACAAAGGTATAGACCTTCCTACCTAAGCTGTGAACTGGCATTGGACCAAAGAGATCCATATGCAAGAGGTATAAACACCTCACAGCATCTTTGTTTTCTATGCTTCTAAAGGTGGATTTAGTCTGTTTGCCCTTTTGACAAGCTGAGCAAATAACATCTTTAATACACTTAACTTGAGGACCATTCTTCACTAACTCTTTGCTAAAGAGTTTGCTAATAGTCTTGTAGTTAAGATGGGCTAGCCTCTTGTGCCATTTGACACAATGAGAGACTGTCTCATCAGCTACAAGACAAACTGGAGAACTATTGTTCTCAACCATAATGTCTAGGCAGTAGACATTTCTCTTCCTATACCCAGTCAAAATGATCTCTTGATCAGTTGACCTCTTGATATGACAACCATCTTTAACAAATGAGATGTCATACCCTACATCACTTAATTGACTTATACTTATTAGGTTGTGTTTCAACCATTTAACATAAGCCACTTGAGTAATGGTAACCAAGTTTGAAGAAATGTTACCAAACCCTTTGATGATTCCTTTTTCAGAACCACCAAAGGTCACTTTTGGACCATCCTTGATGGGTATGTAGTCCTTCAGTAGTCCCCTAGTTCCAGTCATATGTCTGGAACATCCACTGTCCAAGTACCATGTTGGGGTATGGCCACTTGGACTCACCTACAAAACAAATTAATTAACCTTAGAACCCAAAGGTTTCTTGGGTCCTTGGTGATTGTTAGTTTGCAACTTAACAAAACTACCTACTGGCTTTCTACCAGGTAGCTTGCTACTCCCTTTGGCACTAGCATTGTACTAACAATCCAAGGCAAAGTGGCCAACCTTGCCACAACACCAACATTCAAACCTATTGTACCTTTGCTTAGGTACAGTCTTTGCTGTCTTATCTACAGCAGACTTGTTGAATGTTGGGGCTTTGCCCTTGGACTTGGACTGAAACTGAACAGTCCTAGCAGGTTTAACAAAACCTAGTCCAGCCTTGCCTTTATGATGAACAAATTCATCAATTAAAGGTAGAACTGATTTAGGTTTAGAAAAACTAACAACCAGCTCTCTCTCCTTCTGAATATTGATCTCCAGACTCTTGATTTGATCATTCTTAAAGGTGATAGTCCCCATCTGAATCACAGTTATGTGTTTCAGCCTGGCTATCTCATTCAGTTTTTGATCAAAATGCTTCTCAAAATCTGTTGCAGCAGCTTTAAGATCAGCAATCTCCTTTGCCTGACTTTTAGCTAGGGACTTGCTTTTCTTGTAGGCTTGCAACAGCACCTTATATTCATCTATAAGCTGATGAATATCATCCTCATACTCAGAAACACTTCCATCACTTGATGAAGATGAATCTGATTCTGAACTAGAACAAGAAACTGAATTTAAACTTGAACTTTGTACCTGACTGGGTCCTGGCTGCTCCAGGATTTTGGTACTCTCAGTCAATGCCATCATTCCTTGGCACTGACAGTCTTCTTGTTCATATATTGACTCCAAGATCTGCATAAATTCTTCTTCTTCTTCTTCAGCAAACAGCCCTATGTAGGCTTCAGCATCAGACTCAGTTTCTGAAGAAGAGATATCTGATAGAGTCTTCTCTTTCTTGGCAACAAAAGACTTTTCTTTCTTCCCTTTGAAGTGAGTCTTTTTCCTGTCACCAGATTCCTGTCTTTTCTCTGGACAATCTGCAATAACATGACCCTATCTATTGCAGTAATAGCAAACAATCTTTGATCCAGTTGCCTTGCTTGACTTTGTCCTCTTCTTGTCTTTCTTTGAAGGCTTTTTCTCCTGATAAAAGACTTCTTTTCCCTTTGAAGTAGATGGTCTGGACCTCCACTGTTTCTTCTTCGGGAATTTCTGAAAGTGTCTAGTGAAGGCAGCAAAGTCTTCATCACTTTCACTGCTCTCAGACTTTGTGCTGACAGACTCATCAGACTCTGATTCAACTACCTCTGGAGGTGGAGTTGATGACTTAGTCCCGCACTTTCTGGGAACTTCTGTCTTGAAAGCAACAGTCCTTTCCTTGTGCTCAGTCCTTGTTGATTTCTCCTCCTCTTTTCTCACTGTCAATTGCATCTCATATGACAATAACTTGCCAAACAGTGTAGGAGGAGGAATTTCTCCCAACTTTGCCATTTCTCTTATGGCACAGATCTTGGTGTCCCAATCTTTGGTTAGGGACCTTAGGAACTTGTCATTTAGTTCATAGTTACTGAACTCTCTTCCATAAGACATGAGTTCATTAACTATTCTGTAGAACTTCTTATAGCACTCAGTGATGCTATCACCCTTTCCTTGCCTAAAGCTTTCATACTCCTGATTCAGCAAGGACTTCCTATCTTGCCTAACTTCTTCAGATCCTTCCATATACACTATAAGAGTGTCCCACATCTCTTTGGCTGTCTTGCAGTGTATAAGATTCTGAAAAGTTGCATCATCAATGGCACTCACTATTATGTTTTGTGCCCTCTTGTCCATGGTGGCAAGGACAATCTCATCCTTAGACATTTCAGAGAAATCCTTTGGAGTTCTCTGATTTGCATCTAGCACTGATGTCTTCATGGGCACATATGGCCCCTCCTTAACTGTGATGTAGATTCTTAGGTCTGAGGCCTCTATAAATAGCCTTACCCTTTCTTTCCAGATCCCAAAGATCTCTTTTCTGCATATGGGTAATTTCATGGAACCCAATTCCTTATGATTTTCAGAGGAACCCATGGTTCTTGATTTTCTTGAATCTGTATTGTCACTTAGACTGATTCTGCCAAACAGGATCTCCTCAGACTGTTAGTCCTTTTTGAGGAACCTCCCTCTGATACCACTTGAAAGATATGGTACCTAAACACCTAGAGGGGGGGTGAATAGGTGACCTAATCCTTTTTTAAACTTTATTGGCAGCAATCAGTTATATCACAGATTTCTAACTATCTTTTGCACAACAATACAAAACATACACAGCTAATCCACAACACAGCACAGCACAAAGTGTTTTATAGTGGTTCCCCAAGATATGGGTACATCCACTTTCCCCCTTCGCCTATCTAGCAGTGTACTAGATTCGGCCAAACTTCTCCACTGTCTCAGAACCCAAAATGGTTCCTACACCTCAGGCCCAAAGCCTTACAACTCAGCTTTATCCAAAGCCTACACTCAGCCACAAAGGCCTACACTCAGCCAATCAAGGCCTACACTCAGCCAATCAAGGCCTACACTCAGAGATAACAATCTCCTACACTCAGGCCAAAAGCCCTACCCTCAGCCTTTATAAATATAGGCTTAAAATTCACTTAGATCCAAAGGATCCTACAAGTAAAAATGATAATAGAATTAATTACTCTACAACTCAGAAACAAGAGAGAGGAGTTGAGAGTTTCTTGATGAGTTCTTGGAAGAACTCAGCTGGATTCAATCTGACTTAGCTTCCTTCAAAGCTTCTTGAGTAGAACTGAATAAGATTGTCTCCTTCTGCAGTTGTTCCTTGACCTCTGCCACTTAGTATTCAGAATAGTTCTGAACACTTCTTCTCAGCCTAGTTCCTGAGGCTGATTTCTTGGATGGAGCCCTCTCTCTCCAACTTCTTAGATCTGCCGTTGGACAGCAAGATCTTCTTGATTTGATACTCTGTGTACCACTTCAATAATTTGTTCAACAATGATCTGAACCACTTGAACAATTCTCTTCACTACTTAAATCAATCTGAACAACCAACCGTTTCTGTAAACTGTATGAGCCTATTTATAGGCCTTCTTCATGGTAACCGGCTGGTCCGGTTCATAACTGACTTCTGACATCTCTGACAGATGCTGTAGACCGGCTGGAACGGCAGCTGTCAAGTCATCCAGTCATTTCTTGAAAATCTCTAACTGTCTGAAAGTGTCGAGACTTTCTGTCTTTAAGTGTCGACACTTATAGACCAAGTGTCGACACATGCTGTGTAAGTGTCGACACAAGTCTACAAGGTGTCAACACAACTCCTTGTTTGTCTCGACACAGATTCTTCTTCAGGTGTCGACACTGAAATTGAGTGTCGACACAAGTACTTGATCTTCAGTATCTTGTTGTATTCTTCTAAGTGTCGACACATCACCTTTGTGTCGACACAACTTCTTGTGTTGAATCTGTCAAGTGTCGACACTGCTTCTTGGTGTCGACACAAGTCTTCTATGTTGATACTTCAGCTGAGTGTCGACACATTCCCGTAGTGTCGACACTTGTACTTAGAATATTTTGTAGATAATTCTGTTCTTTGCTAAGTGTCGACACAGCTCCATGTGTCGACAATTGATTCTTCTGTTGAGACTTCAGCTGAGTGTCGACACATTCCCTTTGTGTCGACACTTGTACTTAGAATATTTTGTTGATAATTCTGTTCTTTGCTAAGTGTCGACACAGCTCCATGTGTCGACACTTTCTTCAAGTGTAGAGTCTTCAACTGAGTGTCGACACATTGTGCTGGGTGTCGACACTTACTTCAAGTGTTGACTCTTCTGGTTGTGTGTCGACACATTGTGCTGGGTGTCGACACATACTTCAAGTGCTGACTCTTCTGATTGAGTTTCGACACATTGTGTTGGGTGTCGACACTTGTACTTAGTCTCTGCAGAATTTTGCTGAGTGTCGACACATCTCCAAGTGTCGACACTATCTGGTGTAGACACAGTTCTTCTAGGTGTCGACACTTCTGCTAAGTGTCGACACTACTTCACTGTACTTGTCTTCACTGAGTGTCGATACAGCTCCTTGTGTCGACACTTTCTATCTGGTGTCGACTCTGCATCTCAGGTGTCGACACAATGACTCCAAATGTCGACACTGCTTGTCTAGGTGTCGACACAAGTCTTCTCAAGTGTCGACACTTTCCCTCTGGGTGTCGACACATGGACTTAGAAACTTTTTGCTTCAGTCCAGTGATTACTTAACCTGCACAAGTAACTCAGACATACATCAAATACATTATGATGTATATCATTGAGTTGGGTGAGGCTTCTTCAAATCAGGTACATTTAGCCTATTTACCCAACAGATTTGTCGACCTGAGAATAGATTTCGTCAAGCTGAGGACGACTAACTGCTGCTTCAAAACTCTAGCCAAAGTGGTCAAAGTTCGTCGAGCTGAGAATCCTGAGTTCGTCGACTGAAGGGTATTCTGGACTTAGAAAATTTAGAAGCTTCTGGTTTTAAGAAGTTGAAGTAAAGAATCCAGAAATCATCGAGCAGAGAACTTAGTTCGTCGACCTGAGTCTAGAGAACAACTCGTAGTTAGTGACATTGTAAGGCGACTGTCCTGGGCATAAAATCTCTCATTGGTCGCGCCCAATTCCCAAGAAGGATTTTACAGAATGGGCACGCGCTTGCTTTGGCGTCTGATCGATCATTTGGAGGACCAAACGAACTCAAAATTTTGTGAGAATATGGTCGTTGGAATTATATCGGCGAGTCAATTGAAGTTGCGACAAAAAATATTTTGTTCGACCAAAATTATTTTGGAGAACCACATTATATTAATTTTATTATTTTCTAAGAATTATTGTTTTAATAAAATATTTATTTATATTCCCCCTATTCCACAAAGCTAATTTGCTTCAAAACAATAGGGGCACTTGATTTGAATATCTGCGTTGGACTATTTGGCCGTATGCATGCAAGGGTCCAATTTACCAATGTGGTCACAGCTTATTGGGTATTTCATCCACATGAACTCAGATTTGATGAAGTCACCCTGGAACTAAGATGAATTAAGTTGTATTTGATGCTTGGTTTGAGTTATATGTTTGCAGGAATTTCACTGGAAGTGTAGACCATTGTCAGTCCACAGTGGGTCTTCAAACACAGGAACTGTGCAATGTAATCCCTCATTGCATATTCCAGGGTATTGACTCATGTGTGGTCTCTCTATTAGGATACACTTCATATTCAAGTTGTTGGACTATGGGAAAGGAATTTGAAGTTGGCTACTCTAGAAGAATCAGTTTTTCCAACATCAGAAATTTTCTAAGTGTTTTACTCGAGTAGAGCTTTCACCTACTCGAGTAGTCTGAGTATAATTTACTCGAGTAAAGGAACCTTGTACTCGAGTAGACATAGTCATATACTCAAGTAGCTAAGTCACCTACTCGAGTAGACAAAGTCATATACTCGAGTAGCATGCTTATATACTCGAGTAGATTACTCTTTATACCAGAGTACTAAAGGGTTTCCACATCTAAATTTCTCTAAGTCATATACTCGAGTAAGTATACTCATATACTCAAGTAAGTATACTCACTTACTCGAGTAGATAGAAACATACTCGAGTAGTTCATTATACCTACTCGAGTAGATCATGTGTCGCTCGTGTACCTTGATATTTCCCTACTCCAGAAATTTTCTAAGTCTTATACTCGAGTAGAACTTTCACCTACTTAAGTAGATTACTTCCTCTCGAGTAGTTTAGTTCAACTACTCGAGTAGTTGCCAGCTGACCTCTTCAGAATTTTTCTAAGTATTCTACTTGAGTAGTACTTCTTGTACTCGAGTAGTTTATGTAATATACTCGAGTAGCTTTTCTAGTACTCGAGTAGATACTCTATGTACTCGAGTAGGTCTCTACACATACTCGAGTAGTTCTGTATGCTTACTCGAGTAGTTGATTTCCATATACTCGAGTAGTCTATATATATACATACCCGAGTATGTTCTCCATCATATACTCGAGTAGTTATTCAACTACTCGAGTAGTTATTGACTTACTCGTGTAGTTGGCTGATCTTTCCGAAATTCTACTAAGTCCTTTTTCTGACGGGATTTTTCAAATCACGCGACATGATTGGTCCACGTGTACATCATTATGACCGATTATGACCGTTAGTCTCTCCTATATAAGGTCTTATCAGAAAATGACAAACCCTAAGTATTCTCCAAGCTTTCATTGTCAATTCATTTTAAGAAAGTTCTTCAGCCGACTCCTCTCTGATTTTCGCAAAACAGAAGCCGCCGCCGCCTTCTTCTCAGGCCAAAGCTTCTACTTTCAGAGGATTATTCTGAAGAAAGTTACAGATCGAGATCGACTTCGCTGATCATATTCTCTCTCGATTTCTGTAAAAGCGAGTAAATCCAGATCGAAACCGAGAACTTCTTTACCGATTTCTGAAAGTGCTACAAAGTTGAAAAGAAGAAGATCCTGGCCGTTTCATCCAGATCTGAGTGATTTACTGTTTGTATTCTTGTAAACCTCATTTTATTCTTGTAGGAGAAATCTTCTCCGAGTGTAGGAGTTTTTCACTCCGAGTTTGTAGGAAGTGATATCTTTCGAGGTGTGTTGGGTACATTGGTTTAAATGTACCTGATTTGAAGAAGCCTCACCCAACTCAATGATATACATCAAAATGTATTTGATGTGTTGTTGAGTTTACTTGTGCAGGTTAAGTATTTGCAGGACTGAAGCAAAAAGTTTCTAAGTTCATGTGTCGACACCCAGAGGGTAAGTGTCGACACTTGAGAAAGCTTGTGTCGACACTCAGACAAGCAGTGTCGACACTTGGAGTCATTGTGTCGACACCTGGGATGCAGAGTCGACACCAGACACAAAGTGTCGACACTTGGAGCTGTGTCGACACTCAATGAAGAAAGTGCAGTAAAGCAGTGTCGACACAAGGAGCTGTGTCGACACCTAGTGGAATTATGTCTACATTAGAAAGTGTCGACACTTGGATGTTGTGTCGACACTCAGCAAAAGTCTGCAGAGACTAAGTACAAGTGTTGACACTCAGATCAATGTGTCGACACTCAGCAGAAGAGTCAACATTTGAAGAAAGTGTCGACACATGGAGCTGTGTCGACACTTAACAAAGATCAGCAAGTTCAACGAATTATTCTAAGTACAAGTGTCGACACTAAGGGGATGTGTCGACACTCAGCTGAAGTCTCAACAGAAAGAAGAATGTGTCGACACAAGTAGCTGTGTCGACACTCAGCAAGTATCAACACTGAAGACTATGTGTCGACACCAAGAAGTAGTGTCGACACTTAACTGATTCAACACATGAAGATGTGTCGACACAAAGGAGATGTGTCGACACATAGAAGAATTCAGCAAAATACAGAAGAATAAGTACTTGTGTCGACACTCAATTTCAGTGTCGACACCTGAAGAATAAGCAGTGTCGAGATATAATATCTACAACACAAGGAGTTGTGTCGACACCTTGTAGACTTGTGTCGACACTTACACAACTTGTGTCGACACTTGGTCTCTAAGTGTCGACACTTAAAGATAGAAAGTCTCGACACTTTCAGACAGTTAGAGAATTTTCAAGAACTGACTGGATGACTTGACAGCTGCCGTTCCAGCCGGTCTACAGCACTTGTCAGAGTTGTCAGAAAACAGTTATGAACCGGAACAGCCGGTTACCATGAAGAAGGCCTATAAATAGGCTTATACAGTCTACAGAAAGGAGTTGTTCAAATTATTGATCAAGTATCTAACAAAGAAGATCTAGCTATTCCTTGAAGATAAAGTGCAGATCTAAGAAGTTAGAGATAGAGAGCTCCATCCAAGAAATCAGCCGTTGGAACTAGGCTGAGAAGAAGGGTTCAGATTTATTCTAGATCTTAAGAAGCAGAGATCAAGGATCAACTGCAGAAGGAGTCAATCTTATTGAGTTCTACTTTCAAGAAGCTTTGAAGAAAGCTAAGTCAGATTGATTTCAACTGAGTTCTTCCAAGAACTCTTCAAGAAACTCACAACTCCCCTCTCTTGTCTCTGAGTTGCTGAGTTAATAATTGTATATTCATTTTTATCTTGTAGGATCCTTTGGATCTGAGTTTTTGTAAGCCTGTAATTATAAAGGCTGAGTGTAGGGCTTGGGAGCCTGAGTGTAGGAGATTGAAATCTCTGAGTGTAGGCCTTTTGTGGCTGAGTGTAGGCCTTGGTGGCTGAGTGTAGGCCTTTGTGGCTGAGTGTAGGCTTTGTGAAGAAGATGAGTTGTAGGGCCTTGGGCCTGAGGTGTAGGAACCAGTTTGGGTTCTGAGATAGTAGAGAAGTTTGGCCGAATCTAGTACACTGCTAGATAGGTGTAGGGGGAAAGTGGATGTACCCAAACCTTGGGGAACCACTATAAAACTGTGTGTCTTTTGTGTGCTGTGATTGTTGTGTGATTGCTGTGCAATAGTAGATTAGATTCTGTGTTAAAGACTGGTTGCTGCCATAAAAAGTGAAAAAGAATTTGGTCACCTATTCACCCCCCCCCCCCTCTAGGTGTTTAGGTACTATATCTTTCAAGTGGTTTCAAAGCGAGGTTCCTCAAAAAGGCCTAACAGTCTGAGAAGATCATGTTGGCAGATTCAGTCTAAGTCAAATTACAGATTCAAGAAAATCAAGAACCATGGGTTCCACAGAGAATCACAAGGAATTGGGATCCATGAAATTACCTATATGTAGGAAAGAGATATTTGAGATCTGGAAGGAAAGGGTAAGGCTGTTTATGGAAGCCTCGGACCCTAGGATTTATATCACAGTCAAAGAGGGGCCATATGTGCCCATGAAGATATCAGTTCTAGATGCAAATCAGAGAACACCAAAGGATTTCTCTGAAATGTCTAAGGACGAAATTGTTCTAGCCACTATGGATAAGAGGGCTCAGAACATAATAGTGAGTGTCATAGATGATGCAACTTTTTAGAATCTAATACACTATAAGACAGCCAAAGAGATGTGGGATACTCTTATTGTGTATATGGAGGGTTCTGAAGAAGTAAGGCAAGACAGAAAATCTTTGCTAAATCAAGAGTATGAAAGTTTTAGACAAGGAAAGGGTGATAGCATAACTGAGTGCTATAAAAAGTTCTATAGGATAGTGAATGAACTCATGTCTTATGGAAGAGAGTTCAGTAATTATGAACTCAATGACAAGTTTCTAAGGTCCCTAACTAAAGATTGGGACACCAAGATCTGTGCCATTAGAGAAATGGCTAAGTTGGGAGAAATTCCTCCACCTACACAGTTTGGCAAATTGTTGTCTTATGAAATGCAGTTGACAGTAAGGAAAGAGGAGGAGAAATCAACAAGAAATGAACATAAGGAAAGAACAGTAGCCTTCAAAACAGAAGTCCCCAGAAAGTACAGAGGTAAGTCACCAACTCCACCTCCAAAGGTTGCTGAATCAGAGTCAGATGAGTCAGTCAGCACAAAATCTGAAAGCAGTGAAAGTGATGAGGACTTTGCTGCCTTCACTAGACATTTTCAGAAGTTCTTGAGGAAGAAACAGTGGAGGACAAGGCCTTCTACTTCAAAGGGAAAAGAAGATTTTTATCAGGATAAAAAGGCTTCAAAGAAGGACAGGAAAAAGACTAAGTCTAGCAAGGCAACTTTTTCCAAAATAGTTTGCTATTGCTGCAATAGACAAGGCCATGTTGTTGCAGATTGTCCAGAAAAGAGAAAGGAGTCTGGTGACAGGAAGAAGACTCATTTCAAATGCAAGAAAGAGAAGTCTGTCAGATATTTCTTCTTCAAAAACTGAGTCAGATGTTGAGGCATACATAGGGCTGTTTGCTGAAGAAGAAGAAGAAGAGTTCATGCAAATTATGGATTCTATATATGAACAAGAAGACTGTCAGTGCCAAGGACTGATGGCATTGACTAAAAATGACAAAATCCTGGAGCAGCCAGGACCCAGTAAGGTACAAAGTTCAACTTTAAGTTCTGTTTCTTGTGCCAGTACAGAATCAGATTCATCATCATCAAGTGATGAGAGTGTATCTGAGTCTGAGGAAGATATTCATCAGCTAATAGATGAATATAAAGTACTGTTGCAAGCTTATAAGAAGAGCAAGTCCCTAGCCAAAAGTCAGGCAAAGGAAATTGCTGATCTCAAAGCTGCTGCAACAGAATTTGAGAAGTTATTTGATCAAAAGCTTAATGAGATAGCCAGACTGAAGCACATAACAGTGATTAAGATGGGAACTATATCATTTAAAAATGATCAAATCAAGAGTCTGGAGATTAATCTTCAGAAGGAGAGAGAGCTTGTTGCTAGGTTCTCTAAACCTAAGTCAGTCCTACCTTTAATTGATGAATTTGTTCATCACAAAGGCAAGGCTGGACTGGGTTTTGTTAAACCTGCAAGGACTGTCCAGTCTAAGTCTAAGGGCAAAGCCCCAACACTCAACAAGTCAGCTGTAAATGATACATCTAAGAAAGTACCTAAGCAAAGGTACAATAAGTTTGAGTGTTGGTGTTGTGGCAAGATAGGCCACTTTGCAATGGACTGTTGGCACAATGCTAGTGCCAAGGTGAGTAGCAATCTGCCTATTGGAAAACCAGTAGGTAGCTTTGTTAGGTTGCAAATTAACAAGTACCAAGGACCCAAGAATACTTTGGGTTCTAAGGTTCACTAATCTGTTTTGCAGGTGAGTCCAAGTGGCCATGCCCCAACATGGTACTTGGACAGTGGATGTTCCAGACATATGACTGGAACTAGAGGATTACTAAGGGACTACATTCCAATCAAAGATGGTCCAAAAGTCACCTTTGGTGGTTCTGAAAAAGGAATCATCAAAGGGTTTGGTAACATTTCTAGTAACCTTGTTACCATTACTCAAGTGGCTTATGTTAAAGGGTTGAAACACAACCTAATAAGTATAAGTCAATTAAGTGATGTAGGGTATGACATCTCATTTGTTAAAGATGGTTGTCATATCAAGAGGTCAACTGATCAAGAGATCATTTTGACTGGTTATAGGAAAAGGAATGTCTATTGCTTAGACATTATGGTTGAGAACAATGGTTCTCCAGTTTGTCTTGTAGCTGATGAGACAGTCTCTCTTTGTGTCAAATGGCACAAGAGGCTAGCCCATCTAAACTACAAGACAATTGGCAAACTCTTTAGCAAAGAGTTGGTGAGGAATGGTCCTCAGGTTAAGTGTGTTAAAGATGGTATTTTCTCAGCTTGTCAAAAGGGCAAGCAGACTAGATCCACCTTTAGAAGCATAGAAAACAAATATGATGTGAGGTGTTTATACCTCTTGCATATGGATCTCTTTGGTCCAATGTCAGTTCACAGCCTAGGCAGGAAGGTCTATACCTTTGTAGTTGTAGATGACTACTCAAGGTTTTCCTGGGTGTTCTTCTTAAGACAGAAATCTGAAACACCTAGTGTCTTCCATAGCTTTGTCAAGCAAATTCAGAATGAACTTGACTGTACAGTGGTCAAAATAAGAAGTGACCATGGTACTGAGTTTCAATCTGAAAGTATGACAAAACTATGTGAAGAATTTGGGATATTTCAAGAATTTTCTTCACCTAGAACACCTCAGCAAAATGGCATTGCTGAGAGAAAGAATAGAACCTTGATTGAGGCTGGTAGGACCCTATTAAGTGATACATCACTACCAGAATATTTCTGGACTGAAGTAGTTAACACTGCATGCCATGTTATAAATAGGGCTACCATAACTAAAAGCCTCAACAAGACCCCCTATGAGGTTGTGAAAGGCAGGAAACCAAACCTATCCTACTTCAGGATCTTTGGTTGCAAATGCTTCATACTTAACAATGGAAAGTCTTACCTGACCAAGTTTGCTGCCAAGTCCCAAGAGGGAATTTTTGTTGGGTACAACAACAACAGTAAGGCTTATAGAGTCTACAACTTATCTACACAAGTTGTAGAAGAATCTGTACATGTAGTATTTGATGAGACTAAACTTATTAACAATGAGTTGTCTAGTAGTGTATGCAGCCCCATAGGTTTAGCAGAAAAGATGGACAAGCTTACTATAGAAGAAGTACCTACTGCAAGACAGCAAGTAGAAGACTGTGGCTGTTGTCCAGGGGGAGAACTACATGTACCAATTGCTGATGAAGTTCAAGGAGTACAGCATGATGGAGATGTTGAAGAGGTTCAACCAGAAGTCAGGATGCCTCCAGGCAATAGGCATCTTAGAGATCATCCAGTAGAGCAGATCATTGGTGATCCAAGACAAGGGGTACAAACAAGGAGCAGAAATCTGACTGCAGCAATCTACTCCAGTTTTCTATCTCAAGTTGAACCAAAGAAGTTTGAAGAAGCCATACTAGATCCACAATGGACTGAAGCAATGCAAGAAGAGCTGAATCAGTTCAAGAGGTGCAAGGTCTGGGAACTTGTTCCTAAACCTAAAGACCACAATATAATAGGAACTAAGTGGATCTACAGGAATAAGATGGATGAACAAGGGGTCATCATTAAGAATAAAGCAAGATTGGTTGCTAAAGGATATAGGCAGGAAGAAGGTATTGACTTTGATCAAACCTTTGCTCCAGTAGCCAGACTGGAAGCCATAAGGATGTTCCTGGCCTATGCAACCTATCAAGGATTCAAAGTTTACCAAATGGATGTCAAGTCAGCATTTATGAATGGTAATCTTAAAGAGGAAGTCTATGTGGAACAACCATCTGGTTTTGTTGATTCAACTCTACCTACTCATGTCTATAGACTTAGGAAAGCTTTATATGGGTTAAAGCAAGCCCCTAGGGCTTGGTATGAAACCCTATCTAGTTTCCTCATTGAGAACAAGTTCTCAAGGGGGAAAATAGATAAGACTCTATTCCTTAGGGAATCTAGAGGCAAAGTAATACTAGTCCAAATATATGTATATGACATTATATTTGGGTCTACTGAAAGTAGCCTTTGCAAAAAGTTTGCAAAACTTATGCAAGGTCAATTTGAGATGAGTAGTATGGGGGAGCTTAAGTTTTTCTTGGGTCTCCAAGTTAAACAGACTGAGAATGGTTTATCCATATGTCAGTCTAAGTTCACCATAAAACTCATAAGGAAGTATGGTATGGATTCATCCAGTACCATGAATACTCCAATGGGGTCAAGTATGTCTCTTAGCAAGGATGATGCAGGGAAACCTGTAGATGAAACCTTGTATAGAGGGATAGTTGGCTCCCTATTATACTTGACTGCTAGTAGACCAGATATCATGTATGTTACATGTGTCTGTGCAAGGTATCAAGCCTGCCCTAAAGAGTCTCATTTGACAGCAGTCAAAAGGATATTGAGATATCTAAAGGTCACTCCCTATCTAGGCCTCTAGTACCCTAGGAATGGGGATTTTGAACTAACAGGTTATTCATATGCAGACTTTGCAGGATGCAAAGAGGATAGAAAAAGCACTACTGGAACCTGTCAATTCTTAGGAGGGAGACTAATTTCATGGAGTAGCAAAAAGCAAACAAGTGTGGCTATCTCCACTGCAGAGTCAGAGTATGTGGCTGCTGGAAGTTGTTATGCTCAACTTCTGTGGATACAACATCAGCTTGAGGACTATGAATTTCAGGTAAGTAGAACTCCACTCTTTTGTGATTCTACTAGTGCTATTTCAATAGCTAATAATCCTGTATCCCATAGTAGAACTAAACATATTAAAATTAAATATCATTTTCTTAGAGAGCATGTAGAAAGAGAAGATATTTTACTTGAATATGTTAGAACAGATAATCAACTAGCTGATATGTATACTAAGCCCCTAGAAGAAGCTAAGTTCAATAGATTTAAGATTGAACTAGGTATGATAAACTTAGAATAAGTTTATAGTATTGGCTAAGAAAGTATGGCTAAGTAAAATTTGGCTAAGGACAGGTGTCGACACACAGAGATGTCTGTGTCGACACAGAATAGTGGTGTCGACACTTCAGGAAAAAGGTGTCGACACATCTAGGAAGTTGGTGTCGACGCTTCAGAATTTTAGTGTCGACACATGACATGTAGGTGTCGACACATCCAATGTGGTGTCGACACTTAGTATTTACTCAGAATTCTCTAAGTAAAGTCTCGACTATGTGTCGAGTTATGTGGTGTCGACACATAAATAAGTGTCGAGACATATTATCTGTTGACTAAACTTGTGTCGACACATATGTGTCGAGACATTATAAGTCTGTGTCGACACTTAACGCCAGTGTCGACACAAATTTAAGTTAGCTGCCCGCCTTTTCATCTTCAAACCTAGAAAGGTATAAATAGAATTTTGCCTTTGTTTGTCGACACGATTTCAAAAGTTTCGAGACCAAACTTCAGTGTCGACATCTCTCTTCACTCCAATCAAATTCTTCATACCCTAATGGCGCCAAAGCTTGAGGAGAACGTCAACGAAGGATACGAGCTGGTGCGGGATGCTTTTGCAAATGCCGATCAAGAAATCACGAACGTAATAACCCTAGTAGCAGATTCAGGGTTAGAATATCTTATTTCTGAACCTACTAAAATCTGGAAGAAAGAGATACTGGAATTCCTCAGTGGAGCTGAAGTGGACGAATCTGGATACAAGATCAAATCCAGAGTTCATGGAGCAAAGGTTAAGATTTCACCAAAAAGTCTAAGAAAGGTACTTCAGTTGCCAAGAACTAAAGAGGAAGCTGTGGTTACTGCTTCAAAGACCAGGGAAGCTCTAACCTGGTGTGGACTGGATTCTAAAATGAAGATTGGTTCAGTTTTCAATAGAAAAGGAATGAACAGTTAAGGGAAGTTCCTTTCTGAAATTGTGGGAAAGGTAATATTAAGCAAGCCAGGAGTGCATGACAGAGTGTCTGCCTATATGTTTAGTATTATGACAAGGATCATCTTCTCTCTGCAAACTGACTGGTCTATGGTAGTTTTTGAGAAGATAAAGGAAAGCCTAAAGAAGCCAAATCTGGGCAGAATCATAAGTTTATACCTAGCTGGTACCATACCAGAGGTTATGCAACAAGCTGCTGGAAGTAAAATAAATCATATAAGGAAAATGGATCTGAGAATATTCTCTAGGTGGGACAGAGTGTTGTCAAAAGAGATGCCCACACCTGAGAAGATCACTTCTGAGAAGGAAATTCCACCAAAGAAGAAGAGGAAAATTGTCCCTGTGGTTCAAGAGTCAACTAGCAGCTCTGGCAGTGAAGAGCATGTGGTCTTCACACCTGATGAAGAAGACACAGGAACTGCTGTGAAGTCTCCTGCTCCACAAAAGGTTGCTGAAATTCCGGAGGAGCTTCCAATTGTAGATGAACCAACTACACTGGAAAGTGAGCAAGCTACAACCACAATCCTAGAGGTAATCACTGAGCTTAATGCTTTAGTTTTACCTTTAGAGGATACTGATTTGTCTGATATTTATCAGCCACCACAGACTGATAGTCAAGTTCCAGATGCTGTCATAGAAGACACATCTATTGTAATAGAAGTTGTTCCTGAAATTCCTGAACCAGTGGTTGAAGAGCCAAGAATTTCTCCAGCTCATTCACCACAAGAGTATAACATGGAAGATCTTTTCTTAAATATGGATCAAGAAGACTTTGGCAAAGAAACTACTGCTGCTGAAGGAGAGAATGCTCCAGTTGAGGGGGAGCACATGCAAATTCTGGAAGAGCCTGTAAGGAAAGAAACTGAGAAAGCACCAGATGTGCAAACTGAAAAGCCTCCAAGCCCTAAGGAGAGGGTGGATATAGCCAGCACATCTGCCTCTGAAGATGAGGAGATTGCAAGGGCCAAGAAAAAGAAGTTTCAGGTTTTCAGAAGAAGAAGCCAAAGTTATAAGAAGGCTTTGCAAACTGTTGCTCCACAACCTATATCACAGCCAGCTCCAGCTGTTGATTATAGTGATTTAATGGTTGCAATGCAGATTAAATTGGATGAGCACAGACAGGCACTTGAGAAGTATGTAGATGAAGGGCAGAAATCACTGCAATTTGATCTAGCCCAGGACATTAAGTCAATCAGGTTTGAAATGAACCAGAATAAGAAGGAGATGACAGAATGCTTCCACAAGGGTGGAAATGCTGTAGTATTTCTGGCCACTCATCAGGAAAAAATAAAGGCTCAAGTTGATGACATGGCAGTGAAACAAGGGTATGTCCTAGAAAATCAAATAAGAATGAATGACAACCTTACTGCATCTCACAATGCTATTGTAACTGAGATGAAGAACATAAGTGTTGGACCTTCAACCTCTACTGCTACTGCTAAAGCAGATTTTGACAAAGCATTGCAAGAAAGCATCACTGATGTAAAGACTGATATCCAGGACTCCCAGAAAATCATTTCTGAATAGCTTAAAAAGCTCAAACCTTCCTTTAAGGATGGAGTCAGATTTCTGGATAATCAGATCAGATTCCAAAAGGATGATGTCAGAGATCATATAGCTAGAGAAGTCATAAAGGGGGAGAGAGTGTTAGTCAAGGCCAGCTCTGATCATGCTAAGTGGATATCAAATTCTATCAGATCAACTCTTGGATATCCTCCTCTTTGTGATGATGATAATGTGGCAGAATCTGGAATTCAACCTGCATATCTAGGAGGGGAGCCTGCTAAAGTGGCTCAATTCATCTACCCTCCTCCAGATTTTGATATGATTCATGCTGATCTACAGTCTATGTATAGTCCAACTGGGGGTAAGGATAATGTCATTCTTGACAAAGTTGTTCAGCCAATATCTGAAGCCATGCATGAGGCATTACAGAAAGAAGAAGAGACTAGATTGTCAAAGAAGAGGTTTAAGGAACAAGCTGAACAAAGACCAGACTTTGAGCAGTGGAGCCCTACCTCAAGAAACATTATTTTGACTGCCTGGAAAGCTGCCAAAGATAACATTCATGACAGGAACAAATGGTTTTCTGAGGTTGAATGGAGAAAACATGAGACTAGGAAGGAGGCAATAGTCCAATATAGAAGAAAGGACAAGATGGGAAAGCTACCTCCTACTACTCAGGAGCCTAGCAAGTACTTTCCTAAGCCATACCATTACTTTGAAAGACAAAAGATCAAAGTAGAAGAACAAAAGAAAAAGGACTTGAAAGGCAAGAAGCATGTTGATGCTGAAGTTACTGATGCTCCTGTTGAAGCCAAAATGCAAGCTGGAAAAGGAATAGTGATCAAGGAGCCAGAACAGAAATAGAATTAGAATTTTCTTATAGTTTACTTTGAAGTCTTTTTGATGTACAACATTATGTAAACTTTTGAAAATGAATATGACAGATATTAGAACATTGTGTTATATGTTAAATCTATTTCATATTTGTTCTGTGATGATGTCATTATCTATTTCATATTTGTTCTGTGATAATGTCTATGATTACATGTGTGATTGATACATATTTATGTTTACCCTGCTATATATTATCCTGCTTTACATCATTTTGTAATTTTATTATGAATGGTGTATATCATTGACTAAGGGTTATGACTTCTCCAAATAGTGGGAGATTGTTGGGTACATTGGTTTAAATGTACCTTATTTGAAGAAGCCTCACCCAACTCAATGATATACATCAAAATGTATTTGATGTGTTGTTGAGTTTACTTGTGCAGGTTAAGTATTTGCAGGACTGAAGCAAAAAGTTTCTAAGTCCATGTGTCGACACCCAGAGGGTAAGTGTCGACACTTGAGAAAGCTTGTGTCGACACTCAGACAAGCAGTGTCGACACTTGGAGTCATTGTGTCGACACCTGGGATGCAGAGTCGACACCAGACACAAAGTGTCGACACTTGGAGCTGTGTCGACACTCAATGAAGAAAGTACAGTAAAGCAGTGTCGACACAAGGAGCTGTGTCGACACCCAGTGGAATTATGTCTACATCAGAAAGTGTCGACACTTGGATGCTGTGTCGACACTCAGCAAAAGTCTGCAGAGACTAAGTACAAGTGTCGACACTCAGATCAATGTGTCGACACTCAGCAGAAGAGTCAACATTTGAAGAAAATGTCGACACATGGTGCTGTGTCTACACTTAGCAAAGATGAGCAAGTTCAACGAATTATTCTATGTACAAGTGTCGGCACTAAGGGGATGTGTCGACACTCTGCTGAAGTCTCAACAGAAGAAGAATGTGTCGACACAAGGAGCTGTGTCGACACTCAGCAAGTATCAACACTGAAGACTATGTGTCGACACCAAGAAGCAGTGTTGACACTTAACTGATTCAACACATGAAGATATGTCGACACAAAGGAGATGTGTCGACACTTAGAAGAATTCAGGAAAATACAGAAGAATAAGTACTTGTGTCGACACTCAATTTCAGTGTCGACACCTGAAGAATAAGCAGTGTCGAGATATAATATCTACAACACAAGGAGTTGTGTCGACACCTTGTAGACTTGTGTCGACACTTACACAACTGGTGTCGACACTTGGTCTCTAAGTGTCGACACTTAAAGACAAAAAGTCTCGACACTTTAAGACAGTTAGAGAATTTTCAAGAACTGACTGGATGACTTGACAGCTGCCGTTCCAGCCGGTCTACAGCACTTGTCAGAGTTGTCAGAAAACAGTTATGAACCGGACCAGCCGGTTACCATGAAGAAGGCCTATAAATAGGCTTATACAGTCTACAGAAAAGAGTTGTTCAAATTATTGATCAAGTATCTAACAAAGAAGATCTAGCTATTCCTTGAAGATAAAGTGCAGATCTAAGAAGTTGGAGAGAGAGAGAGCTCCATCCAAGAAATCAGCCGTTGGAACTAGGCTGAGAAGAAGGGTTCAGATTTATTCTGGATCTTAAGAAGCAGAGATCAAGGATCAACTATAGAAGGAGTCAATCTTATTGAGTTCTACTTTCAAGAAGCTTTGAAGAAAGCTAAGTCAGATTGATTTCAACTGAGTTCTTTCAAGAACTCTTCAAGAAACTCACAACTCCCCTCTTTTGTCTCTGAGTTGCTGAGTTAATAATTGTATATTCATTTTTATCTTGTAGGATCCTTTGGATCTGAGTTTTTGTAAGCCTGTAATTATAAAGGCTGAGTGTAGGGCTTGGGAGCCTGAGTGTAGGAGATTGAAATCTCTGAGTGTAGGCCTTTTGTGGCTGAGTGTAGGCCTTGGTGGCTGAGTGTAGGCCTTTGTGGCTGAGTGTAGGCTTTGTGAAGAAGCTGAGTTATAGGGCCTTGGGCCTGAGGTGTAGGAACCAGTTTGGGTTCTGAGATAGTGGAGAAGTTTGGCCGAATCTAGTACACTGCTAGATAGGCGTAGGGGGAAAGTGGATGTACCCAAACCTTGGGGAACCACTATAAAACTGTGTGTCTTCTGTGTGCTATGATTTGCTGTGATTGCTATGTGATTGCTGTGCAATAGTAGATTAGATTCTGTGTTAAAGACTGGTTGCTGCCATAAAAAGTGAAAAAGAATTTGGTCACCTATTCACCCCCCCCCCCCCCCCGCTAGGTGTTTAGGTACTATATCTTTCAAGGTGTACATCCTTTTTGTTTGGATCGAGTTTGTAGGAACTTTGTTCCGAGGGTAGGATCGATTTTTGATCTGAGATAGTGGAGTAGCCGATTCTAGTTGATTACTAGATCGGTGAGGGAAAATGGATGTACCCAAGGTTGGGGAACCACTATAAATCTTGTGTCGTCTATGATATTGGTAGTTAGTTCTGTGTCGTGCTCTAATTATTTTTTATTCCGCAAAAGACGCACAAACCACCTATTCACCCCCCCTCTAGGTGATTTAGGTCGACAACATTTTTCTTTCAATTGGTATCAGAGCGAGGTTGATCGTCAAAAGGTTAACACCTTGATCAGATCCAGATCTGTTGTCTGAAAGATTCTTCCATAGAATGGACAAGGGCAAAGATTTTGCCAAGCTTCCACTGTGCAACAAAAATAACTTTCCCATGTGGAAAGAAAGGATAAAATTTTTCATGCAAGCTGTGGATCCAAGGATCTTCATGATCGTTGAAGAAGGTCCTTACGTTCCCATGACTATGTCCACTATCGACCCTACCAAGAGAGTTCCCAAAAAGCTAATGGATCTCGACAAAGATGAGATTGCACTTGTCTCTCTCGACAAGAAAGCTAAGAACATTATAGCAAGTGCAGTCGATGACTCGATGCTGCAGAATTTGATTCACTGTCAATCAGCTAAGGAGATGTGGCATTCCTTAGTCACTTTGATGGAAGGAACTGAAGAAGTAAGGGATGATCGGAGATCCCTTCTCAATCAAAAATATGAAGCATTCCGACAAGGGAACAAGGAAACAATTGCCGACACCTTTGAGAACTTCTTCAAAATTTTAAATGGCCTAAGGGTGTACGGTCGTGTCTTCACCAACGGAGAACTGAACGACAAATTCTTAGGATCCCTAACCAAGGAATGGGATAACAAGGTATGCGCCATCAGGGAGTTCGGGAAGCTAGCTGAAACAGACCCGCAAAATCTCTTTGGAAAGCTTTTGTCTTATGAACTCCAAATCAATACAAGAAAAGCTGAAGAAGAGAAGGGCACGTCTGCCCTAAAGGAGAAATCTGTCGCTCTAAAGACAGACACCTCCAGAAAGACTAAGGCTGCCTCCCCCGCTCCAGCTCCAGAAGTTGATGAAGAAGAAGAATCATTAGAGCCTAGCACCTCAGGCTCTGAACTATCTGAAGGAGAGTCTCCTTACTCTCAAGGAAATTCAAGAAGTTTCTAAATAAAAAGAAACAATAGAAAGGCAAGGATGCCTCATACAGAAGATCTCGGTGCGATGACGATCGACAATGAAAAGGCTCAAGAAGCCACGACAAGTATAACACTAAACAGAACAAATACATTTCAACTGACATCATTTGTTATTGCTGTAATAAGCCAGGCCATGTCATTGCCGACTGCCCTCACAAGAAGAAGGAGGGTGGTAGAAGAGAAGAAAAGAAATCCTCATACAACAAGAAGAGGAAAGAGAAGAGCCTCATAGCCAAAAGGAGAAAGACTCTTAGCGACTCCAACTCAGCTGAGACAAGCGAAGAAGAAGAAGCTTACTTTGGGCTAATGGCTCAAACAGATGATGAACAAGAGCCCCAGTTCACTGGGAAGGTAAACTTTCATACCCCTCTCTCAAAGTCTGAAGTCTCTGAACATGATTGCGAGAGTAGCTCCTCTGACGATGAGTCAGAGTTGATGGCGCAGTATAAGGAGTTAATCATGGCTTACGACAAATGTCGTCGAGTCGTGAAGACTCAGGCTAAAGAGATCAAATCTCTAAAAGCCGAAGAGAGCAACTTGAGAGAGAAGGTCGCAAAGACTGACTCCCTCGAGGAAAACATCAATAATACTATTGAATAATATAACAAGGCTCTTGAGCACCTTGACCTGAAGGAGAAGATCATCAAAGGTATGGAAGCCGAATTTGCGGCTGAAAGGAAACTTGTTGAGAGTTTCTCTAAGCCCAAGACGGTTCTTCCATTTGTTGCTGAATTCTCAGCAAAGGCCAATGGAGCTGGACTAGGCCATGAAGAATCTCCTACTAAATCCTCTAGGAGAAACAAGAATCAACGGAAAAATAAGGCCGCCAAAAAGGCCTCAGCCGAAGAAAATGGAAAAGCCCCTCAAAATCAAACCACATTCAGAAAGGTCATCTTTCCAACAAATGAGTTTGATTTTGACTCATCATACGGGCACTTTGCTAGGCCTACTTATGTGGAGCCAAAGTCCCGCTATCAAGGATGGGCTCAACCCCGGAACTTTGGCGAAAGTGACTTTAAGGCACCTTATGAAGAAGTTATTCTTCAGAGCTATGGCCCTTTCAATCATGGGCATAACTTCAAGAACGCACCAAAGACAAAGAATGTTGTAGAGAAGCCCATAAAGGAGAAGAAGCCATGTGATTGCCATCATCATGAGGCATCTTCCTCCAAGAATGTTACCACTGCTAGACCAAAGTTCCAAAAGGTCAAGCAGGTGATCCTGAGGTAAAGGTACAACAGATTTGACTGTTGGTGTTGTAGCAAGGTTGGTCACTTTGCCAAAGATTGCTGGTTAAATTCCAGAAACGCTGCAACCCCTCATGTCAGCAATATGAGAAAGACCGCTCATAATGCTAATACTCGTAGGGGGAGCACTCTAACCCGAGACCAAGGACCCAAACGTGTTTAGGTTCCTAAGGCAAACTGATTGTGATTGCAGCGATGTCCAAAGGCCAACAAAATGCCTATCTGGTACTTAGACAGTGGATGCTCTCGGCATATGACCGGGACGAGAAGCCTCATTCAGAACTTTACTCCAGTCGTGAACGGACCAAAGGTCATCTTTGGAGGTTCAGACCGTGGAATTACTAGAGGCTATGGTATGATTACTAACGGCAATGTAACCTTCTCGGATGTGGCCTATGTTGAAGGATTGGAACACAATCTCATTAGCATAAGACAACTCTGCGACAAAGGATACATAGTTGAGTTCCATGCTGGTAAGTGCTTGATAAAATCCGTTGATAATATGGAAACGATTCTATCCGTCACTCGAAGCAGGAATATTTTCTGTTTAAATTTCATATGTATAGATTCCTCTACACCAGTGTGTCTTTTAGCAAAAGATAGTGCGTCTCTTGGTGACCAGTGGCACAAGAGACTAGCACATATTAATTTCAAAACCATTAATAAACTATTTTCAATGAACTTAGTACGTGATGCCCCAAATGTCAAATGCGTCAAAGACAGACCTTGTCATGCATGCGTAAAAGGCAAGCAAACTAGGGCTATCTTTAAAAGCATTATTGGCAAAGACTCTAACAGATGTCTTCATCTATTGCACATGGACTTGTTTGGTCCACTGCAGATTAGAAGTTTGGGAGGTAAGGACTATACATTGGTAATTGTTGATGACCACTCGCGCTTTGCGTGGGTGTTCTTTCTGAAACACAAGTCAGATACCTTCGACATCTTTACCAATTTTGTCAGGCAAGTCCAGAATGAATACAATTGCTCCATAGTCAAAATCAGAAGTGACAACGGAACAGAGTTCAAATCTGGGGCCATGATAGAATTCTGTGAAAGCTTAAGTATCTCTCATGAGTTTTCCTCTCCTCGTACTCCACAACAAAATGGTGTGGCTGAGAGAAGGAACAGAACACTCATAGAGGCCTGTAGGAACATGTTGAGTGATGCTTCACTACCGGAGTACTTCTGGGCTGAGGCCGTCAACACTGCATGCCACGTGCAAAATCGAGCACTCATAAACAAAGACCACAATAAGACACCTTACGAACTTCTGAAAGGCAGGAAACCAATAGTCTCTTACTTTAGAATCTTTGGCTGTAAATGCTTCGTACTTAACAATGGTAAGTATCATACCACCAAGTTCAGCGAAAAGAGCTTTGAAGGTATTTTTGTAGGATATAGTAGCCATAGTAAGGCCTATAGGATATTTAATAAGAAAAACCCTGGTGGTGGAAGAATCTATACATGTTGTATTTGATGAGACGAGCTTGCTGCAAAGCAATCCGTCTAGTGTGCTCATTGAAGATGCAGGTGAAAAGCTGAAAGAAACTAGCTTGGATGATCCGTCAGAAGACAAAGGCGAGAACTTCATTAAGATCACCACTCCAACTCCCATTGGAGAGGCTGATGATCAAAATGAAGAAGTCATCCAAGATGAAGAAATCACTCCGGTGCTCGAAGATAATCCAGATGCAAGAACTCTAGAGCTCAGACATCTGAAGTATCACCCCATGGACCAGATCATAGGAAATCCCCGGGATGGTGTTAGAACTCGGAGAGGTACAACTAATGAGAATCTTCATTTGAGTTTTCTCTCACAGGTTGAACCAAAGAAATTTGAGGAAGAAAACTCAGACGCATCGTGGATAATGGCAATGGAAGAAGAGCTAAATCAGTTCAAGCGTTGCAATGTGTGGATGCTGGTTCCAAGACCCAAAGGAAAGAACATCATTGGAACAAAATGGGTCTATAGGAACAAGATGGATGAAGACGGAACTATCATAAAGAATAAGGCTAGACTCGTCGCTAAAGGCTATCGTCAAGAAGAAGGAATCGACTTCGACCAGACATTTGCTCCAGTGGCGAGGCTGGAGGCAATAAGGTTGTTCCTAGCATATGCTGCCTTCAAAGGCTTCACCGTCTATCAGATAGACGTGAAGTCGGCCTTTCCTGAATGGTAACATAAAGGAGGAAGTGTATGTGGAACAACCTCCAGGTTTCGTTGATCCTAACTTTCCTGATCATGTCTATTTTCTGCACAAGGCCCTATATGGTCTGAAACAAGCTCCTAGAGCTTGGTATTAAATGTTGTCTACCTTTCTACTTGAGAACAAGTTCACAAGGGGAAATATAGACAAGACATTATTTCTTAGGGAAATAAAAGGCAAGATTTTGCTAGTGCAAATCTATGTCGACGACATTATCTTTGGCTCTACAGATAACAACCTCTGCAAAAAGTTCTCAAAACTTATGCAAGGGAAGTTTGAAATGAGCAGTATGGGCGAGCTGAAGTATTTCTTAGGGCTTCATGTGAAACAATCTGAAGATGGAATTTTCATCTCCCAGACCAAATTCACCAAAGAGCTAATTAAGAAATTCGGAATGGAGAACACAACCTCTATGAGGACTCCAATGGGCTCAGCTATGTCTCTGGATAAGGATGAAAACGGGAAACCTTTTGATGAAAACAAGTACAGAAGCATAATTAGATCCTTGCTCTACCTTACTGCCAGTAGGCCTGACATAATGTTCTCAACATGTGTCTGTGCTAGATTTTAGGTGAACTCTAAGGAATCTCATTACGCTGCTGCAAAGCGGATCGTGAGATACCTTAAAGGCACACCAAATCTTGGCTTATGGTACCCAAGAAGTAATGACAGCGAACTAATTGGATTTTCAGAAGCAGATTTTGCAGGTAGCAAAGACGACCGGAAAAGCACCTCAGGAACTTGCCAATTCTTCAGAAGAAGGCTAATCTCCTGGAGTAGCAAGAAGCAGAACTGTGTCGCAATCTCAACGGTCGAGTTAGAGTATATCTCTGCAGACAGCTGTTGCGCACAATTACTATGGATAAAGAATCAGTTCGAGGACTACAACCTGCAGTTCAAGCATATTCCCTTGTACTGTGACTCCTCCAGCGCAATTGCAATAGCCAACAATCCAGTCTTCCATAGCCGGACAAAGCATATCGAGCTAAGGTATCACTTCATCCGAGAACATGTGGAGCATGGAGACATAGATCTCCAATATGTGCCTACAGATAGGCAAGTTGCAGATATCTTCACAAAGCCGCTGGACAAGACCAAGTTCTCATTCTTCAAGACAGAGCTTGGGATGCTCAACAGAGAGGACTGAAGAAGGCTGAATGGCTAAGAAGCAAGAAATTGCAAAGGGTTAGTCAAAATCTATTCTTTCTCAACTTTTTTAAAATTCAACTCGAGAAGCTGAGACATACTCGAGCACTCTTCTCTACCTACTCGAGTATAAGAATGAACTTACTCGAGTATGTGTACTGACCTACTCTAGTATGAGGATGTGCCTACTCGAGTATCTAAATACCTACTCGAGTAAGTCACTTACCTACTCGAGTAAGTCACTTATCTACTCGAGTAGTTTTCTCCTCCTACTCGAGTAACTCTTGTCGATCTACTCGAGTAAGTCATCTACCTACTCGAGTACTCTTTGTAGACCTACTCGGGTACCTCCTGACGACCTACTCGAGTAGCTCCTTTACCTACTCGAGTAGTATATCTCCTTCTCATGTCCTATTTCCCAGATTTTGAAAATTGCTCTATTCGCCACCCAAGGCTATATGCCGCCTCCTTCTTTAAATTAATTAGAGATAATTTAAGAGTTATATATATATGAAATTCCGAAACATCAAACCTACTCGACATCCTTTCTGTCTCTCGAGTACCCTCTGTCTCTTCTCCTACCCTGCCGATTCGACTCCTCGCCTCCGCTGCTGTTACAGAGCCGCCTCTCTCAATTCCTCCAAGCACTCGCATCCCTGGCGACTTCTCACAAGATCGGCGTCGGCTCCGAACTTGTCACCGAGGGTATTGCAGAGCTTTCCGATGATTTCCGCAACCTCCTCATCCTTCTCGACACCGCCGGCCTCTCCTTAACTCTCCAAGAACCCTATCGCGTTCTCTTCCCCGAAGTTGCAGAATTCTTCTCAAATCTCAAGGTTCGATGAAATGAAAAAGTCCTAAAATCTACAGTAAAGGGGTTGAAACTCAAGTTCACCAAGACCTCTGCCTCTCAACTTCTCCGTTTACCTATTGTTGATGAAGAAGATGATCTGGATGATGAAGATTCTGACTGAACAACACTCTTCTGTGGCATTTCTCCTGAAGCTCAATACATTAAGAGGTCAGACATGAATGCTGAAGGAAAATTTCTCGTTGATATAATTGGCAAAATTCTATTGTGCAAGACTCACTCCATTAGAGACATTCCCTCATATTTCTTCGATATAATGCAAGCAATTGTCTGCCGCAAGAAATACCAATTTGGTATGCTGATTTTGGACAAAATCAAGGACAGCATGAAATCCCCCAACTATGCCAGGATTATCTCTCTGCTCCTCCATGCCACAAATCCTGAAGTCTTCAACCTCTCCAAAGGAACCCCACTTCACCACATGAAGAAGGTCTCCATCTCTTCAATTCAGAGATGGGATCTCAAGCTCAAGAACTCTGCCCAAGCTGCACAGGTTTCAGAAATTCCAGCAGTTCCAGCTGTAGAGGACAGGACTCCATCTCCCTCTCCTCATCATGTGGCCAGCTCCTCTGGTACACCAAGTGAGGGGGAGCCTGCTCCTTCTAGCCAAGTTAGGCAGCCCTCTCCTCAGCCAGAAATTCCATCCCTACTTAATACTCCACAGAGTCCAACCACTCCTTCAGATCAAGTACCTCAAGACACTCTTCTGTCCACAGCTGCTGCTATAGATGCCATGATTGCAGAGATTTCTGAAGATGTGCTTCCTCCTCCTCCTCCTCTATCTCCTCCAGCTCCAACAACTGAACATCACAATGACTTGTCTCCAGCTAGAACTCCAACACCATCTCCAGATCCTCCAATAGTCCAGCCAGACACCATTCTCCTTTCTGATGAGCCTTCTCCTGAGCCAGCTGAGGCCCCTCTCAGAAATCTAGACTTCTTCCTTCCTCAGGATACATAATAAGGAGTTGCTCTCCCTCCTACCACCAGAGCTCTCAGCTCAGTGATAATTGAAGAAATAGCTCCTTGGGTAACTCCTCCTATCCCTACTGCTGCTCCCTCAGCTGCTGCTACAGTTTCCTCCTCCTCAAATCTACTGCAAAGTATTGCACTTCTTCGTCAAGAACAGAGAACCTATTTTGACACCTCTCTAAAGGTGGTCACTGACAAGGTAACTGCTCTTGAGTCTGAAATGAGCATAGGTTTTGCTGAAATTCAGCATAACACTGACAAGCTCAAGTACCTATTCCAACTTGGTGACTAAGCTCTTGACCATACTATCACTAGTCTTGGCAATGTCATGGAACAAGGTATCACCCTGGCAAACAATCAGATAGAACTAGACAAGAAAAATGAGGCTAACAAAATGACAATCTGTGAAGAAGTTGGCATTTTCAAAGATGACACCATCAAAAAACTATCTGTTGAAATCAAAAAGGGGGAGGGTTTGATAAAAGAACTCAAAGAACAGGTAAAAAAATCTACTGCTCAGAAGACAGATGAATGGTAAGCTCATGTGAAGACCATTCATGATGATGTGCTTGCCCAGATACAGAGTGTCAAATTTCACACCTATGACACTACTGTCTGGATGCACAATCAGATCTTGCCAGATCTTGCAGTTGACCCAAACATCATTCCCCATCATCTCAACCCTCTAGCTACATATGTCAATGCCCCAGCTGTTCCTATGCAACCTACCTTCTCTCCCAGGCCTGGAGACTCAGTTGCCCCTCCAGATACTTATGTTCCAGGCTGGGAAGAAGACGATCCTGCTGATATATTCCTTCAAGCCCCTCCAGAGATCAGAATCCACAAGAAGAAAAGGAAATATGGTGAAGGTCCCTCTGCTAGCAGGACTGCTCCTTCTAAGGCCCCTGAACATGCTGAAGCTTGGTCTCCAACCTCAAAGTCTCTCATTTTGGACACACTTAGGCTGGTCATGGATCACAATGAGAACATGATCATTCACTACAGTTCCCAGGAATGGGAGTTATATGAGAAGTCAATGCTGAAAAGGAAGATCCATGACAGAGAGTTTGGGAGAAATAACCCTGCTGCTCCTCCAAGGCCTCCTAAATACTTCCCTAAGCCATTCAGCTATCTAAGAAGACAGCAGGAAAAGATGGATAAGCAGCAATCCCAAGCCTAAACCTAAAAGATGATGAGAGATTGAAATGACAAATTGTAGACTTGATATTTTTGGAAACTTACATATATATACAATTCTTCATTACTGTCTAATTATCTTTTTCATTATCCTTTGCTTACCTGCTCATGTTTTTCTACTTAGTTTCTTTTATGTCCATAATTCGCCTTAGTGTAAAGAGTTCTGACTTCAACAAATCGGGGGAGATTGTTGGGTATTTCATCCACATGAACCCAGATTTGATGAAGTCACCATGGAACTAAGATGAATTAAGTTGTATTTGATGCTTGGTTTGAGTTATATGTTTGCAGGAATTTCACTGGAAGTGTAGACCATTGTCAGTCCACAGTGGGTCTTCAAACACAGGAACTGTGCAATGTAATCCATCATTGCATATTCCAAGGTGTTGACTCATGTGTGGTCTCTCTATTGGGATACACTTCATATTCAAGTTGTTGGACTATGTGAAAGGAATTTGAAGTTGGCTACTCTAGAAGAATCAGTTTTTCTAACATCAGAAATTTTCTAAGTGTTTTACTCGAGTAGAGCTTTCACATACTCGAGTAGTCTGAGTATAATTTACTCGAGTAAAGGAACCTTGTACTCGTGTAGACATAGTCATATACTCGAGTAGCTAAGTCACCTACTCGAGTAGACAAAGTCATATACTCGAGTAGCATGGTTATATACTCGAGTAGATTACTCTTTATACCCGAGTACTAAAGGGTTTCCTTATCTAAATTTCTGTAAGTCATATACTCGAGTAAGTATACTCATATACTCGAGTAAGTATACTCACTTACTCGAGTACATAGAAACATACTCGAGTAGTTCATTATACATACTCGAGTAGATCATGTGTCGCTCGTGTACCTTGATATTTCCCTACTCCAGAAATTTTCTAAGTCTTTTACTCGAGTAGAACTTTCACCTACTCGAGTAGATTACTTCCTCTCGAGTAGTTTAGTTCAACTACTCGAGTAGTTGCCAGCTGACCTCTTCAGAATTTTTCTAAGTATTCCACTCGAGTAGTACTTCTTGAACTCGAGTAGTTTATGTAATATACTCGAGTAGCTTTTCCAGTACTCGAGTAGATCCTCTATGTACTCGAGTAGGTCTCTACACATACTCGAGTAGTTCTGTCTGCTTACTCGAGTAGTTGATTTCCATATACTCGAGTAGTCTATCTATATACATACCCGAGTATGTTCTCCATCATATACTCGAGTAGTTATTCAACTAATCGAGTAGTTATTGACTTACTCGTGTAGTTGGCTGATCTTTCTGAAATTCTGCTAAGTCCTTTTTCTGACGGGATTTTTCAAATCACGCGACATGATTGGTCCACGTGTACATCATTATGACTGATTATGACCGTTAGTCTCTCCTATATAAGGTCTTATCAGAAAATGACAAACCCTAAGTATTCTCCAAGCTTTCATTGTCAATTCATTTTAAGAAAGTTCTTCAGCCGACTCCTCTCTGATTTTCGCAAAACGGAAGCCGTCGCCGCCGCCTTCTTCTCAGGCCAAAGCTTATACTTTCAGAGGATTATTCTGAAGAAAGTTACAGATCGAGATCGACTTCGCTGATCATATTCTCTCTCGATTTCTGTAAAAGCGAGTAAATCCAGATCGAAGCCGAGAACTTCTTTACCGATTTCTGAAAGTGCTACAAAGTTGAAAAGAAGAAGATCTTGGCCGTTTCATCCAGATCTGAGTGATTTACTGTTTGTATTCTTGTAAACCTCATTTTATTCTTGTAGGAGAAATCTTCTCCGAGTGTCGGAGTTTTTCACTCCGAGTTTGTAGGAAGTGCTATCTTCCGAGGTGTAGATCTTTTTTATTTGGATCGAGTTTGTAGGAACTTTGTTCCGAGGGTAGGATCGATTTTTGGTGCGAGATAGTGGAGTAGCCGAGTCTAGTTGATTGCTAGATCGGTGAGGGAAAGTGGATGTACCCAAGGTTGGAGAACCACTATAAATCTTGTGTCGTCTGTGATATTGGTAGTTTGTTCTGTGCCATGCTCTAATTATTTTTTATTCCTTAAAATACACACAAACCACCTATTCACCCCCCTCTAGGTGATTTAGGTCGACAACAGTTTTCTTTCACAGCTAATTCTAATGAACTCTAGGTAATGGATATCCCGAGTGGGTCTATATTGTGTTGAAATTGAAAGTGAAATCATATATATAATATTATATTATATATATATACACACGAGTGCTTGACACGGGGTTCCGCCCTACGACCAAGTGCGATAGTACCTGGTCAGTGACAGTGTGTTTCGCCTGACCCCGGCGGGCTTCGCCCGCCCTTGACGGGCTTTGTTCGTGCTTCATGTGTCGTTGCGGGCTACGCCCGCATCAAGGCGGGTTGCGCCCTCAACATATACATATGAGTACTCAAAATGATCGTAAAAAAATATACATCAAAATTATTATTTTTATTTTTCAAAAATTGTTGTTTTGATGTACAAAAATTAATTTTCAATCTCTTCTCTCTCTTTCTCTCTCTCTCTCCCTCTCTTTCTCTCTCCAATAAAAAAATGAATGTCATCTCTTTAATGCAGCCCACTCTCTCTATCTCTTTAATGAGATTAGTGAATGAGGAGAGAGAATGTTTGAATTGATGATTGATGATGAATGCTCCCTATTAATCAAATTATTATGAACGGTCGAGATTTTTTGAATGAATTTTTATTTCATTGATATTGACACATCATCATATTTCTTTTTAATATAGTATATATATATATATATCTTTACTATATAAAACAATATAGATATCTCAAAACACACCATGTAATGAACAGGATCCGTCCGACATCTGCAAATATGGGCCGTTGGATACTAAAGAAGAGGACTGCATATAGTATTTCCTCCAAATTTGGGCACTGCTCATCTCCCCAAATTCCTGATAAAAGGACTCCGCCTCTCGTGCCTTCACGGGCTCACACCGCAGCCGACGGCGGAGGCGCCAGCGGCCTGCCCGTCGCACACTTGCGGGTTCGCCTGCCTCCAGCGAACCCATCGGGGGTTGTACGGCGGCGAGCGGGCAGGGCCACCGCCGGCGTTGTCCCTGCCCGTGAGCTCCAGTTTTGGAGGTCACGGGCAGGGCCACCGCTGGCGGTGGCCCTGCCCGCTCGCTGCCGGAGAACCCCCGGCGGGTTCGCCGGAGGCAGGCGAGCCCGCAGGTGGGCGCGGGCAGGCCGCCGGTGCCTCCTCCACCGGCTGTGGGTGGAAGCGGTGGCCAGCCCGTGCGGGGTTTTTTATTTTTTTTCCTGATTTTATAATTTAATAAATAATTAAATAATTTATATTCTTTATAATTAATAAAATAATAAAAAAAACAGAAAATTGAAATTTTGAACTTTAAAATTTTAAAATTGTAAATAACTGTCGGGGGCGAAGCCCGCCTGGCTGGGGGCGAAGCCCGCCTGGCTGGGGGCGAAGCCCGCCTGGCTGCGGGCGAAGCCCGCCTGGCTGCGGGCGAAGCCCGCCTGGCTGCGGGCGAAGCCCGCCTGGCTGCGGGCGAAGCCCGCCTGGCTGCGGGCGAAGCCCGCCTGGCTGCGGGCGAAGCCCGCCTGGCTGCGGGCGAAGCCCGCCTGGCTGCGGGCGAAGCCCGCCTGGCTGCGGGCGAAGCCCGCCTGGCTGCGGGCGAAGCCCGCCTGGCTGCGGGCGAAGATGCTAGTATATATCTTTATACTATAAGCAAAGAGCAAAAGAGCATGGTGTAACATTTGGATGCCCAAAATACCCTCCATAATGGTGTAACATTTATTCCCTAAATACCCCTCATATAATCAACTCTCCTTTTCATTTATTTGAGTCTTTTTGTATGTGAAAACATATGTTTTTTTACAAAGTAAAAAATATAAACGTGATTTAGATTTTTTTTACGGTCATTTTGAGTACTCATATGTATATGTTGCGGGCGTAGCCCGCAACGACACATATAGCACGCGCGAAGCCCGTGCGGAGGCGGGCGAAGCCCGCCTAGATGAGTCCGAAGACCACCCAAGAGCTCTCCCCTCCTTTTTATTTATTTCGGCCGGATCTTGAGTGGTCTTTTTAGTCATTTCTTCTTATACTTTGAGAATTCTTATAGATGCGGTGGCTGCGGGCGAAGCCCGCCTGGCTGCGGGCGAAGCCCGCCTGGCTGCGGGCGAAGCCCGCCTGGCTGCGGGCGAAGCCCGCCTGGCTGCGGGCGAAGCCCGCCTGGCTGCGGGCGAAGCCCGCCTGGCTGCCAGAAACGGCGACTTCCTGAACCCCGCACCAAGTCGCCAAAGAGAAGGCCGCCTGGCCGCTATCCGCGACCTGCTGTTTACCGCCTGTTGCTTAACCGCAGAGTCCGCACTGTCCCTGACCGCAATCAGAGCCAAGTCCTGGCTTTCCAGCGCTATCCGCACAACCTGCACAGCACAACCGGGTCAACTCTCTATCCGCGCGGACACAAAGTCCAGGCCGCAGCAACTTACGTGAGCTCAATTACTGTTCACTTACTTCGGTCCAGGTTCTTTTTTTTTCTGATGTGACATGGGTCCTATTTATAGGCACGACGATGAGTATGGTCACCGCCCTAGCCGATAGGATCACCGCCACATCCCGCAGCAAGAACTTATGTGTCCGCCAGCCCGCGGACACACATGCCAGTTCGCCGCCCTGTGTAGATAGCCAGTCCGCCCCAGCTTCTCCAAGGCCGGACTCCAATATCCAGTCCGCCTTGCCGCCAGAGACCAAGCCAGGACCACCACAGCCGGACTCCACAAAAGCCGTGTCCGCCAATCTGCGGACAAGGCATCAGCCCGCAAACCCCGAGCCCGCAGCCACGCCATCAAGGCACCTGCCGGACTCAGCGGACACCCGGCTTCCGTCCGCATATCCCAAGTCCATTACCTCATTGCCAAGGCACCTCCGGACTTAGCGAACACGCCAATCCAGTCCGCTAACAGCAGACTCCAGTCCGCATGCACTGTAGACTTCTCCAGTCCGCATTCCTGCTGACTGCCTCAGTCCGCATCCCTGAGTCCATTACCTCATCACAAGGCTATACCGGACTCAGCGGACTCTGGCTCCAGTCCGCACGCTCTTGCACGGGCAATCCTTCAGTCCGCAT
This sequence comes from Platanthera guangdongensis, assembly GCA_039583875.1. Taxonomy (NCBI): domain Eukaryota; kingdom Viridiplantae; phylum Streptophyta; class Magnoliopsida; order Asparagales; family Orchidaceae; genus Platanthera; species Platanthera guangdongensis. The sequence continues at coordinate 253,504,072 of CM077153.1, read as the reverse complement.
ATCCACAAGCTAGCAAACAAGGCAACAGCGCTTCTACTAGGCTTGGCGGACTGAGAAACCAGCCCGCGCTCCACTGCGCGATCTCCCCGGACTGAGCCATCCTGGACTTGGTTCAATTCCCACCAAGTCCAGTCCGCTGGCCACAAGGGCCAGTCCGCACTTACTGGCGGACACTGTATCTAGCCCGCCATACCGGGCGACCTCCAGTTCCTGTCCGCGCTGACCGGCGGTCTCCGCGGCTTTTACTTGCCGCTTCACTAGAGCAAGACCAAGGCAACTGCCAAACCGGTCTGTCGAGCTCCAGTTCTTCAGTCCGCTTCAAGCCGGACTCCGCGGATAACATTCCTATCCGCCCGGTTACTTCCTGGGAGTAAACCGCCTGCTGAGCATACACTGGCCTGTCAGACCGCCGCTGCTGTCCGCGCAGTCCGCGCGAACAGACCGCCCAGGCCGCCACAGAGCAAACCGCCTGCAACATCCCTGCCGACCTAGCAGTCCGCCAACCCTGTCCGCGTAGTCCGCGCGGATAGGTTTCCCAAGCCTTCCATTCACCCACTTTCACTTCATAGAATTCAACACTCCCCCTTGAAGTGAGAAGTGGTGAATAACTCCAGCAGCTCCCGTAACCTTGCACCTGGTCCTTCCGATAGCATCTACGAAGAGATGTCCAAGACAGTGTCCTCGCCCCGCATATCATGGACCATGAGGGAGCCCTCCAGCATCTCCCAAAAGGAGCCATGCTTCCCTCTGCCTTCTTCAGCTTCAACCTCCACTCATGCTTCACAGGAGTATCACCAACTTCCTTGGACCCAGAAGCCCAAGCCTCGTTGCCTCTGAGAGAAGTCACCTCATCAGACTTGGTGTCAACCACCTCCTTGATTCTAGTGGGGTCATCACAGCCAGAAGTCCCTTGCTCGACCTGAGGGCTAACAAGGAAACACGGGACCAAGTCCGCCGTGTTCCCTTCGCTATATCGAGCTGGTGGCTTACTGATCCTCTTCGATCTCCGAAGAACCTGATCATGGCTAACCACCTCCGCTGCTTTTGAACCAGCTCCGTTCCCGGGCAAACCCGGAACAATGCTCCCTTTGCTCCCTGAACAAGACGCCTCCTTACTGGAACCAAAAGCATTTGGAGCAACGCTCCCCCTGCTACCTGAACCAGAAGACTCCCCTCTTGAACAAGAACAGCCTGGAACATCGCTCCCCTTACTTCCTGAACCGGAAGCCTCCGCCTTCGAGCCAGAAGGTCCTGGAGCATCGCTCCCCCTTCTTCCTGACTCTGACGCCTTTGCCCCGGAGCTAGAACAACCTGGAGCACCTGGTGACTCAGGCAACTCCACTTCCTTAGCAGCAGCCTGCTTCAGCCCACCATCTGACCTGCTTATCTCTAGCTCCATATAAGAGCTACCCCAATACGGCGTCAACTCATCAAAAACAATGTCTCTCGACACTATGAGTTTCTTCGTCGCAGGATCCATACACCTCCATCTTCTTCTCTGCTCATCATACCCAACAAAGACTAGCTTTGTCTTGAGAGCACCCGGAGAATGTATATAGCAGGTAGATCCAAACACCCGAAGGTGCTTCACTGAGGGCTTCACTCCGAACATCAGCTCATAAGGAGTCTTCACTATGATCGGACTAAGAGGCATCCGGTTGATGACATGAGCAGCACAGGCTATTCCCTCCGCCCAAAGAGCCTTCGGAATGCCTTTACTCCGAAGCCAACACTTGCAGGTCTCCGTTAACCAACGGATCATCCGAGCTGCAACACTACCCTGTTGTGAAGTATGTCCACAAGAAAGCTCCATCTGGATCCCTTGCTTCCTGCAAAAGCGTGAGAACTCGGTTGAGCCAAACTCACCACCGAAACTTGTCCTCAACACCTTGATCCTCCGGCCGAGCTGGCCTTCGACAAGCTTCTTGAACTCCACAAACAAGCGTACTATGTTGGACTTCTTCTTCATGAAGTATACCCAAGTATACCCAGAATAGTCATCAACCAATATCAGCATGAACCTGCTGCCTCCAAGACTGGCCGTGACGGTCGGTCCCACCAGAGCACAATGGACAACCGCCAATGGTGCATTACTTCTGGATTGTGCTTTGTCGACCATGAAGCGATAGGCTCCACTTTCCTGACATCCCGCACACCCCCGACCATCGCCATAGGATGACAATCTAGGCAAGCCTCTTACGAGTCTTCTTTCCGCCATTGCTTTCAGCTTGTCCATCCCTACATGCCCCAGTCTTTCATGCCAGATAGCTGCACTATCACTGGCATTCCTCCGATCAAATCCAGAACTAGTTGAAGTCCCAACTACGTTCTTCTCCTTCCTCCCTACCTGAGCAACGTTCGCCGAGAGCAAGGTAACCTTGCACTCCCTCCGAAGATGACCTTGCTGCTTGCATTTATAGCACCTTGGTCCTTCCTTTCTCTTCATATCACGCCTAGGAGAAACACTCCTTTCTTCCTGATACGAAGTAGAGGGACCAACTTCAGCAGCAACCTCCTTCACCTTCTTCCTGAACAACCCATCAAGGGAAGTCCAGACCTCTGCAGCTGACCGACATCCACTGATGTGGTCCAAGAGCTCCGATGAGATCACCTGCTTGAGAATAGACTCCGCTTTCGCATTTGCCTCCTTCCAAGCTCTCATCGCCTCAGCATTGCCAGCAGTATCCTCTTGTCTTCCTGCTCCGCATACAACCTCCCAAAGGTCCTCGCCAAGAAGAAAGCTCTTCATACAGGACTTCCACCATTCACAGTTCGTCTCTGTAAGAAGATCAATACCAAGACAACTTGCATCCTCCACTGCCATGGTTCTACCACTAGTTTCCTCGACAGACGAGCAACTACTTCCATTGAGCACTGCTTGACCACTCCAACAACCTCCCTCTGATACCATGTTAAAATTCAACAAACCGCAGACGCCCCCTTGGAAACCCTGTTGAAAACTCAACAACCCGAAGGAGAATACGCCCACTTATATGTTGAAAGTTTTCCCGGATCGTGGAGTTAACAGTGGTTCTCTCAACGAAGCAGTAACAACCAGCAACACATGCAGCACAAGCTTCTTTATTGATCAAGAGCACACTTCTTTACAAGGCGAGACATACATGGCGAGACATGCTTCACCAAAACCCAACACCGGGAGAGCAGAGACAGTTACAAAGACAAGAACAAAAAACAAGCCGCGCGGACTCAATCAACAAGCCGCCGACATACTGCTGTGGAGTCCGCTCAGTCCGCCAGGTCGCCAGACCGCAACCCAAGCCGCGCGGACTCACCCTTACTCCAATGCTTAGCTCTTCACCGCCGGTCTGCACGCCGCCAGACCGCACAAGCTGCGCCACCGAATGGAACAGTCCGCCAGAAACCGGCGACTTCCTGAACCCCGCACCAAGTCGCCAAAGAGAAGGCCGCCTGGCCGCTATCCGCGACCTGCTGTTTACCGCCTGTTGCTTAACCGCAGAGTCCGCACTGTCCCTGACCGCAATCAGAGCCAAGTCCTGGCTTTCCAGCGCTATCCGCACAACCTGCACAGCACAACCGGGTCAACTCTCTATCCGCGCGGACACAAAGTCCAGGCCGCAGCAACTTACGCGAGCTCAATTACTGTTCACTTACTTCGGTCCAGGTTCTTTTTTTTTCTGATGTGACATGGGTCCTATTTATAGGCACGACGATGAGTATGGTCACCGCCCTAGCCGATAGGATCACCGCCACAACCCGCAGCTAGAACTAGTGTGTCCGCCAGCCCGCGGACACACATGCCAGTTCGCCGCCCTGTGCAGATAGCCAGTCCGCCCCAGCTTCTCCAAGGCCGGACTCCAATATCCAGTCCGCCTTGCCGCCAGAGACCAAGCCAGGACCACCACATTCGGACTCCACAAAAGCCGTGTCCGCCAATCTGCGGACAAGGCATCAGCCCGCAAACCCCGAGCCCGCAGCCACGCCATCAAGGCACCTGCCGTACTCAGCGGACACCCGGCTTCCGTCCGCATATCCCAAGTCCATTACCTCATTGCCAAGGCACCTCCGGACTTAGCGAACACGCCAATCCAGTCCGCTAACATCAGACTCCAGTCCGCATGCACTGCAGACTTCTCCAGTCCGCATTCCTGCTGACTGCCTCAGTCCGCATCCCTGAGTCCATTACCTCATCACAAGGCTATACCGGACTCAGCGGACTCTGGCTCCAGTCCGCACGCTCTTGCACGGGCAATCCTTCAGTCCGCATATCCACAAGCTAGCAAACAAGGCAACAGCGCTTCTACTAGGCTTGGCGGACTGAGAAACCAGCCCGCGCTCCACTGCGCGATCTCCCCGGACTGAGCCATCCTGGACTTGGTTCAATTCCCACCAAGTCCAGTCCGCTGGCCACAAGGGCCAGTCCGCACTTACTGGCGGACACTGGATCTAGCCCGCCATACCGGGCGACCTCCAGTTCCTGTCCGCGCTGACCGGCGGTCTCCGCGACTTCTACTTGCCGCTTCACTAGAGCAAGACCAAGGCAACTGCCAAACCGGTCTGCCGAGCTCCAGTTCTTCAGTCCGCTTCAAGCCGGACTCCGCGGATAACATTCCTATCCGCCCGGTTACTTCCTGGGAGTAAACCGCCTGCTGAGCATACACTGGCCTGTCAGACCGCCGCTGCTGTCCGCGCAGTCCGCGCGAACAGACCGCCCAGGCCGCCACAGAGCAAACCGCCTGCAACATCCCTGCCGACCTAGCAGTCCGCCAACCCTGTCCGCGTAGTCCGCGCGGATAGGTTTCCCAAGCCTTCCATTCACCCACTTTCACTTCATAGAATTCAACACCCACAAGTCTCCTTGAATTATCTCCAAAGGTGTTGATGATTTTTTTCTGAGTGCGCAAGAAAAGGCAGACGATGGTCTTTTCCCTCTGCACAGCTTGGACCAACTTTATAACTTTAGATAATTGAGGAAGTCTTGTTACAATTTGTTTCTCCTTCATAAGATGGATAACATCCCAATATACATGGCCCAGCTGATGATGCCACAATTGAGGATCTGAGTTGTAGCCCTGTTGACAAGCGAGGGCAGACTCTTGCTTGAAAACTGAAAGATCATGTGAAAAAACCCGGTTTTTTTTTTCATTTCAGCTGAGACTATAAGGGATCCTGTTGTTTGGTCAGTAATTATATACAGATTTTGTGCAAATGAGACATTGTAGCCTCTTTGTAGTAGTTGAGCAACACTTAGTTGGTTTTCTGCTAACTTGGGCACATATTGAACATCATGAGTCATTTTCATGTGTCCTGGGGTGTGGTTATAGTGATGCTTCCTTTTCTTTCTATCTTTGATGTTTTCCCGTTCCGAAGATAAACTTCTGCTTTATGGTTCTCATCCAAGGTTGTGAAAACTTCCTTTTGGTATGACATATATGATGAACATTCACTGTCAACATACCACACATTTAAGAGTTTCACCTGTGTTTTTTAAACGGGAATAAAATACGTTTTCTACTTCAATGTTTTTTTTTCTTTTTCACCAAATCGGGTTGTATCCTTTTTTCTAGCAATCTCTCTCTGAGTGATTAGGGACTTTGAACCTCTTGCACTTGGAATAACAGTCATGGGAATTGTGTGTCGTCTTATTGTATATGATATAATAAGGTGTTGAGTTGTCAGTAGTTCTAATTTGAGATGGTATTGGCCTTTTGCCTCTTCCTTTCATTCCTTCACTCCAGAGCTGCTTGCCCCTTCCAAGGCTGCTTATCCCTTGCCCATGGGCTCTTTTTGTTGTAAGTTCTTTTGATAGTGATCTCCATTCTGAACCACATTCCTTGGCTTACTAAATCTCATCATTGTTTGCAAGGTTTGCTCCAAAATTTGTGTGTTTCTTGTTAAACGATCGTCATTAGATTTTAGTGCGGCATTAATTTAGTTAGCGACAACTTGTAGATGTCTTTTGTCTATGCAATTGCTGTTATTGCTGGATTGAAGGCACTTGGAAGAATTCTTATCAGTTTTGGAACTGTGTGTTTATCTGGTAGATGTCTTTTCTTTCTATCTTTGATTGCTGTTAAAATTATATTTTAATTTAAACACGGCTATCTGGTTTTAAACACAAGACATCAAAAATAAGAGGAACAACTCTATCCAATGAGACAATGAGGCAATTATGATAACAATTCAAAAAAATTATACTTAAATTGTTATATTTCATGTATTTTTATTAAAAATTTATATAAATATAGGTATAACATAATTCATTATTACATATAAATATACTATATATAATAATAATTATATATATTATTCATTACATATTTACATTTATAATTATAATTTTAAATTTTGTTATTTATAAAATTATATTTATATCTTTTTCTTAAATTATCGTCGTAGGCGGGCGAAGTCCACCGGGGGCAGGCCGGGTACAGTTGCGCGAGGTCGTAGTGGCGGGTCGGGTACAGTTGCGCGAGGTCGTAGTGGCGGGCCGGGTAGAGTTGCGCGAGGTCGTAGTGTCGGGCCGAGTACAGTCGCGGGGGGCTGTAGGGGCGGGTCGGGTACAGTTGTGCGCGGTCGTAGTGGCGGGCCGGGTAGAGTCGCGTGGGGCCGTAGGGGTGGGCCGGGTACTGTCGCGATTGGCAGTAGGGGCGGAGCCCCGTGTCGGGCACTCGTATATCATATAATGAAGTATCACTGAATGAAATAAAAATTTATGTATGTATATCCTGATCTGTTAACAATAGTTGAATATTTTCTACTTAAAAAACTGAAAAATAATAGGCCTTTAAAGCTGTTTATGGTGAAGGGCAGGAGAAAAAAAAAGGAGGGAGAGGTGAGCGGAGGGCTAGATATAAGCAGAGAAGAAGAGAGATATAGAGAGAGATTGAGAGAGAAAAAGAAACGGGGGAGAGAAAAAGAAGGAGAGAGAGGAGAAAGAGTGTGGGGAGAGGGAGAGAAACAAAAAAATATATATACTTATATATATATATATATATATATATATATATATATATATATATATATATTTACAAAATATATATTATAATTGTGATGTATATTTAATTACGGTTATTTTGAGGACTCATATGCATATGTTGCGGGCGAATCCAGCAGGGAGCGGGCGAAGCCCGCCATCACTGGCCGAGTACTATCGCGCTTGGTCGCAGGGGCGGAGCCCCGTGTCGCGAAACACACCGTGGGGCGGGCGAAGCCCGCTGTCGCCGGCCGGGTACTGTGATGCGTAGTCATCGAGCCAGAGGCCCGTGCCAGTCACACGTATATATATATATATATATATATATATATATATATATATATATATATATATATATATATATATATATATATATATATAGGGAGATATACTGTGCGGTCATTCCTAAGATACGGGCAAGTGAATTTGGGAGTCAAGATGGTCTCAAAACGAAAAGTGATCAACATGAAATTTGTAGATCTCGGCGAGACGAACAAATTCATGAGGATTACTTTTTTATTTGGAGCAGTCTTCGATCTCGATTTGGGCACCGAAATCGGGGCGGCGGAACTGCGCTACAGTAAACCGTTCCGCCGCCCCCGATTTCGGGGCCCAAATAGAGTTCCAAGACGGTTCCAAATCAAAACGTGATCAACATGAAAGTTGTTCGTCTCGCCGAGGTCTACAACTTTCATGTTGATCACTTTTCGTTTTGAGAGAATATTGACCCCCAAATTCCCTTGCCCGTACGGTCTGCACCTTAGGATAGCCCGTATATTATATATTATATATATATATATCTTATTATATAAAACAATATAGGTATTTCCAGGCACACCATAGAACAAACAAGAGTCATTGGTTCATGAGAGAGAGCATCAGATGGGGAGAGAGAGAGAGATGGGAGAGAGAGAGAGAGGGGGAGGGAGAAAGAGGGAAGGAGAGATAGAGGTAGAGAGAAAGGGAGAGAGAAAGAGAGAGAAAGATTGAGTGAAATTAATATTTTTACGAGAAAATGTAATTTTTTTATAAAATAAAAATTGTAATATTGATTTATATTTTTTACGGTCATTTTGAGTACTCATATGTATATATTGCGGGCACTGCCCGTCTTGATGTGGGTGCACCTAAATTTGATGCCGGCGCATCCCGCTTTGATGCGGGCGTAACCCGCAACGATGCATCGAGCACGGGAGAAGCCCGTTCGGAGACAGGAAAAGTCCGCCTAGATGCGGCCGAAGGCCGCCCCAGAGCATCGAGCACGGGTGTAGCCCGTGCGAAGATGCTCGTATGTATGTACGTATGTATATATATATTTATATATATATATACATACATACACACAAGTGTCCAATACGGGGCTCCGCTCCTACGACTAGGAACGACAGTACCCGGTCTGTGACGGCGGGCTTCGTCCGCCCCGGTTCGATGCTCTCGGGCAGCCTTCCGCCGCATCCAGGAAATTGATGGGGGCGAAACTCGACCGGCGACGATGGGTTTCGCCCTCCCCATCAAGACGGGTTTCGCCCGCAACATATATATATGAGTACTCAAAATGACCTTAAAAAATATACATAAATATTACAATTTTATATTTTCTAAAACAATATACTTTTTGACCTAAAAATATAAATTTTAACTTTAATAAAGTTGATTCATTTAATGTCATCACCTCAAAAATATCACTGATATGCCTAATGACAACCTTTCTTGAATAAAACGCTGGCATGCCTAATGACAACCTACCATAGTAGCTGTATGAGCTCTACTAAAAAATTTTTTGAATTTAAATGGATTTTCATCATTACTTTTAATTTTTTGACAGTGTAATTACTTGAATGAACATTGTATTTTAATTTTTTTGAAATAGATTATAATATATGTCAAGTCATTAAAATATAAAAATTAAGACATAATTGGTATTTTTGAATGTTTCAACAAAGACAACTTTTCTCTTATAATAGTGAAATATATATATCATTATTATATAATACAATAGGCATATTTGGAGCACACCATGAAACTCATCTGGACTGTCTGATCAAGCTCCATCAATCATGGGTATAATTTGATTTTAAAATAATAATTATTTATTCAATTATTTATTTATTTAAATTTTGCCCGGGGCGGGCGAAGCCCGCTGTGGGGGACGTGCGTCGCGCGCCGGGGGGCGGGCGAAGCCCGCCGGGGCGTCAAGCGGGCGAAACCTGCAACGACGCATCGAGAACGGACGGAGCCCGTTCGAAAATGCTAGTATATATATATATATAATCCTTCGTGCTGGTGTCCTCCTGATCGAGCTCCACCATATTGGTCTCCTCCATATAGGCTTCCGCCGTACTGACTTCCTCCAAAACAGGGCCCTCCAAATTGAGATCCTCCAAACTGAGGTCCTCCAAATTGAGGTCCTCCATATGGGTCTCCTACATAGTGGCTTCCTCCATATTAGTTTCCTGCATGTTGGCTGACTCCAAACTGATGTCCTCCATATTGGTCACCTCTCTGCTGGGCTCCGCTGTACAGGCTTTCTCCGTACTGGCTTCCTCCATATTCGGTTCCTTCCAGTGATGAAAATCCTCTAAATAGGGATTGTTTAATATTTTTATTCACAATTTCTTATTTTTTCTGCCGAAAATATTTTCTCTCCGGAGTTCCTTTTATGCTATCCAAGTCTAGATCTTGTTTAGCACTCTGAAGCTCTAATTTTTCTTTTCATTTTCGACCTTTAACTTCAGTAGTTCATTCATAGAAGACCTATCCTTTGTTCGTTATTCTTGCCCTTTTTTAGAAGCTCTAAGAATTCTTCATTTGCTTTTATTTGTGTTTCCATACCACAACTCTTACCACTAACATGTCTCTACCTTTCTTTTTCTTTCTTTCTCCTAGTAGGTCGAGTATTTGAAATTGATATTGGAGATTCTTCATCACCAATGTTATTAGGGTTCATTTCATTACTGTCTGTGTTTAGGTCTATATGGCTTCTGAAAGAATTAGTGCCTAACCACATAGAGGGAGGGGGGGGTGAATAGGTGTACTTTATCTTTTGATTCTAAGGCAGATATACTGTTCAGTTATTTAGCAGAAATTGCAAATTTAACTATCACACAGCACAACAATCACAGAGATTATCAAACACAGAGTGCACACAGTATTTATAGTGGTTCCCCAAGGTCTGGGTACATCCACTTTCCCCCTTCGCTAATCTAGTAATGTACTAGATTCAGCCTAACTTCTGCACTTCTCCTCAAATCCTCAGATCTTACAGCTCAGAACCCCAAACAGGTTCCTACAACTCAGAGTGTCCACACTCCTACAACTCAGGCAAACATCCCTACCTCAGCCTTCACCAAGGCCTACACTCAGAGAACACAGTCTCCTACAACTCAGGCTCAAAGCCCTACCTCAGTCTTCAACAAGACCTACACTCAGAGATCTAAATCTCCTACACTCAGCCTTTATAACATAGGCTTACAACTCAGATCTATAATAGATCTTACAGAAATTTGATTAAACAAAGTTTATGACCACTACCCTGAAAGAGAAAGAGGGGATAGATGGCTTCTTGATGAGTTCTTGAAAGAACTTGGCAGAGATCAACCTCCCTTAGCTTTCTTCAAAGCTTCTTGAATCTGAACTCAGTAGGGTTGAATCTTCTGTGAAGATGATCTTCAATCAGCTTTTGACTTGAGATTCAGATCTCAGTCTGAATCTTTCTTTGCAGTCTGGTTCAGCAACTGCTCTTCTTAGATGGAGCTCTCTCTCTCCAACTTCTTCTAGATCTTTTGTCGAAAATCTTCTGTATAATTACTTCTCTCTTAGTTGTTGTTAGTTGGTTGTGATTGATCTTCTTCTCTTGTTCTTCTGTTGAAGGTGAAAGTCTTTATATAGTCTTCCTCCTTGGTAACTGGCTGATCCGGTTTCTAATAACCTTCTGACAGCTTTGACAGTTGCAGTAGATTGGTTGAAATGGCAGCTGTCAAGTCATCCAGTCACTTCTTGAAATCACTGTCTCTATCTGAAAGTGTCGAGACTGATCTTCATTATGTGACGACACAAATAGACTAAGTGTCGACACAAGTGGACTAAGTGTCGACACTAGCCTTGGTGGTGTCGACACAACTCCTTCTGTTGTTGTAACAGCTTCTCGACACTGCTTCTTCAGAATGTGTCGACACTGATTCTGTGAGTCGACACAAGCCTTCTGTTGAATGTGTCGACACTAATTCTGTGTGTCGACACAAATACTTCTCCTTTAAAACTTAGTTGAAATTCTGCTGTGTGTCGACACATCTCCTTTGTGTCGACATAACTTCTTTTGTTGTTGATACTTGCTGAGTGTCGACACATCTCCTTTGTGTCGACACAAGTACTTCTTTACTTTAACTTTGTTGAAGCTTTGCTGTGTGTCGACACAAGTCCTGTGTGTCGATATAGTTGATGTTGACAAATACTTCTGTGTGTCGACACTGCCTCTTGGTGTCGACACATTTGATGTCGACTAAGCTTCTCTGGGTGTCATCACTGCCTCTAAGTGTCGACACAATTTATGTCAACTATTCTTCACAGTGTGTCTACACTGCCTGTATGTGTCGACACATTTCTTCTGGTGTCGACTCTGCCATTCCTGGTGTCGACACAATTTACTCCAAGTGTCGACACAGCTTTTCTCTAGTGTCGACACAAGTCTTCATAAGTGTCGACACTGCCTCTCTAGGTGTCGACACATGGACTTAGAAATTTTCTGCATTTCCTGCAATTACTTAACCTGCACATATAAACTCAAAACACATCAAATACACCTTGATGTATATCATTGAGTAGGGCGAGGCTTCTTCAAATCTGGTACACATTTTCCAATGTACCCAACAATCTCCCCCTATTTGGAGAAGTCATAACCCTTAGTCAATGATATACACCATACATAACAAATACACAATATGATATATACCAGCATTATATGACAGGGTAATTACTGAAACAAAGCATATAAAATAATTTTTCACAAAATTATAATGCTAACACAATGAGCATTCATAAAAGATTTGTTTCAACTATCAAAAGTTTCTTTAATCAAAAGTTTACATGGATTTCAACACAAATGATTACAAAGTTGTAAACTTAAGAAAATTCTATTGTATGGCTGCTCTGGCTTCTTGATGACAATGCCCTTGCCTGATTGAATCTTGGCTTGAACTGGAGCATCAATGTCATCAACTAGCTTCTTGCCTTTAAGATCTTTCTTCTTTAGCTCTTCAGCCCTTATCTTTTGTCTTCCAAAATAATGATAAGGCTTAGGGAAATACTTGCTAAGCTCCTGTGCATTAGGAGGTAGCTTCCCAAGTTTAGCCTTTCTTCTGTACTGAACAATAGCCTCTTGCCTGGCTTCATGTTTTCTCATTCTTGGTCAGAGTACCATTTGCCCCTTTCTAGGATATTGTCCTTTGCAGCTTTCCAAGCAATCAATATGATATTTCTAGAAGTTGGGCTCCACTGTTCAAAATCAGGCCTTAACTCTTCCCGTTCTCTGAATCTCTTCTTTGACAATAGAGCTTCTTGCTCTTTCAAAATTGTCTCTGACATAGGCTTGTCTACTTTCTCAATGATCACATTTTGATTTCCTTCAGGAGGGCTATGTAAGACCCCCTCCCCCTTACCAAGGAGGGCTACCGGGTCTTATGCCCAGAACCGCCGTCTTATGGTGGCGCTAACTCACGGGTTAGCCGACACCGCAACACGCCGATTCTGCCGGCTAGTACGATCATTAAACCTGTTGGCCAATATGAGAAGAAGAAGTAAAACTGCATATAAAACCATCAGTCCACAAGCCACATAGTACAATCATGTAAAAGAAATGAATAGTACATCACAATAGTCCACAATAGAGTACAAATGAAAGAGTAAAAAGGGCTTATGCCCAGTACATCAAAATCACTCTCTCACAAAATAATAACGCGGAAGCTATACTAGAACATCAGATCTCGTCCCACCTAAGGATGCACAGTAGTGGTAGTAGCCTGCTGAAGCGGTATCTGCTCCTCATGTCCTGCCTCCTCGACGTGCTGGTGCTCCATCTCCACGGGCTCCTAAAAATAGTTGGTCACCGACCATTAGTCAAAAGACTAAGTCGTTTCCTCCGCACCTCGCCCCGCAGCTCCTAGGCACCGAGCGGGAGGACGAAGCGGAGGACAACAAAGGGGTAACAAAGTGGAAGCAGGTGACAATATCTAACTAGAGTTGTAATAAGTAATGTAATCCTACTCTAGCAGTTCTAAGTACGGTACAAGTAATAAGTAATGGCAGTGCAGTACAGGAAAGTAAAGAAATAGTAATATGAACAAGTAAATAAACTAAACTACCACTATGCTATCATCACAAACGTACCCTAACTTATATAAATGCCCACACAAATATATAAGTTAGGATTTCCAGGAAATTTAACTTATCATATAAAAGAGCCCATACTAATTTATATGATAAGGATCTATGAAGCGTATGACCTAATATGAATGAATGATATGATGCAATTTTATGCGCAGGCAAGTGCAACTCACAAACATCGACTCTGTGATCACAGACCTTTAGTTCCCACTTTTTGAGAGCTAGCAACACTCTCGGGTACCACCGCTGTGGCTACGGCAGCAGCGGAGCGGGCGTCTCCGCTTCTAGACCGGTATGCACACTACCAAGCCTTAGACCCCTCTCATACGCCTTTGTACACGTCCAAGGTGCACTCTAGAGTCTCGCGTACGTACTTTGTTGACAAACTCGTTAGTCTTGTTGGGTCGGATGTGCGTTATCGGGGATCGTCCTCCAGACCGCAGTGTAAAACAACCCACTGGCCCCTCTAACTCTCACAACCGCCTGGTGCACCGTACTGTCATCGGTGTGACGAACGACCAGTACCGCATGCCCCGCCACGATATTTATGCACATGCAAGTAATTCATACCGAGCCTCCCGCTCGCAGGACCAAAACCCGTCCTGAATCCCTCAAACCCAAACCCGGGTGAGAACGCACATTAGTGCCTTTATGCCAATTCCCTCAAACCCCAAACGGGTGAGATCGCACATCAGTGCCTTTATACCAACTCCCTCCAACCCTAAACGGGTGATCATATATCATGACTCTCTCCAACCCCACACGGGCGAGAAGGTGCAACAATGTCCTAACCTATTAAACTACTCTTGTCTACGGTTTATTATACTTAGAGATTTAAGGTTAATCCCAGGACTGCCCCCGGTATTCCCTGTGAAGGGCTCTCAAGGGGCACTAGGAACTATGTTGGGATTACGCCCAGCGTTCCCTTTCGCAAGGATACTTATTTTAGTTGATGGCTACCCATGTATCTCCCCAGCTCTCCTTATTGCTCTAGTACAACCCTAGTGACTTAAGGTGTTACCGGGAAGCCGACGGTCTTCCGCCGACCCCCACTCCAGTTGCTAACTAAGACTTGCACTTTTGATCCCTCACTAAGACAACTCTACCCACCATGGTTACTCATGTTGATCTCTCTTATTTCTGCCGATAATCAATCCCCTGGTAACCCCTAAGGCAAGACCTATTTGTGTTATATGCAGACCATGTCTTATGGTTACCTAAAAATGCGATCTTCCAAACCTTAAGGCATCTTGCCTCTAAATATTTATCCTAGGGTGGTATGGACTAAGGGAACTATCCTATGAATTCTCATAATTTTTCTTGGCCAAATAGTCTTTTAATTAAATCTTTTAATTTAAACACTAGGACATTTTACACATGAAGTAGTATGATTAAATATCCACTGACCTAGGGAATTTTTCCTGAGCTGTATATTGATAGCATATTGCTGCCTACAGAGTTTCATAATTTTACTTAAATTATTTATTCTCATTTCCTATTTAATATCAATTTCACACAAATTCCATTTTCCAAATGAAGTATAGGCATTATGTACTCCAAAATTCCAGGAAAATTACAGAACTTTTAGGGCACTAATTTATGACTATTGGCAGAGTATCATCAACATTTATTGTGTAATGGCCTATAAAATCCCATTATAACATATTTACCAAAATGCCATTGTATTAATTTAACAAACAACAATGCATCCATTAATTCTGAGAAATTCATGAAAAACTAAAAATACCATTTAATAGCAGTAGAATAAATGCCAAATTTTTCAGAGGTATATATCCATTATTTCAAGAATTAATAAAATAAGTGTAAAATGGGCAATTTAAGATATCCACTCCAAAGGTTCTTCAAAACAGAGGAATCATATTTTTCCTAAGTCAAATATGACATTATCTATGCCTTGGCAAAAGTTTAGGATTTGTACTTGAGGAAAACCTATTTTCCAAGTTTATTTCCAAAATAGCTACATTTAAAATAAATTCCAATAAATGGAATTTTTGAGTCCAAAAATTCCATGGTTAATTTGAGGGATGAAATTTACCCTAATGAACCATTGTAAATAATTCCAAGACCTTTGCATGTCACCATTGGGCTAAATACACCATATTTGCATTTTTGCTAATTGCACACCAAGGCATAACATAAGCTAACATATGCAAGTGGATTCTCCAACATGCATTGAACCCAAGGTGCTGAAAATTTTATCATGCACCAAGGATGTCCCCACGGACCTACCACCAAGATTTGGGACCATGGGGAGGTGTAGAACTCCTTATATTTCATTTATTTGTATTTTGATATTTTGGCAAAAACTATAGGAACATATTCTCTAAAAATTCCTAAATTTTGGCAGAGGCTACGTATGCCCTAATCATGCATGTGCCCAAAATTTGGGGCCATGGTGACTAATGGTTTGACCTGGGCATCCAATTTAATTTCTGCCCTACTCTAGGACCAGTCCTAGGAGAAATGTCCTACAGGACTGTACACTACACCAAATCACATGTTTAGGGTGGCAAATTAAATATAATGCCCTTGGCTACATTTTTCATTAAGAGGCTAAGTTCTGGGAATGCCTCTAAGAGGCCTAAAATTAACATGCAAGGTGTCTGTAATAATGTGACAGATATTTCACTATTCATCAAACATTAAATTAAATCATTTAAACTATTGCACGAATCTTAAAGTTAAATCCGACGGAATCGGTTCATCGTCCCCGATGGTTTGACGGCCACGATTGCTTCTTCCTGGACGATATTGGCTGGCATTTTCCGGCCAGCTGAGCCACCACCACCGCCGGCGGATATCGCCACCACCTTCGTTAAGGTGGGGGCTAGCGTTTCCCGGCGGTGGGGCCGCCGGAGTTGGCTCCTCCGGCGAACCCGAGCAAGAAGAAAAAGGCTCGGTTTTCTCCATTTCCTCTCATGGCATCGGGCTCGATTGAGCCCGATATCTCCCTAGATTGATCTAGAAACCTAGTACGGGAAGAGGCGAGGCGAAACGCACCTGAGTTGGGGCTTGGCTGCGGGTCAGGCGGCGGTTTGCCGTGGTGGTGGTGCGCCGGCGAGCTCCACCCCGAAAACTCAATTCTCCACCATTCTCCATGATTAAGCAGTCGAATTCCACTCCCTTCTGTCTCCTGAAACTGTTGGTGAGGTCTATTTGGACTGAGGTGGGCTATATGTGGAGTTAACTCCAAAGTTAGCTCGGTTTTGAGCTTTGGAGGCTCCGCCCAGCTGCCAAGTGGCTCACAGCCCTGGTTTTCTGCTGGAAATGGAGAGGGGAGGTCGTCCACCTGGTTCTTGGGCAGTAAAACCATCTGATGGGGTGGCCATATGGCCATCATTCCCTCTCTTTCCATTTTCTCTCTCCTCCTACCTTAAAAATCCCAACTTTACCCCCTTGCATGTATTCTCTCTCCTGATTTAGAGGGGTAGGACTGGTCTTGTTCACTTGGGCTGGCTATGGGCCAATTTTGGTGGGCTTGGTCCAAGGGAAAATGATTTGGTCTTCATTTCACTCCTTTAGGTCAATTTGTTGACTTGTTGACTTTGGGAGTTGACTTGGTCAACCATGGTGGGTGGACTGACCCTACTTGGTGGAAATAGGTCTAGTGGCACCACCCAACTTGGGTTGGTCAATTGGGGGTGCCCTACTTAGGTTAATTAGGCCTATGAGTGTGGGTTTGACCAAATTAAGCCCAAGGTTGACTTTGGTCAATTGGGGTCAAAGTGTTGACCCAGTGACATACCCTAGGGTCCACTTAGATTGTCTTTAGGGTTAGGGCAATGTGGTGGGGTCATGGAGTGGCTAGGGTCCCCACTTAGGCTGGTCTGACCTAGTTTGACTATGGTCCTATAGTGGGCCCCACATGGCTACCACCCACTACCTAGGGCCAAACATAGTTGGTCTTCCTTAAATCTCACCCCATGCCTAACCCAATCTAAGTTGTGGGGTCCAGAAGTAACATGGGATGTTACAAATTCCAATAAACAAGAAAATAATTTCGTCCCCGAAATTTAAGTTCGGGTCTACGGGGTTCTATTTGCAAGAATTGTCAAGAATTTTAAAGACATAACTTAAAAGTACCTGATGCGAATAGTTCCGGGTGTTGCTCCAGCATCAGATCCCTCGGCTCCCAAGTGTGCTCTTCCCGTCCATGGTTGGACCACAGCACCTTCACAAGAGGGACCTTCTTCTTCCGCAACACTCGGATGGTTGTATCGTCAATCCGGATCGGCTCCAATCTTACTGATCTGTCAGGCTCTACTGGTCCGCTGTAGTAGTAATGTGCTGCTCCGGCCGAAGGAGAGCTCTTCGCAAGGAAGAGACATGGAAGACGTCATGTAATGCACCCAACTCCGGTGGCAGCTGCAGTCGGTAAGCCAGGGGGCCGATCCGCTTCAGGATCAGGTATGGCCCCATGTATCGTGGACTGAGCTTCTTGTGCCTCCGCACCCGAGAGACACCGTGTATTGGACGTATCTTCAAGAATACCCTGTCTCCAACCTGGAACTCCACCTTCTGGTGCCGAGCATCATAATACTTTGTCTGTCTGCTCTGGGCCTCTAGTAGCCGATCTCTGATCAATCGAATCTGAGCCTCAGTGTCCTCTATATAATCAGATCCAAGAGCTCTGGTATCCACATCCTGAACCCATGATAGCGGTGTCCGGCATCTCCTCCCATAAAGTGCCTCGTATGGAGCCATCCTGATGCTCGCCTGGTGGCTGTTATTATACGAGAACTCAATCAATGGTAGCAGCCTCTCCCAAGGCTTCCCCGCATCCAATATGCATAATCTGAGCAGGTCCTCCATGGTCCGGATGGTCCACTCGGTCTGTCCGTCGGTCTGCGGGTGGAAGGCGGTACTAAAGGTAAGTCGAGATCCCAAGTAAGCATGCACGGCCCTCCACTCGCTCGAGGTGAACCGACCATCACGGTCCGAAATAATAGTCCTGGGGATGCCATGATATCTGACGTACTGCTCCACAAATAATCTCACCAGAACTGCAACTGGGGCATCCTTCCGAACTGGAATAAACCGCGCTACCTTGGTCAATCTATCCACTATAACCCAAAT
Organism: Platanthera guangdongensis; assembly: GCA_039583875.1. Lineage (NCBI taxonomy): Eukaryota > Viridiplantae > Streptophyta > Magnoliopsida > Asparagales > Orchidaceae > Platanthera > Platanthera guangdongensis. Next base: position 253,485,642 of record CM077153.1, on the reverse strand, counting down.
AGAATCATGCCCAGAGTGGGAGCGGGGCAATCCGTGTACAAAGTCCATAACAATGTCCTCAAACTTCCACTCTAGGACTGGCAGTGGCTGTAGTAAACCTCCCGTGCTCTTGCATTCTGCCTTCACACGCTGGCAGGTCTCACAATGGGTCACAAAATCCGTGATCTCCCTCTTCATCCCGGGCCAATACATAGACCTCCGCAAATCTGCCCACATCTTGGTGATGCCGGGGTGCACTGAATATCTCGAGCAATGTGCCTCTCGGAGTATGTCATCCCGGATACTGCCCCTACTGGTATGTAGATGCGCCCCCGGAACCGAAGAAGATCATCCTGTAGCGTGTAATCCTCGACCTTGCCCCTCTCTAGGGCACTGAAAATCGGCTGTAACGCAGCATCCAGCCTCTGATGCGCTCGGATGCGCTCCTATATATCATCGCCACTGATCACTGAGCTCAAATACTCTCTATATACGACTGGCTCGGTTTCGGACACCATGGTAATGTGCATGTCCTCCATCATCTGTAGCAGCTCTATAGACATCAATCGGGGCTCCGGTCCAGAAGTGCCGGCCCTCCTGCTCAAAGCATCCGCAACTGTGTTCGCTTTCCCCGGGTGATAGTGGATCTTGTAATCATAATCGCAGAGGAACTCCAACCATCTCCTCTGTCTCAGGTTTAGGTCCTTCTGTGTATCGATATACTTGAGATTCTTGTGATCTGAAAAGATGTCACAATGAATCCCGTATAAATAATGCCTCAATATCTTCAGGGCGAAAACCACAGCCCCGAGCTCTAGGTCAGGTACTGGATAGTTATGCTCATGCTTCTTCAACTGTCTCGAAGCATAAGCAATAACATGTCCATGCTGCATCAGGACTGCACCCATCCCCTGATAAGAGGTGTCCGTGTAGATCTGAAATCCTTCGCTCCCGGATGGAAGCGCAAGAATGGGTGATGAGATGAGTCGGTCCTTCAACTCCTGAAAAGCCATCTCACACCGCTCTGACCAAACAAAATCTGTGTCCTTCTTCGTCAAGGACGTGAGGGGGAGTGCTATCCTCGAGAACCCCTCCACGAACTTGCGGTAGTACCCTGCTAGTCCCAAGAAACTGCGGATGTCAGATGCGGTCTTCGGCCGTGGCCAATCCCACACTGTCTCTATCTTGGCTGGGTCCACTGTTATCCCAGCCACACTGATCGTGTGCCCCAGGAAAGCCACCTCCTGCAACCAGAACTGGCACTTCGAAAATTTTGCGTACATCTGGGTCTCCCTCAGCCTCTGCAGGGCCTGTGCCAGGTGCTCCGTATGCTCCTCCTGAGTCCGAGAATATATAAGGATGTCGTCGATGAATACAATCACGAAGCGGTCTAAGAAAGGCTCAAATACACGGTTCATTAGACTCATGAATGCAGCAGGAGCATTCGTGAGCCCAAAAGGCATCACCGTGAACTCGTATAATCCATAGCGTGAACTGAACGCCGTCTTCGGTATGTCCTCTTCCCTGATACAGAGCTGATAGTAGCCGGATCGCAAATCTAACTTGGAGAACCAGAAGGCTCCCTGTAGCTGGTCAAATAACTCATCTATCCGAGGCAAAGGATAGGTATTGCGGACCGTTAACCGGTTCAGCTCCCGGTAATCTATACATAATCACAGTGATCTGTCCTTCTTCGTCACAAAGAGAACTGGCGCTCCCCATGGCGATGAACTGGGCCGTACAAATCCTGACTCGACTAGCTCCTGCTGTTGAGTCCTGAACTCTACTAACTCCCTGGGAGCCATCCTGTAGGGTGCCCGGGACACCGGCTTCGCTCCCGGTACTAGCTGAATCCTGAAATCCAAGTCTCTAGCAGGCGGTAGCTCGGGCAATTTCTCCGGGAATACGTCGGAGAAATCCCGGACCATCGGAATATCTGAGATAGTCGCCTCTGTTCCCACCATCTCGAAGTAGACAAGATAAACTTCTTCCCCCTATTCATGGGCCTTCACAGCCTGTACAGAAGATAACAGTAGGTGGCAGATAGGCTGGATACCTTCAACGATAACATGAGAGTCTCCATGCCTTAGTGTGATCCTTCTGGACGGACAATCTATCTGGGCATGGTTCCGATGCAACCAGGCCATGCCCAAGATCAAGTCAAAGTCCTGCAGCTTCATAATAGTTGCCGGCGCCTCAAATGCCTTGCCGCCAATCTCGGCCTCCATATCACAATGTGTAGTGGTCCGCAGCTCCGACCCATCGGGTAGACGCACCCTCATCTCTAGTCCACGGAACCTCTCCACGCCTTCGAGTCCGTCAATGAAGGCCTCGGATACGAACGAGTGTGAAGCACCCGTGTCGAAGAGAGTATGAGCGGGCTTGCCATTGATCATAACTATGCCTGAGGTTTGTTTTTGTGAAAGTTAATCGTTATCCTATAGTTCCAGGTACTATATATATAATTGAAAACTCAAGGAAATCAAAAATTAACTTCAAGTACCTGTGATAACCTCCTCGGGATTCCTCGACTCTGTGAGGTCCAAGGCGTATATCTGCTCCTGCTCGCATCTCCTGCCGTGATATCCCCGACCTCGGCCTCATCCTCGGCCTCGCCCTCGGCCCTGCTGTACTGGGGCCACTGGAGGTGGAGGAGGAGGAGGAGGGGGATGGAATCGGTGCGGGCACTCCGACCTGATGTGCCCGGGCTGGCGGCATCCGTAACAAACCACTTGTCGGTGGCCTCGGTCATCCTGTCTCCTCATATCATGCATCTGTAGAGGTGGGGGAGCCAATGTTGGAGGAGGCCCCTGCTCCTGCCTGAAGTTGGGACGACGATGTCCCCCACCCTTCCTGTATCCGATGGTGCTGCCTCTCTGAGAGCCCCTACTGCTCTCACCTGATGTCGACCCATCAAATGGTCTCTTCCCTCCGGCTAGCACCATCAGCTGGTCAGCCTCCAGCTTCTTCGCCATCTCAATGATCTGCCTAGATGTGCCATGAGAAATGAATAGCAAGGCCTGCCTCAAATCGTCCCTAAGGCCCCAGTAAAATCTCTTGGCATACCTCCTATCATCGGTATCCTGAATCCCTGCGAACCTGGCCAAGTGGGAGAATTCTCTCTGGTACTCTATCACTGATCTAGTCCCCTGCTTGAGGTTCAAAAACCTCTCTTCCAAAGCATCTCTGTCCGTAGCAGAGACGAAGTGCTCCAGAAACACATCGCCAAACTCCTCCCAAGATATCTCTGACAGCTCAAAGTCCGCATAAGTAGACTCCCGGACTGATTTCCACCATCTCTTTGCATGAGCCTCCAGCACAGAGGTGGCTAGAGGTACTGCCTCGCCGACTGGGCAGCTGATGCCTGCTAAGATCTCATGTATGGCCTCTAGCCATTCTTCCGTCTTCACCGCATCCTCTGTCCCACGGTACGTCGGTGGGGACAGGCTCTTGAATGCACTCAGCCAGCTCGACCCCGGATTTGGCTGTGGAGCTGGGACTTGCTGGGCTCTAAAGGCATCCAAAATCGCCGTCAGGGTCTGCCCCATCTCCGTATGTAGGAATGGAGTGGCAGCTGGAGGGGGAGGAGCCACATTTTGTGGCGCGGCGACCTGTGGGGGTTGCATAAAAGTAAGGTTAAAAACAAAACTGGCCTAACTCATTGTACTTTGTGGACCATTTATTTGACTTTACACATGGGCACACCACTGCTTCCGCTGCATAGTTTGTCCGCAAACTAATGCTCGGGCGGGGGTGGTCCCATGTTGTGGACTTCTTTCTCATATGATCGTTGTTCAAGTGATACCAGTTTGTAAGACCCCCCTCCCCCTTACCAAGGAGGGCTACCGGGTCTTATGCCCAGAACCGCCGTCTTACGGTGGCGCTAACTCACGGGTTAGACGACACCGCAACACGCCGATTCTGCCGGCTAGTACGATCATTAAACCTGTAGGCCAATATGAGAAGAAGAAGTAAAACTGTATATAAAACCATCAGTCCACAAGCCACATTGTACAATCATGTAAAAGAAATGAATAGTACATCACAATAGTCCACAATAGAGTACAAATGAAAGAGTAAAAAGGGCTTATGCCCAGTACATCAAAATCACTCTCTCACAAAATAATAACGCGGAAGCTATACTAGAACATCAGATCTCGTCCCACCTGAGGACGCACAGTAGTGGTAGTAGCCTGCTGAAGCGGTATCTTCTCCTCATGTCCTGCCTCCTCGACGTGCTGGTGCTCCATCTCCACGGGCTCCTAAAAATAGTTGGTCACCAACCATTAGTCAAAAGACTAAGTCGTTTCCTCCGCACCTTGATGGTTAAAACTCCAAAATTATTTGCGGTCACGCGGCGACCCGGCGGTTTTATTTGAGAAAAAGGCGGAAGTGAATTTATTTAAGAAAACGGGGCGCGCGTATTTATTTTGGATATAAAAAAGGGTTTAGATCGAGTTTTAACGAAAGGAGGCAAGTGCACCTATCGTGAGTAGTACAGGATATTCCGGGTGGAATATCGAGGTCGTATTGTTCTCGGGTCCGGTTCGATTATTTCTACTCTTCCCTGGAGGGGACTATTATTTTACCGATAATTATCTTGTCGGGATATTTTTATATATAATAAAAAATGCAGAAAAAGACAGAAAGAAAATGAAAGCATGAAGGTGGTGCCGATGAAGAGCTTAGCTCGATGGCACCGAAAAAACAATTGAACTAAAATAGACTTTAAATAAAAAGAGCTCCTAAATTTCTAATTAATTAAGGCGGAGACTTGGCCGTGGAGGTTCCACTAAAATGAGCTCACCTAGCTATAGGGCTATCGCTCACCTGAACGCTAAGACTATTCGACCGGGCTCTCGTCCGACGAAGGATTCCTCTTAACGCCCGCATTACGCTAAGAACCCCGCTATTGGGTGGGGAACCCAATCCGGTAGAGTTGGCGCGCCTCCTCTCTCGAGGGTTAGTGCGGAACTCTCTTTGCCAAGGGGTGATCGGTCCATATGCACGGCCTCTCGGCTAGCTAGCATATGGACTACGGAAATAGGGCCCACACATCGATATGTGGTCCTACGCGTCGTTAACCCCGGGCAAACCTTAAGTGCTATTAATTAATTAGAAAGATTAGACCTTTAGTTATTTTAAGCTATTTTATCTGTCCCAATGCTCTTCGATGCCGAGGGCTAAGAATGGTTAGCCACTCATCGGAATGGGGACGGCTTGCGGGAAAAGCAGAAAAGAAAGCAGAAAAAGAAAGCAGTAAATGAAAGCGATAAAATGAAAGCAGTAAATGAAAGCTGAAAATTGCAAGTCCTACTCAAACGAGTAGGACTGAAGAAAGCAGTAAATTGCGAGTCCCGGCGCAAATGCGTGGGCGGGAGAAATGAAAGCAGTAAAACGCACACATGCAAGTCCTACTCAAATGAGTAGGAGAAAATAAATACGGGTCCTACTCAACCGAGTAGGACAAAATAAATGCAACGCACGCACACACTCTCTCGACATAAATAAAAACACACGCACTCTACCGAAATAAAATCCAGCCATTAAACTCAAGTGAGTAGGCGGAAAAAAGGAAAATTACAAACTCACGCACTCTACAGAATTAAAATAAGCAGGCGCCATTTAACTCTTAACGAGTAGGCGGAAATAAATGCGCAAGTACAAAAAATGTAAAAAAAACTAAGTTATCTAAAATTGAAAACAACTGCATTTCTACGGCTAGAATGCGGTAGAAATGCATAAAAAGAGAAAATAAAAATTAACCGGAAAGAAAGTTTTGCAAATAAATGAAAAAATGCAAGTGCTCTAAAAATTAAAACGAATACATTTCTACCGCTAAAATACGGTAGAAATGATTAAAAAGAGAACAGAAAAATAAAAGGAGCAAAAGGTTAAACAAAAAATCAAAGTGCGCGAAAAATTAAAACGACTATGTTATCATTTCTATAACTTGATAAAAACGCTAAAAAAGTGTAAATAAAGTAAAAAGAAAGAAAAGGTTTTACAACCTAAAACAAAAAAGGCTAAGTTAAAGAAAAAAAGAAAGACACTTTAAAGCGTTTTTACGGGTTATAGGAATGAAATAAAAGCTATATATATTTAAGTTAACCAAAACTAAGTATTTGCATGAAAATAAAATTGCGATTATAACGGCTAGAAATTAGACAAAAGTTATACGCTACAAAGATTTTAGGAGACATAAAGGAAAAACAAAATAAAAAAAAACAAACATTAAAAATCACTTCGAGTAGGGCGCATGAATGGATTCCAAGCTATGCAAAGAGAGAGAAAACTAACACATTTTATTAATGAAAAAGTGATTACAAGAAAGCTAAAAACAAACACTAAGAGAGGGGGAAGAGAATCCCTTACATAGCATAAGAAAGCATTTCGGCAGCACCTACCCTAAGCAAAGTGGTTCAAAAAGTGGAACAGAATTTCAGAACAGAACCTCTGAATTTATAAAAAAAATTTTCATGAGTCACGCCCTTGGTCACGGGCGTGACAGGGGGCGTGACAGTACTATTTGGAAGGCGGCCGGCGATTTGACGGGAAAGTTGACTTCAGGCTGGACACGTGGCGGTCTCGCAGTGGTCACGCCCTTGGTCACGGGCGTGACAGGGGGCGTGACAGTACGGTGGATCTGGGCGCGGTGCGCGCCGAAAGTCTTCGGGCAGGTCTTGTCGAGCTAGCTGGAAAGGTCACGCCCCAGGTCACGGGCGTGACTCTGGGCGTGTCGGCTGGTGTCGACACTCGACGAATGTCGAGATGAAATCGTCGAGTGGAGTGTCACGGGCTTGGGTCACGGGCGTGACTCGGGTGACACGGGCGTGACCCCGGGCGTGTCAGGCTTTGCACTTCAAATTTGCTGATTTCACGGTTTTTGACGTGTCACGCCCTGGTCACGGGCGTGACCAATATGTCACGGGCGTGACATGTCAATTTTTTGGCAGATTTTCATTTTTTCCTGAAAAATAAAATAAAATAAGTTAGTATAATATTTACAAAAATAGGAGCATTTTATTGAATAAAAATAAGTAAAACGACGAAAAAAGAAAGGAAAACGACTAAATTAATGTACAGAAAAATAGGTATATTTACAATTCATCAAATACCCCCATACTTAAGCTTTTGCTATTCCAGAGCAAAAGTTGGAGATGAACTTATAAGGAATAAAAGAAATCCTAAGTTTAGCTACCGCTTGACTTAATTAAAAGGAAGATCAAAATAAACATCCGGGGTTAAAGAATTAAATCCTAATTTATGAAATGTTATGAATAGAGGAAGAGTTTCAAAAAGACTTCTAGAAAAAATAAAATAGAAAGCAAAAAATTATTTTTGTTAGTTTAACAAAGATGGATTGGATTTATATAAAAAACCTTTGCTTAAAAGAAGTTAAAGGAAATAATGCAATTTAAAAGTTATGCTCTCAAAAAAATTTAAACTAATTCTAGAATCATTGAAATGAGATAAGTGGTTTGGTGGATTATGAAGAAGGCTTGGATATTGAGGTGAGGTAATTTTTTCTCGAACCTCCAATTTTTTTCTTTTTGGATAGTTAGGAAAACGAAATCTTATTTTCCTAACACATAATAATTTTTTTTTCTTTCTTCATAATAAATAAAATTAACCCAATGTATATTTGTAGGAGTAATGAATTTTATCCTCTTACTCCATATATAATCTTTTTAAATTATTGGGTGCCTATGTTTACGGAACGAAATCTTATTCCCATTGACATAGGATCTTTTAAGGGATAGGGGGGAATCATGTCAATTAAGACACGAAAAAAAATGGAAGTGGGTTTAGTTTTTCAAAAATAAAACTAGCTTTTAATCAAAAAGTTTTGAGAGCAACCTTTTTAAAATGAACGTTCCAATGTTTCTAAAAGCATGAAGTTGAAATAATTGAAATCCATGGATGTTATTTTCTAACATAAAAATGAGCTTCTATTTATAAAATTAGAAGTGGTGGTGAAAAACAAGTTCTCTATTATAAGGAAAAGACATAAAAAATTCTTTAAGACTTAACCCCAGACACTTAAATCTATCGAACCTTAATTAATAAACGAATAGTAAGCAAAGAATAACTAAAATTCGCATATAAATTAACTCGAAACTAGATTTGTGGAAAGCAAAAAGAGTTAAGATATGATATATTCGAATTATTTTGTTACATAATTTATCAAAACATTTTTTTTTTTGAATTTTTAGAGTTTTTATCATTTTTTTTTTGTGTTTTAATTATTATCTTTTTAGGATTTTTAGATTTTTTATTTTTTTTTGGGGTTTTGGGTTTTTCTAATTTTTTTATTTTTAGTTTTTGAGGATAAGCTATTTACAAGAAAGAGGAGAGAAAGAAAAGTTATTTACAAAGAAGATAGGGGGGAAAGAGAGATTTTTACAAAAAAACAAAGTAAAAACTCGATTGCGGCCCCACGAACAGACTCTTATTTGAATGGTTGGTTCGATGAGTCGACCGTCGCGGGCAGGCAAGACGCAAGTTTTTACAAAAAAGAAGAAGAGGGGGGAAGAGAGAGATTTGAAAAATATTTACAAAGTAAAAAAAAAATTTTTGTTTGATGTTTTATAAGTTTTTTTTTTTTTTGAGATTTTTGTTTGTGGTTTATGATTTTTTTTTTTTTTTGAGTTTGTTTTTGTTTTTTTTTTATTATATAAAACAAGGAAAAAATATTTTTTATGTTTTAAGTTTTGCAATTTTTTTTTTGTATTTTTGATGAGTACAGAATATAAAAAGTGCAGAATAGGAAAACACCCCCATACTTAATCTCAACATTGTCCCCAATGTTGCAGTCTAAGTATGCGGAACAGATAATATACAAAATATAATAAGTACAAAAAGAAAAAGAGAAGGGAAGGAGCTTCCCTTAGACGAGCGCGGGAGGGCGCAGGTTGAAACCCTGCATTATTTAGAAGGAAAAGCAAAAAGATAACAGAAAAAATAAAAAAGATAAACTCGGCCTAAAGATCGCGGGCGGTAGGGGGGCGATGTGCGTGGGGGAGTCGGAGGTAGCTAAGGCCTTAGCGACCATTACGTGATAAAAATGTGATCCCCTAGCGCGCATAAGAGTGAGGACCGCGCCGAATCAAAATAAAATAAAATATAATAAGTTAAATTAAAGTAAAAAATATATATATTTTTTAAGTTTGTCATTTTTTAGTTTTTTTGTTGTATTTGAATTTATTGTTTTGTTTTTTTTTTGTTTTTTTTTTCAAAAACAAGAATGAAAATAAAAATATTTTTTTGTTAAGTTTTTTTTTTTTTTTTTCATTTTTTGGATTTTTAGTTTTTTTTTTGTTTTTTTTTTATTTTAGTTTATTTTTTTTAGTTTTATAGTTTTTTCAAATTGTTAATTTTTAAGGTTTTTCAAAATTTTTTTGTTTTTTTGTTTTTTTTTTGTTTTATAAGTTTTTCAAATTTTTTTGTTTTAGAAATTTGTAAATATATATATTTTTTTAGTATTTATTATTATTATTATTATTATTATATTTTTGTTGGCCATTTTTAATTGTTGTTATAAATAGATATAGGTAAAATTAATAGATTTCCAGGGTTTAAAATAACGAACCTAAAATTCCCCGGCAACGGCGCCAAAAACTTGATGGTTAAAACTCCAAAATTATTTGCGGTCACGCGGCGACCCGGCGGTTTTATTTGAGAAAAAGGCGGAAGTGAATTTATTTAAGAAAACGGGGCGCGCGTATTTATTTTGGATATAAAAAAGGGTTTAGATCGAGTTTTAACGAAAGGAGGCAAGTGCACCTATCGTGAGTAGTACAGGATATTCCGGGTGGAATATCGAGGTCGTATTGTTCTCGGGTCCGGTTCGATTATTTCTACTCTTCCCTGGAGGGGACTATTATTTTACCGATAATTATCTTGTCGGGATATTTTTATATATAATAAAAAATGCAGAAAAAGACAGAAAGAAAATGAAAGCATGAAGGTGGTGCCGATGAAGAGCTTAGCTCGATGGCACCGAAAAAACAATTGAACTAAAATAGACTTTAAATAAAAAGAGCTCCTAAATTTCTAATTAATTAAGGCGGAGACTTGGCCGTGGAGGTTCCACTAAAATGAGCTCACCTAGCTATAGGGCTATCGCTCACCTGAACGCTAAGACTATTCGACCGGGCTCTCGTCCGACGAAGGATTCCTCTTAACGCCCGCATTACGCTAAGAACCCCGCTATTGGGTGGGGAACCCAATCCGGTAGAGTTGGCGCGCCTCCTCTCTCGAGGGTTAGTGCGGAACTCTCTTTGCCAAGGGGTGATCGGTCCATATGCACGGCCTCTCGGCTAGCTAGCATATGGACTACGGAAATAGGGCCCACACATCGATATGTGGTCCTACGCGTCGTTAACCCCGGGCAAACCTTAAGTGCTATTAATTAATTAGAAAGATTAGACCTTTAGTTATTTTAAGCTATTTTATCTGTCCCAATGCTCTTCGATGCCGAGGGCTAAGAATGGTTAGCCACTCATCGGAATGGGGACGGCTTGCGGGAAAAGCAGAAAAGAAAGCAGAAAAAGAAAGCAGTAAATGAAAGCGATAAAATGAAAGCAGTAAATGAAAGCTGAAAATTGCAAGTCCTACTCAAACGAGTAGGACTGAAGAAAGCAGTAAATTGCGAGTCCCGGCGCAAATGCGTGGGCGGGAGAAATGAAAGCAGTAAAACGCACACACGCAAGTCCTACTCAAATGAGTAGGAGAAAATAAATACGGGTCCTACTCAACCGAGTAGGACAAAATAAATGCAACGCACGCACACACTCTCTCGACATAAATAAAAACACACGCACTCTACCGAAATAAAATCCAGCCATTAAACTCAAGTGAGTAGGCGGAAAAAAGGAAAATTACAAACTCACGCACTCTACAGAATTAAAATAAGCAGGCGCCATTTAACTCTTAACGAGTAGGCGGAAATAAATGCGCAAGTACAAAAAATGTAAAAAAAACTAAGTTATCTAAAATTGAAAACAACTGCATTTCTACCGCTAGAATGCGGTAGAAATGCATAAAAAGAGAAAATAAAAATTAACCGGAAAGAAAGTTTTGCAAATAAACGAAAAAATGCAAGTGCTCTAAAAATTAAAACGAATACATTTCTACCGCTAAAATGCGGTAGAAATGATTAAAAAGAGAACAGAAAAATAAAAGGAGCAAAAGGTTAAACAAAAAATCAAAGTGCGCGAAAATTAAAACGACTATGTTATCATTTCTATAACTTGATAAAAACGCTAAAAAAGTCTAAATAAAGTAAAAAGAAAGAAAAAGTTTTACAACCTAAAACAAAAAAGGCTAAGTTAAAGAAAAAAAGAAAGACACTTTAAAGCGTTTTTACGGGTTATAGGAATGAAATAAAAGCTATATATATTTAAGTTAACCAAAACTAAGTATTTGCATGAAAATAAAATTGCGATTATAACGGCTAGAAATTAGACAAAAGTTATACGCTACAAAGATTTTAGGAGACATAAAGGAAAAACAAAATAAAAAAAAAACAAACATTAAAAATCACTTCGAGTAGGGCGCATGAATGGATTCCAAGCTATGCAAAGAGAGAGAAAACTAACACATTTTATTAATGAAAAAGTGATTACAAGAAAGCTAAAAACAAACACTAAGAGAGGGGGAAGAGAATCCCTTACATAGCATAAGAAAGCATTTCGGCAGCACCTACCCTAAGCAAAGTGGTTCAAAAAGTGGAACAGAATTTCAGAGCAGAACCTCTGAATTTATAAAAAAAAATTTCATGAGTCACGCCCTTGGTCACGGGCGTGACAGGGGGCGTGACAGTACTATTTGGAAGGCGGCCGGCGATTTGACGGGAAAGTTGACTTCAGGCTGGACACGTGGCGGTCTCGCAGTGGTCACGCCCTTGGTCACGGGCGTGACAGGGGGCGTGACAGTACGGTGGATCTGGGCGCGGTGCGCGCCGAAAGTCTTCGGGCAGGTCTTGTCGAGCTAGCTAGAAAGGTCACGCCCCAGGTCACGGGCATGACTCTGGGCGTGTCGGCTGGTGTCGACACTCGACGAATGTCGAGATGAAATCGTCGAGTGGAGTGTCACGGGCTTGGGTCACGGGCGTGACTCGGGTGACACGGGCGTGACCCCGGGCGTGTCAGGCTTTGCACTTCAAATTTGCTGATTTCACGGTTTTTGACGTGTCACGCCCTGGTCACGGGCGTGACCAATATGTCACGGGCGTGACATGTCAATGTTTTGGCAGATTTTCATTTTTTCCTGAAAAATAAAATAAAATAAGTTAGTATAATATTTACAAAAATAGGAGCATTTTATTGAATAAAAATAAGTAAAAACGACAAAAAGAAAGGAAAACGACTAAATTAATGTACAGAAAAATAGGTATATTTACAATTCATCACACCTCGCCTCGCAGCTCCTAGGCACCGAGCGGGAGGACGAAGCGGAGGACAACAAAGGGGTAACAAAGTGGAAGCAGGTGACAATATCTAACTAGAGTTGTAATAAGTAATGTAATCCTACTCTAGTAGTTCTAAGTACGGTACAAGTAATAAGTAATGGCAGTGCAGTACAGGAAAGTAAAGAAACAGTAATATGAACAAGTAAATAAACTAAACTACCACTATGCTATCATCACAAACGTACCCTAACTTATATAAATGCCCATACAAATATATAAGTTAGGATTTCCAGGAAATTTAACTTATCATATAAAAGAGCCCATACTAATTTATATGATAAGGATCTATGAAGCGTATGACCTAATATGAATGAATGATATGATGCAATTTTATGCGCAGGCAAGTGCAACTCACACACATCGACTCTGTGATCATAGACCTTTAGTTCCCACTTTTTGAGAGCTAGCATCACTCTCGGGTACCACCGCTGTGGCTACGGCAGCAGCGGAGCGGGCGTCTCCGCTTCTAGACCGGTATGCACACTACCAAGCCTTAGACCCCTCTCATACGCCTCTGTACACGTCCAAGGTGCACTCTAGAGTCTCGCGTACGTACTTTGCTGACAAACCCGTCAGTCTTGTTGGGTCGGATGTGCGTTATCGGGGATCGTCCTCCAGATCGCAGTGTAAAACAACCCACTGGCCCCTCTCACTCTCACAACCGCCTGGTGCACCGTACTGCCATCGGTGTGACGAACGGCCAGTACCGCATGCCCCGCCACGATATTTATGCACATGCAAGTAATTCATACCGAGCCTCCCGCTCGCAGGACCAAAACCCGTCCTGAATCCCTCAAACCCAAACCCGGGTGAGAACGCACATTAGTGCCTTTATGCCAATTCCCTCAAACCCCAAACGGGTGAGATCGCACATCAGTGCCTTTATACTAACTCCCTCCAACCCTAAACAGGTGAGCATATATCATGAATCTCTCCAACCCCACACGGGCGAGAAGGTGCAACAATGTCCTAACCTATTAAACTACTCTTGTCTACAGTTTATTATACTTAGAGATTTAAGGTTAATCCCAGGACTGCCCCCGGTATTCCCTGTGAAGGGCTCTCAAGCGGCACTAGGAACTGTGTTGGGATTACGCCCAGCGTTCCCTTTCGTAAGGATACTTATTTTAGTTGATGGCTACCCATGTATCTCCCCAGCTCTCCTTATTGCTCTAGTACAACCCTAGTGACTTAAGGTGTTACCGGGAAGCCGACGGTCTTCCGCCGACCCCCACTCCAGTTGCTAAATAAGACTTGCACTTTTGATCCCTCACTAAGACAACTCTACCCACCAGGGTTACTCATGTTGATCTCTCTTATTTCTGCCGATAATCAATCCCCTGGTAACCCCTAAGGCAAGACCTATTTGTGTTATATGCATACCATGTCTTATAGTTACCTAAAAATGCGATCTTCCAAACCTTAAGGCATCTTGCCTCTAAATATTTATCCTAGGGTGGTATGGACTAAGGGAACTACCCTATGAATTCTCATAATTTTTCTTGGCCAAATAGTCTTTTAATTAAATCTTTTAATTTAAACGCTAGGTCATTTTACACATGAAGTAGTATGATTAAATATCCACTGACCTAGGGAATTTTTCCTGAGATGTATATTGATAACATATTGCTGCCTACAGAGTTTCATAATTTTCCTTAAATTATTTATTCTCATTTCCTATTTAATATCAATTTCACACAAATTTCATTTTCCAAATGAAGTATAGGCATTATGTACTCAAAAATTCTAGGAAAATTACAGAACTTTTAGGGCACTAATTATGACTATTGGCAGAGTATCATCAACATTTATTGTGTAATGGCCTATAAAATCCCATTATAACATATTTACCAAAATGCCATTGTATTAATTTAACAAACAACAATGCATCCATTAATTCTGAGAAATTCATGCAAAACTAATAATACCATTTTATAGCAGTAGAATAAATGCCAAATTTTTCAGAGGTATATATCCATTATTTCAAGAATTAATGAAATAAGGGTAAAATGGGCAATTTAAGATATCCACTCCAAAGGTTCTTCAAAACAGAGGAATCATATTTTTCCTAAGTCCAATATGACATTATCTATGCCTTGGCAAAATTTTAGGATTTGTACGTGAGGAAAACCTATTTTCCAATTTTATTTCCAAAATAGCTACATTTAAAATAAATTCCAATAAATGGAATTTTTGAGTCCAAAAATTCCATGGTTAATTTGAGGGATGAAATTTACCCTAATGAACCATTGTAAATAATTCCAAGACCTTTGCATGTCACCATTGGACTAAATACACCATATTTGCATTTTTGCTAATTGCACACCAAGGCATAACATAAGCTAACACATGCAAGTGGATTCTCCAACATGCAGTGAACCCAAGGTGCTGAAAATTTTATCATGCACCAAGGATGTCCCCAATGACCTACCACCAAGATTTGGGACCATGGGGAGGTGTAGAACTCCTTATATTTCATTTATTTGTATTTTGATATTTTGGCAAAAACTATAGGAAAATATTCTCTAAAAATTCCTACATTTTGGCAGAGGCTAAGTATGCCCTAATCATGCATGTGCCCAAAATATGGGGCCATGGTGACTAATGGTTTGACCTGGGCATCCAATTTAATCTCTGCCCTACTCTAGGACCAGTCCTAGGAGAAATGTCCTACAGGACTGTACACTACACAAAATCACATGTTTAGGGTGGCAAATTAAAGATAAGACCCTTGGCTACATTTTGCATTAAGAGGCCAAGTTCTGGGAATGCCTCTAAGAGGCCTAAAATTAACATGCAAGGTGGCTGTAATAATGTGACAGATATTTCACTATTCATCAAACATTAAATTAAATCATTTAAACTATTGCACGAATCTTAAAGTTAAATCCGACGGAATCGGTTCATCGTCCCCGATGGTTCGATGGCCACGATTGCTTCTTCCTGGACGATATTGGCTGGCATTTTCCGGCCAGCTGAGCCACCACCACCGCCGGCGGATATCGCCACCACCTTCGTTAAGGTGGGGGCTAGCGTTTCCCGGCGGTGGGGCCGCCGGAGATGGCTCCTCCGGCGAACCCGAGCAAGAAGAAAAAGGCTCGGTTTTCTCCATTTACTCTCATGGCATCGGGCTCGATTGAGCCCGATATCTCCCTAGATTGATCTAGAAACCTAGTACGGGAAGAGGCGAGGCGAAACGCACCTGAGTTGGGGCTTGGCTGCGGGTCAGGCGGCGGTTTGCCGTGGTGGTGGTGCGCCGGCGAGCTCCACCCCGAAAACTCAATTCTCCACCATTCTCCATGATTAAGCAGTCGAATTCCACTCCCTTCTGTCTCCTGAAACTGTTGGTGAGGTCTATTTGGACTGAGGTGGGCTATATGTGGAGTTAACTCCAAAGTTAGCTCGGTTTTGAGCTTTGGAGGCTCCGCCTAGCTGCCAAGTGGCTCACAGCCCTGGTTTTCTGCTGGAAATGGAGAGGGGAGGTCGGCCACCTGGTTCTTGGGCAGTAAAACCATCTGATGGGGTGGCCATGTGGCCATCATTCCCTCTCTTTCCATTTTCTCTCTCCTCCTACCTTAAAAATCCCAACTTTACCCCCTTTCATGTATTCTCTCTCCTGATTTAGAGGGGTAGGACTGGTCTTGTTCACTTGGGCTGGCTATGGGCCAATTTTAGTGGGCTTGGTCCAAGGGAAAATGGCTTGGTCTTCATTTCACTCCTTTAGGTCAATTTGTTGACTTGTTGACTTGGGGAGTTGACTTGGTCAACCATGGTGGGTGGACTGACCCTACTTGGTGGAAATGGGTCTAGTGGCACCACCCAACTTGGGTTGGTCAATTGGGGGTGCCCTACTTAGGTTAATTAGGCCTATGAGTGTGGGTTTGACCAAATTAAGCCCAAGGTTGACATTGGTCAATTGGGGTCAAAGTGTTGACCCAGTGACATACCCTAGGGTCCACTTAGATTGTCTTTAGGGTTAGGGCAATGTGGTGGGGTCGTGGAGTGGCTAGGGTCCCCACTTAGGCTGGTTTGACCTAGTTTGACTATGGTCCTATAGTGGGCCCCACATGGCTACCACCCACTACCTAGGGCCAAATATAGTTGGTCTTCCTTAAATCTCACCTCATGCCTAACCCAATCTAAGTTGTGGGGTCCAGAAGTAACATGAGATGTTACAGGCTATACATAGACTGGACTTCTTGATGGATCATTTCAAAATCTGCAGGAGGATAAATGACTTGAGCAACTTCAGCAGGCTCTCCTCCAAAAATAGCAGGGTGAATGCCAGATTCAGCCACATTATCATCATCACACAGGGGTGGATAGCCAACTGTGGCTCTGATGCTATTGGAAATCCATTTAGCATGGTCAGATCCAGCTTTGACTAAAACCCTCTCCCCCTTTATGACTTCTCTAGCTATGTGATCTCTGAGATCATACTTTTGGAATCTGACTTGTCCATCCATAAAATTGACACCATCTTTGTAGAATGCTTTTAATTTCAGTAGCTGGCCAAAAAATTGTCTTTTGGGAATCTGTAATAGCAGTTTTTACAGCAGCTATTCCTTCTTGTAATTGCTTGTCAAACTCAGCCTTGGCAGCAGTCCGTGCTTCAGTCTGAGCAGCTGCAATAGTCTTCATTTCAGTTACTATCACATTATGTGATTTAGTTAGATTTTCATTCATTCTAATCGCATTCTCAAGAACATATCCTTGTTTTACAGCCATATCATCCACTTGAGTCTTTATCTTTTCCTGATGAGTAGCTAGGTAAACAACATCATTTCCACCCTTGTGGAAGCAATCAGTCATTTCTTTCTTATTTTGATTCATCTCAAATCTTATAGATTTTATATCTATAGCCAAGGAGAATTGGAGATCTTTGTAAGTTTCATCTATATACTTCTCCATTGCTACTCTTTGTTCATCCAATTTCACTTGCATGGATACTAACAAAGAACTATAATCAATTGATGAAGTAGTCTATGGAACAATGGTTTGCAGAGCCTTCTTTTAGCTTTGACTCCTTTTGAAGACCTGTAGCTTCCTCTTCTTTGCTTGAACTTCAGCAGCATTCTATGAATCAGAGGTACTAGCTATGTCAACTCTATCTTTAGGAGTAGGAGGCAATTCTTTCTCAGTCCTTGGCAGTTCCTCATCATTCCTTGCAGTCTCCTCCTGAGATCTTACATGCTCCCCCTCAAGATCTACCTTCTCCCCCTCAAATACTGCTTTCTCTCCCACAAAAGCTGTCGGCTCCCCTCAATATCAGTCTGTACCAAATCAGAGAACAACTCTTCTAGAGTAAACTACGGTTGAGTAGGGACTGGAGAGTTTCTTATCTTAGGAGCATTATCAGCAACTGATGTGTCTTCCATGACAACATCTTGTGGTTGACTATTTAACTGAGTTTGCTGATCAATATCAAGTAAAGACTGAGTTAATACTTCATCCTCTATATGGAAAATTGACTGATTAACTTCATGTATTACCTCAAGGATTGTCTGAGTAGCCATTTCACTGTGTAGGTGAGTTGGCTCTTCCACATGTTGAGGCTCCCCCGGGAGTGGATCCAGGTGAATAGGGCTAGCAGATGGTTGCTCCCCCTGCCTCTGTGCTTCTTTATCCCTTACTGGGGACCTTCCAATATTATCACCTTCTTCCTCATTTGAACTGAAGACTGCTTGCTCCTCTGAACTACTGGAGGATTTAGGAGCCACTATGACTTTCTTCTTCTTCTGAGATGTTTCCTTCTCTGGTATTGGCATTTCATTAGCTAACACCCTATCCCATCTTGAGATTATCCTGATGTCTATTTTCCTCATGTTGTTTATCTTATAACCAGCAGCTTGGTTCATGAATTCTGGAATACTTCCAGCCAAGTACAAACTCATAATCCTACCCAGATTGGGCTTCTTGAGACTTTCATTTATCTTTTCAAACATCACTACTGACCAATCAGTTTTTAGTTTAAAAATGATTCTTGTCATTAGGTTGAACATGTGAGCTGATATTCTATCATGCCCACCTGTCTTGCTCAGAATCACCTTCCCAACAACTTCAGATAAAAACTTTCCTTGCATATTCATGCCTTTCCTGTTAAAAACTGATCCAATCTTCATGTTTGAATCTAGTCCACACCATTGCAGTGCCTCCCTTTTCTTTGATGCAGGTACATCTTCCTCTTCTTTAGTTCTAGGTAGATGTAGAACTTTTCTTAGACTTTGTTGGGTAACTTTCACCTTGGCTCCATGGACTGCGGATCGAATTTTTAGTCCAGTGTGATCTAGGGTTGCTGCACTAAAGAATTCGAGTACTTCCTTTTTCCAAATCTTGATTGGCTCAGAAACTAAAAACTCCAACCCAGTCTCAGCAACTAGGGTTACAACACCTTGAATTTCTGGTTCCGCATCATCAAAGGCATGTCATACTAGCTCATAACCTTCATTGACGTTCTCTTCAAGCTTGGGCGCCATTAAGGTTTAGAGAAATTTCGAATTGAGAAGAGAGAGATGTCGACACAAAGTTTTGGTCTCGAAACTATTGAAAGCGTGTCGACAAACAATGTTGAAGACCTATTTATACCTTTCTAAAAACGAAGGTGAAAAGGCGTGTCAAAATACTCTAAATGTATCGACACTGTTGAAAAGTTTCGACACTTACTACTTAAGTCTCGACAACAATGTTGACAACTATGTGTCGACACCAATTATAATGTGTCGACACAAATACATCTGCGCTCGACGATTAGTCAAAACTCTACTCGACGAAATCTATATTGAACCTAAGTGTCGACACCACTTTTGGATGTGTCGACACTTACACTAGATATGTCGACACTAATTCTCTGAAGTGTCGACACAGACTTTCTAGATGTGTCGACATCATTTCTCTGAAATTTCGACACCACTTCTATGTGTCGACACAGACAACTCCTCGTGTCGACACTATTTTACTAACCAATTTTTATCAAACTATACTAAGTTCAACATTCCTAATTCAATTTTTAATATATTGAATTTAGTTTCATCAAGGGGCTTAGTAAACATATCAGCTATCTGATTATCTGTGTTAACATATTCTATGGAAATGTCCTCTTTTTCTACATGTTCTCTAAGAAAATGGTATCTAACTTCTATGTGCTTAGTCCTACTATGTGAGACAGGATTATTTGCAATAGAAATAGCACTTGTAAAATCATAAAGCAAAGGTGTTCTATGAAAGGGGAAACTAGATCTGATATACTCTAGAGGGGGGGGGAATAGAGTATATGGTGCTTTTTAAAACACAAAGAAAAACTTTTGCAAAGCTTTACAACAATTGTTGTAATAAGTGTAAGCAGGGAAGCAGAAATAAAATAAACCACAAAACTAAGCTATGCAGAAACTAAGCACAAGAAAATCTAGGCCAGAAACAAAAAGAAAACATGCAAAACCAGATGACACAAGGAAATATAGTGGTTCCCCAACTTGGGTACATCCACTCTTCTACCACCCTAGGTAGGAATCCACTGCAGGATGAGTTGATCAGGTGTCCTGGGCACCAATGAGCTTTTGATAAGGTGCTCAAAAACCAAATCAGATTTTTTGATCAGGTGTCTTGCCACCAATGAGCTTTTGACAAGGTGCTCAAAAACCAGATTCAAACTTTTGAAGGGAGTTTGAAAAACCCTTTACAGAATGGGGGTGAGAGAGTGATGGCAGTATTCTCTTTCTCAAGCAACTGAGAAGACTATGTGGATTCAGTGATGTTGTCAAAGCTCCCCCTGAGTCCTTGAAATCTTCAGGAAGATGAGCTTTGCTGAGGGTGATAGGCCTTCAAAGATAGATCTCCAGCAAAAGATGATTTCAGCAAGCTGAAATGTTGAGTGTCTGGAGTCTTGAGATGATGTTGGCCTTGAACACTTGAAAGCTAAAGAGATCTGAAGATTGTTGAAAGCTTGATCTCTTGATGAGTGTTCTTCTGAATTCTTGTTGACAGAAGATTGAGAGAGTCTCTGTGTATTGAGTTGTGTGTGCTCTACTTGTCAATCTCTGTATATCTTCTCTTGTTCTTGTCTATATTCTATCTGATTCAAAAACATTCTATCTTTTATTCTCTGAGTCTGAATAGAAAATTGCTCTGTCAAAGATAGCCGTTGGTCTGAATTAATTACAGCCTTAATTGCATAAAATGTTCTGAAGGAAAGTCCACTGAATTATTCCTTGAAAAATCCCTTGAGACTTGCTCCAGAAGTAAATGAAAACGGCTGGCAGATCTTCTGAATTAAATGCAGAATAACTTCTATCTGATTTGAATTTGAAATCTGAAAGATAACTGAAATCGTCGAACTGAGCTCTGCTATCGTCGAGCTGAGCTCAGCGAATTGGAAAATGCAAGCAGCAAAGAAATCGTCGATCTGAGCTCAAAGATCGTCGAACTGAGCTCAGAGATAAGGATCCAGTGCAGAGTCAAAATCGTCGACCTGAGCTCAGCGATCGTCGACCAGAGCTCGACGATATTGAGAGGTTGAGCTCAGCGATCGTCGAATGGAGCTCGACGATCTGTCAATAGTTGAGCTAGACGATCGTCGACCGGAGTTCGACGAAACGTCGTGCTGAGCTCGACGATTTGGACTTAGTCTCCAGAAAAACTTGGGTCTTCAGAGCAGCTTCCAAACCTAGACTCCTGATCCCTTAGACTCAATTCTAATTGACCTATTATCTATACAGAAGGTCAAAGCATAGATTCCTAGAGACATAGTGATCCTGACCCAAATTAGTAATAGGGTGTTCCAACAATCTCCCCCTATTTGGGTTAGGAAAACTATTTACAGACTTTGGAAAAAAAATTTAAACAACATCATACAGTCAGAGAAACATAAAATCAACAAAAGCAAGACACAGAGCAGAACCATCACAGAGATATATAAAAGCATGATATCCAGAAGGCAGTCGGAAGAACCAAAAGTTGTCACCTTACAGAGTTACTCCTTTTCTTTGCCTTTTACCATTTTGATTTCTCTGTTGGGATCTAAAGCTTGTTGTTTGGATCTGGTATCATCAGCTGCACCCAAATAAATTTGCTTTGATGTCCTGGGAACCACTGCAGCTGGATGCAACTCCATGTACCTGTCTGCATCAAAAAATTTGCTGGAGGCATATCTCTCTAATTCTTTTTGCCTTTGTTCTGACATTGTAGATATGTTGGAAGTGTCTAGGCCTTTTTCTTTTGCTTTCTTGATCTGATCTAAGGCAGCCAGCTCTTTCATTCTTGCAGTCCAAGCCATAGGATTCTTCTCAGGGTCCTCAAATGGAACAGGTGGCTCATACCTGTTGGAAGTAGTATCTTGAGGAGTCCTGGCAGTCACAGTATCTTTGAGCTTATAGGGGAATGGACCTGAAGATGTATCAGCAGAAACATGTCCTCCCCTAGAGTAAGGATGCTGCCTGGAGTGTCCTTTGGAGTAAACCTGAGTTTCTCTTTGGTTTCCCCTATATCCTCCCCTTCTAAAGTAAGAGCCCCTAGACTGGCTTTCCCTTTGATAAGTTCTAGCATGAGGTTGGTAGGGAGCCTGGCTTCTAGCAGGGCCTGATCTTGCAGAGCTGCCACCTGCACCTGCATCAGGTGGAGGTGGTGGAGGAGGATGAGGGTGCTTGAACTGAGTGGAATCTTTTTCATATTTCCTCTTCTTCTTCATAGCTTTTAGCTGGTTCTTGGAGAATTGCATCCAATGCTCAGAGATTGGGCAATTGTGCAGAATATAGTAAGGAACATCATTGTCATCTCTGACTTTGGCAGGAGGAACTCTCTTCAAAGCCTTACTTCTTGCCTTTCTTTTCTTTGCAATTGTGGCAGATGAGTCATCAGAAGCAGTGTTATAATCCTCAGATTCAGAACTTTGTGCATCGTACAAGGCATCAATCTTTTTCATCAGATCTTCTTTCAGTTTAACAGCAGCTGATGGGGCAACAGATACAGAAGCAGGAGGAGCAACAGAAGCAGCAGATGTAACAGCAGATACTGGAGCAGCAGTAGAGGCAACAGTGATGATTTCAGGAATATTGGCAGCAGCAGGTTCAGAATCAACAACAACTACAGCAGGCTCAAAAACAACAGCCTCTGTCATCAAAAGATCCTGGGATGAGGGTTCAACTGAAACAATTACTTCAGCAGCAGAGATACTTTCAGAGGCAGATACAGCCTTGTCTTCAGCAGCAGCAGTAGAAACATCATCAGAAGCAGCAGTCACTGACAGAATAAAGTCAGAAATGATTCTGGGGTCACAGCAAGAGAAAGGCACTAGAGCCTTGGACAGATCTTCTGAGGGCTGGGCAGCAAGAACCTCTGGGGGCTGGACAGCATATGGCTCTGGGAGGCAGCTGAAGTAAGCAGTATCAAAAGTAGATAGCAAAGACCTTAGGTCTATTGCTAGTACTGGTGTAGCAGCAGCAGCAGTAGCAGAAGCAGAAACAGCAGGAGGAGCAGCAGCAGCAACAGCAGCATGAAGAGTGGCTTTATAGGGCATCTCCCCCTGCCTGGATGCAGATACCTGTGCATCAAGGCACACTGCTGGGGGTGCTGCTAGAGGAGTAAGGAAAGAGGAAAGCCTGGCAGAGAGAGCTGCCACTGATTGTTGTAGAGGAGCTAAAGAGGCCTCCATGAGAAGAGAGAGCCTAGGTGCAAGGAGCTCATATAACTGATCAGCAAGGGCTGGGAGATCTACATGCTCAATGAGAGGAGCAGAGGTAGAGGGTACAGGGATGGCTGAGGGAGCTGGAGGAGGAGGGCTGAAGGGTGAAGGGATAGAGGGCTGAGGTGTGGGAATTGTGGAGATGGAGGACAAGGGTATAGATGTGGATGGAGTGAAGGATGGTTGGTCAAGAATTTGGTTGAGAAGGTCTTGGAAAGTTGTGGAGGAGGATGGCAATTCTGGAGGAGAGGAGGGGGAATCATCCATGTAGGATTCATCCAGAAGTGTGAAGGATGGAAGGGATGGGGATGAGGTGACATCTGGTGGGGGATAGGAGAAAAGGGGGTGGAGGTGGTCTGCTGGTGGAGAGGAAATTGTTGGAGATGGAATAGAGGTTGGAGATGGGCTTGAGATTGTAATGGTGGATGAGGCTGGAGTGGTGGATGAGGCTGGAGTGGTGGATGGAGCTGGAGGTAGGGTTGAGCTTGGAGGAGGAGAAGCAGCAGCACTAGCAGCAGGCAGGTCTTCTGCAGGGGCAGAGACCTGGGGTGGAGTGACTCTTAGAGTCCCGGTGCCTGAAGGTGCAGATGCTGATGAAGAGGGCCTGCTGGGCTTGATGATTTGCCTGTCCCATTTCCCAAAAAGGGCACAGGTGAGTCTCTTGGAGGCATTGATGTACACTCCAGAGGAGACTAGCAGAGAAGGGCACTTGGCCTGGAGGAAGACTCCCAGTATTCTTCCAAAGTTCACAAATGTTTTGTTTATCTTTTTCTTCAGCAGATCAAAAAATACTTCTCCCCAGTTCAAGCTTTTTCTGTCCACCAGAGCTCCCATGAGGCAGAGCTGATATCTGGAGATGGTGTCATGAGCAGAATGTTTGGCCAAGAGAACCTTGCCTACTACATCAGCCAGAAACCTGTATTCCACTGACAGGTTCCTTTTAAACAACTTGCTAGGGTTCCCCTCAGGATGACCCATCCTGGCAAGTACATCTGAGAATTCATCTCCAGAGAGTTCAGCAGAATCTTCACCATTCCTTAAACCAAAAACCTCTGTCAATACTGTTGGGGTTAGAGGTACCTGGGTGCCACCAATAGAACCAACTATGGTATTGTTGTCAAGGTTGTGGGCAGTGTATACCCATTCTTTGATTTCATCAGATGCAAGTTTGATTCTGGTTGTCATAAGGGTAGATAAGTGCTGATCTTTGAACAAACTGAGAATGTCCTGGAAGACTTGGTCGGTTGTGTTGAAGGAGTCGAGATCGATGTCAAAGCCGGCATCAAATTTCATTGCAGCGAGTACAGCAACTGAGACGGCCATTGTACCTGCAAAAATCAACAGACAAAACAACCAAGTGTAGAACTGTTTGGAGGGAAGAAAATTCTTGCAGAGAAATTGAAAGCGCAAGAGAGAACGACGGCGAAAAATGAGTTTTATATTAGGGTTCGACGCAGAAATGGAAAGATCGTTGAACTCAGTTCGACGATCGAGGCTTCTAAAGGAATCTGAAGAGACTCCAAAATCGTCGATCTCCGTTCGACGATCTGGAAAGGCGTCGAGCTCCGTTCGACGATCGTTCAGTGAACAGAATCGTCGAGCGCCGTTCGACGATCGTTGACCAGAAGAGATAGTTCATACTATCTGAGGAGCGCTGAACTCAGTTCGACGATCCTGGAAATCGTCGACCTCCGTTCGACGATCTTTGGGGAAATCGTCGAGCGCAGTTCAGAGATCAGAGAAATTTTAGATACTAAGGAAAATCAGAAATTTTGCCTAGTCTTGGTCAATTTTTAGCTTTCAAAATCTTGGATATTATTAAAGACTTCCTCCATCTAACATTCCTAACTGATTTAGGAAGAAAGTATGTTTCTTTTCATCCAAAGGCTTGGTGAAAATATCTCCCCTTTGTAAATCAGTTGGGATATATTGCAATTCAATTTTGTTCTTTTCAACATTATCCCTTAAGAAATGATGCCTAATCTCTATATGTTTTGTCCTACTATGGAGGACTGGATTTTGAGCTATGGAGATAGCACTTGTATTGTCACAAAAGATTTTTGACTTTTCTAGGTTGTAACCATAGTCTAGGAGTTGATTTTGAATCCACAATATTTGTGAACAACAACTGCCTGCAGCCATATATTCAGCTTCAGCAGTTGAAGTTGACACAGAAGTTTGTTTCTTGCAAAACCAAGAGACAAGTCTATCACCAAGGAACTGACAAGTTCCACTGGTGCTTTTCCTGTCAATTCTGCATCCAGCATAATCAGCATCAGAGAATCCAGTTAACTCAAATGCTGAATCTTTTGGATACCAGAGACCTAGATTTGGACAACTTTTAACATACCTAAGAATCCTCTTTACTAATGTGAGGTGTGACTCTCTAGGGCTAACTTGGAATCTAGCACATATACATGTAGCAAACATTATATCTGGTCTGCTAGCTGTAAGATACAGTAAAGAGCCAATCATTGCTCTATATGTTGTCTGATCAACAGGTTTCCCATGTTCATCAGCATCCAATACAGCATTGGTAGGCATGGGTGTTTTCATACAAGATGCCTCAGACATGCCAAATTTCTTAACCAGCTCATTAGCATATTTGGTTTGAGAAATAAAGATGCCTTCAGCATGTTGTTTGACTTGCAATCCTAGGAAGAAGGATAACTCACCCATATTACTCATCTCAAATTTAGAATGCATTAGGTTAGAAAACCTTCTGCACAGTTTTGAGTCAGTAGAACCAAAAATGATATCGTCTACATAGATTTATACTAGTAGGGTATGGGACTTATGGGTTCTAATGAAAAGAGTTTGGTCTACTCTACCCCTTATAAAACCATTTTCCAAGAGAAAGCATGCTAGGGTCTCATACCATGCTCTAGGAGCTTGCTTGAGACCATATAATGCTTTATTTAATCTAAAAACAAAATCAGGATGAGTTGGAGAGATAAAACCTGGAGGTTGTCTGACGTAGACTTCCTCTTTGATGTCTCCATTCAAGAAGGCACTCTTGACATCCATCTGATAAACCTTGAAGCCCTTGTGAGCTGCATAAGCTAAAAATATCCTGATGGCTTCTAATCTTGCAACAGGTGCAAAGGTCTGGTCGTAGTCAATTCCTTCTTCTTGAGAATATCCTTGGGCAACTAGCCTTGCCTTGTTCCTTATTATTACTCCTTGATCATCCAGTTTGTTTCTGAATACCCATTTTGTTCCAACAATGGAATGATCCTTAGGCTTGGGCACTAGTTCCCATACTTTGTTCCTCTCAAATTGATGCAACTCCTCTTGCATGGCAATGATCCAGTGTGGATCTTGCTCTGCATCTTGAATGGACTGAGGTTCAATTTGAGAAAGAAAGCAGGTGTGTAACAGGTTTTGGTTGACCTGATTTCTGGTTTGCACACCAGCTGAGATGTCTCCAATTATTTGGGTAATTGGATGGTCTCTTGATGTTACTAAATCAACAGGGGGTGTTGATTGTTCACCAACCTGTGTTGTTGTTTCCTCTTGTGGTACAACAACGGGCTCTTCAGGTTGTGCTTCAATATGTTGAGCATTGCTTTCATCTTCACTGCTTTCATCTTCTTGAGCAACCTGTAGCTTGTTCATATCTTCAACTAGAGAGTGTTCCTGCACAGGTTCTATGGTAGAAGAAATCTTCTCCTTGAAAGACATGTTAGTTTCATCAAAAGAAACATGAACAGATTCCTCAATTTTCAATGATGATTTATTATATACCCTATAGGCCTTGCTGATCATGGAGTATCCCAGAAACACTCCTTCATCAGCTTTGGCTTGAAATTTTGCTAGATGTTTCTTATCATTATTGTGAATATAGCAAATGCAACCAAAAATTTTGAAATAGTCAACTTTAGGTTTCTTCCCTTTGAGTAATTCATAGGGAGTCTTTCCCTTCAGTTTATGTATCAGACTTCTGTTCAGCACATAGTTGGAGGTGTTCACTACCTCTGCCCAGAAGGATAGAGGTAGATGAGCATCTGACAACAATGTAGTGGCAGATTCAATAAGGGTTCTATTTTTCCTTTCAGCTACCCCATTTTGTTGAGGAGTTCTAGGAGCTGAGAAAGTATGCCTGATCCCTTCACTCTGACAGAACTCTTGCATAAGAAGAGAATCAAACTCTGTCCCATGATCACTTCTGATCAGGGCAATGTGAGTATTGAACTCAATCTTTATACATTTGAGAAACTCTGTCAGACACTTAAAGTTATCAGACTTCTTTCTTAGAAAGAACACCCAAGTGAATCTAGAGAAGTCATCTACAATCACTAAAGTGTAGGATTTCCCTCCTAGGCTTTGTACTGTGATGGGTCCAAATAGATCCATGTGTAACAGATACAGTATCCTAGGTGAATCACTCTTATTAAGTGACTTAAAACTGTTTTTAGTTTGCTTGCCTAATTGACAAGCCTTGCAGAGTCCTTCCTTCTTGTAGGGGCCAGAAGGTAGTCCTCTAACAAGGTTGTCCTTGGATAGCCTAGCAATAGTTCTAAGGTTTAGGTGTCCTAATCTCTTATGCCATAAAACATTTGGTCTACAGACTGAATTGAACAAACAGATATCTATAGAAGTTGAAAGAAAATCTACAAGGTAGATGTTACCTTTCCTTTTACCTGTCAACACAGTGGTGTTGTCCTCTGACTTGATTTTGCATAAGGTTTTGCTGAAGGTCACCTGGTAGCCTTCATCACATAGCTAACTGATGCTGATAAGGTTGTGCTTCAGTCCTTCCACATATGCTACTTTCTTGAAGGTTACAAAACCAATCTGGACTGCTCCATAACCTTTAGTTTGTCCAAAGTTGGAGTCACCAAAGATAACCTTGGGTCCAAGCTTGGCTCTAAAGGAACTGAGGTTGTCCTTATTCCCTGTCATGTGCTTAGAGCACCCACTATCCAAGTACCATTGCTGGTTAGATGTTGGATAGGTCTTCACCTGCACATAAAGCAATTCACTTGTTTTTGACCCAGTTTACCTTGGGCCTAGGTTGATAACCTTTAAATTCAGAAATGAAAGACATCCCTGGCTGACTCTTATATCCTTCAGGATGATATCTCCTTGGAGGTAAAATCCATTCAGTATAAGGGTTAAATGTTTGGGATGAAGAACCCTCAGGATTCAATTTTGACTTGCCATTGAAAAAATTTCCAGAGCTCTGACCTCTGTTCGACGATCTTGGAGCTGAGTTCGACGATCTTGGGTCAGATCGTCGAGCTCCGTTCGACGGTCGACTATGGCTGAGGTCAGGTATATGGGATCGTCGACCAGCGTTCGACGATCTTGGCTTAGATCGTCGATCAGCGTTCGACGATTTGTCCTGAGATCGTCGAGCTGCGTTCGGCGATCGTCGATCTTCATTCGGCGATCGTCGAGCTTCGTTCGACGATTTCTGCTGGGACTTGAATTTCTGAGGCAGATCAGAATTTTTCCTGGCAACCTCTACAACTCCCTTTCCCTTGTCAGAAATGAACTTGATAGGGGTTGTTAGAACAATAGGTTGGCTGGATGAGGCACCCAAGCCCAGTGTACTGTTGAATCTTGAGTTCACTGTGCTTGTGATGTCCATCAGCTTGATGCTTCTCCCATTGAGAGATTCTTCAAGCTTCTTGGCCTCAGAGAGTTCACTCTTCAGTGAAGCTATCTGTTCCCTATGGTTCTCCAACTCCTGAGAGAGTTTGAGGTTTTCTGATTTTAAACCACTTTGTTCAGATAATTGATTTCTGAGAGAGATGATCTCTTTCTCAGACTTTAGCAGGTCTAAACATAGTGCTTTAAATTCAAGTTTGAAATCTTCTGAAGTGAAATCAAAAGAGCTGATTACCTGATCTTCTTTAGGTTGTGTCTCTGAGTCTGACTCTGACTCCTCTTCCTCTGAGTTGTGTTGTGAGGCATTGATTGCCATCATGCAGAACTCCTTTTCCTCTGCATCATCCTCACCATCACTTGAGCTGGAAGAGGCTTCTGACTCCTCTTCAGTCTCACTCCAGGATTCAGCAACAAATCCTTTCCTTGTGTGCTTATTTCTGCTGGAGGAAGGTTTGCTATTTCCATTCCTTTTGGAGTCCTTCTCCTTTCTTCTTTCTTTTCTGTCCCTTCTGTCCTTGTTCTTGTTTTCTGGACAGTCAGGAACCATATGCCCTGGTTTCCTGCAACCAAAGCAAATAATGTCTTTGCTATTGCCAATGGACTTGTCATACCTTGGCTTGTCTTGCTCCTTGTATGATCTTCTTCTGAAGTCCTTTCTGGCCATCTTGTAGAATCTTTTGGCCAACATGCTGAGAAGTTCATCATTGCTTGTACCTTTTTCTTCAGGCAGATCCTCAGCTGCCTTAAATGCTATAGTCTTCTCTTTCCTTGTGGCTGGTGAAGCAGCCTTCTGTTCTTCCTCTCTGTTCTTGATGAGTAGCTCATAAGATTTGAGCTTACCCAACAAAGCTTCAGTTGTGATCTCATTCAGACTTCTGGCATCTTTAATTGGCCAGATTCTTGAATCCCAAGTGCTGGGGAAGCACATTAGGATCTTATCATTCAGTTCTGTCAGTGAGATCTCTTTGTCTAATGTCCTCAGTTCACTGACAATTAGACTCAGTCTGTTGTACATGTCTCCCACTGATTCAGTTTCTCCCTTCTTGAAGTTCTCATATTGGGAGATGAGATGGGATCTTCTGTCTTTTCTCTCATCAGCTGATCCTGAAACTATTTCTGAGAGCTTGTCCCAGATCTCCTTGGCTGAATTACATTCAGCTACCTTCTGAAAAATGTCATCTGACATTGTTTGAGCTAGAATGTTCATTGCCTTGACATCAGCTACTTTCCACTTTTTAATGTCAGCATCTGTTCCTGATGGAGGTGGAACAGCATTTGTGCTTGTGCTCTCTGGAGGTCTTGGACACACTGTCAAAACAGAATTAAAAATGTCCTCGTCAATAGAATTCATGTAGAGTTTAATCCTTGCTTTCCAAAGTGCAAACTTTGACAGATTGCACACTGGAGGTCTGGTGCTTGCATAATCTTTGTTTTGGGCCATGATTTGTGCAAGCTAAATCTAATAATAAAATATAAAAGAATGATCTAGTTTGGGATCTTTGGGGTTCAGGTGTTAGCCTGTACAACCAAACAGATATGGTATGTTTAACCAACCTCGCTTTGATACCAATTGAAAGGGGAAACTAGATCTGATATACTCTAGAGGGGGGGGGGAATAGAGTATATGGTGCTTTTTAAAACACAAAGAAAAACTTTTGCAAAGCTTTACAACAATTGTTGTAATGAGTGTAAGCAGGGAAGCAGAAATAAAATAAACCACAAAACTAAGCTATGCAGAAACTAAGCACAAGAAAATCTAGGCCAGAAACAAAAAGAAAACATGCAGAACCAGATGACACAAGGAAATATAGTGGTTCCCCAACTTGGGTACATCCACTCTTCTACCACCCTAGGTAGGAATCCACTGCAGGATGAGTTGATCAGGTGTCCTGGGCACCAATGAGCTTTTGATAAGGTGCTCAAAAACCAAATCAGATTTTTTGATCAGGTGTCTTGTCACCAATGAGCTTTTGACAAGGTGCTCAAAAACCAGATTCAAACTTTTGAAGGGAGTTTGAAAAACCCTTTACAGAATGGGGGTGAGAGAGTGATGGCAGTCTTCTCTTTCTCAAGCAACTGAGAAGACTATGTGGATTCAGTGATGTTGTCAAAGCTCCCCCTGAGTCCTTGAAATCTTCAGGAAGATGAGCTTTGCTGAGGGTGATAGGCCTTCAAAGATAGATCTCCAGCAAAAGATGATTTCAGCAAGCTGAAATGTTGAGTGTCTGGAGTCTTGAGATGATGTTGGCCTTGAACACTTGAAAGCTGAAGAGATCTGAAGATTGTTGAAAGCTTGATCTCTTGATGAGTGTTCTTCTGAATTCTTGTTGACAGAAGATTGAGAGAGTCTCTGTGTATTGAGTTGTGTGTGCTCTACTTGTCAATCTCTGTATATCTTCTCTTGTTCTTGTCTATATTCTATCTGATTCAAAAACATTCTATCTTTTATTCTCTGAGTCTGAATAGAAAATTGCTCTGTCAAAGATAGCCGTTGGTCTGAATTAATTACAGCCTTAATTGCATAAAATGTTCTGAAGGAAAGTCCACTGAATTATTCCTTGAAAAATCCCTTGAGACTTGCTCCATAAGTAAATGAAAACGGCTGGCAGATCTTCTGAATTAAATGCAGAATAACTTCTATCTGATTTGAATTTGAAATCTGAAAGATAACTGAAATCGTCGAACTGAGCTCTGCTATCGTCGAGCTGAGCTCAGCGAATTGGAAAATGCAAGCAGCAAAGAAATCGTCGATCTGAGCTCAAAGATCATCGAACTGAGCTCAGAGATAAGGATCCAGTGCAGAGTCAAAATCGTCGACCTGAGCTCAGCGATCGTCGACCAGAGCTCGACGATATTGAGAGGTTGAGCTCAGCGATCGTCGAATGGAGCTCGACGATCTGTCAATAGTTGAGTTAGACGATCGTCGACCGGAGTTCGACGAAACGTCGTGCTGAGCTCGACGATTTGGACTTAGTCTCCAGAAAAACTTGGGTCTTCAGAGCAGCTTCCAAACCTAGACTCCTGATCCCTTAGAATCAATTCTAATTGACCTATTATCTATACAGAAGGTCAAAGCATAGATTCCTAGAGACATAGTGATCCTGACCCAAATTAGTAATAGGGTGTTCCAACATTCTACTTAATTGAATATCATAGTCTACTAGCTGATGTTGAATCCACAAAATTTGTGCACAGCAGCTTCCTGCAGCAACATATTTTGTCTCAGCTGTGGAGATTGCCACACTGGTCTGCTTCTTACTGCTCCAAGACAGTAGCCTGCCTCCTAGAAATTGACAGGTTCCTGTAGTACTTTTTTTATCTTCCTTACAACCTGCAAAATCCGCATCTGAATATCATGTTAGTAGAATATCTCTATTCCTAGGGTACCAAAGGCCTAGATAAGGGGTGCCCTTAAGATATCTCAAAATCCTTTTTACTGCAGTCAGATGAGATTCATTAGGGCATGCTTGGTACCTAGCACAGACACATGTAGCATACATGATATCTGGTCTACTAGTAGTCAAATACAGAAAGGATCCAACTATCTATCTATACAAAGTTTCATCTACAGGTTTCCCTACATCATCTTTTCTTAGAGACATACTTGATCCCATAGGAGTTTTCATGGTAGTGGATGATTCCATACCATACTTCTTTATCAACTCTAGGGTGAACTTAAACTGGCATATGGACAGGCCATCTTCAGTCTGTCTTACTTGGAGACCCAAGAAGAACTTAAGTTCTCCCATACTGCTCATTTCAAATTTTCATTGCATAAGTTTTGCAAACTTCCTGCAAAGATAACTTTCAGTAGACCCAAATATTATGTCATCAACATATATTTGGACTAGGATAATCTTACCTTTAGATTCCCTAAGGAATAGAGTCTTGTCTATTTTCCCCCTTGAGAATTTGTTCTCAATGAGGAAACTAGACAGGGTTTCATACCAAGCCCTTCGGGCTTGTTTCAACCCATACAATGCTTTCCTAAGTCTATAAACATAATCAGGTTTGAGAGGATCAACAAAACCTGAAGGCTGCTCTACATAGACTTCTTCCTTTAGATTTCCAATCAGGAAAGCTGACTTTACATCCATTTGAAATACCTTGAACCCTTGATATGTTGCATAAGCACGGAACATTCTGATAGCCTCCAGTCTTGCTACTGGTGCGAAGGTTTGATCAAAATCAATACCTTCTTCCTGCCTATATCCCTTTGCAACAAGTCTAGCTTTATTCTTTATGATGATTCCATTCTCATCCAATTTGTTCCTAAAAATCCACTTTGTTCCTAAAAATCCACTTTGTTCCAATGATATTGTGGTCCTTGGGTTTAGGAACAAGCTTCCAAACCTTGCACCTCCTGAACTGATTTAGCTCCTCTTGCATGGCATCAATCCAATGAGGGTCTAGAACTGCTTCTTCAAATTTCTTTGGTTCCACTTGTGATAGGAAGCTGGAGCAAAGAACAATGCTCAGATTCCTACTTCTTGTTTGCACTCCTTGTCTTATATTACCAATTATCTGATTAGCTGGGTGATCCTTTAAGTGTCTATTAGCTGGAGGTAGTCTATCTTCATGTTGAACACCTCCAGCCTCTTCATTTAGCTGCACCTCTTGGTCTTCTTCAGCATCTAGAGAGTCTTGTACTCCCCCTGGACAACAGCCACCATTTTCCACTTGCTGAGGTGCATTAGAACCTTCTGTAATGGTAAGCTTGTCCATCCTCTCATCTATACCTGTAGAGCTGCATACAGTACTTGGCAACTCACTTTTAATCAGTCTTGTTTCATCAAAGACTACATGTATAGACTCTTCTACAACTTGAGTAATCAAGTTGTAGACCCTATAAGCATTACTATTGTTGTTGTACCCAACAAAAGATCCTCTCTTGGGATTTGGCAGCAAACTTGGTTAGATAAGACTTGTCATTGTTAATTATATAGCACTTGCAACCAAAGATCCTGAAATAGGATAAATTTGGTTTTCTGCCCTTCAAAATCTCATAGGGAGTCTTTTTGTGGTACTTGGTGATAGTAGCCCTATTGATTAAATGACATGCAGTGTTTATTGCCTCAGCCCAGAAATATTCTGGGAGAGAAGTGTCACTCAATAGAGTTCTAGCATCCTCTATCAATGTTCTATTCTTCCTTTCAGCAATGCCATTTTGCTGAGGTGTTCTTGGTGAGGAAAATTCCTGAAAAATCCCAAATTCTTCACATAGTCTTGTCATACTTTCAGACTGAAATTTAGTACCATGGTCACTTCTGATTTTGACCACTGTACTGTCCAACTCATTCTAAATTTGTTTCACAAAACTATATAAGATACTTGGGGTTTCAGATTTTTGTCTTAGAAAGAACACCCAGGAATATCTAGAATAGTAATCTACTACAACAAATGTGTAGACCTTCCTACCTAGACT
Organism: Platanthera guangdongensis; assembly: GCA_039583875.1. Taxonomy (NCBI): domain Eukaryota; kingdom Viridiplantae; phylum Streptophyta; class Magnoliopsida; order Asparagales; family Orchidaceae; genus Platanthera; species Platanthera guangdongensis. The sequence continues at coordinate 253,451,475 of CM077153.1, read as the reverse complement.
GTGAACTGCCATAGGACCAAAAAGATCCATATGCAAGAGGTATAGACACCTCACTGAATCCTTGTTTTCAAGGCTATGAAAGGTGGATTTGGTCTGCTTGCCTTTTTGACAAGCTGAGCATATCCCATCCTTTATACACTTAACCTGAGGACCATTCCTCACTAACTCTTTGCTAAAGAGTTGTCCAATAGTCTTATAGTTAAGATGAGCCAGCCTCTTGTGCCATTTAACACAATGTGAGACTTTCTCATCAACTACAAGACAAATAGAAGAAACATTGTTCTCACACACAAAGTCAAGACAATAAACATTTCTCGTCCTATATCCTATCAAAATGATCTTTTGATCACTTGTCCTTTTGATATGACAACCATTCTTGACAAATGAGATGTCATATCCTAAATCACTCAGCTGACTTATGCTAATGAGGTTATGTTTCAAACCCTTCACATAGGCCACTTGAGTGATAGTAATCTGGTTACTAGAAATGTTACCAAAGCCTTTTATGATTCCTTTTTCTGAAGCACCAAAGGTAACTTTAGGGCCATCCATGATAGGTGTGTAGTCCTTCAGCAACCCCCTTGTTCCAGTCATGTGCCTGGAACATCCACTGTCCAAGTACCATATTGGGGCATGGCCACTTGGACTCACCTGCAATAAAGACTAGTTAACCTTAGAACCCAAATGAGTTTTGGGTCCTTGGTTCATGTTAGCCTGAAATCTAACAAATCTGCCTATAGGTCTTCTCACAGGCAGACTGTTATTCTCCTTGACACTAGAATTGTGCCAACAATCTACGGCAAAGTGGCCTACCTTGCCACAACACCAGCATTCAAACTTGTTGTACCTTTGTTTAGGTACAAGCCTAGCTGAATTATCTATAGCAGGCTTCTTGTTTTGTGCTGGAGCTTTGCCTTTAGATTTGGACCTAGCAGTCCAGGCAGGTTTTTTAAACCCTAATCCAGCCTTACCCTTTTGAGGTATAAACTCATCAATCAATGTTAAAACAGATTTAGGTTTAGAAAAGCTAGCCACAATCTCTTTCTCTTTCTGAAGTTTAACCTCCAGATTTCTAATCTGATCATTCTTGAATGTGATCGTGCCCATTTGAATAACAATTATGTTTTTAAATCTGGCAATCTCATTCAGTTTTTGATCTAATAACTTCTCTGAATCTACTGCAGCCAACTTAAGACTAGCAATCTCCTTTGCCTGAGTTTTGGCCAAGGTTTTGCTTTTCTTCAAGGCCTGCAACAAGTCTCTATATTCATCAATTAACTAATGAATATCTCCTTCAGATTCAGACCCACCCACATCACTTGATGCAGATGTATCTGACTCTAACTCAGTACTATAAATTGAACTAGAAGAACAACTTTGTATCTTACTTGGTCCAGGCTGATCCTGGCTCTTGTCTCCTTCAGATATAGCCATCAGTCAAATGCACTGATGGTCTTCATGCTCATAAATTGAGTTCATTAACTGCATGAACTCATATTCTTCCTCTTCAGCAAATAATCCAATGTAGGCTTCAGCTTCTGATTCTGTTTCTGAAGATGACTGATCTGTCATACTCTTGTCTTTCTTAGCAACAAAGGACTTTTCCTTTTTGATCTTAACCTGAGTCTTATTTTCATCAGCTGACTCCTTCCTCTTTTCAGGACAGTCAGCCACTACATGTCCCTGTCTATTGCACCAATAACACACAATCTTTGAAGATGTAGCTTTTCTTGGCTTGGACCTGCTTCTGTCATTCCTGGATGACTTTCTCTTCTCATAGTAGTCATCTTTTGGCTGAGAAGTGGAAGGCTTAGACCTCCACTGCTTCTTCTTTAGAAATCTTTGAAAGTGCCTAGTAAAAGCAGCAAAGTCTTCATCGCTTTCACTGCTATCAGAACTCTTGCAATCTGAATTATCTGTGATAGCCTCAGCAATTATTTTAGGTGGAGATGGAGATTTGCTTTTATACTTCTTAGTGGCTTCAGTCTTGAAGGCCACAGACACAAATCATAAGAACTTGTCCATAGTCAGGGATCTTAAGAACTTGTCATTCAGCTCATAATTACTAAAGTCTCTTCCATATGACATCAACTCATTAACTATCATATAGAACTTCTTGTAACATTCTGTAATGCTATCGGACTTTCCTTGTCTGAAGCTTTCATATTCCTGATTTAACATTGACTTCCTATTGTCTTACTTCCTCTGATCCCTCTATATAGAATATTAATGTGTCCCACATTTCTTTAGAGGTTTTACAATGAATTAAGTTCTGAAATGTTGAATAATCAATGACACTAACAATTATATTCTGGGCTCTCTTGTCCATAGTAGCCAGGATGATTTCATCTTTAGTTATTTCAGAAAAGTCCTTGGGAGTTTTCTGATTTGCATACAGAATGGTTATCTTCATGGACACATATGGGCCATCTTTGACTGTAATATATATCCTTGGGTCAGAAGCATCCATAAAGAGTCTGACCCTCTCTTTCCATATGCCAAATATCTTTTTTCTACATATTGGCAATTTCATTGACCCCAGCTCTTTGTGATTATCACTAGAACCCATTTTCTTGATCCTTTCTTGATTCTTAAATCTGCCTTAAGGATCTCACTCTGACTGTTAAGTCCTTTCTTGAGTAACCTCCCTCTGATACCACTTGAAAGAATTAGTGCCTAACCACATAGAGGGGGGGGGGGTGAATAGGTGTACTTTATCTTTTGATTCTAAGGCAGATATACTGTTCAGTTATTTAGCAGAAATTACAAATTTAACTATCACACAGCACAGCAATCATAAAGATTATCATACACAGAGTGCACACAGTGTTTATAGTGGTTCCCCAAGGTCTGGGTACATCCACTTTCCCCCTTCGCCTATCTAGCAGTGTACTAGATTCGGCCTAACTTCTGCACTTCTCCTCAGATCTTACAGCTCAGAACCCCAAACAGGTTCCTACAACTCAGAGTGTCCCCACTCCTACAACTCAGGCAAACAGCCCTACCTCAGCCTTCACCAAAGCCTACACTCAGAGAACACAGTCTCCTACAACTCAGGCAAAAAGCCCTACCTCAGTCTTCAACAAGACCTACACTCAGAGATCTAAATCTCCTACACTTAGCCTTTATAACATAGGCTTACAGCTTAGATCTATAATAGATCTTATAGAAATTTGATTAAACAAATTTTATGACCACTACCCTGAAAGAGAAAGAGGGGATAGATGGCTTCTTGATGAGTTCTTGAAAGAACTTGGCAGAGATCAACCTCCTTTAGCTTTCATCAAAGCTTCTTGAATCTGAACTCAGTATGGTTGAATCTTCTGTGAAGATGATCTTCAATCAGCTTTGACTTGAGATTCAGATCTCAGTCTGAATCTTTCTTTGCAGTATGGTTTAACAACTGCTCTTCTTAGATGGAGCTCTCTCTCTCCAACTTCTTCTAGATCTTCTGTCGAAAATCTTTTGTATAATTACTTCTCTCTTAGTTGTTGTTAGTTGGTTGTGATTGATCTTCTTCTCTTATTCTTCTGTTGATGGAGAAAGCCTTTATATAGTGTTCCTCCATGGTAACCGGCTGATCCGGCTTCTAACAATCTTCTGACAGCTTTGACAGTTGCAGTAGACTGGTTGAAATTGCAGCTGTCAAGTCATCTAGTCACTTCTTGAAATCACTGTCTCTATCTGAAAGTGTCGAGACTAATCTTCATTATGTGTCGACACAAATAGACTAAGTGTCGACACAAGTGGACTAAGTGTCGACACTAGCCTTGGTGGTGTCGACACAACTCCTTCTGTTGTTGTAACAGCTTCTCAACACTGCTTCTTCAGAATGTGTCGACACTGATTCTGTGAGTCGACACAAGCCTTCTATTGAATGTGTCGACACTAATTCTATGTGTTTACATAAATACTTCTTCTTTAAAATTTAGTTGAAATTCTGCTGTGTGTGGACACATCTCCTTTGTGTCGACATAACTTCTTTTGTTGTTGATACTTGCTGAGTGTCGACACATCTCCTTTATGTCGACACAAGTACTTCTTTTCTTCAACTTTGTTGAAGCTTTGCTGTGTGTCGACACAAGTCCTGTGTGTCGACACAGTTGATGTGGAAAAATACTTCTGTGTGTCGACACTGCCTCTTGGTTTCGACACATTTGATGTCGACTAAGGTTCTCTGGGTGTCGACACTGTCTCTAAGTGTCGACACAATTTATGTCGACTATTCTTCACAGTGTGCCGACACTGCCTGTATGTGTCGACACATTTCTTCTAGTGTCGACACTGTCTTTCCCGGTGTCGACACAATTTACTCTAAGTGTCGACACAACTTTTCTCCAGTGTCGACACAAGCCTTCATAAGTGTCGACACTGCCTCTCTAGGTGTCGACACATGGACTTAGAAATTTTTTGCATTTCCTGCATTACTTAACCTGCACATATAAACTCAAAACATATCAAATACACCTTGATGTATATCATTGAGTAGGGTGAGGCTTCTTCAAATCTGGTACACATTTTGCAATATACCCAACAGCTTCGTTGTGTGGGAGAGTTAGAATCAAAATCTTGTGAGATGCCATCATGCTGAGAGTTCTTACCAGCTGTAGCCCCGGAATCATCTATCCACTTTTCAGTATTTTTCAAGATTGACCAAACATGATCAAACAAGAAACCTCTTTTCTCGTTCGGATCTTTGTCATACAAAATTTTTGCTTGATTAAGCTACAAAAAATAACAATTATAGTAACATATAAAATAATCTATCTAATATATAAAAAATAACAATTATAGCTACAAAAAATAGCAATTACAGTAACACTTACAATATCTATTTCAGATGCACCGCTCGGTTTTCTTTGCTCAATCTGTTGAATGCATTCTCTAAATTTGCTAGCCTTGCTTGCTAACAATGACCAGCGACATGCGAGATATTTAGAGTTCTCTGTCCTGAGCAAGTAGTCGGTCTTCTATTGTGAAATATAACAGAAACTTTTTCCCACATCTTGTGTTCCTTTTTATTGCTACCCATAACTGGGTCTTCAGAGACCTCAAGTCATGCATAGCATAATTCTTGATCTTCTTTCACAGAGAATGATGTTCCTCGACTGGAAGTCATGCTCCACAATGCTTGCTCTTCTTGTTGGTGAGGTACTTATAGAACATGATGGAGATAAGAATCCAATACAGGGGATGAGGTGACCTGAGAATCCGATGCTTGTGATGAAGTGACATGCGATAGATATCCAATGCTGTTGATAACACAAGGCAGAGAGAACACAAGGAATTGGAACTCAACAAGGTTTGCTCAATGTTCATCGAGTTGAGCTCGACGATTTCGTCGAGCTGAGCTCGATGATCGTCGATCTTTGCTCGATGATTTTGTCGAGCTAAGCTCGACAAAAATCGTCGAGCTCAGCTAAATGATTTTGGTCCAGCCATGTCTAGCTCAGCTCAACGATTTTGGTCCAGCCATGTCGATTGGACATGGGAATCTGATGCTTGTCATAAAGTGACATGTGATAGGTATCCAATGTTGGAGATAATAATCCAATGATGGTGATGACCTGACATGGGAATCCAATATTGGAGAATAGAATCCAATGCTGATGATGAAGTGACAGGGAATCCAATGCTTGATCTAAAGAAATCCTATATAAGCATCATTTCTCTTCTCATCTTCAGGCTAACTATCTTTCCCTCATAGAAAAAATGAACTACGGAGCAGGGTCATCTCATTTACAATCTTCATCGTCTTCAGATGATAAATTATTTTATCAGCAAATTCAAAAGTGGGAAGAAGAAACATCTGAATGGGAGCAAGAAGATGAAATTTTGGCTTGTGCTTATAAATCCAACAAAGCTCAATTTCATGAAAATGAACTTCCGAGACATCGAGGTTCAATACCCGGTCACGTGGTAATCAACCGGGGTGGGATTGACGGAGATACTAGATTGTGGAATGACTACTTCTCTGATCATCCTACATATGGGAAAACATATTTTCGAAGAAGATTTCGCATGAAAAAGAATTTATTCCTTCGTATTGTTGTCGCGGTGCAGGAGCACTATAATTTCTTCATGCAATAGAAGGATGGGGTTGGTAAGCATGGATTGTCCACTTTACAAAAATAACAGCAGCATTCCCTATGTTGGCATATGGAACAATAGTTGATAATTGCGATGAATATATTCGAATCGGCGAGTCAACTGTGATTCAATATTTGAAAAGATTTTGTAGGGTGATTGTGCAAGTGTATAAAGAAGAATATTTGAGATATCCAAATACCAATGAAGTTACTATATTATTATAGAAAGGTGAAGAACGAGGATTCTGGAAATTTGTGAAGTGGAAGTGGTTGATGGTCAGGCCGGGCGGCCTGAGCGGACAGAGTCTGCGGACTAGGAAGACTGGGCGAACAGCTGCTGTTATTCGACCTGGTGATAGGCCTGGGACATAGCTGTTCTTCTGATCGGCCTGTGCCGACTAAGTCCGCGGCCTAGGCAGTCTGTTGTCTGCGGATAGGGCGTTGGTTGCCTTGCTGGCCTGGTATTGTGAAGCGGCCTATGCGGCATATGTTCGGGGCCTAGGCAAACTGTTGTCTTGGAGGCTTGGCTGATTGAGAAGCGGCCTGAGCGGACAGAGGTTTGCAGGCTGTTGGCAGTGCTCTGTTCAGTGGCCGTGTTGCAAGCTTGTGTTTACCGGCGGATTGGGTCTTATCCGTGGGAGGCTTGCAGACTAACGTGTTCGCGGTGTCCGTTGTGGCAGACTGATCTTGGAGTTAGGCTGTGGCCTTGCCGAGCTCTGGTAGTACAACAACGTTATTGCTGTGGCGAACTGGTGTGTGGAGTCTGGCAGTTGGCCGTTTGGGCAGCCGTGCGAGGATTGCTTGCGGACTCTGCCTTATCTCTGGAGGAGAGTTGGCATTTTCGCTTTGGGTGTTTGGCAGACTGAGCCTTGTACACCAAGCTCGCGTTAGGCCCTTTGTGTTTTACTGGACTTGGTCACATTCTTTGACAAGTCCAGTGTGTCTGTTGTATCCGCCAAGTCCATTGTTGACCGGGCGGCCTGTTGCTAACCCTGCCTTTGGTCGTGGACTTATGGCGGATGGCGTTTTTGGTCTTGTACTATGCAGACTGCCTCTTTAGTGTGCGGACTGTTGCTGAAGGGGTTGTGGCTGTGCTTATGGAGATGTTGCAGACTGTGCGGACTGTATCTTGTTCGCATAGTGTGAGGCAAGTCCGCCTTGTTGTGGTCAGTGCCTTGCTTCTGGCGGGTTGTTCCTTAGAATCCGGCTAAGTCATTGCAGACTCAGCGGACAGGTGTTTATTAGTGCGCGGGCTGGTGCGATATCTCTATCCACTAGGGCGATGACCACACTCCTCACCTCTCTTATAAATAGGACCCCCCGACACGTCTACAGTAACTGAGGGAACAGTAAGTGGGGGCTCGTCAAAGTACTGTGGTTTCAGTTTTCTGTCCGCGCGGATTGAATCAGAGTTAACTGTTTGCTCTGTGCAGGTCGCGCGGCTAGCTTCAAGGAGCCAGAAGTTTGGCTTTGACTTCAGTCAAGTGCTTGGAAGTGTGCGGTCTCTGCGGTTTCATCAGGTCACTCTGCGGCTTGTCAGTTCTCTGCTTCAACTTTGCAAGTTCCAATAACCTGTCTGCACGTCTCAGGCGGGTTGGCAGTATGTTCTTCAGTTCCTCGGCAGTAGGCGAATAACAGTGCGTCTGCGCTGCCTCGCGGCCTCGGCGGACTCCGTGTCTATTCGGCGTGTTGCAGCATCAGCGCGGGAGGCTTCGGCAGACTTGGCGACTTCAGCGGTTTCCAGTGCAGTCCACCCGACTTGTTTTTTGTGCTTTCTGTTATAGCTCGTGTACTAGCAAAATCATGTCTCGCTATGTATACCTTGCCTTGTAAAGAAGTGTAAATGAATTTAAGATCTGCTTGTTCTTCCATGTGCTTGGTGTGTTGAGCTTGCTCCTTCGGTTTCCGCTAGATCAAAGTGTGAACTGAGTAGTGCCGAGAATATTAATTTTGCTTTGGGCTATCTTGCTGACCACTTTGAGAAAATTCAACATGGTATCAGAGCAAGGTTCAGGTGCTTGAGCGGTGTTCAACCAGTGTTGTTGCTCTGTGCTTGAGTGGTGATCAACCTGTGTTGGTGCTCTGTGCTACTGAAGGATAACCAAAGGTTGTTGCAATGGAAGGGAGCTATGTAAGGTGTCTTGGCATTTAACTCTTGACCACGACTAATTTCCAGAAGTGGAAGTCGTGTATAAAGAGTTTTCTTCTTGACGAGGAGCTGTGGGAGGTCGTCGGTGGTGACGACAGACAGGAAGTTACTGCTGCGTTTGGTACTGCTGAGCAGGTGAGGCTCTGGAGAAAAACAAATGCAAAAGCGGAGTTTATTATCAAGAGGGCTGTTTCACCAGAACTATTTGATCACATCATTGGATGTGAGTCTGCTGGTGATATTTGGAAAACTATTGATGAGTTGTTCAATAGGAAGAGTGTGGCCAGACTTCAGTTTCTGGAGAATGAGTTGTCCAGAACTGTAACACCCCCTATCCATCGCATAGCATATAGCAGTAGGTCCGGCCGGGGCCCGACGCCATATACCACAGACAGACCGGGTGGTTACTTATGGAAACCATCCAACCAATCATAACGTCCTACACAGAGCATTCTAGCGGAAGCAGTTTATAAAAGTTGCAATAAAGAACCCAGCATTAAAGCATGAATGTCCACTAATACCAAATTAGGAATGTTATACATACACCAGTACAATCCTTAAGGCCTTACAAAATGGTTCACTTGATATTACATGTTTTACAAACCACGACACGCAGACCGGTCATACATGAATAAAGCAGTAAACACTCCAGATAGGCCTTCAAGGTCCGGCTTCGTAATTTGGGCTTTAGCCCGCTATTGACCGCTTGGTCCAGCAGCACCTACAAGCAACAAACCACCGCACGGTGGCAAAACAAGGCAATGGTCAGCAATGCTGACCAAATTATAACGATCCCGCCCCCATCTCGGGGTGGCGATGCTCCTTCCCTGCAATTCTTTAGCATAAGCGAGCAATATAACAATATTCATTTCATCACAGACGTTGGCTCTCGCGGCCACACGCCCCGTGCTCTCAGGGCACATTCTCGGTGAACCGGTCGAAGTCACGTCAGTTAAATACATAGATATTCCGGACCCACCACCGCCACTTTGACGGACAAACATATGAGCAATTTGTCTTCCAGGCATGGGTCACGACAATTTAAGCCATAGACCGCCGAAGACCCTTATCTATACCAACGGTAAGTGCCACGTAACTTTAGGTCTCTTTAACCCGAACGACATAGAAGTGGGTACGGTTCCATCTAACCCGTGCTCATGTCGCAATGACAATTTAAGCCATATGTGCAGGTCAAACTTCTCCCGAGTCCCATTTTCGTCACACAATTTCACATAACTCGGTTATGTCCAAGTTGGCTCTCAGGCCTCCATGTTGGCATGATCACGCATCCTCCCAGTTTTCCGGGTGCACCTTTGGGTTAATCCCCAAGGCTCACTATTGCAATCTACCGCGTATAAAACCCGAAAAACAACCAATAGCACAGAGTCTTCTCCGGCATTTATGCAATGCAACATCACCAATCCAGACCAACATGTCCGGATAGGCTTCACACATCATGCATATGTCCGTTCTCGCTTACGGACTCTACACAACGAGGACTTCACATATCTACCCGAAGGAACGCCTCCAACTCACCGCAAACTCGCGAGAGCGGGCTTCCTATGCAAAGAAGGAGAGCTACACATGCTCAAGAAGAGAATCGTTGCCCTTGCGTTCTTCTTTGGCGCCATGGAAAAGTAAGCGGATGAAAAGCACCACACTAGCTTTGCCTCTGTGGATCCGGAGTCGGCTCGCGATTTGGAGCTTCGAAGCTCCTCCAATGACCGGATCTAACTTCTTCTTCCTTCCTTGGCTCTCCTCTCTCTCTAAGCTTTAGAAAGATAACAACTCATGAAAAGTGAGGGTTTTTAAGGCCCAATCCCGGGTATATCCCTCCAAGAACAACCCCCAGCCGTTTGATCATTAGTTAAAGAAATGAATGGCTTTGATTCGGGACTGAAATGCCCAATCTGGACCGAACATGGCCTGGCACATGCCTGTGTCTAGGGCCGTGTGCCTCGTTCGCCGTCAAAATCGACGCGCCTGGAACATCACACGGGCATCGAACACACCCGTGTTCAGCCTGACACGCCCGTGTTCAGCCTGACACGTCCGTGTTCAGCCTGACACGTCCGTGTTCCACATGACACGGCCGTGTGGTCTGCCGTGTGCCCCCCTCTTTTTATTCCGAAAACCACCCGAGACTCACACGGGTTCTTGGACACGCCAGTGTCCTTGCCCGTGTCGACCTCAACACGCCTGGGCTCCAGGCCGTGTACACGGTCTCGACACTCGACACATCGTCGAGCGAAGTTCGTCGACCTCGCGACACGGCCTTGGACACGCCCGTGTCCTAGGCCGTGTGCCTTCTCTCGACACCTCGTCGAGCTAAACTCGACGACTCCCGGGACTAGTGTCGACACGGGTCGACACGCTCATGTCGCAGGCTGTGTGCCATGCCTCGACACTTCGTCGAGCGTAGAGTGTCGACTTCGCGGGCTGATTGTCGACACGGGTCGACACGCCCTGCGACACGCCCGTGTCGCAGGCCGTGTGCCCTGTCTAGACACAATGTCGAGAACAAAATGTCGACTTCGCCGGCTGAGTGTCGACACAAGCCTAACACGCCCTGGGACACGCCCGTGTCCCAGGCCGTGTGCCCCCTGCCAGAACCCAAAACTGGCCCAAAACGTCCCCCGTCGCTCTTTTGAGTTTCGGGGTGTTATAACTCTCCCCCTCTTAAAAGAATTTCGTCCACGAAATTATATAAAGGAAAGACATGTACAAAACCAAAATTTGTACCTGAGCGGAACAACCCCGGATACTCGTCAAGCATAGTCTGCTCTCGCTCCCAAGAGAGCTCATCACGACCGTAATTGTCCCCCCAGACCTTGACCATCCTGATCTCTTTATTGCGTAGCCGCTTGACCTCCGAGTCCTCAATCCGCACGGGCTTTACTTTCGTCATCAACCCACTAACAACCGACACTTTATCGACCGCGATCCCTCATGTAGGCTCTTGCACAGCCTTCGTGTAGACCACTAAGCTTCAATGAAAGCTTCACTTGATAGGCTGCTTTACAATCCCGCTCCAGAACCTCAAACGGCCCAAAGCACCTCGGGCTTAGCTTTTTCAATCGTCGCACCCGCGAGACACCCTTGAATAGCTTGATCTTTAAGTACACCCAATTGCCCATGGCGAACTCCACGTTCCTGTGCTTGGCATTATAGTGCTTCGCTCGCCGGTCCAGAGCGATAAGCAACCACTCCCGAATGCTTCACACCAACAAAGTAGCCTCTTCCACTTCGAATCACTTATACAACTTGACTCACCCGTTTCCAGCCAGGACAACGGCGTGCGACATCTTCTACCATATAAGGATGGTCTTCCCATTGCTTTCCAAATTCCAAGACACACATGCAGAGCATGCTTTCTATAGTTCTATTGACCCTCTCAGTCTGCTCATCCACTTGCAGATGAAAGGCTGTGCTGAATTTCAACTTTGTTCCCAACATTTGCTGCACAAGCCTCCAATCATTGGATGTGAACCGCCCATCACGGCCACTCACGATGCTGCGGGGCACACCGTGAAGCCGTACTATGTTATCCATATACGGTTTTGCCACCTTATCCACCGGATCATCCTCCCTATGCAGAATAAAGTGCGACACCTTCGGTAACCGATCCACGACCACCCTAATGGCATCGTTTCCCCCTTTTCGAGCTTGGAAAACCGTGCACAAAGTCCATAGAGATGTCGTCGAATTTCCACTCTGGAATAGGGAAGGACTTAAGAAAATCCTCCCAGCTTTTGGCACTCCGCCTTCACCAAGGTGCAAGTTTGGCACTTCACTACGTAGAGCGCCACATCCTTCTTCATACCGGGCCACCAAAACAGTTTCTTTACATTGTGGTACATCTTCGTGCTCCCCGGGTGAATCGAGTACTTGGTATGGTGTGCGCCTCGTACAACAATTCCACTAAAAATTGCTCACTCTTGGGACGCACAGACGACCGTCTTTCCCAAGCACTCCGTCCTTCACAACGAATTGGGAAATTGACCCATCCAGGGCCTCTACCATGAATTGCTTCATATGAACCTCCAAAACCAAAGCCTTTCGAATCCAACCAACCAGGTCATATTGAACTTCAGCCCAATTCAGTACTGCTTCAGCACTTGATTGCTTACCCACACAAACAATCTCCAACACATCCAACCCCCGAACCAGCGGCTCGTCATAGGTCGACCGCCAATTGGCTTGAGCTGGGGTCCGGCGACTCAACGCGTCCGCAACCGCATTACCTTTACCAGGCACATAGTGGATCTTGAATGTATAGTCTCCCAAGAACTCCATCCATCTATGCTGCCGCAAATTCAGATCCTCCGATCAATCAGATACTTCACGCTCTTGTGACCGGTGTAGTTATCCATCTTCACACCGTACAAAATTTTGCCTCCACAGATTTAAGGCAAAACTCACGGCCTCTAACAACAAGTCATGGACCGGATAGTTCCTCTCGTGCACTTTTAGCTGTCTCGAGCCATAAGCTATTACACTTCCGTGTTGCAGTAGCACGCAGCCCAAACCGCTGCCCGAAGCATCACTGTAAATCTCATAGCCTTCGGTCCCACATGGCAAACTCAGCACAGGCGCCGTGGTCAACCGACACTTCAACTCCTCAAAAGCTCGCGCGCACTCCGGCGTCCAAACGAACTTCTGTTCCTTCCTCGACAAAGTAATGAGAGGTAACGCTATCCACGAGAAGTTCTCTAGGAAGCGCCTATAATAGCCGACAAGCCCCAGAAAGCTCCGGAGTCCCGCTACCGTAGAAAGCTCAGGTCACTCCCGCATCGCACCAATATCTGTCGGATCCACTGCAATACCTTCCTCACTCACTATAAGACCGAGGACACCACTGACGATGACCAAAACTCGCACTTTGAGGACTTGGCATACAACTGATTCCTCCTTAGCATCTCCAAAACCAAAAGAAGATGCTTGAAGTGATCTTCCTTACTCTGTGAGTACACCGAAATATCTCCGATGAAGATGATCACAAAATGGTACAAGTACTCCCGGAAGGTCCTGTTCACAAAATCCATGAACACTGACGGCGCATTGGTCAGCCCAAACGACAAGACCGTAAACTCATAATGCATGTATTCTGTACTGAGCGTTATCTTAGGGATATCACTCTCCCTTAGCTGATTTAGAGTACTCCGTTGACCACACCAACTGATCACGAAGATCATCGATCCTTGGGATTGGGTACTTGTTCTTTTTCGTTAACCTGTTGAGCTCCCGATAATCAATACATAGCCTCAAGCTTCCGTCCTTCTTCTTAATAAAGAGGGTCGGTGCACTCCAAGGCGAAGGACTTGGGCACACATACCCCTGCTCCAACAACTTTTAGAAGTTGCACCTTCAGCTCCGCCATTTTCTTATGCGCTAGCCGATACGGAGAGCGTGACACAGGCTTTACACCTGGTACTAGCTTGATCATGAAATCTATCTCCCGTTGAGGCGGGGCTCCAGGAAGATTTCTAGGGAACACATCAGGGTACTTCGATACCACTGAAATATTAACCAACGCGGGCTTCGGCTTTGCAAACTCCACTAGTATAAAGAATAGCTCCGCACCAGCACGAACCGCATTCACTCCCTGAAGAGCAGACACCAACGTCTTGCTCGACTCCTTCGAGCCCGTAAAGGTCGTCTCACGGCTTGCTCCCAGCTTGACTTCCTTACTACCGCAATCTATATAGGCTTGCTGCTCCGAGAGCCAGCCCATTCCAAATATTACGTCGAACTCCCCTAGCGGTAGTAACGATAATTGAAAGTCAAGGTCTTGGCTCCCTGACCACACCTAAATGCAACAGATACTACCCGCGCGCATTGAGTGTCATTTGGCCATAACGCATCCAAGTTGTCTCTTACCATCGAAGGAGGTACTCCGACGGGCAATATAATTCCTAAATAATGAATGCGAAGCTCCCTAAACGAACGGTGCTCTCGCTAGATTAAACTAACATTAGAACAAAGCTTAGCACAAGTAGTTCTAAGCTAACATGCACAACGGCGACAAGTATTTAAGTCTAAACTGCTATAACTTAAAACCATACCTGTCATCACGACAGCATGCTTCCTCCCGGGCTTTAGGCACTCACGGGCATAATGCCCTGGCTCCCCAAAGTTGAAACATATGCCCGGGGTCCGACCCGTAGTCACCCCAGTAGCACCAGAAGGAGCTTGACCCGAAGTCCTATGCTTCTTATACCATTTTTGATATCCAGACTTTGAGGTGCTTGACACTTTGTGTAACAACCCCATCCGTTCATATGTTATATTCTAGAAGGTCCGGCCGGGGCCCCACAGGATATACCACAAAACAGTCGGTGAAGGTACAGGATGATACCAGAGTAGCGCAGCGCACCTAACACAAGCATTCTAGCGGAAACCTAAACTACTTGAACTCCTCATGAATGTCCAAACATAAAACTCCACATTTTATATATAGGAATGTCTTACAACATGTATCAAGCGTTGGCCTTATGGCCTTACATGGCTTTCAATCAGTGGCCTAAAACAGATTGGCGCGCAGGCCGGCCACACTAAAAGAAAACACACAAAAGAACACACTTAGCCTTCGAGGGCTAGCAGCAACAGTAGCAACACCAGCAGGAACATCAACCTCGACGCGTCCCGCTTGGCTCTCCAGCACCTGTGCAAGGACAATCCACCCACCGGTGGCAAACAAAAGCAACGGTCAGCGTTCAGCTGACCAAATTATAACGACCCTACCCCTTCTCTCGGGGCAGCGGTATTTTTCCCTGCAGGCATATCATATCACAAGTATGGCACGCTATATCATCAAAAGGTGCTTTCACGCACACAAGCCATCACAACCGTTCGCCGCCCGGCCCAACGGTCTGTGCACTCAGGGCACATTCTTGGTGTTCTGGCAACCTCTTGCCCACCACCGTATCAGGGTTATCACCCAACGGTAAATCTCTTGAGCATTTACTCCATGGCGTGCAGCCGGAGTTAGTCCTCGGACACCGGGATGGCCCGTAGCCCCCCGTTGTGTCATGGCGCGCAGGCCGAAGACTCTTGCTATGCGCTCCAACAGACCGCACTTTTTGGTCTCACGTCAGACGGACATAGCGCAGGTCGGATCCTCAACCCCCCCCCCCGTTGCTCAAATCGCCTTGCCTTTTCCGCGTGCAGCGTACTCATGGCTATATCAAAGGCGCGGGTCGGTCTCACCAATCCTGTTCTTGGCATTCAAGCCTGGGTATTAGCCTTACACCCATTTTCTCACAACAACAGCGGGTCTTTCCTGGGCACACCAGTACTTCCTGTGACTCTCTCCACAGGTGGACACCGCATAAGTACAAATGTCAGGGGTCTTTCCTAGGCACACCAGTACTTCCTGTGACTCGCTTCACAGGTGGACACCCTATGACATCAAACAGCACATAAAGGGCCTTTCCTGGTTCCACCAGTACTTCCTGTGCCTCAATCACAGGTTGGACCCAAAACCATCACAAGGCTATTTTCCTGGGCTACCACCCCAGTACTTCCTGCTACTCCTTTTCGCAGGCATAACCCGTAGACTCCGTACACTACACGTTTATCACGGAGTCTTCTCCGGTTCGTATGCAACATCACCAATCCAGACCAACCTGTCCAGATGGGCTTCACACAGCATGCCTATTCCGTACTCCATTTCCAGATCTATATGCAACACAAAGGGGATTTCAAGCATCCACCCACAGATTCCCAAAATCAGCCACCTCTTGGTGGGGGAAATCAAAAGATATGCCAAATCAGAAGCCTTCACATGGCTAGGAAGAAAAGTCGTTACCCTTGACGATCGCTTCGGTGCCATGGCCTCCAAGTTAGCTTGCAAGGCTCGCAAGAGCGTTTCCTCCGCAACGCTGGCTTCGGATCTCTCGTCGGTAAACCGCAGCACCACCAGCAGCAGCCCCCTTTCCTTCTTCCTCCTCCTTTCTCTCTCTCTTTCTCTCTTCACTTGAAGAAAGTCAAGGCTAAGGAAAATGAGATTCCTTTCTCTGATTTCTGCCTTGAAGGAAAAAGAGGAAGAGGCTTCAGCCCTTGGATCCAGACTGAAGGAATGGACGACCACGATTCTGCCAAAAACACAAATTTTGACCCGACACGGCTTCGAACACGGCCGTGTGCCAGGCCGTGTGCCTCAAGCGGTGGTCAACCGACTTATCCAAATTAGTGACACGCCCACGGGACACGCCCGTGTCATGGGCCGTGTCACCAACACGCCTTCAGACACGCCCGTGTCTGTGGCCGTGTACCTGGGGGAAAAAAATCCCAAATCATCCCGAGACTTCACACGGCCTGTGACACGCCCGTGTCCCAGGCCGTGTGCCCAAACACGGCACAAAGACACGCCCTGGCGAAATCTCTCGGCGGGCTGAGTTCGTCGCCTGATTTGACATGCCCTGTGACACGCCCGTGTCACAGGCCGTGTTCAACACTCGACACCCACTTCTCGACACTCGACACTCAGGTCTCGACACTCGACGATCGTCGAGAACAATCGTCGAGCATGCGACACGGCCTTGGACACGCCCGTGTCCTGGGCCGTGTGCCTCCCTCTCGACACATCGTCGAGAGAAAAATCGTCGAGACAAAGCCCAATCATCGACACAACCTCGACACACCCTGCGACACGCCCGTGTCGCAGGCCGTGTCACCTGACACGCCCTGGGACACGCCCGTGTCCCAGGCCATGTCACCCAAATTTTCCTATTTCAGAACTTTGGGCTGTTACACTTTGAATGCCGTCTTCCTTGCACTAAAGTCCTCGACTCTCCTGACATAGCTTTCTTGGCCTTCTGAGCACCTTTCCAACAGTCTCGGGCAAAGTGCCCTTTCTTTCCACAAGTATAACATGTGTAAGTAGTTTTGCAAGTCGATGTCGTAGCCCCTTTCTCCAGCATTTCGCCGGATGCAACTCTTATGGGGTTTGCGTAGTTCGATACCATGGTTGTTGGCATCGGTAGAGTCTTCCTCAAATCTGCCTCCAAGGATCTAGCTGATTCCACCAAGGCTCGGAATCCCAATAACTTTGGTCCTAGCAGTAGAACTCGTAACTCGGCGCGCAGGCCATTATAAAATCTATCGAATGTAGCTTGCGCATTATCCAGCTCGAAGCATGGGTAGCGGCTTATCAGAAGAAATGCTTGCAAGTATTCCTCAACTGTGTGCGCTCCATACACTAAGTGCATATTCAGCTGCTGCCCCGATGGTCTACCAAAAGTCATCTGCTCCATCATGCCAACCGACGTTGAAGCCACAACAGGGGCGCAGGGTTGTACATTTCCTCCAAGCTGTACACCCGTCACAGCGAACACCGCTTCAACGATCCTTCTAACGTTTCATATGAAGGAGGGGGCTCAAACACCTCAACAGGCACACTAAACTCCTCAGAAACCAGACATTCTGGCTGTCCAGCACCGCTTCTGGTCACCTATAGTGGTACAAAACACCGTTAAGCGACCAAATAAAATTGCAAACAGCAATTATAGGGACACGCAGGTTCCTCAAACACGTGTATTTTTCATTCCTAAGTGGACATTCATGGGTTCTTTTACTGTTATAACGATGACACACACACATGTGCTCACCACCCCTTAAAATGAATTCGCCCACGAATTCAAGTTAAGCCCGACCAAAACCAGTAGTCTGATACCAAATTGTAACACCCCCTATCTGTCGCATAGCATATAGAAGTAGGTCCGGCCGGGGCCCGACGCCATATACCACAGACAGACCGGGTGGTTACTTATGGAAACCATCCAACCAATCATAACATCCTACACAGAGCATTCTAGCGGAAGCAGTTTATAAAAGTTGCAATAAAGAACCCAGCATTAAAGCATGAATGTCCACTAATACCAAATTAGGAATGTTATACATACACCAGTACAAGCCTTAAGGCCTTACAAAATGGTTCACTTGATATTACATGTTTTACAAACCACGACACGCAGGCCAGTCATACATGAATAAAGCAGTAAACACTCCAGATAGGCCTTCAAGGGCCGGCTTCGCAATTTGGGCTTTAGCCCGCTATTAACCGCTTGGTCCAGCAGCACCTGCAAGCAACAAACCACCGCACGGTTGCAAAATAAGGCAACGGTCAGCAATGCTGACCAAATTATAACGATCCCGCCCCCAGCTCGGGGAGGCAATGCTCCTTCCCTGCAATTCTTTAGCATAAGCGAGCAATATAACAATATTCATTTCATCACAGACGTTGGCTCTCGCGGCCACACGCCCCGTGCTCTCAGGACACATTCTCGGTGAAACGTAGATGTCACGTCAGTTAAAGCCATAGACATTCCGGACCCATCACCGCCACTTTGACGGCCAAACATATGAGCAATTTGTCTTCCCGGCATGGGTCACGATAATTTAAGCCATAGACCGCCGAAGACCCTTATCTATGCCAACGGCAAGTGCCACATAACTTTAGGTCTCTTTAACCCGAACGACATAGAAGTGGGTACGGTTCCATCTAACCCGTGCTCACGTCGCAACGACAATTTAAGCCATATGCGCATGTCAAACTTCTCCCGAGTCCCATTTTCGTCACACAATTTCACATAACTCGGTTAAGTCCAAGTTGTCTCTCAGGCCTCCATGTTGGCATAATCACACATCCGCCAAGTTTTTCGGGTGCACCTTTGGGTTAATCCCCAAGGCTCCCTTTTGCAATCTACCGCGTAGAAAACCCGTAAAACAACCAATAGCACGGAGTCTTCTCCGGCATTTATGCAATGCAACATCACCGATCCAGACCAACATGTCCGGATAGGCTTCACACATCATGCCTATGTCCGTTCTCGCTTACGGACTCTACACAACGGGGACTTCACATATCTACCTGAAGGAACGCCTCCAACTCACCGCAAACTCGCGAGAGCGGGCTTCCTATGCAAAGAAGGAGAGCTACACATGCTCAAGAAGAGAATCGTTACCCTTGCGTTCTTCTTTGGCTCCATGGAAAAGTAAGCGGATGAAAAGCACCGCACTAGCTTTGCCTCCGTGGATCCGGAGTCGGCTCGCGATTTGGAGCTTCGAAGCTCCTCCAATGACCGGATCTAACTTCTTCTTCCTTCCTTGGCTCTCCTCTCTCTCTAAGCTTCAGAAAGATAACAACTCATGAAAAGTGAGGGTTTCTAAGGCCCAATATCGGGTATATCCCTCCAGGAACAACCCCCAGCCGTTGGATCATTAGTTAAAGAAATTAACGTCCTTGATTCGGGACTGAAATTCCCAATCTGGACCTAACACGGCCTGGCACACGCCCGTGTCTAGGGCCGTGTGCCTCATTCGCCGTCAAAATCGATGCGCCTGGAACATCATACTGGCATCGAACATGCCCGTGTTCAGCCTGACACGCCCGTGTTCCACATGACACGGCCGTGTGGTCTGCCGTGTGCCCCCCTCTTTTTATTCCAAAAACCACCCAAGACTCACACGGGTTCTTGGACACGCCCGTGTCCTTTCCCGTGTCGACCTCAACACGCCTGGGCTCCAGGCCGTGTACACGGTCTCGATACTCGACACTTCGTCGAGCAAAGTTCGTCGACCTCGCGACACGGCCATGGACACGCCCGTGTCCTAGGCCGTGTGCCTTCTCTCGACACCTCGTCGAGCTAAACTCGACGACTCCCGGGACTAGTGTCGACACGGGTCAACACGCCCTGCGACACGCCCGTGTCGCAGGCCGTGTGCCATGTCTCAACACTTCGTTGAGCGCAGATTGTCGACTTCGCGGGCTGAGTGTCGACACGGGTCGACACGCCCTACGACACGCCCGTGTCGCAGGCCGTGTGCCCTATCTCGACATAATGTCGAGAACAAAATGTCGACTTCGTCGGCTGAGTGTCGACACAAGCCTGACATGCCCTGGGACACGCCCGTGCCCCAGGCCGTGTGCCCCCTGCCAGAACCCAAAACTGGCCCAAAACGTCCCCCGTCGATCTTTTGAGTTTTGGGGCGTTACAAGAACAACTCAAGGAGACCTGACTATCTCAAAGTTCTTCTGGAAGATGAGAAGCTTGTGCGCAGAGATATTAGCACTTGACTCTGATGAGCCTATCTCGGAGGCTAAGTTGAACAGGCACATTATCCACAGCTTGCAGAAGGAATATATTGCCTTTGTAACATCTTTTCAAATGAGGGCAACTCAACCACCCTTGCTGGAGCTTGAGAACCTGCTTGCTTCACAGGAAAGTTTGGCAAGGCAGATTGCAGGAGTGACTGCCTCTGAAGGTGGCAGTGAAGCGCTGTTCACAAGCAAGAAGAAGAAGAGATGGGAAGGGGAGAAGAAGAAGGAGTTCGATGCTGAGAATGAGCTTTCAACTTCTTATCAGCCGGAGAGGAGCGCTGCTCCGAAGAAGGACTGGAAGAAGAACTTGAAGTGCTACAGGTTTCATTAGCGAGGGCACTTCAAGCGGGACTGCAAGGTCAAACTGCAGCCTGGGCATGCTGCAGGCAACGAGGAAGCTTGCTCGAAGAGTGAGGAAGCAGAATGGGGTGGAGCCTTCATGACGGGCACTTGTGTCCGTTCCTTGTCTACTGAGGACTTCAACGTCGAATGGATCATGGACTCCGGGTGTGGTCATCACCTCACCGGATACAAGTCGAAGTTCTCTTCCTTGCAAGCATACTCAGGTAACGAAGCTATCATAACTGCTGATAACACTGTTTATGCAGTAGAGAAAGAGGGGGTTGTGTCTTTGGGTAGTGATCAGGGGCCACTCACATTAAGGAGTGTGTATCACATACCAGGCATGAAGAAGAACCTCTTCTCTGTGACCAATACAGTAGATGTTGGTTATCACGTTCTATTTGGGCCAACAGATGTAAGGTTCCTTCACAACGATTAGCGATTAAGGCTGATGTTGCTCATGTAGGAATGAGAGTTAAGAACTTATTATTTCTTGCAACTAATCCTTATGTTGATCGTATGAGAGCCAACGATAGAGCTGCTATCTGGCATGATAGGCTGGGGCATGTAGGAATGAACAATCTGAAGGCTATGGCTAATAGAAGTTTGGTGAGAGGGTTGCCTAAGTTGTCCTCCTTTGGTGATGGGCATGTTTGCGCGGGATGTCAATACGGTAAGGCACATCACCTTCCATTTGATAAATCACAAACAAGGAGCAAGCAACCATTGGAGTGCATTCATGGCGACTTACTTGATGGGATCAACTGTCACTGCCAGCCTTGGTGGAAGCAGATACATGCTTGTCCTGATTGATGACTACTCAAGATATACTTGGGTCTATTTCTTGAAGGAGAAGTCTGAAGCCTTCCAGTTATTTGTGGAGTTCAAGGAGTTAGTGGAGGGACGACTTGGCTTGCCGATCAAGAAGCTTAGAACAGACAACGGTGGTAAGTTTATCTCCTCCGAGTTTTATAACTTTTGCAGGAATCACGGGATCCAACGAGAGCTCACTTGTGCTCACACTCCACAACAAAATGGAGTAGTGGAGCGAAAGATCCGTCATCTAATGGAGACTTGCAAATGTTGGCTTCATGTGAAAGACATCCCAAGGTCCTTTTGGGCGGAGGGGATGTCTTGTGCTTCTTATGTCATCAACCGGATGTCGCTCAGCCCGATCAACATGAAGACTCCTATTGAGTTGTTGCTGAAGGAGAAGCCTAGTGTTGGACACCTTCGGGTGTTCCGTTCAACTTGCTATGTGCATGTCCCTGAAGCTTCACGGACTAAGCTGGATGCAAAGGCAAGGAAGCTTGTCTTTGTTGGCTACGATGAGCGGAAGAAGGGATAGAAATGCATGAATCCTGCGATGAAAAAGTTTGTTGTGTCAAGAGATGTTGTCTTTGACGTGCTGACATCGTATGGAGGTGGCTCCGTTGAGCTAACCGGAAGCAAGGTTGATGAAGAACCGGTGGTGGCTGCTGAAGGCCTAGAAGAGGAGCTTGTTATTTCACCAGCAGCTCTTGTTGCTTCAAACACTGAGGCCGAGCCTTCTGGCTCAGGAAGCAGGGGGAGCATTGCTCAAAGCTTGCCCCAAGTAGGAGTTGAGCCTGAAGAAGCAACGAAGGTAGTAAGCAAGGAGCAGACCCTTCGGAGATCGAAGAGGGTTATTAAGCCACCAGCTCGTTACTGTGATGGGAATGCAGTTTGCTTTGTCTCCTGCTTCTTTGCAGGTCCTATGGATGAGCGAGAGCCTGCAAACTTCAATGAGGCCACTGGAGTCAAGGAGTGGGAAGATGCCATGAAGGAAGAGATTGCTGCCCTCAAGAAGAATGAAACCTGGGATCTTGTTCCCAAGGTTGATGACATTACTCCGGTAACTTGCAAGTGGGTGTATAAGTTGAAGAAGAAGGCTGATGGGAGCATTGATAGGTTCAAAGCTCGCCTGGTTGCTTGAGGATTCTCACAGCAGTATGGAAAAGACTATGAGGAGACTTTTAGTTCGGTTGCAAAGATGACTTCAGTTAGAGTGGTGATCGCCTTGGCTGCTAGCAAGGGATGTAGAATGTGGCAGCTTGATGTGAAGAATGGTTTTTTACGGAGTGATTGACAAGGACATCTTCATGGATCAACCACTTGGATTTGTCTCTGAAGTTCATCCGGACTATTTCTGCAAGCTCAGGAAGGCTCTCTATGGGTTGAAGCAAGCTCCTAGAGCATGGTATGGGAAGATTGCAGAATATCTCCAATTCTGTGGATACCTTGCTTCAAACTCAGATTCTAGCTTGTTCATTAAGAAGAAGGGGGAGCTTCAAGTCTTGGTCCTGTTGTATGTGGATGACATGATCATCACAGGAAATTTGGAGGAGGAAGTAGCAAGGCTCAGGGATGAGCTTGCTATACGCTTCGAGATGAAGGACTTGGGGGAGCTTCATCACTTTCTCGGTCTTGAAGTGGAGAGGAAGAAGAGCAGTATACTCATTTTCCAAAGAGGATATACAGATCGCATTATGAAGCGGTTCGGCATGGGCGAAGGAAAGAGTTGCTCTACTCCACTGGAACATGGGCTGAAGCTTCGACGAGATGAGTGAAGGATTCTTCCTGACCCCTTGGTGTTCAGAGCTCTTGTTGGAAGCTTAATCTACCTGACAATTACAAGGCCAGACATTGATTACGTTGTTGGCCGAGTAAGTCGGTTTATCGCTGAACCAAGGAAGTCTCATCTAGTGGCGTCAAAAAATATTCAGAAGTATGTCTAGACAACTTCTGACATGGGACTTCTCTATAAAAGGGACTCAGACTTTGCCTTGCTTGGGTACACGGATGCTGACTATGGCGGTGATTCGGATGATCGAAGGTCAACTTCAGGTTATGTGTTCACTTGCGGATCAGCTAGCATCTCGTGGTGTAGCAAGAAGCAGGACTCGGTGTCCCTCTCAACTACGGAGGCAGAGTATAAGGCTTCGGCCTTGGCTGCTCGGGAAGCCATCTGGTTGAGGAGGCTTATAGAGGATGTGCATGAAGAAGTGTAAGGGCCAACTTTACTCCGGGGTGACAATGAGAGTGCTCTCAAGCTGGTAAACAATCCAGTGTGTCACGCTAGGACCAAGCATATTGAGATCGATCATCACTTCATAAGGGAGAAGTGTTGGAGGGATCTCTACTGGTCGGGCATGTTCGGAGTGAAGATAATCTTGCTGACATCTTCACGAAGCCACTATCGAAGGGGCCTTTTGAGCGGTTCCGCAGCTTGCTGGTCTTGATCACCACTTCTCACTTCAAGGGAGAGTGTTGAAATTTGTGAAGTGGAAGTGGTTGATGGGCAGGCCGGGAGGCTTGAGCGGACAGAGTCTGCGGACTGGGCGGATTGGCCGAACAGCTGCTGTTATGCGGCCTGGTGATAGGCATGGGACCTGGCTGTTCTTCTAATCGGCCTGTGCGGACTAAGTCTGCAACCTAGACGGACTGTTGTCTGCAGATAGGGCGTTGGTTGCCTTGCTGGCCTGATCTTATGAAGCGGCCTGTGCGGCCTGTGTTCGTGGCCGGGGCGAACTGCTGTCTTGGAGGCTTGGCTGATTGAGGAGCGGCCTAAGCAGAAAGAGGTTTGCAGGCTGTTAGCAGTGCTCTGTTCAGTGGCCGTGTTGCAAGCTTGTGTTTATCGGCGGATTGGGTCCTATCCGCGGGAGGCTTGCGGACTGATGTGTCCGCGGTGTCCGTTGTGGTGGACTGATCTTGGAGTTAGGCTGTGGCCTTGCCTAGCTCTAGTAGTACATCAGTGTTGTTGCTGTGGCGGACTGGTGTGTGGAGTCCAACAGTTGGCTATTTAGGCAACCGTGCGAGGATTGCTTGCGGACTCTGCCTTAACTCTGGAGGAGTGTTGGCGTTTTCGCTTTGGGTGTTTGGTGGACTGAGCCTTGTCTGCCAAGCTTGTGTTAGGCCCTTTATGTTTTACTGGACTTGGTCACATTCTGTGACAAGTTCAGTGGGTCCGCTGTATCCGCCAAGTCCGCTGTTGACCGGGCGGCCTGTTGCTAACCCTGCCTTTGGTCGTGGACTTGTGGCGGATGGAGGTTTTGGTCTTGTACTATGCAGACTGCCTCTTTAGTGTGCAGACTGTTGCTGAAGGAGTTGTGGCTGTCCTTATGGCGATGTTGCGGACTGTACGGACTGTATCTTGTTCCATAGTGTGAGGCAAGTCCGCCTTGTTGTGGTCAGTGCCTTGCTTCTGGCGGTTTGATCCTTGGAATCCGGCTAAGTCCTTGCAGACTCAGCGGACGGGTGTTTGTTAGCGCGCGGGCTGGGGAGGTGTCTCTATCCACTAGGACGGTGACCACACTCCTCACCTCGCCTATAAATAGGACCCCCCGAAACGTCTACAGTAACTGAGGGAACAGTAAGTGGGGGCTCGTCAAAGTACCGCGGTCTCAGTTTTCTGTCCGCGCGGATTGAATCAGAGTTAACTATTTGCTGTGTGCAGGTCGCACGGCTAGCTTCAAGGAGCCAGAAGTTTGGCTTTGACTTCGGTCAAGTGCTTGGAAGTGTGCGGTCTCTGCGGTTTCAGCAGGTCGCTCTGCGGCTTATCAGTTCTCTGCTTCAACTTTGCAAGTTCCAATAACCTGTCCGCCAGTCTCAGGGGGGTAGGCGGTCTGTTCTTCAGTTCCTCGGCAGTAGGCGAATAACGATATGTCAGCGTGTTCTTGCGGCCTAGGCGGACTTCTTGTCTATTCGGTGTGTTGCAGCATCAGCGCGGGAGGATTCGGCGTACTTGGCGACTTCGGCAGTTTCCAGTGCTATCCGCTCGGCTTGTTTTTGTGCTTTCTGTTATAGCTCGTGTACTAGTGAAATCATGTCTCGCTATGCATACCTTGCCTTGTAAAGAAGTGTAAATGAATATAAGATCTGCTTGTTCTTCCATGTGCTTGGTGTGTTGAGCTTGCTCCTTCGGTTTTCGCTAGATCAAACTGTGAACTGGGTAGTGCCGAGAATATTAATTTGGCTTTGGGCTATCTTGCTGACCACTTTGAGAAAATTCAACAAGGATTTCCAGGGATGTTGGGAAGTTTAGATTGCATGCATTGGTAATGGAAGAACTGCCCAACAGCATGGGCAGGACAATATTAAGGATGCCATGGTGGGTGAACAATTATACTCGAAGCAGTAGCATCTTATGACTTATGGATATGACACACAAATTTTGGTTTACCAGGCTCGAACAATGATATTATTTCCTGCAATCGTCTCCTTTGTTTTCCAACTTAGCACAAGGAATTACGCCTCCTCCTCATTATCAAATATTGGGAAAACAATTATGACGTTGGTTATTATTTAGCCGACGGAATATATCTAAAGTGGTCAACACTAGTTCAAACTATTTCTCATTCACTAGAAAAAAGAAAAAAAATACTTCGCAATGATGCAAGAAGCATGCCGAAAAGTTGTAGAGCATGCATTTTGTGCTCTGCTATCAAGATATGTGATAATTAAGGGGCCGGCATGTTTTGGGATAAGCACGTTTTACACGATATCATGTCTGCTTGTGTTATAATGCATAACATGATCGTCAAAAACGAGCGGGATGAAAATGAATATGTCGCTATTTCTACTCCAACACAAACTCAGAATGTTGAAGAGTTGAACACAAGTGAAGCCGAACGATTTCGTCGGTTTCTAAATCGACATAAAAAGATCAAGGACAGGGATGCGTATTTTGCACTTTGAGATGCACTAGTTGAACATTTGTGGGAACGACATGAGAATGAAGATATGTAATTTTCAATGTATATTTATATTTGCACGAGTTTAATCAGTAAATAGGTCTTCTTCTCTTATTTGTATGGCAAATAATAATTAGGAAGTATTCAATATTAGTCTCGCTTTATAGGTCTAGAAAAAGCTATTTTATTGATATATTATATGTCATAATTGAAAAATTATTATAGCGACTACGAAGATTTATAGATTATCCAAAGAATTCATAAAACAAACAATCAAATAATTAAAAAAATAAAAAAAATCATAAAAAAAATAAATGCCGATTGCGGCATTTCCTTTCCCCCTCCTATATATTTGGAGGAGGAGAGAGAAGATCTCCATTAATAGAGAGGTAAATGGAGAACGGTTGGAGTGAAACCGTTCAGCATTCCTAGAGAATGCCTAACGGTTGGAGATGCTCTAAAAAATAAGTAATCACATGGTCGCCGAGGATGTGATGGACAATTCAATTCTTACTGACAAGAACCATCTGTGTAAATGGAGCCCATCTCCTGTCTCTATGTCTCTCTCACTGAATCTCTCTTGAAGGAGATCAGGATTGCTGCATCCTGGCCGTGACTTGGCTCTCTCACAGGTCACAATATATAATAAGAGTCTCTCGGACATATATATTCTCTGATGGTATTTGTTTTAACAAATTCAAACCAGTTCCGAACGACGGATTAAGGTGGCGTTTGGTTGAGATTTTGCCTGCAGTGAGGTGGAAACGCACCAGCATTTTGGTAAAAAAAACTGAGTTTCGATCCACTTATTTTCCAAACTTCGTTTATTTGTTTCTGAGCTTTCCTGTTTACACCCAGCAGCAACTTTTTTCCATTGTCGGTCATAGACGCTACTGATCTTCTTCTTCCCGATCCTAGCCCCACTCCCGCTCGTAGTCCTTCTTCTTCTTCCCGATCTTCCCTCCTGATCTTGTTCTTCACGATCTTTTGCTTCCCGATCTCCCCTCCCGCTCGCAGCACTCGATCTTCTTCTTCCCAAAACCCAGGCGGCGACCTTAAAAACTAAGGTCGTGACTTTCGAAATCAAGGAGATGACCTTCGAATTCTAGGCCTTTGACCTTCAAAACCCAGGCCACGTTCTTCTTCCTAAAACGCAGGTTTTCAGACGACCAGCAAACTGGCAGCCTTGGTCATCCCCCGCAAGGCCGACCACCCCCTTGGCTGCCTGATTCCCAGGCGGCCTTAGTCAGCCTTCGCGAGGGCGGCTGAGAGTTGGCACCCCGAGCGACCCGGCTGGCCTCCGCAAGGCTAGCCGTTCCCTGGCCACCCAATGACCGGACGGCCTCGGTCGGCCTTCATAAGGCCAGTCGCCCCGCGCGGCCTTTTCCGACATCCACGAGGCTGTCCATGCCCTAGCCACCCGGTGCTTAAGTGACATCGGCTGGCCTTCGCAAGGTCAGCCACCTTGCGACCACCCAGTGCCCCGGGCGGCCTCAGCCAATATCTGTAAGGCCGGCCATGCCTAGGCCACCAGGAGCCCAGGCGGCCTCCGCAAGTTCGGTATCCCAATGGCCGTCCGGCACACTGGGCGGCCTCAACTAGCATCCGCGAGGCTAGTCATGCATTGGGAGCTGATTGATATTTTCTCGCATCAAGTCCGAAAACATAATGCGGTTAAAACTCCAACAGGATTACGGTTCACGCGGCGACCAGGGCAATTTTATTTAAGTAAAGCGGAAGTGATTTTTTATTTAGAAAACGGGGCGGGCGTATTTATTTATTTTGGATATAAAAGGTTGTGATCGAGTTTTAACGAAAGGAGGCAAGTGCACCTATCGTGAGTAGTACAGGATATTCCGGGTGAAATATCGAGGTCGTATTGTTCTCGGGGACTGTTCGACTATTTCTACTCTTCCCTAGAGGGGACTATTATTTTACCGATAATTATCTTGTCGGGATATTTTATATAATTATAAAAATACAGAAAATGGCAGCAAGAAAATGAAAGCATGAAGGTGGTGCCGATGAAGAGCTTAGCTCGAGGGCACCGAAAAAAAACAATTAAACTAAAATATACTTTAAATAAAAAAAACTCCTAAATTTCTAATTAATTAAGGCGGAGACTTGGCCGTGGAGGTTCCACTAGAATGAGCTCACCTAGCTATAGGGCTATCGCTCACCTGAACGCTAAGACTATTCGATCGGGCTCTCGTCCGAAGAAGGATTCCTCTTAACGCCCGCAATACGCTAAGAACCCCGCTATTGGGCGGGGAACCCAATCCTGTAGAGTTGGCGTGCCTCCTCTCTCGAGGGTTATTGCGGAACTCTCTTTGACGAGGGGTGATCGGTCCATATGTACGGCCTCTCGGCTAGCTAGCATATGGACTACAGAAATAGGGCCCACACATCGATTATGTGGTCCTACGCGTCATAAACCCACGACAAACCTTAAGTACTTTTAATTAATTAGAAAAATTAGACCTTTAGTTATTTTAAGCTATTTTATCTATCCCAATGCTCTTCGATACCGAGGGCTAAGAACAGTTAGCCACTCATCGGAATGGGGACGGCTTGCGGGAAAAGCAAAAAATAAAGCAGTAAAGAAAGCGGTAAAATAAAGCAGTAAAAAAGCAGTAAATTGCAAGTCCTACTCAAACGAGTAGGACTGAAGAAAGCTGTAAAATGCGAGTCCCGGCGCAAATGCATGGGCGGGAGAAAGAAAGCGGGTCCTACTCAAATGAGTAGGACTAAATAAATGCAACACACGCACGCACTCTACATAAAGTAAAACTCACGCACACACTCTCTCAACATAAAGTAAAACACACACACTCTACAGGAAAGTAAACACACTCTACTGAAATAAAATCCAGCCATTTAACTCAAGTGAGTAGGCAAAAAAAAAGAAAATTACAAACTCACGCACTCTACAGAAAGTAAAATAAGCGAGCGCCATTTAACTCTTAACGAGTAGGCGAAAATAAATGCGCACAAGTACAGAAAAATATAAAAAAACTAAGTTGTCTAAAAATGAAAACAACTGCATTTCTACCGCTAGAATGCGGTAGAAATGCATAAAAAGTGAAAATAAAAATTAAACGAGCGAAAAAGTTTGCAAATAAACGCAAAATGAAAATGCTCTAAAAATTAAAACGAATACATTTCTACCGCTAGAATGCGGTAGAAATGCATAAAAAGAAGCCGAAAAAATTAAATAAGCAAAAGTTTAAAATGAAAAACTAAGTGCATGAAAAATTAAACCAACTATATAATCATTCCTATAACTCCGTAAAACTGATTAAAAAGTGAAAATAAAACGAAAAGAACGAAAAAGTTTTACATCCTAAAAAGAAAAATCTAAGTTAAAAGAAATAAAAATTACCTTGAAATCATTTTTACGGGTTTATAACAATGAAATAGAAAGCTATAAAAACCTAAGTTAACAAAACTAAGAACATAAAATTATAAAGTTATACTCATACACACACACACACACGTATAAAGAAGAACAAAAAAAAACTAAGTTAAAAAAAGCATAAATAAGATTGCAAAGGGTGGGCACGTAGATGAAGTCCAAAACATAGAAATGAGAAAAAAAACTACATTTTTATTATATCTAAAAACTATTACAAAGCTAGTACAAAAATAAAAGAGAGAGAGAAAGAGAAAACCCCATTCCATAGGTTGGAAATCCATCTACGCAGCA
This sequence comes from Platanthera guangdongensis, assembly GCA_039583875.1. Classification (NCBI taxonomy): domain Eukaryota; kingdom Viridiplantae; phylum Streptophyta; class Magnoliopsida; order Asparagales; family Orchidaceae; genus Platanthera; species Platanthera guangdongensis. The sequence goes on along the minus strand of CM077153.1, from coordinate 253,421,375 downwards.
CCTCCCCTTACAAAATGGTTCAAAAAAGGAACCAGAAACTTAAGCAGAAGCTCGGAATTTATAGAAAAAATTTTACAAGTACAAGCCCTCTGACACGGGCGTGTCAGGGGGCGTGTCGACACTATTCATGATGGCAGCCGACGATTGGACAGGAAAGTTGACTTCGGTCTAGACACGTGTCGGCCTCGCGTTGGTCACGCCCCAGGTCACGGGCGTGACGCTGGGCGTGTCATGCAGGTGGATCTGGGCGCGGGTTGCGCCGAAAGTCGTCGCGCGAGACTTGTCGGCCAGGTGGAGATGTCACGCCCCAGGTCACGGGCGTGACGCTGGGTGTGCCGGCTGGTGTCGACACTCGACAAACGTCGAGCGGAAAATGTCGAGTTGAAAATCGTCGAGTGGGAAGAGGTGTCACGCCCTAGGTCACGGGCGTGACGGTGGGCGTGTCGGTTGGTGTCGACACTCGACAAACATCGAGCGGAAAATGCGAGCGGGTGGACACGGGCTTGGGTCATGCCCCGTGTCGGGTGACACGGGCGTGACATCGGGCGTGTCAAGCTTTTCTCTTCAAAGTTTGATGATTTCACTGTATTTGACGTGTCACGCCCTGGTCACGGGCGTGACCTTGCAATTTTTGGCAGATTTTTGCTATTTTTGAAACATAAAATAAAGCAAGTCAGCAAAATTATTTACTAAAAAGGAGCAATTTATTAAGGAAAAACAAGTAAAAATGACAAAAAGATATGAAAACGACTAAATTAATGTACACAAAAAGGCATATTTACAATTCATCAAATACCCACATACTTAAGCTTTTGCTATTCCAGAGCAAAAGTTGGAGATGAACTTATAAGGAATAAAAGAAATCCTAAGTTTAGCTACCGCTTGACTTAATTAAAAGTAAGATCAAAATAAACGTCCGGGGTTAAAGAATTAAATCCTAGTTTATGAAATGTTATGAATAAAGGAAGAGTTTCAAAAAGACTTCTAAATAAAATAAAATAGAGAGCAAAAATTTATTTTTGTTAGTTTAACAAAGATGGATTGGATTTATATAAAAAATTTTAGCTTAAAAGAGGTTAAAGGAAATATTGCAATTTAAAAGTTATGCTCTCAAAAAATTTTAAATTAATTCTAGAATCATTGAAATAGGCTAAGTGGTTTGGTGGTTTATGAAGAATGCTTGAATATTGAGGTGATGTAATTTTTCTCGAACCTCCAAATTTTTTTTTCTTTTGAATTATTAGGAAAATGAAATCTTATTTTCCTAATATCATTTTTTTTCTTTCTTCATAAATAAATAACCCAATGTATATGTGTAGGAGTAATGAATTTTATCCTCTTACTCCATAACATATAATCTTTTAAAATATTGGGTGTCTATGTTTACGGAATGAAATCTTATTCCCATTGATATAAGATCTTTTAAGGGATAGGGGCAAACATGTCAAGTAAGATATGAAAAAAAAAGGAAGTGGGTTTATTTTTTCAAAAAGAAAAACTAGATTTTAATAAAAAAGTTTTAAGAGCAACCTTTTTAAAATGAACGTTCCAATATTTCTAAAAGCATGAAGTAGAAATAATTGAAATCCATGGATGTTATTTTCTAACATAAAAAACAAGCTTCTATTTATAAAATTAGAAGTGGTGGTGAAAAACAAGTTCTCTATTATAAGGAAAAGACATAAAAAATTCTTTAAATCTTAACCCCAGACACTTAAATCTATCAAACTTTAATTAATAAACGAATAGTAAGCAAAGAATAAAAAGAATTCGCTTATAAATTAACTCGAAACTAGATTTTTGGAAAGTAAAAAGGGTTATGAAATGGTATATTCGATGTATTTGGTTATATAAAAAATTATTTTTTTGGTTTTTTAGAGTTTTTATCATTTTTTTGTGTTTTAATTATTATCTTTTTAGGGTTTTTGGATTTTCAAATTTTTTTGATTTTTAGTTTTTGTAGATAAGTTATTTACAAGAAAGAGGAGAGAAAGAAATGTTATTTACAAAGAAGATAGCGGGGAAAGAGAGATTTTTACAAAAAAGAGCACAAAGTAAAAAACTCGAATGCAGCCTGCGAACAGGCTCTTATTGAGGTGGTTGGTTCGATGAGTCAAACGCCGCGGGCAAGCAAAATGCGAGCTTTTACAAAAACGAAAAGAAGAGGGGGGGGGAGAGAGATTTAGTTTTTGAAAAATTTTCACAAAGTAAAATGAAAAAATTTTTTGTTGAATTTTTTTGATGTTTTATAAGTTTTTTTGAGATTTTTGTTTGTGATTTATGATTTTTTTGAGTTTTTTTTTTATAAAAAACAAGGAAATTTTTTTTTTATGTTTTAAGTTTTGTAATTTTTTTTTTATATTTTTGATGAGTACAGAATAAAAAAAACAGTATAGGAAAACACCCCCATACTTAAACCCAACATTGTCCCCAATGTTGCAGTCTAAGTATGCAGAACGATAATATACAAAATATAATAGACCAAAATAAAAAAGGAGGGTAGAAGCTTCCCTGAGATATTGCGGGGGAGGCCCAGGTTGAAACCCTGCATTATTTAGACGAAAAAGCAAAAAGATAACAGAAAAAACAAAAAAAATAAACTCGGCCTAAAGTGTGCGGGCGGTAGGGGGCAAGTGCGTGGGCGACTCGAAGGTAGCTAAGGCCTTAGCGACATGAGCGCGATATAAATGCGCTCCCCTATTGTGCACAAGAGTGAGAAGCGCGACGAAGCAAAATAAATTAAAATATAACAAGTTAAATTAAATGAAACAAAATACATACATTGTTGTTTTTTTTTGTTTTTTGAAAATTAAATTATTATATTTTTTTTGTGTTTTTAAGTAGATTTTTTAGTTTTAGTTTGTTGTTTTGTTTTTTTTTTCATTTTTTTTGGTTTTTAGTTTTTTTTAGTTTTTCTTTTGTTTTATATTTTTTTAAATTTTTAGTTTTTAAGGTTTTTCAAATTTTTTAGTTTTCTAAGTTTTTTTGTGATTTTTTTTATTTTATAATTTTGTAATAATAATGTTTTTTTTATATAGTTATTATTATTATTATTAGATTTTGTTGGCCATTTTTAATTTTGGTATAAATATAGATATAAGTAAAATTAATAGATTTCCAGGGTTCAAAATAACGAACCAAAAAGTTCCCCGGCAACGGCGCCAAAAACTTGATTGATATTTTCTCGCATCAAGTCTGAAAACATAATGTGGTTAAAACTCCAACAGGATTACGGTTCACGCGGCGACCCGGGCGGTTTTATTTAAGTAAAGCGGAAGTGGTTTTTTATTTAGAAAACGGGGCGCGCGTATTTATTTATTTTGGATATAAAAGGTTGTGATCGAGTTTTAACGAAAGGAGGCAAGTGCACCTATCGTGAGTAGTACAGGATATTCCGGGTGAAATATCGAGGTCGTATTGTTCTCGAGGACTGTTCGACAATTTCTACTCTTCCCTAGAGGGGACTATTATTTTACCGATAATTATCTTGTCGGGATATTTTATATAATTATAAAAATATAGAAAATGGCAGAAAGAAAATGAAATCATGAAGGTGGTGCCGATGAAGAGCTTAGCTTGAGGGCACCGAAAAACAATTGAACTAAAATAGACTTTAAATAAAAAGAGCTCCTAAATTTCTAATTAAATAAGGCGGAGACTTGGCCGTGGAGGTTCCACTAGAATGAGCTCACCTAGCTATATGGCTATCGCTCACCTGAACGCTAAGACTATTCGACCGGGCTCATGTCCGACGAAGGATTCCTCTTAACGCCCACATTACGCTAAGAACCCCGCTATTGGGTGTGGAACCCAATCCGGTAGAGTTGGCGCACCTCCTCTCTCGAGTGTTAGTGCAGAACTCTCTTTGACGAGGGGTGATCGGTCCATATGCACGGCCTCTCGGCTAGCTAGCATATGGACTACGGAAATAGGGCCCACACATCGATTATGTGGTCCTACGCGTCGTAAACCCACGGCAAACCTTAAGTACTTTTAATTAATTAGAAAAATTAGACCTTTAGTTATTTTAAGCTATTTTATCTGTCCCAATGCTCTTCGATACCGAGGGCTAAGAATAGTTAGCCACTCATCGGAATGGGGACGGCTTGCGGGAAAAGCAGAAAATAAAGCAGTAAAGAAAGCGGTAAAATAAAGCAGTAAAAAAGTAGTAAATTGCAAGTCCTACTCAAACGAGTAGGACTGAAGAAAGCTGTAAAATGCGAGTCCCGACGCAAATGCGTGGGCGGGAGAAAGAAAGCGGGTCCTACTCAAACGAGTAGGACTAAATAAATGCAACACACGCACGCACTCTACATAAAGTAAAACTCACGCACACACTCTCTCGACATAAAGTAAAACACACACACTCTACAGGAAAGTAAACACACTCTACTGAAATAAAATCCAGCCATTTAACTCAAGTGAGTAGGCGGAAAAAAAGAAAATTACAAACTCACGCACTCTACAGAAAGTAAAATAAGCGAGCGTCATTTAACTCTTAACGAGTAGGCAGAAATAAATGCGCATAAGTACAGAAAAATGTAAAAAAACTAAGTTGTCTAAAAATGAAAACAACTGCATTTCTACCGCTAGAATGCGGTAGAAATGCATAAAAAGTGAAAATAAAAATTAAACGAGCGAAAAAGTTTGCAAACAAACGCAAAATGAAAATGCTCTAAAAACTAAAACGAATACATTTCTACCGCTAGAATGCGGTAGAAATGCATAAAAAGAAGCCGAAAAAATTAAATAAGCAAAAGCTTAAAATGAAAAACTAAGTGCATGAAAAATTAAACCAACTATATAATCATTCCTATAACTCCGTAAAACTGATTAAAAAGTGAAAATAAAACGAACAGAACGAAAAAGTTTTACATCCTAAAAAGAAAAATCTAAGTTAAAAGAAATAAAAATTACCTTGAAATCATTTTTACGGGTTTATAACAATGAAATAGAAAGCTATAAAAACCTAAGTTAACAAAACTAAGAACATAAAATTATAAAGTTATACTCATACACACACACGTATAAAGAAGAACTGAAAAAAACTAAGTTAAAACAAAGCATAAATAAGATTGCAAAGGGTGGACACATAGATGAAGTCCAAAACATAGAAATGAGAAAAAAAAACTACATTTTTATTATGTCTAAAAACTATTACAAAGCTAGTACAAAAATAAAAGAGAGAGAGAAAGAGAAAACCCCATTCCATAGGTTGGAAATCCATCTATGCCGCACCTCCCCTTACAAATGGTTCAAAAAAATGAACCAGAAACTCAAACAGAAGCTCTGAATTTATAGAAAAAATTTTACAAGTACACGCCCTCTAACACGGGCGTGTCAGGGGGCGTGTCGACACTATTCATGATGGCGACCGACGATTGGACAGGAAAGTTGACTTCGGGCTGGACACGTGTCGGTCTCGCGTTGGTCACGCCCCAGGTCACGGGCGTGACGCTGGGCGTATCATGTAGGTGGATCTGGGTGCGGGTTGCGCCGAAAGTCGTCGCGCAGGTCTTGTCGGCCAGGTGGAGATGTCACGCCCCAGCTCACGGGCGTGATGCTGGGCGTGATGCTGGGCGTGTCGGCTGGTGTCGACACTCGACAAACGTCGAGGGGAAAATGTCGAGTTGAAAATCGTCGAGCGGGAAGAGGTGTCACGCCCTAGGTCACGGGCGTGACGGTGGGCGTGTCGTTTGGTGTCGACACTCGACAAACGTCGAGCGAAAATTGCGAGCGGGTGGACACGGGCTTGGGTCACGCCCCGTGTCGGGTGACACGGGCGTGACGCCGGGCGTGTCAAGCTTTTCTCTTCAAAATTTGATGATTTCACTGTATTTGACGTGTCACGCCCTGGTCACGGGCGTGACCAATATGTCACGGGCGTGACCTTGCAATTTTTGGCAGATTTTTGCTATTTTCTGAAACATAAAATAAAGCAAGTCAGCAAAATTATTTACAAAAAAGGAGTAATTTATTAAGGAAAAACAAGTAAAAATGACAAAAAGAAATGAAAACGACAAAATTAATGTCTACAAAAAAGGCATATTTACAATTCATCAGGAGCTCGGCGCTTGGGCAGCCTCGGTCAGCCTTTACAAGGCTGGTCACCCCGCGATAGCCTGACACCCGGGCGGTCTCGACCGGCCTCCGAGAGGTCAGCCGAGCCTTGGCCACCCGATGCATGGGAGGTCGCGGCCTTGGCCACGGGTCGTAGCCTTGGCTCTCGGTCTCATCAGACCTCCTGTTTCCCTGAGCGGGTCAGTTTTGGCCCAGAGGGAGGGATAATCATTTCACTAAAAATGGCGATCTGCGAGCTCAAATCCATTCATTCTTATTCATCCGTCTGATAGTATTTAGTAAAATTACAATACCACCCCCTAAAAATCTATAAATAGTCAACATTTTCCCTTCATTTTCATCTTTTTCCTTGCCTAAATTTCTTCCTGTATTTCTCGCTCTCTCTGTCTCTCTTTTTCTCTCTCTGCGGTTTCCCCCAAAAGTTCTCCTTGACCATTGAAGCCACCCTCAAATTCCTTCGAGCACTTCGGAGATCGCAGGAAGATCATCAACCACCTTCTACCTTTTGTCGCCCGCGTGGCGCCCACACAATCCACAAGCCTTCTTAGCACCAGCATTCCACGCCCGCCAACTCCCCCAAGTTTGTGTGCCCTTCGCCATGTTCAGAAGCAAGACCATAGTTGTTGGGTTTTCTATACAGGAGTGGAACAACACATCATATGTATACAACAAAATAGAGTACAAGAATACCCTAAGGAGAAACTGGATCTTGCGATGAAACATTGATCAAGAAGTAAAACTGAAAAGGGATTGCAATATAGCTTAGAGGAATTGAGTCAGTACTCAACAAAGATGCTCCAGGAGGCTGAGTCCATGCAGAAATAAATCTACGGCTTTATAGGTATCAACACGAGTGGAGGAGAACAACAAAACCATGTTCAACAACATTTGGGATGGAGTAAAGAATTCCCTCCGTGTCTCCACAAACTGCTAGCTTTGCTCCAGGAGTGCCGTCGGTGACAAGATGAAGTCACGACAGGATCTAGTGTTAGTGACGGATTCAAAAACACACACTAACAGTTACATGGAAAACTCTTTTCCAAGTCTATTTATACCCCGAAAAAACAAACAGACAAAAGTCACCTTAGAAATCCGTCAAAACTCAACATGCGTCGACATGCATCAATAAGAAATCGACGCAGTGTCGACATACACTCGACAACATTTGATGCAACTACGTCGACATGCAGTCAACGTACCTATGTCGAATCGAACTCGATGTTTCGTCGATTTCTACTCAACGTAGCGCTGATAAAGTACCTGCTTCAACGGTGAGCTTGGATGTGTCAACATCAAGTCGATGTGCATCGATACACACTCAACGCGCGTCTATATGCACTCGATGCAACTTGCCTGAATTCTCTATGTCATATATTTGGTCCCTTTATTATATCCCATATTAGTGGGGTCAACACAATCTTTCCTCCAATTTCTCCAAACAATCTTATGTGCGACCTTATATGCACATATCATGTTAGCAGAGAGACTAACTGCTTGTTTGCTTTGCGATCACCTTGGAAACACGAAGAGCAGTTTCATGAGTGGTGCCTAGACATGCTCTGAGTGCCTCCCCTCTCTCACCTCAGAAGTTATAATGAGTAGCAGTCTATCTCCCTCAATTCTCTTCAAAGCCCTATAAAACAACGCTACATAGTGGAAGTTTGGTCGACGCCGAATTGACCACATAGTTTTTCACCCAGTTTACGGGCTTTCCATGTCAAAAAGGCTTTTATTTGTTCTATGATTTTCTAAATGTTTGTGCGCTCGACTGATCAACGGGCTAAGGCAACTCATTTAGTCCGGTTTACCAAGATCCTCAAGCGGACATCAATAGTTTGGCATCTTCTGTGGGAACGGTATTCCTGGGATTTCACAAGAAATCTAGAGCACAATAACAGCCCTCAGAGGGAAGATCTAAATGACGAGACGAAGCACTCATAAAACCCAGGGATCAGTCCACAGAGGCAGAGTTGATCCAGGGCCATCACATTCACTTATCAACGCCCCCGAGAAGAAGAAGTCGAGAACGTGCCACTAACATTTCGGACAGGGCGAATCGCCCGAATGGAAGAACCACAGGCCAAGATGCTAGCCCTACAAAGGAACCAGGGAACGCCTCAGGTCCCTGTAGCACATCCTTCTCCAGCCAGTTTACCCCGACCAGTCCGAGACACAATGGCCGACTAGGGAGAGGAATTTGAGTCATCACAAGAAGATACAACAGCGCACCCCGCCCTCCAGGCCTGGGTCCCCAAAGCCTGCCTACATAATCACCTCCAACGGACGGGTGCCTTTAAAAACCTGGACAGAGGAATGATCAGAAAAGAGATTAGGGAACTGTTTGAGGAAGAGTACGGCTAGGTCGGCCGCCAACCTACGCAGATCCACCGCCCGCCTTAAAAATGGTTCACCATTCGCGCAAGAGGTTATGCCACACCCAATCCCAACAAGATTCAAGCTTTTGAGCATCGAGTCCTACGATGGGGTCGAAGACCCCCTTGAGCATGTGAACCAATTTTCCATGATCCTCTGAATCTACAATTTGCCCTACCAGCAACTCTGTTAGGTGATCCCAGCCACGTTGAAGGGTCAAGCGAAGATGTGGTTCTACTCGCTTTAGGAAGGAACAGTTTGGAATTTTGCTTAATTGACCCAGTAATTCTTAGTTCAGTTTATCGCCAATTGCAGGATCGTCAAGAAACTGTCACATCTCTTCGGGATACGTTAGAGTGAGGGGGAGACCATTAAAGTGTTCTTCTGTCGGTTCACAGTGGAGGCAAGGCAGATCCCCGTGGTGGATCCTGAACTCCTGCGAGGAATCTTCCCTGAGAGACTCCCCCTCAATGGAGTCTAATCTGCCCTGATGAGGGAAACAGTCCCTAGTTATCCAGCAGTCATGCAGGTGCATATCCTGCCTTGGGATGTGGCTCGCCCTGAGGACCCTCTTCCTGACAAACTCTCTAACAAATCAAGCTCCACGCATGTCGCACATTGGTCTGGTCGTTGGGGAACACTCAACTCAACCATCGTCCAATGGAGGTGCACGCCAGACAAGATGACCGAAGACTCACTCGCCAAGGAGTGAGGAATATGATCGGGGAAGAGTGCATCCAATGCAGGCGCCACGCCGTGAATGGGAGGCGCCCATTCCATCATGGGCCCCCGATCACTACTCAGGTTCTAGCATACCCCGTGCCGCACAGATTCAAGCTACCCAACTTTAAGGCCGTCGATGAGATATAGGACCCCCTGGAACATGTCAACAACTTCAAGACAATCATGTGTCTATTCAACACGACAGATCAACTGGTTTGACAAGTGTTCCTCGCGGCTCTAAAGGTTCAAGCGCACACCTGGTTTCACTCACTACGGAAAGGGTAGATCAACAATTTTGAGGAGCTCACACACCTCTTCACTTATCATTTCATAACAAACCATCAAATAGTTAATGACCCCTCCCATCTGCCTAACATTCTCCATAATGAAGCAGAGTAGCTTAAGGAGTTCATCTACCGCTTTACCTTTGAGGCTCAATAAATCCCGGGAGTTGACCCAGAACTCATTCACGACATCTTACTTGGGGGGGGGGGGGGGGTCTGCCCGAGTAGATACTATTCCGCTCTATTGTAAGAAACAGTGTTTGGCTACGCTGACCTCGTTCACCAGGTCGAGACCCAAATCATGGTAGACGATGTCATGGTGTCCTACCGCCAGCAGTTCAAAGGAGCTTCCAAATGAAAGAGGGACGCAGACCCCGCACCGCCAACACACCGTAAGAATGACGACTTCTGCAACAACCCTCACATGGACTAGGACATTCACCAGCACTAGGAGTTCGCCCCTTTGAACACCGACCGGGCGCAAGTTCTCTTGGCCATTTAGAACTTTGATATGCTCCGTCAACCCAAGATGTATCCCCCCCCCCCCAACCGGGGAGACCAAACAAAGTACTGCTAGTTTCACCGTAAGAGCGGGCACATCACGAAGGATTGCTCCCGAGTAAAAGAGAAGATAGAGTAATTCATCCTCTATGGGCATCTAGGGAGGTACATATAGAATCATACACGAAATCGACCAGACCACACCAGCAAGGGTGGTAGCAACCCCCGATGCACCAGGTAGCATGGGGGGGGGGGTAGATAAGTGGTCGGGAAGGTTGAAACCATCATTGACTCTCCTTTCTATGCTACCCATGTCCTTTATATCGCTAAGCTGGAGAAGGATTCTAAAAATCCAAATCCACAATAAGACACTGGCATCAACTTCGGGGACTAGGACTTAGAGGGAGTGTGCACGTTGCACCAAGATCCCCTCATCATCAATGCAGGAATCGACAATCCATGTTTTAGAGTTAGGAGTGGACATCATGATCACATCCATGCTACTCAACATGAAGGTCTCCCAGTAGTGCCTCGATCCAGTAACAGGACCACTATACGGGTTTGACAACAGCCCAGTTCGCTCTCCTCATAACCCTGGGGGAATTCCCAATACAGGTCTTAGGAATGTTTAGTTAAGGTAGTCGACTCTAGCTCGGCGGGGCTTGTCAATTAAGCAAACAAACCAAAAATAGTTTTAAATCTATTAATAAAAGTGATTCACCCAGAATTTTGTACTTGCTACAAATGAACCTTTTTGGCCCTATTATTATATAAAGTTTGGGAGGAAAGTCATAAACTTTATTTATTGTTGATGACTTCTCTAGATTCGCTTGGGTGTTCTTTCTAAGAAATAAGTAAGATAACTTTAAAGTTCTTACAGTCTTTCTTAAGAGCATACATATTGAGTACTCTACTCAGGTTGCCTTGATCAGAAGTGGTCATGGCACCAAGTTTGAATCTCTTCTCATGCAAGAATTCTGTGAGAATGAAGGTATCAGGCAATGTTTTTCTGCTCCTAGAACTTCTTAACAAAATAGGGTAGCAGAAAGGAAAAACAGAACCCTTATTGAATCTGTTAGGACATTTCTTGCAGATGCTTATTTGCCTCTATCCTTTTGGGCTGTAAGCACAGTAATTTATGTTCTTTACAGAAGTTTAATTCATAAACTTAAGGGTATGACACCCTATAAATTACTTAAAGGGAATCAACCTAAAGTAGATTACTTTAAAGTTTTTTAATGCAAGTGTTACATTCATAATAATAATAAGAAACACCTTAGAATGTGAAAGTCCACCTAGTGTCAACTATGTTCACCTATGTGGGGGGGGGGGGGGAATATGTGACGTGCAGCGTTTTTGCGGAATTTAAGATTGTACCTGCACAATAAAAATAAACAGCACAGCACACAGAATACACAAGCTATTTATAGTGGTTCCCCGACTTGGGTACATCCACTTTCCCCCTTCGACCTATCTCCCAACACGGGACGACTCAGTCTCTTCACCAACAGGATTGAAATCCAATCCTTGCACTATCGGAAGGAACCCTTCCACATGTAGGAGTCCACACTCCCACACACGGGTTGCACTCAACCCATACACCTCGGAACAACCGTTCCTTTACAACAAAAATAAAATAGAATGTACAAAAGATACAAACTACGTTTGGAGACAAAGGTGTCCCTCTTTGTTGACGACGTGTTCTTGAAGTCCACAAAGAGTCCACTACCCAAGATCTCACTTGGAGAGGATCTCCCCGGAACCGGCGGCGACAAGATGGGCGGCGGCTAGGTTGACGGGATCGGCGGCGACGACGATGTGCGGCTGCTGAACTTAGAGATCCAAACTTCGTAGCGAAGCAAGCTAGGTCTACCAACGGTCACTCTAGGATCGGTCGTCTCGATCGATTCGGACGGGGAAGTTTTTCCCGATCAACAAATCGAGAGACAAGGGATCTCTGGATAGACGCGTGAGACACTAAGCTTGGCTAAGCTTCTGTCGCCGGAAGATCCGGAAGAAATCTCTATCAAAAGCGGCGACCAACTTGCTGGAGCGACGACGGCGGCGGCGGAGCGGAACTCGCGATTTTAGGTTTAGATCGTGCTCGGCTTCTTTCTGTGTATCTACTGTTCAAAATACTCGTATATATATACTGTAGACAACTTGAATAAGACCGTTGTGGGACCCACAAGAAGAATCCCTAACTCCCGGTCCAGAACATTGACAGCGGCAGAATCCGGTTCAAGAAGTTCCAGAAAATCGCCCAAGTCAAAATCGGTGAGAATCGAAAGTGAATCTCGCCGAGTCGCCGAGAATCAAAGGTGATTCTCGACGATTCAGCGAGAATCAAAGATGATTCTCGTCGAATTTTACTTGGTTGCACACACTGATTAAGCCAGGTCGAGACGGCGAGAATCAACCAGTGATTCTCGGCGATTCGGCGAGAATCACTAGTGATTCTCGTCGATTCTTACTTAGAATCAGAGTTGCTTGCAAAGAAGTAGTTGGATCGAGTCGGCAGGAATCAGCCACCGAATCTCGACGATTCGGCGAGAATCACTAGTGATTCTCGCCGATTTACGCTTAGACGAATTTTCGTCTTTCCACCCATGAGGTGCTCCTTGACCCATCCTTGCTCCCTGTCTGCTCCTGCATAGTTACATCCCTGTGCTTGAAAGTAAGTGCACGCCAATAGAGAGAGTACACGTAGGCCAACACACTGATCTGCTCAACGAGGGATTACGTCGTGCAGACCCGTGTATATTGACCTACTGCACCCTGACATTGGTGTACACTTAGCGTGGAATAACTGCAAGCACAACTTGAAATATTTTGTCAAAAACATTGCCTATTTACCTTAGCTTGTTCAGGGGCTTCTTCAAATCAGGTACGTTGTGGATACAATACCCAACAATCTCCCCCTATTTGAAGAAGCCTAAACCCTACAAGCTAAGGTGAATAAAGCGTATGGGAATGAAAATCATAACCTTGAAATTAAATTGAGAGAGATATTCATTACCGATACCAATTTCGTGCGAGCAAACTTTGGAGCCACCACCTTAACCTTAGCCGAGAGGGTAATCTCCCCCTTTTCGGCTTCTGCAAATCGGGGTCTGTAGCATTTGACCCCTTGCTCCCCCTCAGTTCTTGCATCTGTGCTCACACTGGAGTTCCTTGCTCCCCCTCAGTTCTTGCACGAGCCCGGAGCGTCATTAGTCTTCATTCCTCATAGTTTAGCATTCCCAATTCAATTTTGAAAAGACTGAACTTGGCTTCGTCTAAGGGCTTTGTAAATATATCTGCAATCTGCTTGTCCATGGGGACATAACAGAGAGAGATGTCCTTGTTCTCCACGTGCTCCCGAATGAAGTGGTAGCGCACTTCAATATGCTTCGTTCTGCTGTGCGATACCGGATTGTTGGCAATCGCAATTGCACTGGAGGAGTCGCAGTACATCGGCACTTCCTTGAACTGAAGGTCGTAGTCGGCTAACTGGTTTCTGATCCATATGAATTGTGCACAACAACTGCCAGCCGAGATGTACTCAGAATCTGCTGTGGAGGTAGCTACACAATTCTGCTTCTTACTGTTCCATGAGATAAGCCTCCTTCCGAGGAATTGACACGTCCCGGAAGTGCTTTTCCTGTCATCCCTACTCCCTACAAAATCAGCATCTGAAAAACCTATTAGCTCGACATCATTGTGTCTCGGGTACCACAAGCCAAGATTGGGAGTACCTTTAAGGTATCTTAGAATTCGCTTTGCAGCGACATAGTGAGATTCCTTAGTGTTCACCTGATACCGGGCACAGACACATGTTGAGAACATAATATCTGGTCTACTGGCAGTAAGGTAGAGCAGGGATCCAATGATGCTCCTGTATTTGGTTTCATCGAAAGGTTTACCTTTCTCATCCTTATCCAGAGACATAGTGGATCCCATTGGAGTCCTCATAGAGGTTGCACTCTCCATGCCGAATTTCTTGAGGAGTTCATTTGTGAACTTCGTCTGAGAGATGAAGATTTCATCCTCAGACTGTTTCACTTGAAGTCCCAAGAAATACTTGAGCTCTCCCATACTGCTCATTTCAAACTTTCCTTGCATAAGTTTAGAGAACTTTTTGCAAAGATTGTTGTCTGTTGAGTCGAATATAATGTCATCGACATAGATTTGCACCAGCAAAATCTTGCCTTTGACTTCCCTGAGAAACAATGTCTTATCTATTTTACCTATAGAGAACTTGTTCTCAAGAAGAAAACTAGATAAAGTCTCATACCAAGCTCGCGGAGCTTGTTTTAAACCATATAATGCTTTATTAAGAAAATAAACATGATTAGGATAAGTAGGATTGACAAAACCCGGGGGTTGAGCGACGTATACTTCCTCTTTCAGGTCTCCGTTCAAGAATGCTGATTTCACATCCATTTGATAGACTGTGAATCCTTTGTGTGAAGCATACGCCAGGAACAATCTGATTGCCTCGAGCCTTGCTACCGGTGCAAAGGTCTGGTCGAAGTCAATCCCTTCCTCCTGTCTGTAACCCTGAGCCACCAGCCTGGCCTTGTTCTTTATGATGACACCATGTTCATCCAGCTTGTTTCTGAAGATCCACTTGGTGCCAATCACATTCTGCTTGTATGGTCTGGGAACTAGCGTCCAAACGTTGCAACGTTTGAATTGATGTAGTTCATCTTGCATGGCCATAATCCATGCCGCATCTTTGTTCGCCTCGTCGAACTTCTTTGGCTCAACCTGTGACAAGAAGCTAAGATGCAATACTTCGTTTATAGTACCTCTTCGAGTTCTGACACCGACACGAGGATCTCCGATGATCTGATCTCTAGGATGATCCCTCACGTGCCGTAGCTCTAGTAGTCTGGCGTCTGGAGCTTCGACTACTTCTTGGGCTTCTCCGTCTTCTAAGGGATTTGTTCCATTTTGATCTTCAACATTTCCAAATGACGTGGAGGTGGAAACTTTGACGTACTTAGGAGAGTCATCTTTAGCGGTCTCATCCAGACGCAGCTGTTCAAGTCGGGCACCTGCATCTTCAAGAATACCATTGGAAGAACTGTTGTTAAGCAAACTTCCTTCATCAAATACAACATTGATTGATTCTTCTACCACTAGGGTTTTCTTATTGAAGACCCTATATGCCCGACTGTGGGAACTATAGCCCACGAATATGCCTTCGAAGCATTTTTCACCAAATTTAGTACGCGGGTACTTCCCATTATTCAGTACATAGCATCTGCAACCAAAAATCCTCAAGTAGGACATGGTTGGTTTCCTGCCTTTCAGTAGCTCGTAAGGCGTCTTACGATGATGCTTGTTGATCAATGCTCGGTTTTGTAGATGACAAGCTGTATTGACAGCCTCTGCCCAGAAGTATTCCGGGAGAGAAGCGTCTTTCAACATTGTCGTGCAGGCTTCAATGAGAGTTCTATTTCTCCTCTCCGCAACTCCATTTTGTTGAGGAGTGCGCGGGGAGGAAAACTCATGAAAGATACCTTGTTCTTCACAAAACTCTGTCATAGCACCAGATTCGAATTCTGTTCCATGGTCACTTCTGATTTTGACCACTGAGCAGTTAAATTCGTTCTGAACCTGCTTGACAAAACTAGTGAAGATGTCAAACGTATCTGACTTTCGTTTCAAAAAGAACACCCATGTAAACCGAGAATGATCATCAACTATCACTAGCGTATAGGACTTGCCTCCCAAGCTATGAACTTGCATTGGACCAAACAAGTCCATATGTAGAAGGTAAAGACATCAGGAAGAGTCTTTGTCTGCGATGCTCTGAAAGGTAGCCCGAGTCTGTTTGCCAATCTGGCATGCAGGACAGAGGCTATCTTTGATGCACTTGATACTGGGAGCATCCCTTACTAAGTTCTTAGAAAACAACATACTAATTATCTTGAAATTAATATGTGCCAATCTCTTGTGCCATTGATCACAAAGAGATGCACTGCCTGTTGCCACAAGGCATACAAGGGTAGAAGAATCTACACTGAGAAAATCTAAGCAGAAGATATTTCTGCTCCTAATGCCTGATAATACCGTCTCAGAAGAGGTACGTGAAATTATTAGACATTTATCCTTGCAGAACTTAACGTCATAACCTTTGTCACATAACTGACTTACACTGATCAGGTTATGGTATAACCCTTCAACATAAGCCACATCAGTGATAGAGATTATACCGTTGGAAATCATACTGTAACCACTGGTGACTCCTCGATCTGACCCTCCAAAGATGACTTTGGGTCCATTCTCGACTAGAGTGTAATCACGCAGCAGGCTTCTTGTCCCAGTCATATGACAGGAGCATCCACTTTCCAAATACCAGATCGGCGTTTTGGTGGCCTTTGGACATTCCTGCAAAACAAAATTAATTTCCCTTAGGAACCCAATCGAACTTGGGTCCTAGATTCCTGGTTAGCATACTCCCCCTCGGTTGGTTAACCCTACGAGTGGTCGGCCTCGCATTACTAACATAGGGAGTCTCGTGATAGCTTGGATTAAACCAACAATCCACGACAAAGTGACCAACTTTGCCACAACACCAACAGTCGAATCTATTGTACCTCTTCCTAGGCTCCTGCCTTACCCAGGGAGTGGTGGGTACAGCTGGGGCCTTGGATCTGGAGGTGGAGGCCTCATGGTGACCGCAGTCACATGACTTCGTCACCTTCTGTATAACAGGCTTGGCTTTTGGTGCCTGCTTTCCATTATGGCCGCTAGAGAAATGACCATAATTTCCCATGTGGATTTCCTCATAAGGTGCCTTGAGGGCACTCTCACCGAAGTTCCGGGGAAAGGTCCAACCATCATATCGGCTCTTTGGCTTTGCAACCGAGGGCCGGAAATGATGACCAAAGGTTGATTCAAAGTCATGTTGGTTGCAAGGAAAGCTAGGCTTTCTGAACGCAACAGGACTGAGCGGAGCCTTTCCCTTTTCATCAGCAGAGGCCTTCTTGGCGGCCTTATTCTTCCTCTGGTTCCTGTTTCTCCTGGATGAGGAACCAGATACCCCTACATGCCCCAAGCCAGCTCCTTTGGCCTGAGCAGAGAAGGTATCAACAACTGGAAGAACTATTTTTGGCATAGAGAAGCTCTTAACGATCTTCCTTTCTGCCGCAAGCTGTTCTTCCAGCTTGTCAACTTCCTCCTGCTTAAGATCAAGGAGCTTAAGAGACTTTGTGTGCTTTGAGGTCAGGTCAAGGTGTTCCTGTCAGAGAGAAATCAAATTGGTGATCTCTTCCCTTAGGGAGACACACTCACCTTTAAGGAATTTCACTTCCTTTTTCTCAACCTTCAGTCTCTTACGACACTCCTCGAAAGTGTTGAGCAGAAGCTCATACTTCTCGAGGAGCTCAGCTTCACGGGCCGAAAGGCTATCCTCAGGTTCATCATCCTGAGACTCAGGATCAGAGTCAGATTCGGAGAGAGGGGTGTGAGCTTTTACCTTCCCAGTAAATGGGGGACATTCTCCTTCTGAGTCTGAGCGACCCACCAGCCCGAAGTAGGCTTCCTCATCATCACTGGAGTCTGAAGAATCAGACTCACTCAGTGTATTTGGCCTTTTGGCGATGTAGCTCCGCTCTTTCTTCTTATCTCTCGAAGATTTGTGCTCCTCTTCTTTCCCTTTTTCTCTCTTGCCTTGATAGCAGTCGGCCACGACGTGTCCTGGCTTATTGCATCCAAAGCAAATAATGTCAGAGGAGTGATGTTTGTTCGGTTTAGAAGCATACCTGTCAGAAGAATAATTTTTCTTCTGATGCCTGGAGGAGGAGCCGTCTCTCTTTCTTTGATTCCTCATCTTGAGGAACTTCTTGAACTCTCGGGTGATGAGGGAGAAATCTTCCTCCGACAGCTCTGAGTTGGAGGAGCATGGCTCGGAGTCCTCCTCCTCATCCTTCTTCCTGGCACGATATGAAACCGTACCCTTGCCTTTTCTGGAGTGACTGGCTTTTAGAGCCACAGTCTTTTCTTTGGCTGCGGCCTTCTCTGCTTCTTCTTCTGCTTTCCTGGTGTTCAGCTGAACTCATAGGACATCAGCTTCCCAAACAGGATTTGCGGGTCTGTTTCAGCTAGTCTGCCAAACTCTCGGATGGCGCAGATCTTTGTGTCCCATTCCTTAGTTAGGGACCTAAGGAATTTATCATTGAGTTCACCATTAGTGAACACTCTTCCGTATCCTTTGAGGGTGTTGACAATCTTGAGGAAGTTCTCGTAGGTGACTCCGATCTCTTCCTTAGGCCCTTGTCTGAAGGCCTCATATTTCTAGTTCAGGAGGGATCTCCGATCATCCCTCACTTCATCAGTGCCCTCCATTAGGATGATCAGGCAATTCCTGGTCTCCTGTGCTGTCCTGTAGTTGCAGAAGTTCTGCATCATTTAGTCATCAACCGCGCTGACCAGAATGTTCCGCGCCTTCTTGTCCAGTCCAACTAACACCATCTCGTCCTTGTCCATCTCAGAAAGTTTCTTCGGCACTTTCTTGGTAGGATCAATGGTGGAGACCTTAGTGGGGACATAGGGTCCCTCCTCCACGATCATGAAGAGTCGAGGATCAACTTCTTCCATGTAGAACCCGATCCTTTCTTTCCAAATTGGAAAGTTGAGCCTGGTGCACACTGGGATCTTGCCTGAGAACTTGAGCCCGTCCATAGTAGATGTTTGTCTCCTTCTTGACACTGGCTGCAGGATTCAACTCAAGGTGTTAACCTTTTTAATGAGCAACCTCGCTCTGATACCACTTGAAAGTCCACCTAGTGTCAACTATGTTCACCTATGGGGGGGGGGGGGAATAGGTGACGTGCAGCGTTTTTGCGGAATTTAAGATTGTACCTGCACAATAAAAATAAACAGCACAACACACATAATACACAAGCTATTTATAGTGGTTCCCCGACTTGGGTACATCCACTTTCCCCCTTCGACCTATCTCCCAACACGGGACGACTCGGTCTCTTCACCAACAGGATTGAAATCTAATCCTTGCACTATCGGAAGGAACCCTTCCACACGTAGGAGTCCACACTCCCACACACGGGTTGCACTCAACCCTTACACCTCGGAACAACCGTTCCTTTACAACAAAAATAAAATAGAATGTACAAAAGATACAAACTATGTTTGGAGACAAAGGTGTCCCTCTTTGTTGACGACGTGTTCTTGAAGTCCACAAAGAGTCCACTACCCAAGATCTCACTTGGAGAGGATCTCCCCGGAACCGGCGGCGACAAGATGGGCGGCGGCTAGGTTCACGGGATCGGCGGCGACGACGATGTGCGGCTGCTGAACTTAGAGATCCAAACTTCGTAGCGAAGCAAGCTAGGTCTACCAACGGTCACTATAGGATCGGTCGTCTCGATCGATTCGGACGGGGAAGTTTTTCCCGATCAACAAATCGAGAGACAAGGGATCTCTGGATAGGCGCGTGAGACACTAAGCTTGGCTAAGCTTCTGTCGCCGGAAGATCAGGAAGAAATCTCGATCAAAAGCGGCGACCAACTTGCTGGAGCGACGACGGCGGCGGCGGAGCGGAACTCGCTTTTTTAGGTTTAGATCGTGCTCGGCTTCTTTCTGTGTATCTACTGTTCAAAATACTCGTATATATATACTGTAGACAACTTGAATAAGACCGTTGTGGGACCCACAAGAAGAATCCCTAACTCCCGGTCCAGAACATTGACAGCGGCAGAATCCGGTTCAGGAAGTTCCAGAAAATCGCCCAACACAAAATCGGTGAGAATCGAAAGTGAATCTCGCCGAGTCGCCGAGAATCAAAGGTGATTCTCAACGATTCGGCGAGAATCAAAGATGATTCTCGTCGAATTTTACTTGGTTACACACACTGATTAAAACAGGTCGAGACGGCGAGAATCAACCAGTGATTCTCGGCGATTCGGCGAGAATCACTAGTGATTCTCGTCGATTCTTACTTGAATCACTTGGTGATTCTCGTCGATTCTTACTTAGAATCAGAGTTGCTTGCAAAGAAGTAGTTGGATCGAGTCGGCGGGAATCAGCCACCGAATCTCGACGATTCGGCGAGAATCACTTGGCGATTCTCGCCGATTTACACTTAGACGAATTTTCGTCTTTCCACCCATGAGGTGCTCCTTGACCCATCCTTGCTCCCTGTCTGCTCCTGCATAGTTACAGCCCTGTGCTTGAAAGTAAGTGCACGCCAATAGAGAGAGTACACGTAGGCCAACACACTGATCTGCTCAACGAGGGATTACGTCGTGCAGACCCGTGTATATTGACCTACTGCACCCTGACATTGGTGTACACTTAGCGTGGAATAACTGCAAGCACAACTTGTAATATTTTGTCAAAAACATTGCCTATTTACCTTAGCTTATTCAGGGGCTTCCTCAAATCAGGTACGTTGTGGATACAATACCCAACAGAAAGTTTGAAGCAAATGTTGCAGAGGGAATTTTCCTTGGATATTCCCAAATCAGTAAAGCTTATATGGTATTTAACAAATCTACTTTAAAAATAGAAGAATTTGTACATATTTCGTTTGACGAAGCTAATATGTTTTACAAGGAGAAGGATTTTTCTACCATAGACACATTGCAGGTACCCCATCTGTGTGAGAATTTGGATGATTTAAACCTTACCCAACAGGTTACATTGCATCCTTCTCCACAGATTGATGAAGAAAGTGAAGAAGAAATGGTTGAAGCATGAAAGTGCAGCTAGATCTGATATACTCTAGAGGGGGGGGGTGAATAGAGTATATGGTGCTTGAAAACTTTTTACAACAATTATTGTAATCTGAGTGAACAGGGAAGCAAGTAATAAATCTAATCACAGAGCAAAACTAATAACAAAATAATCACAGCACAATAACAGCCAGAAACAAAAATAAAGTCAAGCCAACCAGAAGACACAAGGAAATATAGTGGTTCCCCTAAACTTGGGTACATCCACTCTTCTACCACCCTAGGTAGGAATCCACTACAGGATGAGTTGATCAGGTATTCTGGGCACCAATGAGCTTTTGATAAGGTGCTCAAAAACCAAACTAGATTTTTTGATCAGGTGTCTTGCCACCAATGAGCTTTTGACAAGGTGCTCAAAAACCAAACTCAAACTTTTGAAGGGAGTTTGAGAAACCCTTTACAGAGAAGGGGGTGAGAGAATGATGGAAGTCTTCTCTTTCTCAAAAAGCTGAGAAGACTATGTGGATTGATGGTGTAAAAGCTCCCCCTGAATCCTTGAGATCTTCAGGAAAAGAAGCTTTGTTGTAGGGTGATAGGCCTTCAGAGATTGAGCTCCAGCAAAAGATGATTTCAGCAACAGCTGAAATGTTAGGTGTCTGGAGTCTTGAAGTATATTGGCCTTGAATACTTGAGATCACAGAGATCAGAATATTTTTGTGAGCTTGATCTTCTTGTCTGTGTATGTCAGTCTGTGTATGTGACTCTATGTATATGTCTCTGAGAGATTCAAGAATTCTTTTTTTTTATTCTCTGGTACTGAATAGAAAAAGGCTCTGTCAAGAATAGTCGTTGGCCTGCATTAATTGCATCCTTAATTGCAGAATGTATTATGGAGGAAATTCCTTAGAAATATTCCTTGAAAATCCCTTGAAACTTGGTCCAAAAATAAATGAAAATGGCTAGAAAATCTCTGAATTAATTGCAGAATAACTCCTTAACTGATTTGAATTAGAATCTGAAAAGTCCTTGAAGTTATCTGAAAACGTCGAACTGAGCTCTACTATCGTCGAACTGAGCTCAGCAATATGGATTTATACTGCAATAAAATATCGTCGATCTGAGCTCAAAGATCGTCGAACTGAGCTCAGAGATAGAAATCCAAAGCCGAGTCAAGATCGTCGAACAGAGCTCACCGATCATCGAATAGAGTTCGACGATATGAAGAAGTTGAGCTCAGCGATCGTCGAATGGAGTTCGACGATCTGTCGAAGTTGAGCTAGACGATCGTCGATCGGAGTTCGACGAATCGTCGTGCTGAGCTCGACGATATGACTTGGTCTCAAACTGAAAAAGATTATGGGTCCTGAGGGCAGCTTCCAACCTAAACTTCTAACCCTTAGACTCAAATCTAATTGACCTTTAGATCTATACAGGAGGTCAAACATAGGTTTCCTAGAGACATAGTGATCCTGACCCAAAATAGTAATAGGGTGTTCCAACAATCTCCCCCTATTTGGGTTAGGATTACTATTTACAGAGTTTTTAAAATATAAATAATCAACATACAAGCATCAATACAGAAAAAAACAAAAAGAAAAGCTGGATAGCAGAACCACAGATATATATATATCATCCCAGATAGTAATCAGAGATCACAGAGATTGTCACCTTACATAATCATTGCTTCTCTTTGCTCTTAACCAGTTTTATTTCTCTGTTAGGGTTGGGGGCTTCCTTCTTTGATCTTGTATCATCTGCTATACCTAAAGATGTTTGCTGTTTGAGCCTGAGAACTACAGCTTCAGGATGCAGCTCCATGTATCTTTCAGAATCAAAGAATTTGCTTGATCCATATCTTTCCAACTCTTTCTTTCTCTGATCAGACATTGTAGTGATGTTGGAAGAGTCTTTGCCTTGCTCTCTAGCCTTTTTGATTTGATCCAGTGCAGCAAGTTCTTTCATTCTTGCAGTCCAAGCAGCTGGATTGTTCTCAGGGTCTTCAAAAGGTACTGGTGGCTCATATCTATTAGAAGGATTGTCTTGAGGAGGCCTGGATGAAACAGTTTCCTTCAATTTATAGGGAAAATGACCAGAAGTGGTGTCAGAAAATGTTTGTCCTTCCCTGGAGTAGGGATGTTGCCTAGAATATCCTTTTGAGTAAACCTGGACTTCCCTTTGATTGCCTCTGTATCCTCCTCTCCTGGATTGAAAACCCCTGGATTGGCTTCCCCTATTGTAGGATCTAGCATGTGGCTGATAAGGAGTTTGACTTATAGTAGGGGGTTGAGCAGCAGAACTTCCACCTGCACCTGCATCAGGAGGAGGTGGTGGAGGAGGATAAGAATGTTGGAATTGTGAAGAACCCTTTTCATATTTCCTTTTCTTTTTCATTGCTTTGAGATGATTCTTAGAGTACTGCATCCAGTGCTCAGTGATAGGGCAATCATGAAGAATGTAGTATGGTATATCATTGTTATCCTTGACCTTGGCAGGAGGTACTCTCTTCATGGCTTTACTCCTTGCCTTTCTTTTCCTGGCAATGGTAGCAGAGGAATCATCAGAGTCTGTTCTGTACTCATCACTTTCAGAACTCTGATCATCATATAGGGCATCAATTTTCTTCATCAAATCTTTCTTTAGCTGTATAGAAGCAGATGAGGCAGTAGAGGCTGTAGTAGCAGAAGTTGAAGCAGTAACAGTAGTGACAACAACAGCAGCAGATACTACAGGTTCTGGAGAAGTGACAATAGCAGCAGCAACAATTTCACTAACAGCAACATCAACAGTAGAAATATCATCAGAAAATGCAGAAGGCTCAAACTCAGGTGCCTCTATCATAAGGATCTCCTTAGAAATTGGGTCATCAGCAGTAATAGAAGTATCAGCAGCAGTATCAAAACTTTCAGTAGCAGGAGGGGCAGCAACATCAGAAACAACAGCAATGCTTTCAGCAGAAGTAGCAGTAGCATACACTGAGTGGACAAATGAGGTGATGATGCTGGGGTCACAGCAGGAGAATGGCACAAGTTCCTTGGACAGATCCTCTGGGGGCTGGAAAGCAATTATCTCTGGCAGACATCTGAAATATGTAGAATCAAATTCTGAGAGCAAAGACCTGAGGTCTATTGCAAAGACTGCAGCAGGAGGTTGAACTGAGGCTTGAAACACATCAGCAGCCACAGTAGCAGACAGGCTCACTAAAACATCAGCAACAGCAGCAGCAGGCAGGCTCACTTCATAAGGAATCTCCCCTACCTTGATTCAGATATGGCTGGATCAAGGCACACTGCTGAAGGGGCTGCCTGAGGGAAGAGAGAGGAGAGCCTGGCAGAAAGGGCTGCCACTGAGAGTAGTAAAGGAGCCAAGGAGGTCTACAAAAGAAGAGATAGCCTGGGGGCTAGCAATTCATACAGCCTGTCAGCAAGGGCTGGAATGTCTACTTGCTCAGTAGTGACTGGAGCAGAGGTAGAGGATGGAGGAGGTGTTGTTGGTGATGGTAGTGGAGAGCTGGAGAAATGGGGAAGGGATGGTTGAGGTGTGGGTAAGGTGGATATGGAGGATAGTGGGATGGAGATAGATGGGGTGAAGGTAGTTTGGGCAATGATCTCTTGTAGAAGATCTTGATAGGATGTTGAGGATGAGGGTAGCTCAGGAGGAGAGGATGGTGAGTCATCCATGAAGGAAGCATCAAGGATGTTGAGGGATGAAGTGGTAGTATCTTGTTGAGGGTAGGTGAATAATGGATGGAATTGGTCTTCTATGGTTGGAAGAGTGGGGAATGGAGATGGTGTAGATGTTGGAGAGGGGCTGGAGATGATGATGGTGGATGGAGTTTGAGTGGTAGATGGTATGGGAAGAGATGGAATTGGAGGAGGAGGAGGAGAAACAGCAGCAGGCAGGTCATCTGCAGGGGCAGAGACCTGTGGGGAAGTGACTCTGAGAGTCCTGGTGCCTGAAGGAGTGCTGGAGGAGGGCCTGCTGGGCTTGATGATTTGTCTGTCCCATTTACCAAACAGGGCACAAGACAATCTCTTGGATGCATTGATGTGGATTCCAGAGGAGACCAGCAAGGCAGGGCACCTATTCTGCAAAAACACCCCTAGAATTCTTCCAAAGTTTACAAAACTTTTGTTGATCTTCTTCTTAATTAGGTCAAAGAATAACTCTCCCCAATTCAGATTCTTCCTGTCTACTAGGGCTCCCATTAGGCAGAGCTGATACCTGGAATTTGTATCATGAGCAGAGTGCTTAGCCAGTAGCAATTTCCCAACTACATCAGCCAGGAATCTGAATTCCATAAAAAGGTTCTTTTTAGTAGCTTGCTAGGGTTAGCCTCAGAGTGACCCATTCTGGCAAGTAAGTCAGCATAGTCTTCTCCAGACAAATCAGCACTATCTCCACCAGTTCTTAACTCAAAAACCTCTGACAGAATTGCAGGGGTTAAGGGTACCTGAGTGCTAGATATTGATCCAACAATAGTGTTGTTGTCTTGATTGTGGGCAGTGTAGACCCATTCCTTAATCTCATCAGAAGTAAGCTTAATCCTTGTAGACATGATTGCAGTCAGGTTCTGCTCTTTGAATAACCCCAAGATATCCTGAAAACCTGGTTGGTTGTGCTGAAGGATTCCAAGTCTATGTCGAAGCCAGCATCAAACTTCATGGCGGCGAGAACAGAAACAGACACAGCCATAGGTACCTGCAAAAATTCAACAAACAAAACGACCAAGTGTATAAGTGTTTGGAGGGAAAGAAAGTTCTTGAAGAAAAATCGAAAGCGCAAAGAAGAACGACGACGAAAAATGAATTTTATATTAGGGTTCGACGCAGAAAAGGAAAGATCGTTGAACTCAGTTCGACGATCGATGCTGCTAAAGGAATCTGAAGAGTCTTCAACATCGTCGATCTCCATTCGACGATCTTGAAGAGCGTCGAGCTCTGTTCGACGATCGTTCACAGAACAAAATCGTCGAGCGTCGTTCGACGATCATTGACCGGAAGAGATAGTTCATACTATCTGAGAAACGCTGAACTCAGGACGATGATTTCGGAAATCGTCGAGCTCCGTTCGACGATCGGGGGGAAAATCGTCGAGCGCAGTTCAGAGATCAGAAAAACTCTAGACACTAAGAAAAATCAAGATGTTTGCCTAGTATTGGTCAATTTTGAAGCTTTCAAAATCATGGATATTATTTAAGACTTCCTCCATCTAACATTCCTAACTGATTTAGGAAGAAGGTGTGTTTCCTTTCATCCAAGGGCTTGGTGAAAATATCTCCTCTTTGTAAATCAGTTGGGATATATTGCAGTTCAATTTTATTCTTTTCAACATTATCCCTTAAGAAATGATGCCTAATCTCTATGTGTTTTGTCCTACTATGGAGAACTGGATTTTGAGCTATCGAAATAGCACTGGTGTTATCACAAAAGATTTTAGACTTCTCTAAGTTATAGCCATAGTCTAGGAGTTGGTTTTGAATCCACAATATTTGTGAACAGCAACTGCCTGCAGCCATATATTCAGCTTCAGCAGTGGAAGTTGACACAGAAGTTTGTTTCTTACAAAACCAAGAGACAAGTCTGTCACCAAGGAACTGACAAGTTCCACTAGTGCTTTTCCTGTCAATTCTGCATCCAGCATAATCAGCATCAGAAAATCCAGTTAAATCAAATGCTGAATCTTTTGGATACCAGAGACCTAGATTTGGACAACTTTTAACATACCTGAGAATCCTCTTTACTAATGTTAGGTGTGACTCTCTAGGGCTTACTTGGAACCTAGCACATATGCATGTAGCAAACATTATATCTGGTCTACTAGCTGTAAGGTACAGTAAAGAGCCAATCATTGCTCTATATTTTGTCTGATCAACAGGTTTCCCATGTTCATCAGAATCCAATACAGCATTAGTAGGCATAGGTGTTTTCATACAAGATGCTTCAGACATGCCAAATTTCGTAACCAATTCATTTGCATACTTGGTTTGAGAAATAAAGATGCCTTCAGCATGTTGCTTGACTTGCAATCCTAGGAGGAAGGATAGCTCACCCATGCTACTCATTTCAAATTTAGAATGCATTAGGTTGGAAAACCTGAAAGGGGAAACTAGATCTGATACACTCTAGAGGGGGGGGGGTGAATAGAGTATATGGTGCTTTTTAAAAACACAAAGAAAACTTTTTGCAAAGTTTTACAACAATTGTTGTAATGAGTGTAAGCAGGGAAGCAGAAATAAAACTAAGCTATGCAGATATTAAGCACAAGAAAATCTAGGCCAGAAACAAAAAAGAAAACATGCAGAACCAGATGACACAAGGAAATATAGTGGTTCCCCAACTTGGGTACATCCACTCTTCTACCACCCTAGGTAGGAATCCACTGCAGGATGAGTTGATCAGGTGTCCTGGGCACCAATGAGCTTTTGATAAGGTGCTCAAAAACCAACACAGATTTTTTGATCAGGTGTCTTGCCACCAATGAGCTTTTGACAAGGTGCTCAAAAACCAGATTCAAACTTTTGAAGGGAGTTTGAAAAACCCTTTACAGAATGGGGGTGAGAGAGTGATGGCAGTCTTCTCTTTCTCAAGCAACTGAGAAGACTATGTGGATTCAGTGATGTTGTCAAAGCTCCCCCTGAGTCCTTGAAATCTTCAGGAAGATGAGCTTTGCTGAGGGTGATAGGCCTTCAAAGATAGATCTCCAGCAGAAGATGATTTCAGCAAGCTGAAATGTTGAGTGTCTGGAGTCTTGAAATGATATTGGCCTTGAACACTTGAGAGCTGAAGAGATCTGAAGAATGTTTGAAAGCTTGATCTCTTTTTGATGAGTGTTCTTCTGAATTCTTGTTGACAGAAGATTGAGAGAGTCTCTGTGTATAGAGAGGTGTCCTCTACTTGTCTATCTCTATTCTCTTGTTCTTGTCTATCTTCTGTCTGATTCAAAAACATTCTATCTTTTATTCTCTGAGTCTGAATAGAAAATTGCTCTGTCAAAGATAGTCGTTGGTCTGAATTAATTACAGCATTAATTGCATAAAATGTTCTGAAGGAAAGTCCACTGAATTATTCCTTGAAAAATCCCTTGAAACTTGCTCCAGAAGTAAATGAAAACGGCTGGCAGATCTTCTGAATTAAATGCAGAATAACTTCTATCTGATTTGAATTTGAATTCTGAAAGATAACTGAAATCGTCGAACTGAGCTCTGCTATCGTCGAGCTGAGCTCAGCGAATTGGAAAATGCAAGCAGCAAAGAAGTCGTCGATCTGAGCTCAACGATCGTCGAACTGAGCTCAGAGATAAGGATCCAGTGCAGAGCCAAAATCGTCGACCTGAGCTCAGCGATCGTCGAATGGAGTTCGACGATATTGAGAAGTTGAGCTCAGCGATCGTCGACCGAAGCTCGACGATATTATGATGGTTGAGCTCAGCGATCGTCGAATGGGGCTCGACGATCTGTCAATAGTTGAGCTAGACGATCGTCGACCGGAGTTCGACGAAACGTCATGCTGAGCTCGACGATTTTGACTTAGTCTCCAGAAAAATTTGGGTCTTCAGGACAGCTTCCAAACCTAGACTCCTGATCCCTTAAACTCAATTCTAATTGACCTATTATCTATACAGAAGGTCAAAACATAAAATCCTAGAGACATAGTGATCCTGACCCAAATTAGTAACAGGGTGTTCCAACAATCTCCCCCTATTTGGGTTAGGAAAACTATTTACAGATTTTGAAAAACAAACAACATCATACAGTCAGAAAAACATAAAAACAACAGTAACAAGACACAGAGCAGAACCATCACAGAGATATATATATGTGTTATCCAGATAGCAGTTAGAAGAACCAAAAGTTGTCACCTTACAGAGTTACTCCTTTTCTTTGCCTTTTACCATTTTAATTTCTCTGTTGGGATCTAAAGCTTGTTGTTTGGATCTGGTATCATCAGCTGCACCCAAATAAATTTGCTTTGAAGCCCTGGGAACCACTGCAGCTGGATGCAACTCCATGTACCTGTCTGCATCAAAAAATTTGCTGGAGGCATATCTCTCTAATTCCTTCTGTCTTTGTTCTGACATGGTAGATATGTTGGAAGTGTCTAGCCCTTGTTCTTTTGCTTTCTTGATCTGATCTAAGGCAGCCAGCTCTTTCATTCTTGCAGTCCAAGCCATAGGATTTTTCTCAGGATCCTCAAATGGAACAGGTGGCTCATACCTGTTGGAAGTAGTTTCTTGAGGAGTCCTGGCAGTCACTGTATCTTTGAGCTTGTAGGGAAAAGGACCAGAAGATGTATCAGCAGAAACATGTCCTCCCCTAGAGTAAGGATGCTGCCTGGAGTGTCCTTTAGAGTAAACCTGAGTTTCTCTTTGGTTACCCCTATATCCTCCCCTTCTAGAGTAAGACCCCCTAGACTGGCTTTCCCTTTGATAAGTTCTTGCATGAGGTTGGTAGGGAGCCTGGCTTCTAGCAGAGCCTGATCTTGCAGAGCTGCCACCTGCACCTGCATCAGGTGGAGGTGGTGGAGGAGGATGAGGGTGCTTGAACTGAGTGGAATCTTTTTCATATTTCCTCTTCTTTTTCATAGCCTTTAACTGATTCTTAGAGTATTGCATCCAATGCTCAGTGATTGGGCAATTATGCAGAATATAGTATGGAACATCATTGTCATCTCTGACTTTGGCAGGAGGAACTCTCTTCAAGGCCTTACTTCTTGCCTTTCTTTTCTTTGCAATTGTGGCAGATGAGTCATCAGAAGCAGTATTATAATCCTCAGATTCAGAACTTTGTGCATCATACAAGGCATCAAGTTGTTTCATCAAATCTTCTTTCAGTTTAACAGCAGCTGATGGGGCAACAGATACAGAAGCAGGAGGAGCAACAGGAGCAGCAGCAGATGTAACTATAGGTACTGGAGCAGCAGAAGTTACAACAGATATTGCTTCAGGAATGAGGGCAGCAGCAGCAGCTTCAGAAACAACAACTTCTACAGCAGGCTCAAAATCAACAGCCTCTGTCATCAAAACATCCTATGAAATGGGCTCAACAGCAGCAGATATAACTTCAGAGGTAGACACAGCATTGTCTTCAGCAGCAGCAGCAGCAGTAACATCAGAAGCAGCAGTCACTGACAGAAGAAAATCAGAAATGATTCTGGGGTCACAGCAGGAAAAGGGCACTAGAGCCTTGGACAAATCTTCTGACTGGGCAGCAAGAACCTCTGGAGGCTGGACAGGATATGGCTCTGGGAGGCAGCAGAAGTAAGCAGTATCAAAAATAGATAGCAGAGACCTTAGGTCTATTGCTATGACTGGAATGGCAGCAGTAGCAGAAGCAGAAGCAGCAGCAGTAGTAGTAGCATGAGAGACAACAGCAGGAGGAGCAGCAGCAGCAACAGCAGCATGGAAGCTGGCTTCATAGGGCATCTCCCCCTGCCTGGATGCAGAGACCTGTGCATCAAGGCACACTGCTGGGGGTGCTGCTATAGGAGTAAGGAAAGAGGACAGCCTGGCAGAGAGAGCTGCCACTGATTGTTGTAGAGGAGCTAAAGAGGCCTCCATGAGAAGGGAGAGCCTAGGTGCAAGGAGCTCATACAACTGATCAGCAAGGGCTGGGAGATCTACATGCTCAAGGGGAGCAGAGGTAGAGGGTTGAGGGATGGCTGAGAAAGCTGGAGGAGGAGGGCTGAAGGGTGGAAGGGATGGCTCAGGAGAGGGGATGGTAGAGATGGAGGATAGAGGGATGGAAATGGAGGGAGTGAAGGTGGGTTGATCAAGAATCTGGTGGAGAAGGTCTTGGAAAGATGTGGAGGAGGATGGCAAATCTGGAGGAGAGGAGGGGGAATCATCCATGTAGGATTCATCCAGGAGAGTGAAAGTTGGAAGGAATGGGGATGAGGTGACATCTGGAGGGGGATAAGAGAAAAGGGGGTGGAAGTGGTCTGCTGTTGGAGAGGAAATTGTTGCTGGAGATGGAATAGAAGTTGGAGATGGGCTGGAGATGGTAATTGTGGAGGTGGCTGGAGAGGTGGATGGAGATGGAGGTAGGGTTGAGCTTGGAGGAGGAGAAGCAGCAGCACTAGCAGGCAGGTCCTCTGCAGGGGCAGAGGCCTGGGGTGGAGTGACTCTTAGAGTCCTGGTGCCTGAAGGGCCAGAAGAAGAGGGCCTGCTGGGCTTGGAGATTTGCCTGTCCCATTTCCCAAAAAGGGCACAGGTGAGTCTCTTGGAGGCATTGATGTGCACTCCAGAGGAGACTAGCAGTGTAGGACACTTAGCCTGGAGGAAGATTCCCAGAATTCTTCCAAAGTTCACAAATTTCTTGTTGATCTTTTTCTTCAACAAATCAAAGAATACTTCTCCCCAGTTCAAGCTTTTTCTATCTACCAGAGCTCCCATAAGGCAGAGCTGATATCTGGAGATTGTGTCATGAGCAGAATGCTTGGCCAAGAGAACCTTGCCTACTACATCAGCCAAAACCTGTATTCCACAGACAGGTTCCTTTTAAACAGCTTGCTAGGGTTCCCCTCAGGATGACCCATCCTGGCAAGTACATCAGCAAACTCTTCTCCAGAAAGGTCAGCAGAATCTTCACCATTCCTTAAACCAAAAACCTCTGTCAATACTGCTGGAGTCATAGGTACCTGGGTGCCACCAATGGAACCAACTATGGTATTGTTGTCCAGGTTGTGGGCAGTGTATACCCATTCTTTAATCTCATCAGATGCTAGTTTGATTCTGGTTGTCATCAGGGCAGACAGTTGCTGATCTTTGAATAAAGTGAGAATATCCTGGAAGATTTGATCGGTTGTGTTGAAGGAGTCGAGATCGATGTCAAAGCCTGCATCAAATTTCATTGCAGAGAGTACAGCAACTGAAACGGCCATGGTACCTGCAAAAATCAACAGACAAAACGACCAAGTGTAGAACTGCTTGGAGGGAATAAAAGTTTGCAGAGAAATTGAAAGCGCAAGAGAGAACGACGACGAAAAAAGAGTTTTATATTAGGGTTCGACGCAGAAAAGGAAAGATCGTTGAACTCAGTTCGACGATCGAGGCTTCTAAAGGAATCTGAAGAGACTCTAAAATCGTCGATCTCCGTTCGACGATCTGGAAGGGCGTCGAGCTCCGTTCGACGATCGTTCAGTGAACAAATCGTCGAGCGCCGTTCGACGATCGTTGACCAGAGGAGATAGTTCATACTATCTGAGGAGCGCTGAACTCAGTTCGACGATTCTGGAAATCGTCGAACTCCGTTCGACGATCTGTGGGGAAATCGTCGAGCGCAGTTCAGAGATCAGAGAAATCCTAGACACTAAGGAAAATCAGAATTTTGCCTAGTCTTGGTCCATTTTTAGCTTTCAAAATCTTGAGTATTATTTAAGACTTCCTCCATCTAACATTCCTAACTGATTTAGGAAGAAAGTATGTTTCTTTTCATCCAAAGGCTTGGTGAAAATATCTCCCCTTTGTAAATCAGTTGTGATATACTGCAATTCAATTTTGTTCTTTTCAACATTATCCCTTAAGAAATGATGCCTAATCTCTATATGTTTTGTCCTACTATGGAGGACTGGATTTTGAGCTATGGAGATAGCACTTGTATTGTCACAAAAGATTTTTGACTTCTCTAAGTTGTAACCATAATCTAGGAGTTGATTTTGAATCCACAGTATTTGTGAACAACAACTGCCTGCAGCCATATATTCAGCTTCAGCAGTTGAAGTGGACACAGATGTTTGTTTCTTGCAAAACCAAGAGACAAGTCTATCACCAAGGAACTGACAAGTTCCACTGGTGCTTTTCCTGTCAATTCTGCATCCAGCATAATCAGCATCAGAGAATCCAGTTAACTCAAATGCTGAATCTTTTGGATACCAGAGACCTAGATTTGGACAACTTTTAACATACCTGAGAATCCTCTTTACTAATGTGAGGTGTGACTCTCTAGGGCTAACTTGGAATCTAGCACATATGCATGTAGCAAACATTATATCTGGTCTACTAGCTGTAAGATACAGTAAAGAGCCAATCATTGCTCTATATGTTGTCTGATCAACAGGTTTCCCATGTTCATCAGCATCCAATACAGCATTGGTAGGCATGGGTGTTTTCATACAAGATGCCTCAGACATGCCAAATTTCTTAACCAGCTCATTAGCATATTTGGTTTGAGAAATAAAGATGCCTTCAGCATGTTGTTTGACTTGCAATCCTAGGAAGAAGGATAGCTCACCCATGCTACTCATCTCAAATTTAGAATGCATTAAGTTAGAAAACCTTCTGCATAGATTTGAGTCAGTAGAACCAAAAATGATATCGTCTACATAAATTTGTACTAGTAGGGTATGGGACTTATGGGTTCTAATGAAAAGAGTTTGGTCTACTCTACCCCTTATAAAACCATTTTCCAAAAGAAAGCATGCTAGGGTCTCATACCATGCTCTAGGAGCTTGCTTGAGACCATATAATGCTTTATTTAATCTAAAAACAAAATCAGGATGAGTTGGAGAGATAAAACCTGGAGGTTGTCTGACATAGACTTCCTCTTTGATGTCTCCATTTAAGAAGGCACTCTTGACATCCATCTGATAAACCTTGAAGCCTTTGTGAGCTGCATAAGCTAGAAAAATCCTGATGGCTTCCAATCTTGCAACAGGTGCAAAGGTCTGGTCGTAGTCAATTCCTTCTTCTTGAGAATATCCTTGGGCAACTAGCCTTGCCTTGTTCCTTATTATTATTCCTTGATCATCCAGTTTGTTTCTGAATACCCATTTTGTTCCAACAATGGAATGATCCTTAGGCTTGGGCACTAGTTCCCATACTTTGTTCCTCTCAAATTGATGCAACTCCTCTTGCATGGCAATGATCCAGTGTGGATCTTGCTCTGCATCTTGAATGGACTGAGGTTCAATTTGAGAAAGAAAGCAGGTGTGCAACAGGTTTTGGTTGACCTGATTTCTAGTTTGCACACCAGCTGAGATTTCTCCAATTATTTGGGTAATTGGATGGTCTCTTGATGTTACTAAATCAACAGGGGGTGTTGATTGTTCACCAACCTGTGTTGTTGTTTCCTCTTGTGGTACAACAACTGGCTCTTCAGGTTGTGCTTCAATATGTTGAGCATTGCTTTCATCTTCACTGCTTTCATCCTCTTGAGCAACCTCTAGCTTGTTCATATCTTCAACTAGAGAGTGTTCCTGCACAGGTTCTATGGTAGAAGAGATCTTCTCCTTGAAAGACATGTTAGTTTCATCAAAAGAAACATGAACAGATTCCTCAATTTTTAATGATGATTTATTATATATCCTATAGGCCTTGCTGATCATGGAGTATCCCAGAAACACTCCTTCATCAGCTTTGGCTTGAAATTTTGCTAGATGTTTCTTATCATTATTGTGAATATAACAAATGCAACCAAAAATTTTGAAATAGTCAACTTTAGGTTTCTTCCCTTTGAGTAATTCATAGGGAGTCTTTCCCTTCAGTTTATGTATCAGGCTTCTGTTCAGCACATAGTTGGAGGTGTTCACTGCCTCTGCCCAGAAGGATAGAGGTAGATGAGCATCTGACAACAATGTAGTGGCAGATTCAATAAGGGTTCTATTTTTCCTTTCAGCTACCCCATTTTGTTGAGGAGTTCTAGGAGCTGAGAAAGTATGCCTGATCCCTTCACTCTGACAGAACTCTTGCATAAGAAGAGAATCAAACTCTGTCCCATGATCACTTCTGATCAGGGCAATGTGAGTATTGAACTCAATCTTTACACATTTGAGAAACTCTGTCAGACACTTAAAGTTATCAGACTTCTTCCTTAGAAAGAACACCCAAGTGAATCTAGAGAAGTCATCTACAATCACCAAAGTGTAGGATTTCCCTCCTAGGCTTTGTACTGTGATGGGTCCAAATAGATCCATGTGTAACAGATACAATATCCTAGCTGAATCACTCTTATTAAGTGACTTAAAACTGTTTTTAGTTTGCTTGCCTAATTGACAAGCCTTGCAGAGTCCTTCCTTCTTGTAGGGGCCAGAAGGTAGTCCTCTAACAAGATTGTCCTTGGAGAGCCTAGCAATAGTTCTAAGGTTTAGGTGTCCTAGTCTCTTATGCCATAAAACATTTGGTCTACAAACTGAGTATAATAAACAGATATCTATAGTAGTTGAAAGAAAGTCTACAAGGTAGATGTTACCTTTCCTTTTACCTGTCAACACAGTTGTGTTGTCCTCGGTCTTGATTTTGCATGAAGTTTTGCTAAAGTTCACCTGATAGCCTTCATCACATAGCTGACTGATGCTGATTAGGTTGTGCTTCAGTCCTTCCACATATGCTACCTTCTTGAAGGTTACAGAACCAATCTGGACTGCTCCATATCCTTTAGTTTGTCCAAAGTTGGAATCACCAAAGATAACTTTGGGTCCAAGCTTGGCTCTAAAGGAATTGAGGTTCTCCTTGTTCCCTGTCATGTGCTTGGAGCACCCACTATCCAAATACCATTGCTGGTTAGATGTTGGATAGGTCTTCACCTGCACATAAAGCAATTCACTTGTTTTTGACCCAGTTTACCTTGGGCCTAGGTTGATAACCTTTAAATTCAGAAATGAAAGACATCCCTGGCTGACTCTTATATCCTTCAGGATGATATCTCCTTGGAGGTAAAATCCATTCAGTATAAGGGTTATAGGTTTGGGATGAAGAACCCTCAGGATTCAATTTTGACTTGCCATTGAAAAAATTTCCAGAGCTCTGACCTCTGTTCGACGATCTTGGAGCTGAGTTCGACGATCTTGGGTCAGATCGTCGAGCTCCGTTCGACGGTCGACTATGGCTGAGGTCAGGTATATGGGATCGTCGACCAGCATTCGACGATCTTGGCTTAGATCGTCAATCAGCGTTCGACGATTTGTCCTGAGATCGTCGAGCTGCGTTCGGCGATCGTCGATCTTCATTCGGCGATCGTCGATCTCCATTCGACGATTTGTACTGGACTTTAGTTTTCTGAGGCAGATCAGAATTTTTCCTGGCAACCTCTACAACTCCCTTTCCCTTGTCAGAAATGAACTTGATAGGGGTTGTTAGAACAATAGGTTGGCTGGATGAGGCACCCAAGCCCAGTGTACTGTTGAATCTTGAGTTCACTGTGCTTGTGATGTCCATCAGCTTGATGCTTCTCCCATTGAGAGATTCTTCAAGCTTCTTGGCCTCAGAGAGTTCACTCTTCAGTGAAGCTATCTGTTCCCTATGGTTCTCCAACTCCTGAGAGAGCTTGAGGTTTTCTGATTTTAAAGCATTGTGTTCAGACAATTGATTTCTGAGAGAGATGATCTCTTTCTCAGACTTTAGCAGGTCTAAACATAGTGCTTTAAATTCAAGTTTAAAATCTTCTGAAGTGAAATCAAAAGAGTTGATTACCTGATCTTCTTCAGGTTGAGTTTCTGAGTCTGACTCTGACTCCTCTTCCTCTGAGTTGTGTTGAGAGGCATTGATTGCCATCATGCAGAATTCTTTTTCCTCTGCATCATCCTCATCATCACTTGAGCTGGAAGAGGCCTGTAACTCCTCTTCAGTCTCACTCCAGGATTCAGCAACAAATCCTTTCCTTGTGTGCTTATTTTTGCTGGTGGAAGGTTTGCTACTTCCATGCCTTTTGGAGTCCTTCTCTTTTCTTCTTTCTTTTCTGTCCCTTCTGTCCTTGTTCTTGTTTTCTGGACAGTCAGGAACCATATGCCCTGGTTTCCTGCAACCAAAGCAAATAATGTCTTTGCTATTGCCAGTGGACTTGTCATACCTTGGCTTATCTTGCTCCTTGTATGATCTTCTTCTGAAGTCCTTTCTGGCCATCTTATAGAATCTTTTGGCCAACAAGCTGAGAAGTTCATCATTGGCTGTTCCTTTTTCTTCAGGCAAATCCTCAGTTGCCTTGAATGCTATAGTCTTCTCCTTTCTTGTGGCTGGTGAAGCAGCCTTCTGTTCTTCTTCTCTGTTCTTGATGAGTAGCTCATAAGATTTGAGCTTACCCAACAAGGCTTCAGTCGTGATCTCATTCAGACTTCTGGCATCTTTAATTGGCCAGATTCTTGAATCCCAAGTTCTAGGGAAGCACATTAGGATCTTATCATTAAGTTCTGTCAGTGAGATCTCTTTGTCTAATGTCCTTAGTTCACTGACAATTAGACTCAATCTGTTGTACATTTCTCCCACTGACTCTGTTTCTCCCTTCTTAAAGTTCTCATATTGGGAGATGAGATGAGATCTTCTGTCCTTTCTCTCATCAGCTGATCCTGAAACTATTTCTGAGAGCTTGTCCCAGATCTCCTTGGCTGAGTTGCATTCAGCTACTTTTTGAAAAATGTCATCTGACATTGTTTGAGCTAGAATGTTCATTGCCTTGGCATCAGCTACTTTCCACTTTTTAATGTCAGCATCTGTTCCTGATGGAGGTGGAACAGCATTTGTGCTTGTGCTCTCTGGAGGTCTTGGACACACTGTTAAGACAGAATTAAAAATATCTTCGTCAATAGAATTCATGTATAGTTTAATCCTTGCTTTCCAAAGTGCAAACTTTGACAGATTGCACACTGGAGGTCTGGTGCTAGCATAGTCTTTGTTTTGGGCCATGATTTGTGCAAGTTAAATCTAATAATAAAATATAAAAAGAAGGATCTAGTTTGGGATCTTGGGGTTCAGGTGTTAGCCTGTACAACCAAACAGATATGGTATGTTTAACCAACCTCGCTTTGATACCAATTGAAAGGGGAAACTAGATCTGATACACTCTAGAGGGGGGGTGAATAGAGTATATGGTGCTTTTTAAAAACACAAAGAAAACTTTTTGCAAAGCTTTACAACAATTGTTGTAATGAGTGTAAGCAGGGAAGCAGAAATAAAACTAAGCTATGCAGATATTAAGCACAAGAAAATCTAGGCCAGAAACAAAAAAGAAAACATGCAGAACCAGATGACACAAGGAAATATAGTGGTTCCCCAACTTGGGTACATCCACTCTTCTACCACCCTAGGTAGGAATCCACTGCAGGATGAGTTGATCAGGTGTCCTGGGCACCAATGAGCTTTTGATAAGGTGCTCAAAAACCAACACAGATTTTTTGATCAGGTGTCTTGCCACCAATGAGCTTTTGACAAGGTGCTCAAAAACCAGATTCAAACTTTTGAAGGGAGTTTGAAAAACCCTTTACAGAATGGGGGTGAGAGAGTGATGGCAGTCTTCTCTTTCTCAAGCAACTGAGAAGACTATGTGGATTCAGTGATGTTGTCAAAGCTCCCCCTGAGTCCTTGAAATCTTCAGGAAGATGAGCTTTGCTGAGGGTGATAGGCCTTCAAAGATAGATCTCCAGCAGAAGATGATTTCAGCAAGCTGAAATGTTGAGTGTCTGGAGTCTTGAAATGATATTGGCCTTGAACACTTGAGAGCTGAAGAGATCTGAAGAATGTTTGAAAGCTTGATCTCTTTTTGATGAGTGTTCTTCTGAATTCTTGTTGACAGAAGATTGAGAGAGTCTCTGTGTATAGAGAGGTGTCCTCTACTTGTCTATCTCTATTCTCTTGTTCTTATCTATCTTCTGTCTGATTCAAAAACATTCTATCTTTTATTCTCTGAGTCTGAATAGAAAATTGCTCTGTCAAAGATAGCCGTTGGTCTGAATTAATTACAGCATTAATTGCATAAAATGTTCTGAAGGAAAGTCCACTGAATTATTCCTTGAAAAATCCCTTGAAACTTGCTCCAGAAGTAAATGAAAACGGCTGGCAGATCTTCTGAATTAAATACAGAATAACTTCTATCTGATTTGAATTTGAATTCTGAAAGATAACTGAAATCGTCGAACTGAGCTCTGCTATCGTCGAGCTGAGCTCAGCAAATTGGAAAATGCAAGCAGCAAAGAAGTCGTCGATCTGAGCTCAACGATCGTCGAACTGAGCTCAGAGATAAGGATCCAGTGCAGAGCCAAAATCGTTGACCTGAGCTCAGCGATCGTCGAATGGAGTTCACGATATTGAGAAGTTGAGCTCAGCGATCGTCGACCGGAGCTCTACGATATTATGATGGTTGAGCTCAGCGATCGTCGAATGGGGCTCGACGATCTGTCAATAGTTGAGCTAGACGATCGTCGACCGGAGTTCGACGAAACGTCGTGCTGAGCTCGACGATTTTGACTTAGTCTCCAGAAAAATTTGGGTCTTCAGGACAGCTTCCAAACCTAGACTCCTGATCCCTTAGACTCAATTCTAATTGACCTATTATCTATACAGAAGGTCAAAACATAAAATCCTAGAGACATAGTGATCCTGACCCAAATTAGTAACAGGGTGTTCCAACAAAACCTTCTGCACAATTTTGAATCAATAGAACCAAAAATAATATCATCTACATAAATCTGTACTAGTAGGGTATGGGACTTATGGGTTCTAATGAAAAGAGTTTGGTCTACTCAACCCCTTATAAATCCATTTTCCAAAAGAAAGCATGCTAGGGTCTCATACCATGCTCTAGGAGCTTGCTTGAGACCATATAATGCTTTGTTCAACCTAAAAACATAATCAGGATAAGTTGAAGAGATAAAACCTGAAGGTTGTCTGACATATACTTCTTCTTTGATGTCTCCATTTAGAAATACACTTTTCACATCCATCTGATATACCTTGAATCCTTTATGTGCTACATAAGCTAAGAATATTCTGATGGCTTCCAATCTTGCAACTGTTGCAAAAGTCTGGTCATAGTCTATTCCTTCTTCTTGAGAATATCCTTGAGCAACTAGCCTTTTCTTGTTCCTTACAATTACTCCTTGATCATCCAGTTTGTTTCTGAACACCCACTTTGTTCCAACAATGGAGTGATCCTTAGGCTTTGGCACTAGTTCCCACACTTTGTTCCTTTCAAATTGATGCAACTCTTCTTGCATTGCAATGATCCAGTGTGGATCTTTCTCTGCATCTTGAATGGACTGAGGTTCAATTTGAGATAGGAAGCAAGTGTGCAACAGGTTTTGGTTGACCTGATTTCTGGTTTGCACACCAGCTGAGATGTCTCCAATTATTTGGGAAATTGGATGGTCTCTTGATGTTACTAAATCAACACGGGGTGTTGATTGTTCACCAACTTGTGTTGTTGTTTCCTCTTGTGGTACAATAACTGGCTCTTCAAGTTGTTCTTCAATATGTTGAGCACTTTCTTCATCTTCACTACTTTCATCCTTTTGGGTAACCTGTAACTTGTTTAAGTCTTCAACAAGAGAGTGTTCCTGCAAAGGTTCTATGGTAGAAGACATCTTCTCCTTGAAAGACATGTTAGATTCATCAAATGAAATGTGAACAGATTCCTCAATTTTTAAAGATGATTTATTATAAACCCTATAAGCCTTGCTGACCATGGAGTATCCCAGAAACACTCCTTCATCAGCTTTAGCTTGAAACTTTGCTAAATATTTCTTGTCATTATTATGTATGAAGCAAATACAGCCAAAAACTCTAAAATAATCAACTTTAGGTTTCTTCCCTTTGAGTAATTCATAGGGAGTCTTGCCCTTTAGTTTATGTATCAAGCTTCTATTCAGCACATAGTTGGAGGTGTTCACTGCCTCTGCCCAAAAGGATAGAGGAAGGTGAGCATCTGACAGCAATGTGGTGGCAGATTCAATAAGGGTTCTATTTTTCCTTTCACCTACCCCATTTTGTTGAGGAGTTCTAGGAGCTGAGAAAGTATGCCTGATCCCTTCACTCTGACAGAACTCTTGCATAAGAAGAGAATCAAACTCTGTCCCATGATCACTTCTGATCAAGGCAATGGGAGTATTGAACTCAATCTGTATACATTTGAGAAACTCTGTCAGACACTTAAAGTTATCAGACTTCTTCCTTAGAAAGAACACCCAAGTGAATCTAGAGAAGTCATCTACAACTACTAAAGTGTAAGATTTCCCTCCTAGGCTTTGCACTGTGATGGGTCCAAAGAGATCCATGTGTAACAGATACAATATCCTAGGTGAATCACTCTTATTAAGTGACTTAAAACTGTTTTTAGTTTGCTTGCCTAATTGACAAGCCCTGCAGAGTCCTTCCTTCTTGTAGGGGCCAGAAGGCAGTCCTCTAACAAGGTTGTCCTTGGATAGCCTAGCAATAGTTCTAAGGTTTAGGTGTCCTAATCTCTTATGCCATAACACATTTGGTCTACAAACAGAATTAAACAGACAAATATCTACATCTGTTGAAAGAAAATCTACTAGATAGATGTTACCTTACCTTTTACCTGTCAACACAGTTGTGTTGTCCTCTGACTTGATTTTGCATAAGGCTTTGCTGAAGGTCACCTAGTAGCCTTCATCACACAGCTGACTGATGCTTATTAAGTTGTGCTTCAGTCCTTCCACATAAGCTACCTTCTTGAATGTTACTGATTCAATCTGGACTGCACCATATCCTTTGGTTTGTCCAAAGTTTGAATCACCAAAGATAACTTTGGGTCCAAGATTGGCTCTAAAGGATGTGAGGTTGTCCTTGTTTCCTATTATGTGCTTAGAGCACCCACTATCACTGTTGGTTAGATGTTGGATAGGTCTTCACCTGCACATAAAATAGTTCATTTATTTTTGACCTAGTTTACCTTGGGCCTAGGTTGATAACCTTTAAATTCTGAAATAAAAGACATCTCAGGTTGACTCTTATAACCTTCAGGATGATATCTACTTGGAGGTATAATCCATTCAGTATAAGGGTTAAAGGTTTGGGATGAAGGACCCTTAGAATTGAATTTTGATTTGCCCTTGAAAGATTTTCCAGAGCTCTGACCTCTGTTCGACGATCGTGGAGCTCCGTTCGACGATCTTGGGTCAGATCGTCGAGCTCCATTCGACGGTCGACTATGGCTGAGTTCAGATACTTGAGATCGTCGACCTGAGTTCGACGATTTTGCCTGAGATCGTCGATCTGCGTTCGGCGATCGTCGATCTCCGCTCGACGAGCGTCGATCTCCGTTCGACGATTGCTGCTGGGACTTTGTTTTCTTGGGCAGATCAGAATTTTTCCTAGCTACCTCTACAACTCCCTTTCCTTTATCAGAAATGAATTTGATTGGAGTTGTTAGAACTATGGGTTGGCTGGATGAAGCACCCAAGCCCAGTGTACTATTAAATCTGTAGTTCACTGTGCTTGTGATGTCCATCAGCTTGATGCTTCTCCCATTAAGGGATTCTTCAAGCTTCTTGGCCCCAGATAGATCATTTTTCAGTGAAGCTATCTGCTCCCTATAGCACTCCAACTCCTGAGAGAGTTTGAGGTTTTCTGACTTTAAA
This sequence comes from Platanthera guangdongensis, assembly GCA_039583875.1. Lineage (NCBI taxonomy): Eukaryota > Viridiplantae > Streptophyta > Magnoliopsida > Asparagales > Orchidaceae > Platanthera > Platanthera guangdongensis. The sequence continues at coordinate 253,379,426 of CM077153.1, read as the reverse complement.
GTATGTTGTTCAGATAAATGATTTCTGAGAGAGATAATTTCTTTCTCAGATTTTAGCAGGTCTAAACACAATGCTTTAAAGTCAGATTTAAAGTCCTCTGAGTTAAAATCAAATGAACTAATTACCTGATCTTCTTCAAGCTGAGTCTCTGAGTCTGACTCTGACTCTTCTTCATCTGAGTTATGTTGTGAGGCATTGATTGCCATCATGCATAACTCTTTTTCTTCTGTATCATCTTCATCATCACTAGAGCTGGATGAGGCTTCTGACTCCTCTTCAGTCTAACTCCAGGATTCAGCAACAAACCCCTTTCTTGTGTGTTTGTTTTTGCTTGATGAGGGTTTGTCATTACCATTCCTCTTGGAGTCATTCTCCTTTCTTCTTTCTTTCTTGTCCCTTCTGTCCTTGTTTTTGTTTTCTGAACAGTCAGGAACTATGTGCCCTGGTTTCCTGCAACCAAAGAAAACAATTTCTTTATTGTTAATTAACTTGTCATACCTTGGCTTATCATGCTCCTTGTATGATCTCCTTCTAAAGTCCTTTCTGGCCATCTTGTAAAATCTTTTGGCCAACAGACTGAGCAGTTCATCATTTCCTGTGACTTTGTCTTCAGGCTGATCTTCAGTTGCCTTGAAGGCAATTGTTTTCTCTTTTCTTGTGGCTGGTGAGGCAGCCTTTTGTTCTTCCTCTCTATTCTTGATGAGTAGCTCATAAGATTTGAGCTTACCCAATAGAGATTCAGTGGTGATCTCATTCAAACTTCTGGCATCCTTAATTGGCCAGATTCTTGAATCCCAAGTGCTAGGGAAGCACATTAGAATTTTGTCATTGAGTTCAGTTAGTGAGATCTCTTTATCCAATGTCCTGAGTTCACTGACAATTAGACTGAGCCTGTTGTACATATCTCCCACTGACTCAGTTTCTCCCTTCTTGAAGTTCTCATATTGAGATATGAGGTGGGATCTCCTATCCTTTCTCTCATCAGCTGAGCCTGAGACTATTTCAGAGAGTTTGTCCCAAATTTCCTTTGCTGAATTGCATTCAGCCACCTTTTAAAATATGTCAACAGACATTGTCTGGGCTAAGAAGTTCATAGCCTTGGCATCAGCTACTTTCCATCTCTTGATGTCAGCATCTATTCCTGATGGAGGTGGAACAACATTTGTACTTGAGTTCTCTGGAGGTCTTGGACACACTGTCAAAATAGAGTTAAAAATATCCTCATCAATAGAATTCATGTATGGTCTGATCCTTGCTTTCCAAAGTGCAAACTTGGATAGATTGCACACTGGAGGTCTGGTGCTAGCATAATCTTTGTTTTGGGCCATGATTTGTGAAAACAAAATCTAATAGTAAACTTCAAAAGAAAACAGATCTAACCAGGGATCTTTGGGTTCAGGTGTTAGCCTGTGCAACCACCAAGGTGTTGTATGTTTAACCAACCTCCCTCTGATACCAATTGAAAGTGCATCTAGATCTGATATACTCTAGAGGGGGGGTGAATAGAGTAGATGGTGCTTGAAAACTTTTTACAGTAATTGTTGTAATCTGAGTGAACAGGGAAGCAAGTAATAAATCTAATCACAGAGCAAAACTAATAACAAAATAATCACAGCACAATCACAGCCAGAAACAAAAATAAAGACAAGCCAACCAGAAGACACAAGGAAATATAGTGGTTCCCCTAAACTTGGGTACATCCACTCTTCTACCACCCTAGGTAGGAATCCTTGGCAGGATGAGTTGATCAGGTGTCCTTGGAACCAATGAGCTTTTGATAAGGTGCTCAAAAACCAAACCAAATTTTTTGATCAGGTGTCTTGCCACCAATGAGCTTTTGACAAGGTGCTCAAAAACCAAACTCAAACTTTTGAAGGGAGTTTGAGAGACCCTTTATAGAGATGGGGGTGAGAGAATGATGGAAGTCTTCTCTTTCTCAAACAGCTGAGAAGACTATGTGTATTGATGGTGTCAAAGCTCCCCCTAAATCCTTGAGATCTTCAGGAAAAGAAGCTTTGCTGTAGGGTGATAGGCCTTCAGAGATTGAGCTCCAACAAAAGATGATTTCAGCAACAGCTGAAATGTTAGGTGTCTGGAGTCTTGAAGTATGTTGGCCTTGAATACTTGAGATCACAGAGATCAGAATATTTTTGTGAGCTTGATCTTCTTGTCTGTGTATGTCTGTCTGTGTATGTGACTCTGTGTATATGTCTCGAGAGATTCAAGAATTCTTTTTTTTATTCTCTGGTACTGAATAGAAAAAGGCTCTGTCAAGAATAGCCGTTGGCCTGCATTAATTGCATCCTTAATTGCAGAATGTATTCTGGAGGAAAGTCCTTAGAAATATTCCTTGAAAATCCCTAGAAACTTGGTCCAGAAATAAATCAAAACGGCTAGAAAATCTCTGAATTAATTGCAGAATAACTCCTTAACTGATTTGAATTAGAATCTAAAAAGTCCTTGAAGTTATCTGAAAACGTCGAACTGAGCTCTACTATCGTCGAACTGAGCTCAGCGATATGGATTTATACTGCAATAAAATATCGTCGATCTGAGCTCAAAGATCATCGAACTGAGCTCAGAGATAGAAATCCAAAGCCGAGTCAAGATCGTCGAACTGAGCTCACCGATCGTCGAATGGAGTTCGACGATATGAAGAAGTTGAGCTCAGCGATCGTCGAATGGAGTTCGACGATCTGTCGAAGTTAAGCTAGACGATCGTCGATCGGAGTTCGACGAATCGTCGTGCTGAGCTCGACGATATGACTTGGTCTCAAACTGAAAAAGATTCTGGGTCCTGAGGGCAGCTTCCAACCTAGACTTCTAACCCTTAGACTCAAATCTAATTGACCTTTAGATCTATACAGGAGGTTAAATATAGGTTTCCTAGAGACATAGTGATCCTGATCCAAAATAGTAATAGGGTGTTCCAACAAAGCAGTTGAAACAACAACAATAAATATAATCCACAAGAGAAATTAATCCCACAAGCTGTTGATCAACCAACTCCTCCTGCTGAACTTGTCACACTTAGAGATCATCTCATATCTCAAGTGATTGGAGACATATCAGTTGGTGTGCAAACAAGGCATCAACTCAACCAAGACTTTATGCATGCTTGCTTCATTTCTCAACTTCAGCCTCAATCCATAAAAGATGCAGAGCAAGATCCCACTACTAGAAAAGTGAGTATTGGCTACACTTTTTTTGGCCAGGGACTAAAATTCGTGGCTAATACATTGATATTTGCCACGATTGCAAAAATCGTGCTTAATAATTATTTTATAGCCAGGGTTATAAATAATGTGGCTAAAACTGATGTATTAGCCATGAAATGTAATATTCATGGCCAAAACCCACATATCAATCAAAACCCACATGTTTATTTACCCTCAACTCTTTCATCCAGATCTCAACCCTAGCGATCACTCCATGCCGCAGTCCCGCCCCACGCAACTTCCTCTCTTCCCTCGACAGACCACGACTTCCCCTCAACAAATCGACAAAGAAGTTCTTCCTCCCCCATTCTCCTCATCAATGGAGTCCCCACCGGCTATTTTAGGCGATTTCTGCTTGGACGAGGAAAAGGTCAGCAACTTGAATGCTCCATTCAATGAAAGTAGAAGGAAACTGATCTCTGCGTCACCGTCTTCCTCATGCTGACCTTCTTCTTTAGGGTTTTCATAGGATTCTCGCAGGGGCCGTTGCCTCTTTCCTCTCATCTGATTTGTGCTCCCTGGTTTTCATAGGTTTTTGTTGTCATGGAAACATCCGGCGAAAATTCTAATCCTTATTGGACCTCCCGAACTGCCGGCTCCAGTTCGGCCGGCAGGAGCTCAAGGAGTTACCCGCTGCAGTTCTCAGCATCCAATTTCATCCAGGCGCCGTTGACTGCCTTTCTCTAGTACTCTGGTTTCTTGCCCCCACGTTCTGGCAGCCATACAGAGACTACAAGCTTCCTCGGCGGACAAGAAACTAGAGGCCAGCTGGAACAACATGTTTTCGTTCAGCCGGAGGTATCTTTGAGTCCTAGTTCTGGTGGTGATGGGCGGGTTTGATAAGGATTAATGCTCTAGGAGATCACGACAACGTTAGGGATGGTGGCCAGGGCCAGGCCCAGACAACATCCACGAGGGGAAGAAGCATTGTGGAAAACAACATTTCTTTGAGAGAGATTCCCGGCGTGAACGAGGATGAATACCGTGTTAGGGAGGTTGGTTGATCGTTGGCCTCTCAGCTGCCCTCAGAATCCTCAGCTAGCACGTAGAATTCTGATGGTGATCCAGATACTGCTGGAGCTAGCAGCAGGGAGTCATCTTACCAGAGATATGATATTCAGCAGCTTGCAAAATGGGTTGAGCAGATACTACCTTTCTTGCTGCTTTTGTTGGTTGTGTTCATTCATCAGCATCCGCAAGGTATTCCCTTTCAAGTTTTAATGTAGTTTAAATGATGTGAATTTAGAGTATAAATTCTCACTTCACTGGTATTAGGAATGAGTTTGTTGTTCTCTGGATTTCTTCCTTTCAACCTTTTATTAATATTAAGTTTTCTGCACCGTATTGGGTAGATTTTCTAGCAGTAGTCTCAAAGTGGATCCCTTTATTATGAAATCAGATTATGCAAATAGTGATTCTATATTCCTTTTAACTTACATTTCATTCTCCTCAAGAAAAATAGTATTCTGATACCAGTGCAAATTCGGTGTCATTATGATGACGTTAGCAACATAGCTGGATCATTTCTATTCGAGTTAGCTTTTATTTAGCTAACAAGATTTTGAATGGTCCATATTTCTAGTGCTTCTTTGTGATTTTTGGTTCCACATATATTCACTCTTTTAATCAAGTGTAACTTGTTGATCTTTCTTTCAAAATCTCTTAATGTAATACTACATATCTATTTTAGCATTCTATAATAAATGTTATGTGTTGTAATTTTCTAAATATTTAGTGGAAGTTATTGTCCTGTAAGTATAACTCTTTTTGTCAAAGGTTTAATACTTCCTTAGTTCCTGATTCGGGGAAGTTTTGGAATATCTTGATGTCAGGCCAGATGGTTGGTTAGATTATGCTGCAAAAAGAATTGCGCAGTTGTAAGATGCCTTACAAGTCATTTGCATTTAGTTTCATATTCCAACAATTACTAGTTTTTTTGAGATCGGCAATGTCTTATTCTTATCAGGGGTGCGGAGAAATGCTACAATCATTCTCTTTGCGAGGAGCACATTAATTTGATTTTGCCATCAAAGCCTCCTTTTTCTTTCGCGACAGTTCAGGACATGTGCTGTTGTTGGGAATTCAGGTGATCTGTTGAAGATAGAATTTGGACAAGAGATTGATGAACATGACGCAGTATTTAGGGACAATGAAGCTCCTGTTAATGAGGTGTTTGAAATTTATTTTTCTTTTCTATAAAAATAAGTTACAATAGTGAACAAAACTTGCATTTGACATAAATTTTTGACTTAAGTGGCATTCATTTTTCAAATAGTGTTTTTTTTGCAGTTTAGTTTTTCCCCCAGTCTGCTTCTTGATTAATACCTAATTGGCCACATTATTCTGTCTTATTTAATTAGCCTTCATCCAGAAAATATTTTATGCTTCATCGATTGACACATTAATTATATATTTGTATTTAGATACCTTCTTGGTCATTTTATTCACAAGTTGATGCTGGCGTATTTCATTACGTTGCTATATATGAGTTTTTTCGTTGGGGTGAGATTAAATGGCTTAGGTACGATGCAATTTATTTAGAGACGCATTCTCATTTAGAATAAATCTTAGTCTAAAACTGTTGATCAATTATTAAGTACATTTAGACCTATTATATGTTCAATTAACATGTTTCCAACTTATATGTTCAATTAACACTAACGATTGACTAATTTACATGGGAAAATGAGTTGAGACAAGCAACCAAACATGGATATATTATCACAATTAAGGTTCCATACTGATAGTTTGAACACAAGTCTAAATATTGATAACTGCAGACAAACTAGATTCATCAATAATGGGACAAGCAGGCATCTCATACTACACCTTTCAATGTCAGTAATAGAGTATCCTATTTGGTTCTTATGCATGCTCTCTTGAACTTTTTTGCTGTTGGAGAACGTCTACAAAACAAGGTCATAGGCTCATCTTGTTACTTCACAGGAATGGTCACTTAAGACAATGCTGTTTCTTCGTCTTTTGGCTGTTCCTTTTTTTATCCATTTGATTGAAGCCACTTAGCTTATTTTGTTACAAGATGTAATTTGTTAGGTGATATTGTTATTTTTGCATCATGGCGTACTAACCAAACTTTCTATACTTGTTGAAGAAGGAAGAAGAAAAACTTGTTTTTCTTTTGAAGTCAATTGGTTTTGTGTGTTTTTCTTATTTTATGTTTAACTATATTCTTTATGTATAAATATACGATCTTTTTATTGATGATGTACTAATTATACTTTCTACAGTCGGTGCACTTGTATCTGCTGGGTGCCTGAAGGTGATGGTGTTTTTGTTGCTGCACATGCTGATGGAAGCATTTATGTGTATGAAAAAGTGTGTCCGGAAGTAGTCCAGGACACTTGGAACATTTTCTTTTGATCATTGGAGCTTATATTGGATATAATAAATTTATTTTGTTTTTTAGGGTAAGGATGCTGCTGCTGATTGTTATTTCCTTACATCAAGGATCAAACTCATTTTAGTGTTGCACACTCCCGCTCAAACAAGATATTGTTTGAATTATATCATTAAACTTGGATTTTTATGCTAATATTGTCCTACTAATGGTTATGCATTAACATTTAAAGTTCAAATGAAACACCTCTATCAGGATGGAGTAATTGAATAATAGAGCATTTTTTTGAAAAAGTATGGTTTGAATATTTTGGCCATTCCACCACCAATTTTATCTCGTAAATTTACAGTTGTAACAATTTGCAACTGTATTACAGTATTTTGAATGTGTTTTTTTTTAAAAATATAAATTAGTATTTGTCACGGCTTGTAACTATGGCAAATAGTTTTTTTAAAAAATGATGAGTTCACTTTTAGCCAGGGTTTCATACCGTGGCTAATAGTAGGCTTATTTGCCACGACATTTTTTATCATGGCTAATACTATTTGCTACGGCCAATTCGTGGCTTAAAAGTTTTAGCCATGGTTTTGGACTTTTTGCTAGGGAAATTTGCCCTGGCCAAAAGTCTGTTTTCTAGTAGTGTCCCCACTAGATTATTGCAATGCAAGAGGAGCTCACCAAATTTGATAGGTACAGAGTTTGGGATTTGGTTTCGAGACCCAAAGACTACTCAGTCATTGGAACTAAATGGATCTTCAGGAACAAGTTGTATGCATAAGGATCAATTATAAGGAACAAAGCAAGACTGGTAGCTCAAGGATATTCACAGGAAGAAGGCATTGACTATGATCAAACCTTTGCTCTTGTTGCAATACTTGAAGCAATTAGAATATTTCTTGCATATGCTGCCTATCAGAAGTTCAAGGTATATTAAATGGATGTCAAGAGTGCATTCCTCAATGGAGAATTAAAAGAAGAAGATTATGTTGAACAACCTCCAGGCATGGCGATTTTGGCGGCGGCCCTTTCTGGACAGAAATTTGAAGCAGGATTTGACATCGACATTGATTCGTTCAGCCACTCTGATCAAATATCCAAGAACATACTTCAGTTGTTTGAAGCGCCACAGTTGAGACAGTTCATGACTTTAAGGATCAAACTACTAGTGTAGGAGATCAAAGAATGGGTATTCACAGCAACCTTTCCATATCAAACCTTCATTACTAAAACAATCTCTAGACAACATGTTTCTCTTTCCCCTGCTATTTTAACTGAAATTTATGGATTTATCAATGGGGAAGATGATATTGAATTATCTAGCACTGAGTTTAAGGATATGCTAGTTATAATGGGTCACTCCCAGGGAAACCCTAACAAATTGTTGAAGAAAACTTATCTGTTGAATATAAGTTCTTGGAAGATATAGTTGGGAAGGTCATCTTGGGCAAACACTCAGCCCACGATTACATCACCAGGCACCAGTTTCTTTTGATGTGTGTTCTGGTTAATCAAAAGTCAATAAACTAGGGAGAGATTGTATTTTATTTGATTAAGAAGAAAATAAGTAAGAAAGATGTTAGTTTTGGTATAATTCTGGGAATCTTCCTATAGGCTAAGGTTCTAGAACTATTGGTCTTCCAGATCACTTTCAGAAATGATTCTAAGAGGCTTACCTCTACCCTCTTTGGTAGATGGGAGAGGTTTATCCCAAAGCCTTCCAGGGCTTCCTCTTCCAGGATAGCTTCAGAGGACACTAGGGCTGTCATAGCAACTTCAACAACCCCGGAAGAAGCTCCTGCTCCTCATATTACCTCTCCTCCTCCATCTTCGCATCACTCAATATTTCCTTCATCAACTCCCTTTGTTGATGTTTCTATGATTCAACAACCATCCAGACAACCATCTCCTCCACAATCACCAATTAACATTCCTGAGGAAACACCATATACACCTCCCCAATCTCCTCTACCACCACATCAACCATCACAAATTGATGACACACCAAATATGGATCCACTATTATCATCTCTCAATTTTGATTTACTATCATCTCTATCTCCACAACCATCTCCACAACAATCACCTATTCAGGAAGATACTATACTCCCTGATGTCACAACCTCCATAATTCCAATAGACATTCCAACATCATCCATTCCACAAACATTCACCATCTGTCCAACATGCTCCATGACCTCTTCTGTTATATCAGCAAATATTCTTGAGCTTCTCACCCCTACACTCAAGACACTCATTGTTGAAGCAATTGCTCCACTTATCGTATCCATCTCTGAACTTACTTCACAGCTAGCTTCTATCTCCACTGTCCCTTCTTCTGGGGGCCCGGCTTCAGGACTCTCTGAAACCAGGCAGGTGGAGATGTTCAATGAAGAAGCTCCAGTTATTCATGAAGAAACTCTAGCAGCAACTCCAACAACAGCAAGTCCAGCAGTAGCAGTTAATACAGTTATAGAAACAAACACATAAATGCTTCCAGTCTATACAGATGAAGAGATAGATTTTTTCCATTCCTGAAATAATCACTGTTGGTGATTTTATTCTTAATCCCACAATTGATCTTCCCTCATTACTGTGTTCTTTTGATACACTTTCCAACAATAGTCTTCCAGTTTTTGACACTTATTCTAAAGCTATAGTCAGTTATAAGAACCAATTAGTCCTCAAGTATTAGAACAACTTAGGACAAGTTTTGTAGTTAATGAGCAAATCATAGAGCAAATACCTACTCCAGAGCCAAAGGCCTTCTCTCCTCCAACATTTGTCTCGGCTGAATCCTGTTGGGTACATTAGAAAATGTGTACCAGTTTTGAAGAAGCCTCACCCTACTCAATGATATGCATCAAGGTGTATTTGATGTGTTTTGAGTTTATATGTGCAGGTTAGGTAATTGCAGGAAATGCAGAAAAATTTCTAAGTCCATGTGTCGACACCTAGAGGCAGTGTTGACACTTATAAAGGCTTGTGTCGACACTGGAGAAAAGCTGTGTCGACACTTGGAGTTAATTATGTCGACACCAGGAAAGGCTTTGTCCACACTAGAAGAACTTATGTCGACATGAAGAAGCAGTTTCGACACACAAAGAAGCAAAGTCGACATCAACTGTATCGACACCAAAAGGTAGTGTCGACACACAGGAATACTTAGTCTACATCAAATGTGTCGACACATAGATGCAGTTTCGACACACAGAAGTATTTGTCAACATCAACTGTGTCGACACAAAGGAGATGTGTCGACACACAGCAAAGTTTCAACAAAGTTAAAGTAAAGAAGTACTTGTGTCGACACAAAGGAGATCTGTCGGCGCACAGCAAGTTTCAACAGAGTTAAAAAAAGAAGGCTTGTGTCGACACACAGAATCAGTGTCAACACATTCTATAGAAGTAGTGTCGAGAAGCTATTTTCAACAACAAAGGAGTTGTGTCGACACCACCAAGGCTTCTGTCGACACTTAGTCCACTTGTGTCAACACTTAGTGTACATGTGTCGACACATGATGAAGTTCAGTCTCGACACTTTCAGACAGAGACAGTATTTTCAAGAAGTGACTGGATGACTTAACAGCTACCATTTCAACCGGTATACCTCAACTGTCAAAGCTGTCAAAAGGTTGTTAGAAATCGAATCAGTCGGTTACCATGGAGGAAGATTATATAAAGGCTTTATCCTTCAATAGAAGATGATGATAACAATTAAGATTGAAGATCTACATAGTTACCTAACAACACAAAAAGAAGAAGTTCTTCGACAGAAGATCTAAGAAGTTGGAGAGAGAGAGCTCCATCTAAGAAGTGCAGTTGCTAAACTAGGCTGCCAAGGAAGATTCAGATTGAGATCTGAATCTCAAGTCTGAAGCTGATTGAAGATCAACTTCACAGGAGATTCAACCCTACTGAGTTCAGATTCAAGAAGCTTTGAAGAAAGCTAAGAGAGGTTGATCTCTGCTATCAGTTTCTTCCAAGAACTGATCAAGAAGCCATCCATCCCTTCACTCTATATCTGGGTGTTGGTTAATTACTTTGTTAATTCAATTTTTTGTAGGATCTATTATAGATCTGAGCTGTAAGCATGTGTTATAAAGGCTGAGTGTAGGAGAATATTTTCTCTGAGTGGTAGGGCTGTGAGCCTGAGGTGTAGGAGATTGTGATCTCTGAGTGTAGGCCTTGTTGAAGGCTGAGGTAGGGCAGTTGGCCTGAGTTGTAGGAGTGTGGATACACTCTGAGTTGTAGGAACCTGGTTTGGGTTCTGAGCTGTAAGATCTGAGGATCTAAGGAGAAGTGCAGAAGTTAGGCCGAATCTAGTACACTGCTAGATAGGCGAAGGGGAAAGTGGATGTACCCAGACCTTGGGGAACCACTATAAAATCTGTGTGCACTCTGTGATTGAATGTTTCTGTGATTGGTGTGCTGTGTAGTTGTAGAATTTGCAATATCTGGGTAAATAACAGAACAGATTTTCTGCCTTTAAAGCAAAAGAAAAAGTACATCTATTCACCCCCCCCCCTCTAGGTGGTTAGACATTAATTCTTTCAAGTGGTATCAAAGCCAGGTTGTTCAAAGCAGGACTTAACAGTCTGAGTTGGATTCTTAAGGCAGATTCAAAATCAAGAAAATGGGTTCTGGAGAAAATCATAAGGAACTAGGTTCTATGAAACAACCTATATGCAAAAAGGAGATTTTTGGCATCTAGAAAGAAAGGGTCAGATTATTTATGGAGGCTTTTGATCCAAGGATCTACATTATAGTTAAAGAAGGACCTTATGTGCCTATGAATATTTCTGTACTTGATGCAAACCAAAGAATTCCCAAAGATTATTCAGAGATGACCAAGGATGAGATCATCTTGGCCACTATGGATAAAAGAGACCAGAACATTATAGTAAGTGTCATTGATGATGCAACTTTCCAGAATTTGATTCACTGCAAAACCTCCAAAAAAATGTGGGATACTTTAATAGTCTACATGGAGGGTTCTGAAGAAGTAAGACAAGATAGAAAATCTATGCTGAACCAGGAATATGAAAGTTTCAGACAAGAGAAATCTGACAGTATAACTGAGTGCTATAAAAAGTTCTATAGAATAGTAAATGAGCTGATGTCCTATAGGAGAATCTTCAGTACTTATGAACTAAATGATAAATTACTGAGATCCTTGACAAAGGATTGGGATACTAAGATTTGTACCATTAGGGAAGTGGCCAAACTTGCATATATTTCTCCACCAACCTTGTTTGGAAAATTGTTGTCATATGAGATGCAGCTGATGATAAGAAAAGAGGAAGAGAAAAGTGAAAAATGTGAGCATAGAGAAAAGTCTGTGGCATTCAAGGTTGAAGCCACTAAGAAAAATAGGAGGATGTCTTCATCACCTCCTAAGATTGTTGCTGAAACTGCTTCAGATAATTCAGACAACCAGAATTCAGACAGTAGTAACTCAAATGAATATTTTGCAGCATTTACAAGACAGTTCCAGAGATTTCTGAAGAAGAAACAGTGGAAGTCTAGGCCTTCCACATCTCAGCCTAAAGATGACTATTATTAAAAGAGGAAGTCATCCAAGAAGGAAAAGAGCAGGCCTAAGCTAAGCAAATCTACAACATCAAAGATAGTTTGCTACTGCTATAATAGGCATGAACATGTTGTGGCTGAGTGTCCAGATAAAAGAAAAGAGACTGCAGATAAAAAGAATAGTCAACACCAAAGCAAGAAGGAGAAATCCTTTGTTGCTAAGAAGGAGAAGAGCCTGACAGACCAATCTACTTCAAAATCAGAATTTGAAGCTGAGGCCTACATTGGTTTATATGTAGCAGATGAAGAAGAAGAATTTCTCCAGGTGCTGAACTAATTATATGAACAAGAAGACCAACAGTGCAAGGGACTGATGGCTGTGTCAGAAGAAGACAAGTGCCAGGATCAGCCTGGTCCTAGTAAGGTACAATGTATTACTAGACATTTAGATTGTAGTACTAAGTTAAAGTCAGCAACATCTGCTTCAAGTGATGTGGATGTGTCTGAGTCTGAAGGTGATATTCATTAGTTGATTGATGAATATGGAGATCTATTGCAGGCACTTAAGAAGAGAAAAAACCTGGCCAAATCTCAGGCTAAGGAAATTGCAGATCTTAAGATGGCTGCATTAGATTTAGAGAAGTTACTGGATCAAAAACTGAATGAGATAGCCAGACTGAAAAACATTACTGTTATTCAGATGTGCACTATCACATTTAAAAATGATCAGATTAGAAATCTGGAAGTTAGACTTCAGAAGGAGAAGGAGATAGTAGCTAGTTTTTCAAAACCAAAATCTGTATTACCCTTGATTGATGAGTTTGTACCTCAAAAGGGTAAGGCTGGGTTAGGGTTTAAGAAAACTGCATGGACTGCTATGTCCAAATCTAAAGGCAAAGCCCCAGCACAAAACAAGAAGCCTGCTGTAGAAAATTCTGCTAGGGTTGTACCTAAACAAAGGTACAACAAGTTTGAGTGCTTGTGTTGTGTCAAGGTAGACCACTTTGCCTTAGACTGTTGGCACAATATTAGTGTCAAGGAGAGTAGCAGTTTGCCTGTTAGAAAAGCTGCAGGCAGATTTGTTAAATTTCAAACTAACTTCAACCAAGGACCCCAAACCTCATTTGGGTTCTAAGGTATGGTAATTTTTTGTTGCAGGTTAGTCCAAGTTGTCATGCCCCTATATGGTACTTGGACAGTGGATGTTCCAGGCACATGACTGGAACAAGGAGGTTGCTGAAGGACTACTCACCTATCATGAATGGCCCTAAAGTAACCTTTGGTGGTTCTGAAAAAGGAATCATCAAAAGATTTGGTAACATTTCTAGTAACCAGATTATTATCACTCAAGTGGCCTATGTGAAGGGGTTGAAACATAACCTCATTAGCATAAGTCAGCTGAGTGATTTAGGATATGACATCTCATTTGTCAAGAATGGTTGTCATATCAAAAGGTCAAGTGATGAAAAGATCATTTTGATAGGATATAGAAAAAGGAATGTGTACTGTCTTGACTTTGTGTGTGAGAACAATGTTTCTCCTATTTGTCTTGTAGCTGATGAGAGAGCCTCTTATTGTGTTAAATGGCACAAGAGGCTGGCCCATCTTAACTACAAGACTATTGGCCAACTCTTTAGCAAAGAGTTAGTGAGGAATGGTCCTCAAGTTAAGTGTATAAAGGATGGGATATGCTCAGCTTGTCAAAAAGGCAAGCAGACCAAATTTACCTTTCATAGCCTTGAAAACAAGGATTCAGTGAGGTGTCTATACCTCTTGCATATGGATCTATTTGGTCCTATGACAGTTTATAGTCTAGGTAGGAAGGTCTACACAGTTGTGGTGGTAGAGGACTATTCTAGATATTTCTGGGTGTTCTTTCTAAGGCAAAAATCTGAAACCCCAATTATCTTATATAGTTTTGTTAAACAAATTCAGAATGAGTTGAATAGTACAGTGGTCAAAATCAGAAGTGACCGTGCAACTGAATTTCAGTCTGAAAGTATGACAAGTCTATGTGACGAATTTGGGATTTTTTAAGAATTTTCCTCACGTAGAACACCACAGCAAAATGGTATTGCTGAGAGAAAGAATAGGACACTGATTGAGGCTGGTAGAACTCTATTGAGTGACACTTCTCTTCCAGAATATTTCTGGGCTGAGGCAGTAAACACTACATGTCATGTGATCAATAGGTCTACTATTACCAAGAGCCACAAAAAGACTCCCTATGAGATTATGAAGGGCAGAAAACCAAACTTATCCTATTTTAGGATCTTTGGTTGTAAGTGCTATATACTTAACAATGGAAAGTCTTATCTAACCAAGTTTGCTACCAAATCCCAAGAGGGGATATTTGTTGGGTACAGCAATAATAGTAAGGCTTATAGGGTCTACAACTTGACTACTCAAGTTGTAGAAGAGTCTGTACATATAGTCTTTGATGATACAAGAGTGATTAACTGTGAGTTGCCAAGTAGTGCTTGCAGTTCTACAGGTATAAATGAGAGATTGGACAAGCTTACCATTACAGAAGATTCAACTGCAAATCAGGAAGTGGAAAATTGTGGCTGCTGTTCAGGGGGAGTACAAGACTCTCCTGATGCTGATCAAAACCAAGAGGTGCAGCATAATGAAGAGACTGGAGGTATACAACCTGAAGAAAGACTACCTCCAGCTAATAGACACTTAAAGGATCATCCAGCAAATCAGATAATTGGTGATCCAAGATAAGGAGTGCAAACAAGAAGCAGGAATCTGAGCACAGTTCTTTGCTCCAGCTTTATATCCCAAGTGGAACCAAAGAAATTTGAAGAAGCAGTTCTAGACCCACATTGGATTGATGCCATGCAAGAAGAACTAAATCAGTTCAGAAGGTGCAAGGTCTGGAAATTGGTTCCTAAACCAAAAGACCACAACATCATTGGAACAAAGTGAATCTTTAGGAACAAACTGGATGAGAATGGGATCATTGTAAAGAGTAAAGCAAGACTTGTTGCAAAAGGATACAGGCAGGAAGAGGGTATTGATTTTAATCAAACTTTTGCCCCAGTAGAAAGACTGGAAGCAATTAGGATGTTCCTTGCTTATGCAACATACCAAGGCTTTAAGGTATTTCAAATGGATGTAAAGTCAGCTTTCCTAAATGGAAATCTAAAGGAAGAAGTCTATGTAGAGCAGCCCTCAGGTTTTGTTGATCCTCTCAAACCTGATTATGTTTATAGACTTAGGAAAGCATTGTATGGGTTGAAACAAGCCACAAGGGCTTGGTATGAAACTGTGTCTAGTTTCCTCATTGAGAACAAATTCTCAAGGGGAAAATAGACAAGACTCTATTCCTTAGGGAATCCAAAGGGAAGATAATCCTAGTCTAAATATATGTTGATGACATAATATTTGGGTCTATTGAAAGTAATCTTTGCAGAAAGTTTGCAAAACTTATGCAAGGAAAATTTGAAATGAGCAGTATGGGAGAACTTTATTTTTTCTTGGGTCTCCAAGTTAGACAGACTGAAGATGGCTTGTCCATTTCCCAGTCAAAGTTTACCCTAGAGGTAATAAAGAAGTATGGTATGGAATCATCCACTACCATGAGAACTCCTATGGGGACAAGTGTATCTCTTAGCAAAGATGATGCAGGGAAACCTGTAGATGAAACTTTGTATAGAGGCATAGTTGGCTCCCTCCTATATCTGACTACTAGTAGACCAGATATCATGTATGCTACATGTGTCTGTGCTAGGTAACAAGCATGCCCCAAAGAATCTCATCTGACTACAGTCAAAAGGATTTTGAGATATCTTAAGGGCACACCATATTTAGGCCTTTGGTACCCTAGGAATGGCGATTTTCTACAGATAGGCTATTCAGATGCAGATTTTGCAGGTTGCAAGGAAGATAGAAAAAGTACTACTGACACCTGTCAATTTCTAGGTGGAAGACTAGTGTCTTGTAGAAGTAAGAAGTAGACCAGTGTGGCAATCTCCACAGCTGAGTCAGAATATGTTGTTGCAGGTAGCTGCTGTGCACAACTTTTGTGGATTCAGCACCAGCTAGAAGACTATGGTATTCAGGTAAGTAGAACACCTTTGTTTTGTGATTCTACAAGTGCAATTTCAATTACTAATAATCCAGTTTCACATAGTAGGACTAAGCACATAGAAATTAGATACCATTTTCTTAGAGAACATGTAGAAAAAGAGGACATCTCTCTAGAATTTGTTAAAACAGATCATCAAATTACTGATATGTTTACTAAGCCTCTGCATGAAACTAAATTCAATAAGTTTAAAATTGAATTAGGAATGTTGAACTTAGATTAGTTTCAAAAAAATTAGCTAAGTAAAATAGTGTCGACACAAGGAGTTGTCTGTGTCGACACAAAGTAGTGGTGTCGACATTCCAGGGAAATGATGTCGACACATCTAGATAAGTAGTGTCGACACTTCAAGAATAAGTGTCTGTACATCCAGAATAGCTGTGTCGACACTGGGAATAAGTGTCGCCACATAAGTTCTGTCGACTATATTGGTGTCGACACATGCAGATGTCAGTGTCGACACTTAGGTTCAACACAGATTTTGTCGAGTGGAGTATCGACTAATCGTCGAGCGCAAATGTATAAGTGTCGACACATAGCAGTCAATACTTATGTCGAGACATTAGAAGTCTGTGTCGACACTTTTCAACAGTGTCGACACATTGTGAGAAAAAGACGTGCCTTTTCACCTTCGTTTTTAGAAAGGTATAAATAGGTCTACAACATTGTCTGTCGACACGCTCTCCATAGTTTCGAGACCAAAACTTTGTGTCGACATCTCTCTCATCTAAATTCTAGATTTCACTCAACCCTAATGGTGCCCAAGCTTAAAGAGAACATCAATGAAGGATATGAACTAGTACGCAACGCATTTGACCATGCGGATTCTGAAATTCAAGCTGTAGTAACCCTAGTTGCTGAGAATGGGTTGGAGTATCTAGTTTTTGAGCAAACCAAGATTTGGAAGAAAGAAGTACTCGAATTCTTCGGTGCTGTTATCCTATATCAAGCTAGACTCAAAATTTGATCCACGGTCCATGGAGTTAAGGTGGAAATCACCCAGAAGAGTCCAAGGAAAGCTCTTCGACTACCTAGAACTCAAGAAGAAGATGTACCTGCTTCTAAGGTAAGGGAAGCACTCCAATGGTGTGGACTGGATTCCACCATGAAGATTGGCTCGGTATTTAACAGGAAAGGCATGAATATGCAAGGGAAGTTCCTGTCTGAAGTTGTAGGTAAAGTGATTCTGTGGAAGCCTGGGGGGGCATGATAGGATATCAGCCCATATGTTCAGCTTAATGACCAAGATCATCTTTAAACTAAAAACTGATTGGACAGCAGTTATTTTTGAGAAAATTATAGAAAGCATTAAGATGCCCAATCTGGGTAGAATTATGAGTCTGTACTTAGCTGAAACAATTCCAGAAGTCATGGAACAAGCAGCTGGTTCTAAGATTAATCATATAAGGAAGATGGACATTAGGATTATCTCAAGATGGGATAGGGTCCTAACTAAGGACATGACTGATGAGGATAGGCAAGAGGTTCCTGAGAAACCTACAGCACAAGAGGTTCCTACACAAGACCCTGCAGATGATGCACAAAGGTAGGGGGAGCAACCATCTGCTAGCCCCATTCACCTGGATCCACTCCAGGGGGATCCTCAACATGAAGAAGTGTCAGCTCACTTGGAGAGTGAAATGGCAACTCAAACTATACTTGAGGTAATACATGAAGTAAATCAAACAAATTTCAATAATCAACATGAACTCCTAACTGAATATTTGATTGATGTTGACCAGCCAACTCAACATACCAGTCAACCACACGATGTTATCATGGAAGATACATTTGCTGTTGTAGATGCTCCAGAGATTAGGGTACCTCAAATCCCTTCTCAACAAGAGTTTACCTTAGAAGAGCTGTTTCCTGATATTCAAGGGGAGCATGCTGGTTTTGAGGGGGATAACACTATTTTTGAAGGAGAGCAAGTCAACCTAGAGAAGGAGCAAGCTCATCTTGAGGGGGAGAATACAATGACTGCAGAGTTGCATGTAAGGTCTCATGGGGAGATTGAAGGAAATGAGGAGGAACAAATTAGAACTGAAACTGAGAAGGAGCAAAGGACTCAGGGGGAGCTACCTAAGACTACACAGGAATTGTCTCCTAGTCCAATGGATAGAGTAGATATAGCCAGTACCTCAGATTCTGAGGATGCAGCTGAGGTTCAAGCTAAGAAGAGGAATCTTATGGTCTTTAAAAGGAGAAGCCAAAGCTATAAGAATGCACTACAAACTGTTGCTCCACAGCCTGCCCCAACAATTGATTATAGTTCTTTATTAGTATCCATGCAAGTGAAGCGAGATGAGCAAAGGATTGCTATGGAGAAGTATATAGATGAGAATCACAAAGATCTACAACTCTCCTTAGCAATAGATATAAAATCCATAAGATTTGAAGTCAACCAAAATAAGAAGGAGATGACTGATTGCTTTCACAAAGGAGGAAATGCTGTGGTTTTCCTAGCCAAACATCAAGAGCAAATCAAAACTCAAGTTGATGATATGGCTGTAAAACAAGGATATGTTCTAGAGAAACAACTGAGAATGAATGATAATCTCACAGAATCACATAATGTGATTGTCACAGAGATGAAGAATATTGCTACTGCACAAACTGTAGAAATGACTTCAACCCAAGTAGAGTTTGACAAGCACTTTCAGGAGGGAATAACTGCTGTCAAAACAACTATTCAGGAACCTCAAAAGACTATTTCTGGATAGCTCCTGAAATTAAAGGCATTCTATAAAGATGGTGTCGATTATATGAATGAACATGTCAAATTTCAGAAGGATGATCTTAGAGATCATGTTGCTAGAGAAGTCATAAAGGGGGAGAGAGTTTTAGTCAAAGCTGGATCTAACCATACTAAATGGATTTCCAATAGCATCAGAGCCACACTTGGATATCCACCCCTTTGTGATGATGATAATGTGGCTGAATATGGTATAAATCCTGCAGATTTTGGAGGTGAGCAAGCTGAAGTTGCTCAAGTAATCTACCCTTCAGCAGATTTTGAGATGATATATCAAGAAGTACAGTCTATGTATAGCCCTCCAGAGGGTGCTCCAAATGTGATCATAGAGAAAGTAGACAAGCCTGTATCAGAGGCATTTTTGAAGGAGCAAGAAACTCTTTTGTCCAAGAAGAGATTCAGAGAACAGGCAGAGTTAAAGCCAGATTTTGAGTATTGGAGCCCAACATCTAAGAATATTATCCTGACTGCTTGGAAAGCTGTGAGGGACAATACCCTAGAGAGGGGCAAATGGTACTCTGAACAAGAATGGAGAAAACATGAAGCTAGGTAAGAAGCTATTGTATAGTCTAGAAGTAAGGCAAAATTTGGGAAGCTACCTCCTAATACACAGGAGCCTAGAAAATATTTCCCAAAGCCCTTTAATTATTTTGAAAGACAAAAGATAAAGGCTTAAGAGCTAAAGAAGAAAGATCAAAAGGGCAGGAAGCCAGCTAATGACACTGAGGCTCCAGTTCAAGCCAAGGTACAATCAGGCAAGGGCATTGTCATCAAGGAGTCAGAGAAGCCTTAAATTAGTGTTACTAGATTTTATAACATTGTAATCTTTTGTGTTAAAATCTATGTAAACTTTTGTTAAAGAAACTATTGGAAGTTGAAACAAAACTCTAATGAATGCTCATTGAGTTAGCTTAATTATTCTGTGCTGAAATATCTTTTATATTTTGTTTTAAGTAATTACCATGTCATATAATACTGTTATACATCATAACATGTATTTGCTATGAATGGTGTATATCATTGACTAAGGGTTATGACTTCTCCAAATAGGGGGAGATTGTTGGGTACATTGGAAAATGTGTACCAGTTTTGAAGAAGCCTCACACTACTCAATGATACACATCAAGGTGTATTTGATGTGTTTTGAGTTTATATGTGCAGGTTAGGTAATTGCAGGAAATGCAGAAAAATTTCTAAGTCCATGTGTCGACACCTAGAGGTAGTGTCGACACTTATGAAGGCTTGTGTCGACACTAGAGAAAAGCTGTGTCGACACTTAGAGTTAATTGTGTCGACACCAGGAAAGGCTTTGTCGACACCAGAAGAAATTATGTCGATATGAAGAAGCAGTGTCGACACCCAGAGAAGCAAAGTCGACATCAACTGTGTCGACACCAAAAGGTAGTGTCGACACACAGGAATACTTAGTCGACATCAAATGTGTCGACACATAGAGGCAGTGTCGACACACAGAAGTATTTGTCAACATCAACTGTGTCGACACAAAGGAGATGTGTCGACACACAGCAAAACTTCAACAAAGTTAAAGTAAAGAAGTACTTATGTTGACACAAAAGAGATGTGTCGACACAGAGCAAGTTTCAACAGAGTTAAAAAAAAGGCTTGTGTCGACACACAGAATCAGTGTCGACACATTCTATAGAAGCAGTGTCGAGAAGCTATTTTCAACAACAAGGGAGTTATGTCGACACCACCAAGGCTTGTGTTGGTACTTAGTACACTTGTGTCGACACTTAGTCTACATGTGTCGACACATGAAGAAGTTCAGTCTCGACACTTTCAGACAGAGACAGTATTTTCAAGAAGTGACTAGATGACTTGACAGCTGCCATTTCAACCGGTATACCTCAACTGTCAAAGCTGTCAGAAGGTTGTTAGAAATCGGATCAGCCGGTTACCATGGAGAAAGATTATATAAAGGCTTTCTCCTTCAACAGAAGATGATGATAACAATTAAGATTGAAGATCTATACAGTTATCTAACAAAACAAAAAGAAGAAGTTCTTCGAAAGAAGATCTAAAAAGTTGGAGAGAGAGAGCTCCATCTAAGAAGTGCAGTTGCTGAAATAGGCTGCCAAGGAAGATTCAGATTGAGATCTGAATCTCAAGTCAGAAGCTGATTGAAGATCAACTTCACAGGAGATTCAACCCTACTGAGTTCAGATTCAAGAAGCTTTGAAGAAAGCTAAGAGAGGTTGATCTCTGCTATTAGTTTCTTCTAAGAACTGATCAACAAGCCAGCCATCCCTTCTCTCTCTATCTGGGTGTTGGTTAATTACTTTGTTAATTCAATTTTCTGTAGGATCTATTATAGATCTGAGCTGTAAGCATGTTTTATAAAGGCTAAGTGTAGGAGAATATTTTCTCTGAGTGGTTGGGCTGTGAGCCTGAGGTGTAGGAGATTGTGATCTCTGAGTGTAGGCCTTGTTGAAGGTTGAGGTAGGGCAGTTGGCCTGAGTTGTAGGAGTGTGGATACACTCTGAATTGTAGGAACCTGGTTTGGGTTTTGAGCTGTAATATCTAAGGATCTGAGGAGAAGTGCAGAAGTTAGGCCAAATCTAGTACACTGCTAGATAGGCGAAGGGGGAAAGTGGATGTACCCAGACCTTGGGAAACCACTATAAAATCGGTGTGCACTCTGTGATTGAATGTTTCTGTGATTGCTGTGCTGTGTAGTTGTAGAATTTGGAATATCTGGGTAAATAACAGAACAGATTTTCTGCCTTTAAAGCAAAAGAAAAAGTACACCTATTCACCCCCCCTCTATGTGGTTAGGCATTAATTATTTCAAATCCCCCATGCCCAATCTGGATGATTTCATGTTTGAGGATATAGATGCAGAGATTATAGAGCCAGAACTTCAAGTACAGCCTCAGGCTGAAAAAGTGTATGTAGCTAAACAACCACATACTGAGATAATGGATACAAACATACAGCCACTGGCTCATCCAGTACTTTCTGATAAAATGCTTAGAAAAATCAATGCTCTTTATGATAACCCTGCTGATGAATCTGATGATGATGATGAAGAGTCAGACGAGTTAGAGGATTCCAGCTCTAAAAAGAGAAAACTCAAGAAGATAGTTCCACCCAGGGCTGCTCCCAAACCCTGTCCTACTGCTGATACACCCTATTATATTCTGCATAACATTACTCTTACTCCAGATACTCCTCACTGGATGAAATACTCAAAGAATGAAATTAAAGCTAGTAAAAAGAGCAGGAGATACTCTCCACCACCACAACATAGGATAGATCCTCCTCCTCCTACAATAGGATCAGCTGGAATTATCTCTCAAGTACAAAGTTCTACATCCTCTTATCACTCCAGACCATATTACAACAGCAGCATAGTTCCCAGGGAAGTAAACAACAATATAAGAAGCAAAGCAGCCAGCAGAAATCTGAAGAAAATTAGAAATAAGAATCAAGTCCAAAGAGACCTCCCTCTCCAACATATGATCCAGAAATGGATCCTAATTTTAGAATGGCCATATTTAATGAGTTGATTGCTCTTTCCCAAATAAGGAAGGCCAAGGAGGAAGGAAAAGATTCCTCTCAATTTTCAACCATGTCATCATACAGGAAGAAGGAATTAGACAAGTATCAGGTAAAAAATCTCTTCAATGTTGATACTTATATGAATTTGCATCCAGAAGCCGTAGTGCATAGAGCTGCAGTAGTAAAAATTCTTGGTGCTCAAGATATGAAGATGACTCAACATCGGTCTTCTGATCCAAAAAAAAGATGATTTTCACAAAACATGCTCCTTATTTAGATACATCAAAGAGACAGTCATAACTTTTTGATTTTGCATTTTGAACTTTATTTTTGCTATGTAAACTTACAAGGCACATCTGTTCATATCTGTTGAATGTTTAATAATTCTATCATATATTTTTATTGCTTTGTGATTTTGTTTAATTTTATTTTGCATAGTGACCTCACCCAAATAGGGGGAGATTGTTGGAACCCTACTTGTGATTTGGGCTTGGTTCACTATGAGGATTGATGACCCACCATGTATAGTCTAGGGTCATATGTTAGTTCCAGGGTTAAGGTCAATCATATTAGGTTAGATCACTGAAACCTACCTTCAGAAGACTTCAGAGATTCAAGACTTATGCGACAAGGCAGTTTTTAAGATTGCAAAAAAGGAGTTCGACGATAGTTGAACTCAGCTCGACGATTGTCGATCTTAGATCGACGAACTCGAGCTCCTTCTTTGAGTTCAGCTCGACAAAATTCTAGCTCAGGTCGACGAACTGTGAGCTTACATCAGAATCTCAGCTCGACGAAGTGCCTTCTCAGCTCGACGAACTTGGAGCTCAGTTTGGCAAGTATATTTTTTGTTCGACGATCTTGGAGCTCAGCTCGACGAATAACAATTATCATCTCGACGAACCTGGAGCTCATGTCGAAGAAATCTTTCTTGAGATCGACTAACTCCTTCCAGGTTTTGTTCGACTAAATTTGTCTGCAGTTTCTCTGATCAACTAAGGCAGTTTAATTTCAGTAATTAAGAAAGTAATACTCTGTTAATTAATGCTTAGTATTCTCATGAATATAGTCATTTCCTGGCAGCATTAATTTGGGATTTCATAGAATTATTTCTTAACATATTTACTGGGACAGTTGGGGAAACACATTCAAGAAAAAAATCAACTGTTCCAATTCCCAGAAAATATGCAGAGGAATTTGAAATTCAAATCAGCAATCAATATATAAAAAAAATTTTCAGAAGATTGCCCAGAAGTCTAATAGCCCAGAGTAAGATTTACTGAGTCAAGAAGATGAAGAAGAAGAAGAAAGAGAATATCTGAAACAGAAAACAAGAAACAGAGCTAGAAAAATCTTGGTCATCTTCATTCTTCTTCTTCAATTTTTCTTCCAGCAACACAATATTCAATTTGAGACCAAAAGTTCAATCTCTTAGAGACATTTACTTGAAGAAGAAGATTTCATCTTTGAAGACCTACACCCTAAAGCAAAGTCTCCTCTCCTGATCAGATTTCTATAACTTCGGGGGAGCTTTGACAACATCACAAAATCCACTAGTCTTCTCAGAGGATTGAGACAGAGAAGTCAATATCAATTTTACTTTCTCTCACTGTGTACAGGGTTATAACTCACTTCAAAAGTTAAACCTTCGGTTGTAAAGTCTCCTGATCTAAAGACTTGGTTTGGTTTTGCTGCATCTAATCAAAAGCTCAAAGGGTTGTTAGATCTCCCTTACAAAATTGATCTTGTGGTGACAGGGCACCTGAACAAAAACGTGTGGTGACAGGGCACCTGATCAAAAACCTATGGTGGCAGGGCACCTGATCAAAAACCTATAGTGGATTCCTACCAGGGTGATAGAAAAGTGAATGTACCTGGGTTTATTGGGGAACCATTACAAATTTCCTTATGTTGTCAGGTTGTGCTCTACTTTTTATTTGTTGTGCTGTGATATATTTTCTTTGTTTATATATATCACCTTTTTTAATTCGCTGTAAAAATAACTTAAAGTTTTTAAAATAATCTATTCACCCCCCCCCCACCGCTAGAGTTAGTTAGAACAATCCCTTACTTTCAAGTGGTATTACTGTATCACTTTCAAACATAATGTAAAAGATCTGAAAAAAAGGATCTCCATTCAAACAAAAAGCTGCCCAACAAGCTACATCGTCATGAAATAAATAACATACAACGACACAAAGATGCACCCACAAAAAAACCATAAACAAAGAAAGCAAACAAATGCGAGAATGGTGCAAGAGGATCATCCCTCGATGTTGTTGTTTGTGTCATCGATAGAGGCATCCTCCATGTTAAGATCAGAATGCTCTGACATCCTCTGAAAAAGCTGCAACCCCTTGCTGAATACTAGGAGGAACGCGACATCACACTCATTCTCCAAAAGAGGATCAACCTTTGATGTCATCATTTCAGTACCAGCCCCCTTAACGGTCCGGGAACGCTCCACCTTGAAGTCATAAGACTCCTTGTACTCTGCTACTGCCACAACTCACACAACTTAGTGTCCTTTTACGCCGAGAGCAACTGGGATCTCTCCCCCTTTAGTTGCTCCACCTCTGCTTCCAACATGGATATTTCTACATCAGATGACTCTGTACAGAAAAGAAACTCAGCAAGTTCTTCCTCAGCTGCAACAAAAATCCCTTGGAGCTCCTCGACCTCTGCCCTGTAAGCGGCCAACGCAGACTCTGAGCAGCACAACTAGGTGAGAACTTTCTCCCTCTTTATCTGAGCAGCAGCCAATGACTCTCCTTTGATGTGGCCAGCTTTTCCTGAAGGGAGAAGAGCTCATCCTTCATGGGTATATAACTATTTTCCCAGGTAAGAAGGAATTCTCGCATTTCATATAACTGCAAAGACAAAAGCTAGATTAGGGAAACAAAAAAGGCATAGTGAGGAAGCAAGTAAGCAGAACAACCATACCTTCGACATAGCAACTCAGAAGGAATAAGACACCCACTTCTTGCCTCTTGCATCAGCCTACGGCGGCACCGTTCCCTCCCATAAGGTCTGCTCTTCCTCAGGCAACTCTGAGGGATCTTCAGCCTCAGGAGCAGCAGGGGGAGGACCATCACCAATATTGTCCGATCCATCATCGGCCATCGAATACAAACCACGTTTTATTGCTCCTAATCTTGATTCGGTCATATGAGCCGGGGCAGACTTTGCACCACTCGCGGAACAGCTACACAGACAGACGTGGTTAGTGCTTTCGAAAGAAGCAGATAAGCTTCATTATCCAAAGGACTGTGTTATTGGGATACCGAAGAACTAGAAAATCTCAAAATCCTCCTTAGCATGAGGGACCCAAAAGACTGCCTCAATCATCCTTCTGAGACAGCGAAATAACCCGACGGAGGATTTTGGACTTGCTCTGACTAAGAACAAATCCTGATCTCCACATTCGTCATAATCTTGAAGCGCTTCTGCCTTGTGCTCACTAGATCTGAGGTCAAATAAGAGGAAATACGTATCAACCTCGACAGAATGTGACGTCGCAGAGCCTGAAAAGAAAACCCAAGTCAACACAGGGAACAACTACAAGAAAAATCCCAGACAAGCACCACACACATGCGCCAACACGGGCACTACACGGCAACATAAGTAATACAAGGGAGCCATCGAGAGCACCACACGCGCCGCCGCATGAGGGCTCCGCCGCCCACGCTCGTGCGTGCACCGCTACGTGCAACTGTGACCTACCGTTGAGCGCAACCACGTGGTCCATGCGCATGCCTGCGCGGTATCTCGTGAAACTAGGCGGGAGCCACCGCCCACGCCAGTGCAGAACCACCGCATGCCCTTATATGAGAACTGCCGCATGCGTACCCGTAGCATCATCACGAGTGGGCACTGTCACACACACCTACACAGTGTTGTTGCGCACAGACACTGCAGTGCATGCCCACATAAACTATGTTGCATGCGCTGATCGAACTTCGCGGCATGCACTGATCTAACTTCACTACATGCAAAACCCCATCCTCGTTCCCTTCTCCTTCATTAAGCTTGGACTAATATTATGAAAAACACTCACCTTTCTGGATGAATACATGACAACAGCTAGAATTTACAAAGTCCAAACAAGAACTCCAACGGCTTCACTGCAACATAAATAAGAGAGCGAGCTTCTCTCCAATCTATAGGCATGCATGGGATGAATGCATAAGCGAAAGCTCCATTAAGGCAAGGAAATATCCTGCCAAATTTTGTTCTTCTTAAAAGGGAAATAGAGTCAATTATAATCTGATCAGATATTTCGCAGAAATGACAGGAAATATCCTCCCAATCATTACGAATATTTGACAAATAATGGAGATTCTCCTAAATTCAATTCACGGGCGAATAATAATTCATGACATACGCTTATGATTATGCCCAAGAAAGCTACAGACGCCCGGAAAAATTTTCTCGCTCGTCACTGACGCCCGGAAAAATTCATGCTCGTCACTTTGAGAATTACGATGCACAAAAATTTGGGGCATCTGAGAGGATTCCCCGGAATTTTTTAATTCAAACCAGATAGATTTCGACCAAGGACACAAAGACATGCCAACCCCACCAATCGCGCAGGAAAACAACACACATCCATGCACGCAGACAGCATGCATGCTGGCGCGTAGACAACACACACAAGTAGCACGCACGGCGAATATGCAACCCCTGCGCTCGTGCATCCCTTGCACATGGGCGCAGAGAGCGCGCCCGCATGCCTTAAACATGGGCACGATATGCGTGCATCCATTACGTAAGGGATTGTGACTGTGCGGCATGCATCGGCGGCCGCCTCCGCCGCCTCTAGTCGCCATCAGCAACCACCGTCGTCAGGTAACCTGCCCGGATCGCCCGGAGGCTACGTTCGTCATTTCATGAAAATTAGTGATTTAGGTGACCCAACAGAGCGATGATATTTGCCAACTAAAGACTCATCTTAGCGTAATTACCAACATGACCCCCCAGAAAAGCTATAAAAAGATCCTCATGGTTTCATTTGAAGTCAAGCAACTCCAGAGACTAGCGAGATCTCTGAAGTTTACTGGCGATAACATGAGACTTAGATCGTTCCTCTGCTCAAAATTCACTCTGCTACATCTCTAGTACGTGCAACGATCAACGCTCACTTGAACGCATCAGTGAGCCCAAAAGAAGGAATAGAGGAACACTCCCGTGAATGCTTCCATCCAAGCTTCGTGAACTTAAGCTTATTTTGTTTTTTTTGTACTCAATACTTGTAACGGAGAGGTGGCATGTCACCCTCCGAGGAACTCCAAACAATTGTAAACAATGCTGAATAATGAATTTTGGCCCGTCACAGATCCGGCCACGTGGTTCTTCACCCTTTTCATTTTTTCCACGGTAAACAAAGCCTCGTATCATTACTGATGGATTTTCACTTTTCTGTTTGTACGCTCGGTCTAACTCAGAGCTAATGCGGTCTGGTTCTCCTAGCCAGAGGAGAATCTGGCAACCTGCAACAAGTTTAATTGTTATTGTTTTTTTTTTGTTAATAAGTAGATACAGTTTGTATAAAGCTTTGTTTTTGTTGCGGTCTAACTCGGAGCACCTAAAACAGCCCAAATTCGACCGTCTTACCCGAGAGTGGTCGACCGCGCACACAGTCAATGAAGTAGATCGATTATGCACACGAAGTTTTAACGTGGAAAACCCCTTAACCGTGTAAAAAACAACATGGCTGGGACTGTGCCAGTCAAAGTCCACTAATTGCTTGCGGTGATAGTTAGTTGGTAGAATCGAGGGAGACAGACCACTACTCGTTACAATTCGGAGGCGAGATAATACTTTGCACGTGGATGACGACAGACCATCTCGCTCGGCGTCTTACACAAATTACACTTGGCGGTGATGGAAGACTTTGAGCGTTACGATGGCGCTGGATGCAGGAATTGCACATTTAGAATTGTGCAGGTAGGGACTTCCAGGAAGCTACGAAATAGGCTTCCTTGGAAGGCTCGGAGGTTTCTTGAGCGCAACACGAAGGTGGCTTGGATGCGGCTTGGACGGAGCTTGGATGTCACTCGAACGGGGCTTGGCTATGGCTTGAATGGGGCTTAGTTGTGGCTTGAACGTGACATGAGTGTCGCGCGTAGGAAGAATCCGGCAGAGCTCTGGCCTGAGGAATAAGAAGACTCGGCGAAAAAATGTGAGAAATGAGAAGGCATGGTGCTCCTTTTATAGCCTCCAGGAGGTGGTTATGGTGTCATGCAGATATCTTTATACCATAACCACTCAAATTAATATTTTTCCTATAGTTTAAGGGTGCGCATTATGATCATTCATTTCGCTACCTATAAACCAATTAATTTAATAATTAAATTTCCCCACTAACATGGTGGTTAGTGGGTGGTTACACGGGAATCAGATGACGATGAACGATCTGAGAACATCGGACGGCTGGGACGGGCTCTGTTGAGTGGTCGGCAAACTTGCCAGCGAGGAGGGAGACCGCTGTCGATGGCCGGTAAAGAGGGCGGCGGAAAGGGGGAGCGGTCGATGGTTGGCGGCCGCGGGAGAGAGTAGCGATGATGACGTCATCTGTGGGAGAGAAGAGCGACGACGGCGGCGGCCGGTAGAGAGTAGCGACGATGGAGGCACTCGAGGAAGAGAGGAGTAGTAGCGGCGGCCGCCGCAGGAGAGAGAAGCAGCGAAGGCGGCGTCCATGTGAGAGAGGAGCAACGATGAAGGCGTCTGCGGGGGAAAGGTGCGATGGTGGCTAGACCATCATCACTGTTTGGGAGTGCACAACACTCCCCAAAAGGGAGGCCAAAAATTGGCTGGAAGACTATGCTTCGTAGGATTAATCCCACGCTTACTGTACGCGGTATTAATCTCGCGCTTACTATGCCCGAGGTTAATCCAGTGCGCACAATGCACGGGGTTAATCCTACGTGTGTTGTGCGCAGTATGAGAGGTTAATCCCGCATAAGCAGTACATCACACAGGTTGATTCTCGCGCTCTTTGGACTCGATACGTATGGAAAGTCCCATGCGCGGCCTTTGCAGCGTAAGGCGATTGCTGCGTGGGAGGCTCCCACAGAGATGCTCGGGAGGCCGTGCCATGGGGTTGTTCTTCGCAAGAGATTACTGCGGTCCTGCTTGTTGAACCCATGGTTTGGTCGAACCCGCTCAGAGTAACCTCATCAATTTCCCCGAAGTCCCTGCAGCTTCGAGTCGAAGCGAATGAAGGGCGGGGACTTCTACTGAGAAGCCTGTCTTGGCATGTAATGATTCGAAGTGGCGAGCACATGTGAAAACATGCGAGAAGTGTAAAGGGTAGAATGTGTGAACGGTGTTTTGTTTGCTAGGAGTGGCATGCACAATTAGAGCAGCACAAGCTGGGCATAATATGTATGGGGCATAGAGCGCACAATTGTGGAGTGCGAGCAACGACTGTGCATAGCACAATGTGTGCAAAGTGAGTGCTGTGCTCATTGTGCGTGATGTGTGCGCAAGGGGCAATATGCATTGTGCGTGTGAGGCGTTGTGTGAGGTTTGTTGTGCGCATTCATCACTTTATGTTTGTGAAGACTTGAGCAAATCTATGGCCTATTAGGAAGTGAGACGTTGCTCGCAGGGGGGCTAATGTAGTGTCACTCCTTGTCATTTGTGGAAGAGGTTAATATTTGAAGGAGATGGCATGAGATTTCCGAAAGATTGGAGGTGAAGATCTTTCACCTAATGGCGTGTATGTATTGTTGCGGAATAACCAAATATGGTAGTTAAGATCTCCTCGAGCATGAAAGAGGGGACTTTGACGTCGACGTAGATAAATTGTAACTATGCATCTGATGTTCAGATGCCAGTAGTAGGTGCAATGTAGGTTTGGGGCTGTGTCGGAGTGTAACGACCCAATCCGGGGGTCCCTTGTTGGGAGCACCGAACACTCTCTAAGAGGAGAGGTCGGAGTACCTTATTGGGATCACCGAACACTCTGTAAGGTGAGAGACCAGAGTCTATTGTTGGGAGCACTGAACACTTTGTAAGAGGAGAGGCCAGATTCCCTTGTTTGGAGCACCGAACACTCTATAAGGGGAGAGGCCGAAGTACCTTGTTGGGAGCACCGAACACTCTGTAAGTGGAGAGACTAGAGTCCCTTGCTGGGAGCACCGAACACTCTATAATGGGAGAGGACAGAGTACCTTGTTGGGATCACCGAACAATCTGTAAGGTGATAGGCCGGAATCCCTTGTTTGGAGCACCGAACTCTCTGTAATGAAGTCATCAATAATATTGGAGATAACACTTGTTGTTTATTCCACGAAAGTTCAAAAATACATGCAGTGAAGGAGCTCTGGATGCCCATTTAGTAAAAATAAAACACTTCTTTGGATGTTCATCCTAGGGATCAGCCCCGCACTGGATCATTCTTGACATGTTGATTCAGAGCCTTTGTTTTGGAGAGAACTCTCAAGGTACCCAAGGAGAACGAATCGTTTGATTTCCGTTTTCAATCGTGAAAAATCTTTTGTCTTATTCCCGTGACCTTGATGGAATTCACAATATTTAGGTTGGTCCCCTGAGTGTGTAGTAAGATACCCTGGCCTTAGGAGAAACAGATGGTTGCATATAGTGAGCAACACTTCCACTCGCAAAGTATTGAGGGGAGTGAAGGCTTGATGTTGGTGATGCCCCCCAGCCCGTCGAGAGTTGACATAGCGTGAGTTGTTATTTTTGGGAATTTGCAGTGGTGTCAACCCTCGCTCTCACTGTCACTTAGAGTTTATTATAAATTGTTGGTGTTGTGCTTCAATTGCATCATCAATAGCAATCTGGGCATTGATCCGTCGAACAAGATCGAGATAGCTGGGTATAGTCTCTCGCACTAGTGTGGAGTGGAAACCACTAGGGCGGAGCCTTCCAAGAAGAAACCCACATAGGAGTTCCATTTTTATTCCATGGATTTGTCGTGCCTCGGTGGTAAAACGGTGGAATAAATCTTTAAGGGTTTCCCCTTCACTTTGACGAATACCGGACAGGTGGAAGGATCGTTGAATATCTGGCGGCTGGCGATGAACTGATCCATTAATTGTAGTGTTAGTTCTACGAAATCCTTGATTTCTCTTTCCTTCAAGGAAAGGAACCATGTGTGAGCTTTCCCTTTTAGGGTCGCCTGGAAAGCTTGACACAACAGTTAAACAGGGGCATTGCAAAGTTGCATCATGATTGCGAAGTGTCTAACATGCTCTGAACGGTCACTTGTACCATTGTATGTCTCGATCTTTTGGAGCTTAAAACCGTAGGGGACTGGATGTGTCAGGACCTCAGGTGCAAATTACGAGCAATGATGGATTGGGAGGATGGCTGAAGCGGCACTTTGCTTGGCTCACTCGTGCTCTTCTGTGATTGAGTTGAGAACTTCTTTGCGCGTGACCCTTTAATCGAGGTCCGCTAATTCAGGGCAGTTACAGTGATTTTGAGCTTCAGGTTCTCTAGAAGGACAGGCTTCCTGGACTTTAACATCCACCTGGGGGTGGGGGGGGGTCTGCTTCAAGTATGTTGACAGGAAAGTGAGGGGGAACTGGACCGACGTGCCCCACACGAGTCATCCCATCTGCAGTGCAGGCAACTTCTCCCACCATAGTCTTTAGTCATGAGTACCGCTATGTTACGGGTACTGTCTTGTGAGGATGCGGGGAACTCGCTTCCCACAGACGGCGATAAACTATTGCGGTCTAACTCGGCGCTCCTAAATCAGCCCAAATTCGACTGTCTTAGCCCGGGAGCGGTCGAGTGCGCACATAGTCAATGAAGTAGATCGATCATACACACGAAGTTTTAACGTGAAAAAACCCTTCAACCGGGTAAAATACCACGTGACTGGGACTGTGCCGGTCAAAGTCCACAACTTGCTTGCGGTTATAGTTAGTTTGCATAATCGAGTGAGACAGGCCGCTCCTCGTTACCATTCGTAGGTGAGAGAATACTGTGTACCTGGCGGGCGACAGACCGTCTGGCTCGGCGTCTTGCGCAAATTACACTTGGCAGTGATGGGTGTCTTTGAGCATTACGATGGCGCTGGATGCAGGAATTGCGCGTTCAGAATGGTGCTGGCAGGACTTCCAGGAAGCTATGAAATAGGCTTCGTTGGAAGGCTCAGAGGTGTCTTGAGCGCGGCTCGAAGGTGGCTTGGATGAAGCTTGAATGTGGTTTGGTTTTGTAAGACCCTTTTTTTCTTTTTAAACCACAGGGACTTAGGACCAGAACTGCCGCTTTGTGGGCACACCATCACGCCCCGAAAGGTCGTCACTACAAAACGCCGATCCTGCCGGCCAAATCGATCACAAAATAGTAGCAAAAGTATGAGAGTACATGAAATAGAACTCTAAGACAAGTCCACAATAATAATATATGTAGTAATAATTCTCCACGAAGGGTGAGTCCACAACAATAATAATAAAAGTACTGGAATTAGGGCTCATGCCCGATACATCAAGTCCTCACTACATGTCACCCATCGCAGAAGCAATTCTATAACAACTACTAGAGAACGGAACTCACTGTCCCAACTGTCTGAACTCCAGTGCTAGACTGTCTCATCTCCAAGTGTGCCGACCTCCGGAGCTGCAACTCCAAGCAGGGCGCCACGATCCCCTAAAATTATTTGGTCCAAAAACTGTTAGTCTAAAAGACTAAGTCCTATCATCCCCTATCCCCCCATGGCTCCTAGGCACCGAGCAGGAAGGAGGAAAGGAAAGGTAATGAAGGTGGAGAGTAACAGTGTAGCAGGTGATGGCGGAACTATTCTAACAGTTCTATATAAACAGGTAAGTAAAGCTGTAAATATGAAAAAGGTAAACAAGAAACATGTAACCTTAACTTACATGAATGCACATACAAACTTATAAGTTAAGTGATCTTTTGCAATGCTCCCATCATATAAAAAGTCTCATACCGATTTATACGTTGGGGTGTCAGTTTTCAAGCAAGCAATATAGTTATACATAGAATAATAACCTTAGCTTATAAGCACGCTCACACAAGTTTATAAACTAAGGGGTCGTTTTTCATGGCATATTGTATAAAGCATCTCATACCATTTTATACAATATGTATCAAGGGTTATATGCAATGATTTATGTTATGCCATGAATCACGCAAGTGCAACACACCCACTCGACTCTGTGCACACAGACCTTTAGTTCCACCTTTCTGGAGCCTAACCCCTCAGGATACATCCGTAGTCGCAAACAGAAGCGTTGGTTGGGCCTCGCCCACCTCTAAACCGGTATTTGCACTACTAGTCAGACCTATCGTACGCCTCAATGTTGGTGCACTATGTTAAATTTTCTCAACGTGGTCAGCAAGATAGCCCAAACGCCAAATTAATATCTTCGGAACTACCCAGTTCTCACATTGAACAAGCGGAAAACCGAGGAACAAAGGTTAATCCCAACAAACAATGGAAGCACAAGCAGGTCTTTTATACAATCACTACTTTACAACACGAGGCATACGTAGCGAGACATGATTTCGCTAGTATTACAGCTGTAAACAGAAAGCACCAAAAAATCCATGCTGGGCGGACAGCACCGGAGTCCGTCGAGACCGCCGAGGTCGCCGAGGTCGCCGAGTCCGCTGAGGTCGCCCGCACTTAGCTGCAATCCGCCGAATAGCCACGGAGTCCGCCGAAGCCGCAAGTCCGCGCGGACACACCATTATTCATCTCCTACTGAAGCTGAACTGAGGAACACCCCTAGCCGCTTGAAGCCGGCGGACAGGTTATTGAAGCTCGCAAAGATGAAACAGAACTGACAAGATGCAGAGTGACCTCCTCCTGAGTCTGCAGAGACCGCACACTTCCAAGTACTTGATCGAAGTCACAGCCAAACTCCTGGCTCCTTGAAACTACCTGCGCGACCTACACACAGCAAACGTTAGCACTGAAACAATCCGCGCGGACTGACAAACTGAGACCGCAGCACTTCGCCCAACCCAACTTACTGTTCACTCAAGTTACTGTAGACTTGCCAGGGGGGTCCTATTTATAGGCGGGGTGAGGAGTGTGGTCACCTCCCTAGAGATAGCGACACCGCCCTAGCCCGCGCGATAGCAAAAACACCGTCCGCCGAGTCCGCAAGGACTTAGCCGGATACCAAGGAAAACCGCCAGGAGCAACGCAACAATGGCGAACCCTCTCCAGTCCGCCCAAGCTATGTGGACAAGGCATCAGCCCACAAAGCTCCTACTGTTGCAGGACAACAATCCCCTTCAATGGCTGTCCGCACCAACCCGAGGCAGTCCGCAAGGCTCACACCTCAATCCGCCACAAGTCCACGACCAAAGGCAGACAGCAACAGTCTGCCCGGTCACAGCGGACTTGGAGGATACCGCGGACAACATGGCCTTGGCACAGTGTGCGACCAAGTCAAAAACCATCAAAGGCCAATGAGAGCATGGAGGACTCAAACTCCCGTCCGCCAAATACCCTAGCACAGACCGCCAGCAGTCCGCGAGTTCCTCGCACACCTGCCCAACGCAACAACCATCCCCGGACTCTAAAACCAGTCCGCCAAAGACCTCCACAGCAAAGCACCTGCTGTAACACCAGAGCTTGACAAGGCCTTAGCCAAGCTCTAAGCCTAGTCCGCAACAGCCCACACCGCGGACACAACAGTCCGCAAGCTTCCCGCGGACACGATCCAAACCGCTAAACCGCACAAGCTTGCACCACGGCCACTGAGCAATGCATCAGTCCGCAAGCCTCTCTATCCGTAGATACCAGGTCGCACAGTCCGCGGACTCCATGCAAACAACCCGCTCAGAAGACAGCTAGCTTTCCACTAGACCTACCACCAGGCCGCACATATCAGTCTGCCCAGTACGCCTAGTCTGCCAATACTGTCCGCCCAGGCCGCCCGGCCTGTCCCGTCAACCAATTCCACTTCACAAATTTCGACACTCCCCCTTGAAGTGGGAAGTGGTGACCAAGCCCAGCAAGCTGCGCAAGCGTTCAAAGGGCCCCTTCGACAATGGCTTTGTGAAGATGTCAGCAAGATTATCTTGACTCCGAACATGCCCGACCAGCAGAGATCCTTCCAACACCTTCTCCCTGATGAAATGGTGATCAATCTCTATATGCTTGGTCCTGGCATCACACACTGGATTGTTAAACAGTTTGAGAGCACTCTCATTGTCACCCCAGAGTAAAGTAGGCAATTGCACTTCTTCATGAACATCCTCTATAAGCCTTCTCAACCAAACGGCTTCCCGAGCAGCCAAGGTCGAAGCCTTATACTCCGCCTCCATGGTTGAAACCGACACGGAGTCCTGCTTCTTGCTACACCACGAGATGCCAGCTGAACCGCAAGTGAACACATAACCTGAAGTAGACCTCCGATCATTTGAATCACCGCCATAGTCAGCATCCGTGTACCCGAGCAACGCAAACTCCGAGTCCCTTCCATAAAGGAGTCCCATGTCAGAAGTCATCTTGACATACTTCAGAATTCCCTTTGCCGCCACTAGATGAGATTGCCTTGGTTCAGCCATATACCGACTTACTCGGCCCACAGCATAAGCAATGTCCGGACTTGTAATCGTCAGGTAAATCAAGCTCCCAACAAGAGCCCTGAACACCAAGGGATCATGAAGAACCCTTCCCTCATCTCGTCGAAGCTTCAGCCCAGGTTCCAGTGGAGTAGAGCACTTCTTCCCTTCGCCCATGCCGAACCGCTTCACAATGCGATCAGCATACCCTTTCTGGCAAATGAGAACCCCGCACTCTTTCCTCTCCACTTCAAGACCGAGAAAGTGATGCAACTCTCCCAAGTCTTTCATCTCGAAGCGTATAGAAAGCTCTACCCTGAGCCTTGCTACTTCCCCCTCCGAATTCCCTGTGATGATCATGTCATCCACATACAGCAGGACCAAGACTCGTAGCTCCCCCTTCTTCTTGACGAACAAGCTTGAATCCGAGTTGGAAGCAAGGTATCCACAGAATTGCAAGTACTCTGCAATCTTCCCATACCACGCTCTAAGATCTTGCTTCAACCCATAGAGAGCCTTACTGAGTTTGCAGGCATAGTCCGGATGCTTTTCAAAGACAAAACCAAGCGGCTAATCCATGAAGATGTCCTTGTCAATCTCTCCGTAAAGAAAGGCATTCTTCACATCGAGTTGCCACAACCTCCATCCCTTGCTAGCAGCCAAGGCGATCACCACTCTTACTGAAGTCATCTTCGCAACTGGAGATGCCTCCTCATAGTCTTCTCCATACTGCTGTGAGAATCCTCTAGCGACCAGGCGAGCTTTGTACCTATCGATGCTCCCATCAGCCTTCTTCTTCAACTTGTACACCCACTTGCAAGTAACCGGAGTAATGCCATCAACCTTGGGCACAAGGTCCCAGGTTTCATTCTTCTTCAGAGCATCAATCTCTTCCTTCATGGCACCTTCCCACTCCTTCACTCCAGTGGCCTCGTTGAAGTTTACAGGCTCTCGCTCATCCAGAGGACCTGCAAAGAAGTAGGAGACAAAGCTCACTGCATTCCCATCACAGTACCGAGCCGGTGGCTTAACCACCCTCTTCGATCTCCGAAGAATCGGCTCCTTGCTTACGACTTCCATTGCTTCTTCGGGCTCCACTCCTACCTGGGGAAAGCATTGAGCAGTGCTCCCCCTGCTTCCTGAGCCAGAAGGCTAAGCCTCAGAGTTAGAAGCAACAGGAGCTGCTGGTGAAATAGCAAGCTCCTCTTCCAAGCCATCAGCAACCGCCACTGGTGGTTCATCAACATTGCTACTTCCGGTTAGCTCAACCGAGCCACCTCCATATAACGTCAGCTCGTCAAAGACAACGTCTCTTGATACCACGAACTTCTTCGTCACAGGGTCCATGCATTTCCATCCATTCTTCCGCTCATCGTAGCCAACAAAGACAAGTTTCCTTGCCTTCGCATCCAGCTTAGTCCATGAAGCATCCGGGACATGCACGTAACAAGTTGAACCGAACACCCGAAGGTGTCCCACACTTAGCTTCTCCTTTAGCAACAGCTCAATAGGAATCTTCATGTTGATAGGGCAGAGTGGCATCCGGTTGATAACATAAACAGCACAAGACATCCCCTCCGCCCAAAAGGACCTTGGGATATCTTTCGCATGAAGCCAGCATTTGCAGGT
Source organism: Platanthera guangdongensis (assembly GCA_039583875.1). NCBI lineage: Eukaryota > Viridiplantae > Streptophyta > Magnoliopsida > Asparagales > Orchidaceae > Platanthera > Platanthera guangdongensis. Next base: position 253,341,795 of record CM077153.1, on the reverse strand, counting down.
CTCCGTCAGATGACGGATCTTCCGCTCCGCTATCCCATTTTGTTATGGAGTATGAGCACAAGTAAGCTCCTGTTGGATCTCGTGCTTCCTGCAGAAGATAGAAAACTCGGAGGAGACAAACTCACCCCCGTTATCAGTTCTAAACTTCTTAATCCGCAAGCCAAGCCGGCCTTCTACCAACTCCTTGAACTCCATGAACAAACAGAAGGCTTCCGACTTCTCCTTTAAGAAGTACACCCAAGTATACCTTGAGTAGTCATCAACCAAGACAAGCATGTATCTGCTTCCACCAAGGCTGGCAGTAACCGTCAGTCCCATCAGGTCGCCAAGAACACACTCTAATGGTTTCTTGCTCCTTGTTTGTGATTTATCAAACGGAAGGCGATGTGCCTTACCGTATTGATAGCCCGAGAAAACATGCCCGTCACCAAAGGAAGACAACATAGGCAACCCCTTCACCAAATTTCTACTAGCTATCACCTTCAGCTTGTCCATGCCAACATGCCCCAGCCTCTCATGCCAGATAGCAGCGCTATCATTGGCCCTCATCTTATCAACATAAGAATTGGTGGCAAGAACAAACAAGTTCTTCACCCTCCTCCCTACATGAGCAACATCAGCTTTCACCGCTGATACGTTGCGAAGGAACCTCACGTCTGTTGGCCCAAACAGAATGTGATACCCAGCATCCACCGCATTAGTCACCGAGAAGAGGTTTTTCTTCATGCCCAGCACGTGATACACACTCCTTAACGTGAGTGGCCCCTGATCACTACCCAAAGACACGACCCCCTCTTTCTCTACTGCATAAACAGTATTATCAGCAGTGATAATAGCTTCATTACCTGAGTAAGCCTGCATGGAGGTGAACTTCGATTTGTCTCCGGTGAGGTGATGACCACACCCGGAGTCCACGATCCACTCGCCGTTGAAGTCCTCAGTAGACAAGGCCCGAACACAAGTGCCCGTCATAAAAGCTCCGCCCCATTCTGCTTCTTCACTTCTCGAGCAAGCTTCCTCCTTTCCCGCAGCATGCCCAGGCTGCAGTTTGACCTTGCAGTCCCGCTTGAAGTGCCCTCGCTGATGACACCGGTAGCACTTCAGATTCTTCTTCCAGTCCTTAGGAGCGTTGCTCCTCTCCGGCGGATATGAAGATGAAGTCTCCTTCTCACCAACGACCTGCACCTTCTTCTTCTTCTTCCCTTCCCATCCTTTCTTCTTGCCTAAGAAGAGAGCTTCGCTGCCTTCCTGATTCAGGTTCACTCCAGCCATCTACCTTACTAAGCTCTCCTGCGATGCAAGCAGATTCTCCAGCTCCAGCAAAGACGGCTGAGTAGCCCACCCTTGAACAGATGTAACAAAGGCCACATACTCCTTCCGCAAGCCGCGAATAATGTGCCTTTTCATCTTCGCCTCAGAGATAGGCTCATCAGGATCCAGTGCCGACAGCTCAGCACACAAGCACTTCATCTTTAAGAAGTACTTGGAGATGGAAAGGTCTCCCTGAGTTGCCCTGGCCAACTCATTCTCCAGGAACTGAAGCCGCGCCACATTCTTCCTATTGAACAACTCATCAATGGTTGTCCAAATATTAGCAGTCGACTCACATCCAACGATGTGATCAAACAGCTCCGGAGACACGGCTCTCTTCAGAATGAACTCTGCCTTAGCATTTGTTCTTCTCCAGAGCCTAACCTGCTCAGCAGTACCGAAAGCAGCAGTGACTTCCTGGCTGTCTTCACCATCGATGACTTTCCACAGCTCCTCGCCAAGAGGATAACTCTTCATGCACGACTTCCACTTCTTGAAGTTAGTCGGCGTTAAGAGTCAATGCCGAGACATCTTGCAAAGCTCCCTTCCATTGCAACACCTGTTGGCAACCTTTCAGAAGCTCCGAGCAACAACACAGGTTGATCACCACTCAATCACTGAGTAACAACACTGGCTGACTTCCGCTCACGCAACTGAACCTCCCTATGATACCAAGTTAAATTTTCTCAACGTGGTCATCAAGATAGCCCAAACGCCAAATTAATATCTTCGGAACTACCCAGTTCTCACGTTGAACTAGCGGAAAACCGAGGAACAAAGGTTAATCCCAACAAACAATGGAAGCACAAGCAGGTCTTTTATACAATCACTACTTTACAACACGAGGGATACATAGCGAGACATGATTTCGCTAGTATTACAGCTGTAAATAGAAAGCACCAAAAAATCCAAGCCGGGCGGACAGCACCGGAGTCCGCCAAGACCGCCGAGGTCGCCGAGGTCGCCGAGTCCGCTGAGGTCGCCCGCACTTAGCTGCAATCTGCCGAATAGCCACGGAGTCCGCCGAAGCCGCAAGGCTGCGTAGACACACCGTTATTCGTCTCCTGCTAAAGCTGAACTGAGGAACACCCCTACCCGCCTGAAGCCGGTGGACAGGTTATTGAAGCTGGCAAAGATGAAACAGAACTAACAAGCCGCAGAGCGACCTCCTGCTGAGTCCATAGAGACCGCACACTTCCAAGTACTTGATCGAAGTCACAGCCAAACTCCTGGCTCCTTGAAACTACCCGCGCGACCTGCACACAGCAAACGTCAGCACTGAAACAATATGCGCAGACTGACAAACTGAGAACGCAGCACTTCGCCCAACCCAACTTACTGTTCACTCAAGTTAATGTACACCTGCCAAGGGGGTCCTATTTATAGGCGAGGTGAGGAGTGTGGTCACCTCCCTAGAGATAGCGACACCGCCCTAGCCCGCGTGATAGCAAAAACACCGTCCGCCGAAACCGCAAGGACTTAGCCGGATACCAAGGAAAACCGCCAGGAGCAAGGCAACAATGGAGAACCCTCTCCAGTCCGCCCAAGCTATGCGGACAAGGCATCAGCCCGCAAAGCTCCAACTACTGCAGGACAACAATCCCCTTCAATGGCTGTCCGCACCAACCCGAGGCAGTCTGCAAGACTCACACCTCAATCCGCCACAAGTCCACGACCAAAGGCAGACAGCAACAGTCCGCCCGGTCACAGCGGACTTGGCGGATACCGCGGACACCATGGCCTTGGCACAGTGTGCGACCAAGTCAAAAACCATCAAAGGCCAATGCGAGCATGGCGGAATCAAACTCCCGTCCGCCAAATACCCTAGCACAGACCACCAGCAATCCGCGAGTTCCTCGCACACCTGCCCAACGCAGCAACCATCCCCGGACTCTAAAACCAGTCCGCCAAAGACCTCCACAGCAAAGCACCTGCTGTAACACCAGAGCTTGACAAGGCCTCAGCCAAGCTCTAAGCCCAGTCCGCAACAGCCCACACCGCGGACACAACAGTCTGCAAGATTCCCGCGGACATGAGCCAAACCGCTAAACCGCACAAGCTTGCACCACGGCCACTGAGCAATGCATCAGTCCGCAAGCCTCTCTATCCGTAGATACCAGGCCGCACAGTCCGCGAACTCCATGCAAACAACCCGCTCAGAAGACAGCTGGCTTTCCACTAGACCTACCACCAGGCCGCACATCTCAGTCCGCCCAGTCCGCCTAGTCCGCCAATACTGTCCGCCCAGGCTGCCCGGCCTGTCCCGTCAACCACTTCCACTTCACAAATTTCAACACACTAAGCGGAACTCCTGCGTACTCTTTGCTGGCTGGTCCACCAGACTTAAATTGGCAAAGTTCTAAACCAGACTTTTAGAGTCGACGTATTGGCATCGGTGCAACGACCCTCCAACACCAAAGACCCACCACCTTAGAATTTATGCACATGCAATCTTGATGTATCAATCTGAAAGTGCATCTAGATCTGATATACTCTAGAGGGGGGGGGGGGTGAATAGAGTATGGTGCTTAAAAACTTTTTACAACAATTGTTGTAATTTGAGTGAGTAGGGAAGCAAATATTAAATCTAATCACAGAGTAACCGACAAAAGAAATTAATCACAGATCTTAACTAATCACAAAACAATCACAGCCAGAAACAAAAATAAAGACAAGCAAGCCAGAAGACACAAGGAGCTATAGTGGTTCCCCTAAACTTGGGTACATCCACTCTTCTACCACCCTAGGTAGGAATCCACTGCAGGATGAGTTGATCAGGTGTCCTGGGCACCAATGAGCTTTTGATAAGGTGCTCAAAAACCAAATCAGATTTTTTGATCAGGTGTCTTACCACCAATGAGCTTTTGATAAGGTGCTCAAAAACCAAGTACAAACTTTTGAAGGGAGTTTGAAAAACCCTTTACAGAGATGGGGATGAGAGAGTTATGGAAGTCTTCTCTTTCTCAAAGCAGCTGAGAAGACTATGTGGATTTTGATATTGTCAAAGCTCCCCCTGAGTTCTTGAGATGTTCAGGAAATGAAGCTTTGTTGTAGGGTGATAGGCCTTCAGAAGTTGATCTCCAGCAAATGATGATTTCAGCAACAGCTGAAATGTTAGGTGTCTGGAGTCTTGAAAGATATTGGCCTTGAACACTTAAATAAAAGAGATCAGAAGATTTCAGATGGTTGATCTCCTTGGTTGTGTGTTCTGTATGAATTCTTTTTAGACAGAGAATGTCTACAGCTCTTTCTCTTTTTCTCTTGTGAACAGAAAGATGTTGAGAAAGATGTTGTCTAGAGAAAATTATAGCAGAGAATGAATTGTTCTTCTTCTTCTTGTTCTGCTTATCTGTGCTGTGTATTGTGTGTTGGAGAGATTCAAAAATCTTATATATTATTCCCTGGTTCTGAATAGAAAATAATCCTCTGTCAAGAATAGTCGTTGGCCTGACATTAATTGCATCCTTAATTGCAAATGTATTCTGGGGGAAAGTTCAAAGAAACATTCCTTGATAATCCCTTGAAACTTGGTCCAGAGTAAATGAAAACGGCTAGAAAATCTTCTGAATTATTTGCTGAACAATTCCTGAACTGTCCTGAATTTGAATCTTGAAAATCATTCAACTCTTCAGAAAATCGTCGAACTGAGCTCTGCTATCGTCGAACTGAGCTCTGCTATCGTCGAACTGAGCTCAGGAATTTGGACTTAGACAGCAACAGAGATCGTCGATCTGAGCTCAACTATCGTCGAACTGAGCTCAGAGATAGAGAATCAAAACTGGAGTCAAGATCATCGAACTGAGCTCGAAGATCGTCGAATGGAGTTCGACGATTTGTTAAAGTTGAGCTCAGTGATCGTCGAATGGAGTTCGACGATCCGTCGAAGTTGAGCTAGACGATCGTCGATTGGAGTTCGACGATTCGTCGAACTGAACTCGACGATATTACTTACTCTTCAAACTGAAAATCCTTGGTCTTGAGGGCAGCTTCCAAACCTAACTACTAACCCTTAGACTCAATTCTAGTTGACCTTTAGATCTATACAGGAGGTCAAAAACAGGTTTCCTAAAGACATAGTGATCCTGACCCAAATTAGTAATAGGGTGTTCCAACAATCTCCCCCTATTTGGGTTAGGATTACTATTTACAGAACTTGCAAAGATTAAATAACAACATACAAAGCAACAATACAGAAAAGCAATAAGCAGGACATTGCAGAAGCACAGATATATATTATCTCAGACAGAATTCAGAATTCAGAATGATTGTCACCTTACATAATTATTCTTTCTCATTGCTCTTTATAAGTTTGATTTCTCTATTAGGATTGAGAGCTTCTTTCTTTGACCTTCTGTCATCTGCTGAACCTAGAGAAGTTTGCTGTTTGGGCCTGGGAACCACAACTTCAGGATGCAGCTCCATATATCTATCAGAATCAAAGAATTTGCTTGAGCCATATCTTTCCATTTCTTTCTTTCTCTGTTCAGACAATGTAGTAATGTTTGAGGAATCTCTGCCTTGCTCTTTAGCTTTCCTGATTTGGTCCAGGGCAACTAGCTCTTTCATCCTGGCAGTCCATACAGTAGGGTTATTTTCAGGATCCTCAAAGGGCACTGGAGGCTCATATCTGTTAGATGGATTATCTTGAGGAACTCTGGAGGAGACTACTTCTTTTAACTTGTAGGGAAAAGGACCTGATGTTGTATCTGATGAAGCTTGTCCTTCCATGGAGTATGGATGTTGTCTAGAATAGCCTTTTGAGTAGACTTGAAATTCCCTTTGGCTTCCTCTGTAGCTTCCTCTTCTAAATTGAGAACCCCTGGACTGGCTTCCCCTATAATAAGATCTTGCATGAGGCTGATAGGGGGTTTGGCTTTTGGCAGAGGGTTGAGCAACTGAGCTTCCACCTGCACCTGCATTAGGAGGAGGTGGTGGAGGAGGATGAGGATGATGAAATTGAGAAAATCCTTTCTCATACTTCCTCTTCTTCTTCATGAATTTAAGTTGGTTCTTGGAGTATTGCATCCAATGCTCAGTTATGGGGAAGTCATGAAGAATGTAATATGGTATGTCATTAGTGTCCTTTACTTTGGCCAGAGGCACTCTTTTCATAGCCTTGCTCCTTGCCTTCCTCTTCCTGGCTATGGTGGCAGAAGAATCATTAGAATCAGTCTTGAATTCATCACTCTCAGAACTTTGCTCATCATATAAGGCATCAATCTTTTTCAAATATTCTTTCTGAAGTTGGGTTCTAGCAGATGAAGCAATAATGGTGACAACAGCAGATACATCACTAGTAACAACAGATATAGAAGTTGTAGCAGCAGTAGTAATAACAGATATAGAGTTTTCTGGAGCAATCCTTTCAGAAGATATAGCAACAGTACTAACAGTAGCAGCTGGAGCAGCAACAGATTCAGATAAAACATTTTCAGATACAACAATATCAGCAACATCAGTTCAAATATAAAAGTTTCAGTAGCATCAATATCATCAGCAATAGCAGCAGGCTCAAATTCATATACCTCTGTCTGCATATCCTCAGGAACTGAAACAACAACAGCATCATTACTGACAGCAGCAGCAACAGATTTAGCAATAATATTCTCAGCAGGAGTAGCAGCAGCATATACTGAATTGACAAAAGAATGAATAATGCTAGTGTCACAGCTAGAGAAGGGCACAATGGCCTTGGAAAGATCCTCTGAGTGCTAGACAGCAACTCTCTCTAGAAGACAACTGAAATAAGCTGAATCAAACACTGAGAGCAGAGACCTGAGGTCTACTGAAAAGACAGCAATAGCAGCAGAGACTGAAACTGGAGCTTGAGGAACAACAGCAGCATCAGGTGCTGAAGAAATAGCAGTAGGCAATCTCACAACTTCATTAGGCATCTCCCCCTGCCTGGATTCAGATAAGACTGGATCAAGGCACACAGATGAAGGGATTGCCTGAGGAAATAGGGAGGATAGCCTGGTAGAAAGGGATGCCACTGACTGAAGTAATGGAGCCAAGGAGGTCTCCAATGGAAGTGATAGCCTGGGGGCTAGCAGTTCAAATAACTGGTCAGCTAGGGCTGGAAGATCTACATGCTCAGCAGGTAATTGAGCATAGGTAGAGGATGGAGGAGCAGCTGGTGATGATAGAGGAGAGCTGGTGGATGGTAGTAGTGATGGTTGAGGTGTGGGTAAAGTGGAGATGGAAGACAGTGGGATGGAGATAGAGGGTGTGAAGGTGGGTTGATCAATAATTTCTTGCAGAAGTTGTTGATAAGATGTTGATGAGGAGGGTAGCTCAGGAGGAGATGAGGGTGAGTCATCCATGAAGGAATCATCAAGAAGACTGAAGGAGGGAATGTTGGAAGATGTGTCAATGTCTGGTTGTGGGTAGTGGTGTAATGGATGGAATACTTCTTTTGTTATTGAAAGAGTAGGGATTGGAGATGGAATGGATGTTAGAGAAGGGCTGGAGATGATGATTGTGGATGGAGTGGGAATGGTGGATGGAACTGGAGGAGATGGAATTGGAGGAGGAGGAGAGAAAGCAGCAACAGGCAAGTCATCTGCAGGGGCAGAGACTTGAGGGGAAGTGACTGTTACAGTCCTGGTGCCTGAAGTTGTGTTTGTAGAGGGCCTGCTGGGCTTGGTTATCTGCCTGTCCCATTTGCCAAATAGGGCACAAGACAGTCTCTTTGATGCATTGATGTGCATCCCAGAAGATACTAGCAGGGTAGGCATCTGTTCTGAAGAAAGAGGTCTATGATCCTCCCAAAATTCACAAAGTTTTTATTGATTTTCTTTTTAATCATGTCAAAGAAGACATCTCCTTAGTTCAATTGCTTCTTATCCACAATGGCTCCCATCAAGAACAGCAGATGCCTGGAGATGGTATCATGTGCTGAATGTTTGGCCAGCAAAACCTTGCCCACTACATCAGCTAAGAACCTGTATTCAACAGCTAGGTTCTTTTTCAGCAATTTGCTAGGGTTAGCATCAGAATGACCCATTCTTGCCAGCAAATCAGCAAATTCCTCTCCAGATAAATTAGCAGAATCTCTTCCAGAGCTTAACTCAAAAACGTCTGTCAGAATGGCTGGAGTCAAGGGTACCTGGGTTCCAGAAATTGAACCAACTATTGTGTTTTGATCCTGGTTGTGGGCAGTGTAGACCCACTCCTTGATCTCATCAGCAGGCAGCTTGATCCTGGTGGACATGATGGTAGCAAGTTTCTGCTCCTTGAACAACTCCAAAATATCCTGAAAAACTTGATCAGTAGTGGTGAAGGACTCCATGTCAATGTCAAATCCGGCATCGAATTTCATTGCGGCTAGGACAGCAACAGAAACGACCATTGTTACCTGCAAAAATCAACAAACAAAACGACCAAGTGTAGAGATGTTTGGACGGAAAGAGAATTTTTGCAGAGAAATCGAAAGCGCGAAAGGAGAACGACGGCGAAAAATGAATTTTATATTAGGGTTCGACGCAGGAAAGGAAAGATCGTTGAACTCAGTTCGACGATTGGGGCTCCTAAAGGAATCTGAAGAGTCTTCAATATCATCGATCTCCGTTCGACGATATTGGAGAGCATCAAGCTCTGTTCCACGATCGTTCAAAGAACAAAATCGTCGAGCATCGTTCGACGATCTTTGACCGGAAGAGATAGTTCAGACTATCTGAGAAGTGCTGAACTCAGGTCGACGATTTCGGAAATCGTCGATCTCCGTTCGACGATCTGGGGGAAAATCGTCGAGCGCAGTTCAGAGACCAGATATACACTAGACACTAAGAAAAATCAAGATGTTTGCCTAGTCTTGGTCAATTTTTAAACTTTTAAAATCTTGGATATTATTTTAGACTTCCTCCATCTAACATTCCTAACTAATTTAGGAAGAAGGTATGTTTCTTTTCATCCAAGGGTTTGGTGAAAATATCTCCCCTTTGCAAATTAGTTGTGATATATTGAAGTTCAATTTTGTTCTTCTCAACATTATCCCTTAAAAAGTGATGCCTAATTTCTATGTGTTTTGTCCTACGATGGAGGACTGGATTTTGAGCTATAGAAATAGCACTGGCGTTATCATAAAATATTTTAGTCCTCTCTAAGTCGTAGCCATAGTCTAGGAGTTGGTTTTGAATCCACAAGATTTGTGAACAACAACTGCCTGCAGCCATATATTCAGCTTCAGCAGTTAAAGTTGACACAGAAGTTTGTTTCTTACAGAACCAAGAGACAAGTCTGTCACCAAGGAACTGACAAGTTCCACTGGTGCTTTTCCTGTCAATTTTGCATCCAGCATAATCAGCATCAGAAAATCCAGTTAAGTCAAATGCTGAATCTTTTGGATACCAGAGACCTAGATTTGGACAACTTTTAACATACCTGAGAATCCTTTTAACTAAAGTTAGGTGTGACTCTCTAGGGCTTACTTGGAACCTAGCACATATGCATGTAGCAAACATTATATCTGGTCTACTAGCTGTAAGGTACAGTAAAGAGCCAATCATTGTTCTATATATTGTTTGATCAACAGGTTTCCCATGTTCATCAGCATCCAATACAGCATTGGTAGGCATAGGTGTTTTCATACAAGATGCTTCAAACATGCCAAATTTCTTAACCAATTCATTTGCATACTTGGTTTGAGAAATAAAGATTCCTTCAGCATGTTGTCTGACTTGCAATCCTAGAAAGAATGATAGCTCACCCATGCTACTCATTTCAAATTTAGAATGCATTAGGTTGGAAAACCTTCTGCACAAATGTGAATCAGTAGACCCAAAAATAATATCATCTACATAAATCTGTACTATTAGGGTATGAGACTTATGGGTTCTAATGAAAAGAGTTTGGTCTACTCTACCCCTTATAAATCCATTTTCCAGAAGGAAGCATGCTAGGGTCTCATACCATGCTCTAGGAGCTTGCTTAAGACCATATAATGCTTTGTTCAACTTAAAAATATAATCAGGATAAGTTGGAGAGATAAAACCTGGAGGTTGTCTAACATAGACTTCTTCTTTGATGTCTCCATTGAGAAATGCACTTTTTACATCCATCTGATATACCTTGAAGCCTTTATGTGCTGCATAAGCAAAGAAGATTCTGATGGCTTCCAATCTTGCAACTGGTGCAAAAGTCTGGTCATAGTCTATGCCTTCTTCTTGAGAATATCCTTGAGCAACTAGTCTTGCCTTGTTCCTTACAATTACTCCTTGATCATCCAATTTGTTTCTGAACACCCACTTTGTTCCAACAATGGAGTGATCCTTAGGCTTTGGCACTAGTTCCCAAACTTTGTTCCTTTCAAATTGATGCAACTCTTCTTGCATTACAATGATCCAGTGTGGATCTTGCTCTGCATCTTGAATGGACTGAGGTTCAATTTGAGATAGGAAGTAAGTGTGCAACAGGTTTTGGTTGACCTGATTTCTGGTTTGAACACCAGCTGAGATGTCTCCAATTACTTGGGAAATTGGATGGTCTCTTGATGTTACTAAATCAACAGGGGGTATTGATTATTCACCAACCTGTGCTGTTGTTTCCTCTTGTGGTACAACAACTGGCTCTTCAAGTTGTTTCTCTTCAATATGTTGAATGCTTTCTTCATCTTCACTTCTTTCTTCTTTTTGAGTAACCTGTAACTTGTTCAAGTCTTCAACAAGAGAATGTACCTGTAAAGGTTCTATGGTAGAAGTGTTCTTCTCCTTGAAAGACAGGTTAGATTCATCAAATGATATATGAACAGATTCCTCAATTTTTAGAGATGTTTTATTATAAACCCTACAATCCTTACTGATCATGGAGTATCCCAGAAACACTCCTTCATCAGCTTTAGCTTGAAATTTTGCTAGATATCTCTTGTCATTATTGTGTATATAACAAATGCAGCCAAAAATTCTAAAATAATCAACTTTAGGTTTCTTCCCTTTGAGTAATTCATAGGGAGTCTTTCCATTTAGTTTATGTATTAAACTTCTATTTAGCACATAGTTGGAGGTGTTCACTGCCTCTGCCCAAAAGGATAGAGGAAGGTGAGCATCTGACAACAATGTAGTGGCAGATTAAATAAGGGTTCTATTTTTCCTTTCAGCTACCCCATTTTGTTGAGGAGTTCTAGGAGCTGAGAAAGTATGCCTGATCCCTTCACTCTGACAGAACTCTTGCATACGAAGAGAATCAAACTCTGTCCCATAGTCACTTCTAATTAAGGCAACGTGAGTATTGAACTCAATCTGTATGCATTTGAGAAACTCTGTCAAACACTTAAAGTTATCAGACTTCTTCCTCAGAAAGAACACACATGTGAATCTAGAGAAGACATCTACAACCACTAAGGTGTAAGATTTCCCTCCTAGGCTTTGTACTCTAATTGACAAGCCCTGCAATGTCCTTCCTTCTTGTAGGGGCCAGAAGGTAGTCCTCTAACAAGGTTGTCCTTGGATAGCCTAGCAATAGTTCTAAGGTTTTAGTGTCCTAGTCTTTTATGCCATAAAATATTTGGTCTACAAACAGAATTGAACAGGCAAATATCTACATCTGTTGAAAGAAAATCTACTAAATAGATGTTACCTTTCCTTTTACCTGTCAACACAGTTATGTTGTCCTCTGACTTGATCTTGCATAATGCTTTGCTGAAAGTCACCTGGTAGCCTTCATCACATAGCTGACTGATACTTATCAAATTATGCTTCAGTCCTTCCACATAGGCTACCTTCTTGAATGTCACTGTCCCAATCTGGACTGCACCATATCCTTTAGTTTGTCCAAAGTTTAAATCACCAAAGATAACTTTGGGTCCAAGCTTGGCTTTAAAGGATGTAAGGTTGTCCTTGTTTCCTGTCATGTGCTTAGAGCACCCACTATCCAAGTACCATTGTTAGTTAGATGTTGGATAGGTCTTTACTTGCACATAAAATAATTCATTTGCTTTTGACCCAGTTTACCTTGGGCCTAGGTTGATAACCTTTAAACTCAGAAATAAAAGACATCCCAGGTTGACTCTTATATCCTTCAGGATGATATCTCCTTGGAGGTATTATCCATTCAGTATAAGGGTTAAAGATTTAGGATGAAGGACCCCTATGATTGGATTTTGATTTGCCCTTGAAAGAATTTCCAGAGCTCTGACCTCTGTTCGACAATCGTGCAGCTACGTTCGACGATCTTGGGTCAGATCGTCGAGCTCCATTCGACGGTCGCATGTAGCAGAGTTCAGGAATTAGAGATCGTCAACCTGAGTTCAGCAATTTTGCCTGAGATCGTCGATCTGCGTTCGGCGATCGTCGAGCTCCGTTCGGCGATCGTCGAGCTCCGTTCGACGATTTCCGCTGGGACTTAGTTTTCTTAGGCAGATCAGAATTTTTCCTAGCTACCTCTACAACTCCCTTCCCTTTATCAGAAATGAACTTGATTGGGGTTGTTAGAACTATAGGTTGGCTGGATGAAGCACCCAAGCCCAGTTTACTATTAAATCTGGAGTTCACTGTGCTTGTGATGTACATCAGCTTGATACTTCTCCCATTAAGGGATTCTTCAAGCTTATTGGCCTCTGATAGCTCACCTTTCCGTGAAGCTATCTGCTCCCTACAGCACTCCAACTCCTTAGAGAGTTTGAGGTTTTCTGACTTTAAGGAATTATGTTCAGATAATTGATTTCTGAGAGAAATAATTTCCTTCTCAGATTTTAGCAGGTCTAAACATAACGCTTTAAACTCAGATTTAAAGTCCTCTGAATTGAAATCAAATGAACTAATTACCTGGTCTTCTTCAAGTTGAGTATCTGAGTCTGACTCTGACTCTTCTTCATCTGAATTATGTTGTGAGGCATTGATTGCCATCATGCAGAACTCCTTCTCTTCTGCATCATCTTCATCATCACTGGAGCTGGATGAGGCTTCTGATTCCTTCAGTTTCACTCCAGGATTCAGCAACAAATCCCTTCCTTGTGTATTTGTTCTTGCTAGAGGAGGGTCTGACATTGCCATTCTTCTTGAAGTCTTTCTCCTTTCTTCTTTCTTTCTTGTCCCTTCTGTCCTTATTTTTATTCTATGGATAGTCAGGTACAATGTGCCCTGGTTTCCTGCAACCAAAGCAAACAATCTCTTTACTAACTGACTTATCATACCTTGGCTTATCATGCTCTTTGTATGATCTCCTTCTGAAGTCCTTTCTGAACATCTTGTAAAATATTTTGGCCAATAAACTAAGCAGCTCATCATTGCCTGGAACTTTGTCTTCAGGCTGATCTTCAGTTGCTTTGAAGGCTATTGTCTTCTCTTTTCTTGTGGCTGGTGAGGCAGCCTTCTGCTCTTCTTCTCTGTTCTTAATGCGCATCTCATAAGATTTGAGCTTACCCAAAAGAGCTTCTGTGTTGATCTCATTCAGACTTCTGGCATCCTTGATTGGCCAGATTCTTGAGTTCCAAGTGCTTGGGAAGCACATTAGGATTTTGTCATTAAGTTCAGTCAGTGATATCTCCTTATCAAGGATTTTGAGTTCATTGACTATTAGACTGAGCTTGTTGTACATATCTCCAACTGACTCAGCTTCTCCCTTCTTGAAATTTTCATATTGGGATATGAGGTGGGATCTCCTGTTCTTTCTTTCATCAGCTGAGCCTGACACTATTTCAGTGAGCTTATTCCAGATTTCCTTTGCTGAATTGAATTCAGCCACCTTTTGAAAAATGTCATCAGAAATGGTCTGGGCTAAGATGTTCATAGCCTTTGCATCAGCTACCTTCCACATCTTGATATCAGAATCTGTTCCTAATGGAGGTGGAACATCATTTTTGCTTGTGTTCTTTGGAGGTCTTGGACAAACTGTCAAAACAGAATTAAAAATATCCTCGTCAATAGAATTCATGTATAATCTAATCCTTGCTTTCCAAAGTACAAACTTGGATAGATTACACACTGGAGGTCTGGTGCTAGCATAATCTTTGTTTTGGGCCATGATTTGTGAAGAAATAATCTAATAATAAAATCTACAGCAAGCAGATCTAACTAGGAATCTTTGGGTTCAGGTGTTAGCCCGTGCAACCACCAAGGTGTGGTATGTTTAACCAACCTGGCTCTGATACCAATTGAAAGTGCAGCTAGATCTGATATACTCTAGAGGGGGGGGTGAATAGAGTATGGTGCTTAAAAACTTTTTACAACAATTGTTGTAATCTGAGTGAGAGGGAAGCAAATATTAAATCTAATCACAGAGTAACCTACAAAAGAAATTAATCACAGATCCTAACTAATCATAGAACAATCACAGCCAGAAACAAAAATAAAGACAAGCAAGCCAGAAGACACAAGGAGCTATAGTGGTTCCCCTAAACTTGGGTACATCCACTCTTCTACCACCCTAGGTAGGAATCCACTGCAGGATGAGTTGATCAGGTGTCCTGGGCACCAATGAGCTTTTGATAAGGTGCTCAAAAACCAAATCAGATTTTTTGATCAGGTGTCTTGCCACCAATGAGCTTTTGATAAGGTGCTCAAAAACCAAGTACAAACTTTTGAAGGGAGTTTGAAAAACCCTTTACAGAGATGGGGATGAGAGAGTTATGGAAGTCTTCTCTTTCTCAAAGCAGCTGAGAAGACTATGTGGATTTTGATATTGTCAAAGCTCCCCCTGAGTTCTTGAGATGTTCAGGAAATGAAGCTTTGTTGTAGGGTGATAGGCCTTCAGAAGTTGATCTCTAGCAAATGATGATTTCAGCAACAGCTGAAATGTTAGGTGTCTGGAGTCTTGAAAGATGTTGGCCTTGAACACTTAAATCAAAAGAGATCAGAAGATTTCAGATGGTTGATCTCCTTGGTTGTGTGTTCTGTATGAATTCGTTTTAGACAGACAATGTCTACAGCTCTTTTTCTTTTTCTCTTGTGAACAGAAAGATGTTGAGAAAGATGTTGTCCAGAGAAAATTATAGCAGAGAATGAATTGTTCTTCTTCTTCTTGGTCTGCTTATCTATGCTGTGTATTTTGTGTTGGAGAGATTCAAAAATCTTATATTTTATTCCCTGTTTCTGAATAGAAAATAATCCTCTGTCAAGAATAGCCGTTGGCCTGACATTAATTGCATCCTTAATTGCAAATGTCTTCTGGGGAAAAGTCCAAAGAAACATTCCTTGATAATCCCTTGAAACTTGGTCCAGAGTATATGAAAACGGCTAGAAAATCTTCTGAATTAATTACTAAACAACTCCTGAACTGTCCTGAATTTGAATCTTGAAAATCATTCAACTCTTCAGAAAATCGTCGAACTGAGCTCTGCTATCGTCAAACTAAGCTCAGCGATTTGGACTTAGACAGCAACAGAGATCGTCGATCTGAGCTCAACTATCGTCGAACTGAGCTCAGAGATAGAGAATCAAAACTGGAGTCAAGATCGTCGAACTGAGCTCGAAGATCGTCGAATGGAGTTTGACGATTTGTTGAAGTTGAGCTCAGCGATCGTCGAATGGAGTTCGACGATCCGTCAAAGTTGAGCCAGACGATCGTCGATTGGAGTTCGACGATTCGTCGTACTGAGCTCGACGATATGACTTAGTCTTCAAACTGAAAATCCTTGGTCTTGAGGGCAGCTTCCAAACCTAACTACTAACCCTTATACTCAATTCTAGTTGACCTTTAGATCTATACAGGAGGTCAAAAACAGGTTTCCTAAAGACATAGAGATCCTGACCCAAATTAGTAATAGGGTGTTCCAACACAATCACCGAGCCAAAGCTCCCCGGACTAACCCGTCCATCTCAAAACCACCAGAGCCATCGGCTCGCCGGGCTAACCTGCCCATCACCAAAACCACCACCGAGACTACCGCTCGTGAGACCTAACCTAACCTCCCGAGACACCGTGGTGTGTGAAAGTGGTACCCTAGTTACACTAGTCGCTCTTAAACATTGATTTATCCTTACGGCTTAGGTTAACCCAGGACTGCCCAAGGTATTCCCCGTGAAGGGCTCTCTAGGGCACTAGGAACTACGATGGGCTGAAGCCCAAAGCTCCCTTTTGCAAGGAACTTACTGTTATTGGTTAATACCCGATTCTGGTCCCTTTTATTATTACTCTGGATCTAATTCCTAGTGTGTTTTGACTCACTCTCTCTCTCTCTCTCCACAGGAAAGACAATCTTTCGTCGATCTCGAGCACCTCTTAACCCTAACCAACACAACACTCTCCTCATCATGATTCCTAATGAAGCTCTTTTTCATCTTGCCAAATCAGCATGCATTTCTCCCACTTCCTATGACCATAACCCATGCTATCACAATTTCTGCAGTTTTACTAAACGTAGACCAATCTAAGCTATATTATGTACATGATAGGAGCTACTCTAAATTTTCTTCCACAAGCCTTAAGATATTTAATGAGGTCTATCATGACATGATTAGCCTATCTCCAGAAACTCATAATTTTTCTAATTAATTTGGTATTTAATTGATTTTCCCCAAAGTTAGGCCATGGGTAATTTGAACATGAAGTATAATATTTTCTCAAATAATGGCCTCACAAAAATTATGAACACTAGATAACAAAGGAATAACAGTAAAGACCAAGTTTCATGATTTTTCATAAAATGGTTTGGCCTCTAATTAATTAATCCAATAGTAAGCCATAATTATGGGTAAAGAAGAAAGTACTAATGTCATTCATTAGAAAATTATAGAAAAATTATTGAATCTCAAGGATGACTAGAAAGGGCCTCTGACCAAAACTCACATATTATGAAGCTTAATAAGTATCAAAATAAATTCAAATACTTTTACTTAGAAAACAACACCTTGTAAACCAACCCCTATATATAGACTTCCAAAAATTCCATAAAACTTCACAGAGGTTTAAAATGTCTGTAAAGGTTCTCTTACAAAATTTCATTAGTTTCCATTAAATGGTTTGTTCATAAGAAATTTCTAAGTAGAAGATGCAACCTGATGGATTGTGAATGAAGTACCCCATATAATGATCTAAAATCCATATTAAAATTTCTAATTCTTGCAATAGTCTTGAAACATAGCTTGACTAAATATTATCCAAACCCAAGGTTAGGAAGTCACATAATAAAATTCTTCAAGACAACTCATGATAGTGCACTTTTCAAAGAGACACACTTGTAAACCCATCCAAACTTTATGTAGTAAATTTTAGTGGTTAATATGATTAATAAAATGACCTCTACCAAAATTTCATGAAATTCCAGAGTCATATGAGCCACTAGACATTCCCTAAGGTTTATGGACCCAAGAACTTACGCAGTGATTTATGAGGTGTGCATGTTTCCAAATGCAACCATATCTCTCCATAGGGCTTTTGATGCAGGCCTAAGAGTCGACACCGGGAGATCTACGTATTAACATGTTTGCCTTTCAACGATTCAAATTTACACTCGCACAAATTTCCTCACCACGCACACTCCAAGTAATATTATCACTTTGATGTTAACGCACGGGTAGCCAAACCGTTTAGGATCAAATAGATGCGATATGCCAAGATCCTTTCCGGCTAAAAGGACCCACCCGGTCCGAACGAGTGAAGGTTGTACCAAAAGAGATCTACCAAGAGTACGATTTGATAAAAAGTAGATCTCTCCCAACAAAAAGTTACGAGGTTCGCCAAGCCTTTTTCGAAAATTAATTCAATTAAGAGGAACACAAAGCATTCGAAGAAACCATGATTATTCAATGATTCTAAGCCAACACCAAGAATTTCCACCACAAAATTATCTAGGGAAGGAATCACACAAGGTAGATATTTTCATTACCCAAACTGGAATAGATGATTCCGATTATCTAACTTGAATCGCTCGTCCGCGGTTCTGCCGGAGTTGCACCGGAGAGAGAGGAAACTCGTCCTCCTTCGTCGCTTCATGCCTCGGTCGATGGCCCACGAAAACACCACCAAGAGAAGGCAGGGGAAGTGGTCAGATTTTATCCATGAGGTGGTTGGAAGGATTTGGAGTTTGAGAAGGGTTGTCGGTTTTGTTGGAGAGGGGGAGGGGTGGAAGAGCCCGGGAGGTTATTATGGTGGAGGGAGGAAAGGTGGTGGTGGAGGTTTGGAGGCTTAGTGGAGGAGGCGGCTAGGCTTTGGCCGAACTATGAGGAAGGGGAAGGGAGGGCCTTTGGCGGCTAGGAGGAAGAGGGAATTAGGGTTGGCCGAATTTTTTTAAGAAGAGAGAGAGAGGAGGAGAAATTCTTAGGAGGAATTAAAGGTTTCAAATTCTCATTTCACTACTTCAAAAGAAAACAATACTTGTCTATATATAGGCTTACATCATTCTTTGGCTACATGCAGCCCAACATAAAAAAATAGACTATAATGTTCCAAACCCAAAATGAAATGATAAAATGCTCAAAACAAATAACATGATAAATTCAAATAATAATAAAATTATTCAACTAAATATATTAGGTGGTCTTGCGCCATGGGCGGAGGTTGTAGCGACACTCCACACGATCACCATGGCGACGCAAGTCCTTTGTTGGAGACGGAGAAGGATCCTCTGCGAGCAAGCCTTCATCCTCTTCCACATGTTGGGGGTCGTCGTCTCCATCAATGCTCCCCCGCTCGAAAGTACTCATCACCGATGAGTTGTCCTGAAGGTACCACTGTAGAAGAGCATCATCTAAAAGACCCACCTCCGATTCCGGAAGCCAAGAGTCATCAGAGGCCGGACGATCATGACAACGTATCAAGTAGCGGCGAACATCACCACCTGGAGAGGAGAGTACTTCATCCTTGATGATCCTGTCTGGCAAAATGTTTGTCCTGGGAAACCTGGGAAAAGCATTAGGCGATAAAGGAGGATAATTTTCTTCATCAACTACCAACGTATCTCCATTAGAGACCGATGGAGAGAGCGATCCAGACACAAGCTCACCCCCCAACCCATTAGAAAACATAGTGGAGCTAAACGGACAATTAGATAATTCCAGTGGAGGAGAAATATACGGTGTTAAATCAAAAACATTAAAAATAGAGGAAATAACCCAATCAGTGGGTAACTCCAAAAGATATGCGGTTTCGCCTAATTTCCTTAAGATCCAAAAAGGCCCAGCTCGCCGATTCACTAACTTTTTTATAGTGCCCGAAGACATCCGTTCAGGGACAAGACGCAGAAAGACTAAATCGCCAACCTTAAAGTGAGTTTCTCTTTTGTGTATGTTAGCATGAACTTGATAAGATGTGTATTGTGTGGTTAGCATTCCATTTATGTGCTTATGCAAATTATGAATATGAGAGGCAAAATCCTATGCAAATTGACTTGATTTATAGGATGGCGGTAACAGAATCAAGTCAACTGGCACCGGTGCTTTATAACCATGCACGATCTCATTTGGTGACAAGCCAGTGGACCTATTTTTGGAATTGTTATATGCTAACTAAGCATGAGGAAGGATGAGGTCCCATGTACCCTTTTGGTCTCCCACAAGGCAACGTAGCAAACTTCCTAAACTTCTGTGTACCACTTCTGTTTGCCCATCCGTCTGTGGATGGTAGGCCGAAGAAAACATAATTTTGGTACCCATAATCTTCCACAAGGTCTTCCAAAAGTGACTAGTAAATTTCACATCTTTATCGGTCACTATCGATTTTGGAACGCCCCGATGTCCAACTACCTCCTTAAAATATAATTTAGCAACGTGTGAAGCATCATTTGTTTTATTACACGGAATAAAATAATCCATTTTGGAGAATCGATCCACTACGTTTAAAATAGAATCATGACGTCTAAATGTGACAGGCGGGCCAAGGATGAAATCCATACTAACGCCTTCCCAGGGAATGGAGGGAATCGGAAGAGGGGTATAAAGTCCCGCATTAGTCTTGTTGCCCTTGGCTAATTGGCACGCTCGACAACTACCCATGATTTTATGAACCGTTGACTTAAGACAGGGCAAATAAAACTTGTCTTCGAGAAGAGCGATGGTTTTGTCACGACCAAAATGTCCGCCCAACCCACCGCTATGCAAAGCTTGGAATGATTGAAGAGATAACCGTCATGAATATAAAAGGACGAAATGGTCGTGGGCGAGTTGTCGTGGGTGGATAGATAGATGTCCTTGAACTCCGGATAATGGACATACTAATCCTTAACTCTATCTAACCCAATCACCTTTACTTCTAGCGTAGACAATAATAAATATACATGACTAAGAGCGCCAACTACGCGGTTGAGAGTTCCCTTAAGGTGTTTTATGATAAATGTGTACTCCTGAAGATAGGAGACCCATTTGGCATGTCTTGGGATCAATTTAGTTTGGGAGTTGATAAACCTCAAAGCCTCATGATTGGATAAAATAACAAATTCTTTTGGAAGTAAGTATTGTCGCCAATGTTGGAGGCACCTAATAACCGCATAGAACTCTCGATCATAATTGGAATAATTCAAATTTGGCCCCGCGAGTTTCTCACTGAAATATCCTATTGGGTGACCATCCTGTCTCAATACACCACCAACACCAACTCCAGACGCGTCACAAGATAACTCAAAAACCTTAGTAAAATCTGGTAATCGCAACATGGGAGCTTCTGACATGCGTGATTTAATTATTTGGAACGCTTTAGCGGCTGATTTTGTCCAATTAAAATCACCTTTTTTCATGCACTCGGTAATGGGGGCCATGATACTACTAAAGTCTGTAACGCCCCCACCCGTCACATGACATATAATGTGGGTCCGCCCGGGGCCCCACGCCATATATCACAGACAAGTGAAGGAATTACTTGTGGAAATCAAAATCTATACGTATCCTCAACTCATTCATTCTAGCGTAGCATGTTTTTAAGTTAGCATGAACTCAAACCAGAATGTCCACCAATACATAAATACCATATTTATATATCTAACAACACCAGGAATGTATACAACTCACACACCCTGGCCTTATGGCCTTACAGGTTCCTCTTTTACACATCAATAATTTCATACATCGGCACGCAGGCCGGCCACACATGAAATCCAAACACAACTCTTCGCATAGCCTTCAAGGGCCTATAGCAGCAAGCTAGCCATTCCACTTATTCATTTCAAACCGCGGCACCTGCAAGTAGACATCCACCAAAAAAAAGCGGCAAAATAAAGTAACGGTCAGCATTTGGCTGACCCATTATAACGACCCTACCCCCTGCCCGGGGTAGTGGTTCCTTCCCTGTATACAGTGCTCTCGTCTATCATCAAGTATCATCAATCAGCATAGATATATCATGTTCTGTATCCTGCTAGCAAACACATTACATCACAAACGCTGGAATCCACCAGACGCTCCGTGCACTCAGGGCACCTTCTTGGTGTACCGGAATCCACTAGTCGTACACCGCTGATCCGAGGTGTTAACTTGTTGGTTGACCAGCCCTAGTCCACCAGTCTCGCAAGCTGGAGACATCCCGCCCAAACCACTCAGAGGTCCAACCTCACAGCATCCATAACAACCAGAGCAGATCGACCCACACCATGTGGTGTAGCAAGCCGGGTTTATCCAAGCTCCCCAGACATTGTCTACCCATCGACCCCCCTCCTAATCCGATCGACCAACCCATGTGGTGAAGCAAGCCGGGTTTAACTCGGCTCCCCAAGCATTGCCACCAATCGATCCCTACCTTAACTAGATCAACCCACCCTAGTGGTGTAACAGATCGGGTTTATCTCGCGCTCCCCATGCGTACTACCAATTGATCATTTCACAACCAGGAGCTGTACCAAAGCCTCCTCACATTCAGCATCACATCCATACATTCATCACAACAGAAATCCATTTGCACATCATCAAATCCACGGAGTCTTCTCCGGTTTACCCATGAACATCACCAATCCAGACGACCGGTCCAGATGGGCTTCACACAGCATGCCTACGCCGTACTCCATATTTCCGGCTCTAGATGCAGACACAACAAAGGAATCACTTCCGCGATCCACCTCTTGGTGGAGGATTCCAAGAACATGCATAAAGAAAGGACTTCGATGTCCAAGAAGGAGATCGTTACCCTTGAAGATCGCTTCGGTGCCATGAAGTAGCCGGATGGAAATCACCGCCTCGGCTCTGCCTTCACGAATCCGCTCTCGGATCTTCGCTCCGCACTCCGCAGCTCCTCCAGCAGCTGGTGGTCTCCTCCCTTCCCTCTTGCCTTAGGCCTTTCTTCCTCCCTCTCTTGGAATAAAATGAAGAAGAAGAAGAAGATGAAAGAGGGTTATATTCCCTTTTTCTCGGCCTTCTACACACCTGGACAGAGCCCAGCCACTGGATCCAGGAAGAGGGAAACAAATGGCTCAGATTTGGCCAGAAAAGCTTGAACACGGCCTGACACGCCCTGTGACACGCCCGTGTCACAGGCCGTGTTCCCCTAAGCGGCGGTCAACCGACTCAAAACCAACAGTACACAGCCATGGGAAACATCCGTGTCACGTGCCGTGTCCACGACACGCCCTCAGACATGCCCGTGTCTGAGGCTGTGTGCATCAGGCTGCACACCCGCAAAACCACCCGAGACTCACACGGCCAGGGGACACGCCCGTGTTCCAGGCCGTGTGCACCTGGACACACCCGTGTCCCGCAAACATGCCTTGACTCAAGACTTCGAGCTGAGTTCGTCGACAACTGACACGCCCTGTGACACGCCTGTGTCACAGGCCGTGCCCGAACTCTCGACGACACTCGATGACCACATCTCGACACTCGACGATCTCGACACTCGACGATCGTCGACACCACCTTGACATGCCCTGTGACACGCCCGTGTCGCAGTCCGTGTCCACCTGACATGCCCTGGGACACGCCCGTGTCCCAGGCCGTGTCACCCAGCCTGAATCCAAAATGGCTCAATTTCACCCACTTGCCTTCGGGGTGTTACAATCCTCCCCTCCTTCAAAAAATTTCGTCCTCGAAATTTGTCTCCAATTAGCCAATCAGCCACAAAACAATTGAGTACGTACATTTGCGGGCCTTATTTAACGTTACTGCTTGTCTCATACCAAGCCAGCGCACAAACTACAAACATACAGCACAAACATACATCCCTAACTTCCACTTGTGCACATTTAGCCATAAAAGACATCAACATAAGACATCATGATCAAACGCTTTCAAGTGTACCAAACTTTGATATATACACCATATTTGATTCATCACACCTATATATATATAAACATAAGTTCCAATTCAGTTCTAGCATCGATGTGATGTACATCACACTTCACCTCCGCTCAGCCTCCTGATTTTGATCACGAAGAGACAAATTAAACACTCGAGGCTGAATTTCACCAACTGAGCTTTGCGGCTCTTGCACTTCCATCGCATGCAATCGAGGTTGCGTCCGGGGTGCAGATGACTCAGCCACTGCTTTACCCTTTTCTTCATATGACGCACCTGTCTTTTTGTCACTCCCTGGCAGGGCATTCCAACAAAATTTTGCTATGTGTCCTTGCTGCCCATATTTATAGCATATACGTGTATCAACACGTCCTGGCCCATAAGTCGCTCCCGAAGAAACAGTTGACGGAGCTGATTCCGCAGGCCTAAATCTTTTCTTCTCTCGTCTTCGAAACTCCAATGGATCTAATTGCGGCACTTTAAACTCTGGCTTTTCCGCTGCCAATCTCTTATTTTCTTGTACTCGCTTCATATCCTTTTCCAAAGCACGAGCTGTGTCGACCAATGCTTGGAAGCCTTGGCTCACTGAACTCGGGAGTGCCAACCTCAAGTCATCCCACAATCCTTCATAAAACCGATTTGTCTTTCGCGCTTCCTCCGCAAAGGTAGAGCCCGCATATCTCCCCAATCTCGTAAAATCATGCAGGTAGGTATCAATATCTCGCTCACCCTGCACCAGGCGTAAAAACTCATTTTCCATCGCAATCCGCTGCGACACTGGCACATACTTGGCTAAAAATATTCGGGAGAATTCATCCATGGAAACCTCCGTTAAACCTCTACCTGCCAAGTGATGCACTTCAATCTCATCCCACCACAATCTCGCATCTCCTTCCAACAGAAAAGTGGCCAACGTCACTTTCTGCTCCTCTACCATCCTGATTGCAGTTAGAATCCTTTTTACCCTTGCCAACCAATCTTCTGCCTGCGTTGGTGAAAGCGCTCCACCAAACATAGGTGGATGAAAGTGCATAAAACGTGTCAATGAGTCGTCACTTGCTCGCGCGTCCACCACCACCGCAGCATGCTCTTGCCTTACCCCAGGCCTTGCCTGTCCAGTTGGTTGTGCCTGTAACACTGCAAGCACTGTTTCCATCACCACCCGTATGGCCTCTGCCGAGGGAGGCATAGGCACTTCCATGGGTGCTGCACTCTCAGCAGACCGCTGGGGCTCAGACGGCCCAGCTCCATCCCTCGCCACCTAGCAATGTACAGAACACCATTAATACTCCAATCATAACGGTACTGCTACATTGACTACACACTCACGCAAATCATGTGCATGGCATACATTCCTAGTGGACATTCATGAGTTCATTTTATTGTTCTCTCCTCCCAAACAATCTAAACCTGGCTCTGATACCACTTTGTAACGCCCCCACCCGTCACATGACATATAACGTGGGTCCGGCCGGGGCCCCACGCCATATATCACAGACAAGTGAAGGAATTACTTGTGGAAATGAAAATCTATATGTATCCGTAACTCATTCATTCTAGCGCAGCATGTTTTTAAGTTAGCATGAACTCAAACCAGAATGTCCACCAATACATAAATACCATATTTATATATCTAACAGCACCAGGAATGTATACAACTCACACACCCTGGACTTATGGCCTTACAGGTTCCTCTTTTACACATCAATAATTTCGTACATTGGCACGCAGGCCGGCCACACATGAAATCCAAACACAACTCTTCGCATAGCCTTCAAGGGCCTATAGCAGCAAGCTAGCCATTCCACTTATTCATTTCAAACCGCGGCACCTGCAAGTAGACATCCAGCAAAAAAAGCGGCAAAACAAAGTAACGGTCAGCATTTGGGTGACCCATTATAACGACCCTACCCCCTGCCCGGGGTAGTGGTTCCTTCCCTGTATACAGTGCTCTCGTCTATCATCAAGTATCATCAAACAGCATAGATATATCATGTTCTGTATCCCGCTAGCAAACACATTACATCACAAACGCTGGAATCCACCAGACGCTCCGTGCACTCAGGGCACCTTCTTGGTGTACCGGAATCCACCAGTCGTACACCGCCGATCCGAGGTGTTAACTTGTTGGTTGACCGGCCCTAGTCCACCAGTCTCGCAAGCTAGCGACATCCCGCCCAAACCACTCAGAGGTCCAACCTCACAGCATCCATAACAACCAGAGTAGATCGACCCACACCATGTGGTGTAGCAAGCCGGGTTTATCCAAGCTCCCCAGGCATTGTCTACCCATCGACCACCCTCCAAATCCGATCGACCCACCCATGTGGTGCAGCAAGCCGGGTTTAACTCGGCTCCCCAAGCATTGTCACCAATCGAACCCTACCTTAACTAGATTAACCCACCCTAGTGGTGTAACAGACCGGGTTTATCTCGCGCTCCCCAGGCATGCTACCAATTGATCATTTCACAACCAGGAGCTGTACCAAAGCCTCCTCACATTCAGCATCACATCCATACATTCATCACAACAGAAATCCATTTGCACATCATCAAATCCACGGAGTCTTCTCCGGTTTACCCATGAACATCACCAATCCAGACAACCGGTCCAGATGGGCTTCACACAGCATGCCTATATCGTACTCCATATTTCCGGCTCTAGATGTAGACACAACAAAGGAATCACTTCCGCGATCCACCTCTTGGTGGAGGATTCCAAGCACATGCATAAAGAAAGGACTTCGATGTCCAAGAAGGAGATCGTTACCCTTGAAGATCGCTTCGGTGCCATGAAGTAGCCGGATGGAAATCACCGCCTCGGCTCTGCCTTCACGAATCCGCTCTCGGATCTTCGCTCCGCACTCCGCAGCTCCTCCAGCAGCTGGTGGTCTCCTCCCTTCCCTCTTGCCTTAGGCCTTTCTTCCTCCCTCTCTTGGAATAAAATGAAGAAGAAGAAGAAGATGAAAGAGGGTTATATTCCCTTTTTCTCGGCCTTCTACACACCTGGACAGAGCCCAGCCACTGGATCCAGGAAGAGGGAAACAAATGGCTCAGATTTGGCTAGAAAAGCTTGAACACGGCCTGACACGCCCTGTGACACGCCCGTGTCACAGGCCGTGTTCCCCTAAGCGGCAGTCAACCGACTCAAAACCAACAGTACATGGCCATGGGACACGCCCGTGTCACGTGCCGTGTCCACGACACGCCCTTAGACACGCCCGTGTCTCAGGCCGTGTGCATCAGAATGCACACCCGCAAAACCACCCGAGACTCACACGGCCAGGGGACACGCCCGTGTTCCAGGCCGTGTGCACCTGGACACACCCGTGTCCCGCAAACATGCCTTGACTCAAGACTTCGAGCTGAGTTCGTCGACCACTGACACGGCCTGTGACACGCCCGTGTCACAGGCCGTGCCCGAACTCTCGACGACACTCGACGACCACATCTCGACACCCGACGATCTCGACACTCGACGATCGTCGACACCACCTTGACACGCCCTGCGACACGCTCGTGTCGCAGGCCGTGTCCACCTGACATGCCCTGGGACACGCCCGTATCACAGGCCGTGTCACCCATCCTGAATCCAAAATGGCTCAATTTCACCCACTTGCCTTCGGGGTGTTACAAAGTCTCTAATAAATCGGGGATAAAATGTAGCTAGCCCGTGAAAACTCCGAACATACCGAATATTGGCGGGCTCCGGCCAGTCCTTAATGGCCTGGACCTTTTTAGGGTCTACATGTATGTCTTCCGAACTTACAATATAACCAAGAAACTCTACAGACGACACATGAAAAGTACACTTTTTAATGTTAACGAATAATTTTTCCGAACTCAACGTGGTAATGATAATCTTCAAATGTGACTCAGGATCACTTGTTGAAGTACCAAAAACAAGAATATCATCAAAATACACGACGATAAATTTTCCCATATAAGATTGGAAGACGTGGGTCATCATCCGAGAAAACGTACTCGGGGCATTGGAGAGCCCAAATGGTATAACTAACCACTCGTAGAGCCCTTCCTTGGATTTAAAAGTCGTCTTCCACTCATCACCTTCCCTAGTTCGAATCTGATGGTAGCCACTTCTAAGATCCAATTTCGAGAAAATCGTGGCACCCACTAACATGTCCAATAAATCGTCCAAGCGAGGGATGGGAAAGTGATATTTAACAGTAATTTTATTAATGGCTCTACTATCCACACACATCCTCCAAGAGCCGTCTTTCTGGGGAGCAAGCAAGGCTGGTACGACACATGGACTCTTGCTATGACGAATGAACCCCTTTTGCAATAAATCAGAAATTTGGGTTTGTAATTCTAAGTGTGCGGAAGGATTTAACCTATAGTGAGGAAGGCTGGACAACGAGGAACCCGGGATGAAATCTATCGCCTGTTAGATGTCCCGCATGGGAGGTAACTCGGACGGTAGCTCATCTGGATACACGTCTTAAACTCATCTAAGAGCTTTCTCAACGCTGGTGGTAAACTCTCAAAAGTCGTCGCATCTTGCTTAGCCTGCAAACAAACTAAAGCATATATGACACCATCCATAAAGGTGTTACGAGCAAATTCCTTCTAGCCTATCAGACTTAACACCTTCTTTTTGACAGGGACAATCGTATCCTTAGAGGGGATAGAAGGATCCTTAGGAGGAGTGGGTTTTAGAATTATGGTCTTGCCATTAAATTTGAATTCATGAATGTTAGCTCGACCAAAATGGGTAACATCATGATCATAAAGTCGTGGGCGACCTAATAAATCGTGACAAGCATCCATAGGGATGACGTCGCACCAAATATTTTAAGAATAAGCTTTGATGGTAAGGGGTACCAAACAATGCTTTGACACTGGGAGGGATGACTTATCTACCCATGTCACCTTGTAATGGTGAGGGTGCGGCACAGTAACTAAAGACATTCGGGTCACCGCAGCTTCAGAAATGACATTCATACAACTTCCACTATCTATGATCAACCTACACCATTTCTCCCCACTCTTAAAATGCAATAAAAAAATATTTGTCTTATTCCAGTCATCTAACGCCCATGGAGTCACCAGAATACACCGCATGACCATCATATGAGACTCGTCCTCCATATCACTAGGCACTCCTTCCGACTCGCTTTTGTCTCCAGCCTCATTGATAAGGTCATCTGATGCACATATGCAATCTAACAGGGCTAAGGGCTTGGGCTTAGTCGGACATTCACTAGCATAGTGACCCTGAACCCCATATGTGAAACAAGTAGCATTCATTTTGTTTACTCTTCCTACAGGCACTCTCTCACCCATTGGGTTCCTAATATTCCTGGCAGTCACTACTATGGAGTTCGATTCTGTGGACCGGAACTTGCCCTTATCCTTATCGGTAGAGGTGGGAGGCAGTCCTAAGATGGATTTTCCCTTATGGTATGAACAAGACCTATTCTTAAAAATGTTGTGCTTTTCGATATCAAGTGCAGCATTGAAAGTGGTGTTGAGGTCGGTGTGACCATAACGCAGCAGCTTGCCCTGGATGTCTGTTTTTAACCCCTTGCGAAATCTAGAAAGGGTGATTTTGGGCATCTCTCTTACACCTCACCTAACCATCATGTACTTAAGAAGACTCATGTATTCCGAGACTGACTGACTCCCTTGCTTAAGAGTGGTCAAATCATCAAACATCTGCATTCGATGGTACGAAGGGACATACTGGTCCGTTAACATGGCCTTCATGCCTGCCCAACCAACAAGTAAGTCACCATTGTCAGCCCTCACATGATGTTCCTCATTTAACCAAAAAATCTTGGCTCTCCCTCGCAACTTCATTCGCTCTACTCGCACCTTATCCGCGTCTGTCAAATTCTGCCACTCAAAGTAGCATTCGATTTCCATCACCCATTCCAGGAAGATTTGGGGTTCACCCATTCCATCATAAGATGGGGGTTTGACCCGGACGGCTCTAGTTATGTCAAACTCATACGGTGCACGTGAGGCTCGCTCGTTGTTATAGTTGTTGTTTTGATTATTATTCCCTTCATCGAGCGGATTAGAGGCTTGATTTTGGGGAGTCGACCGATTCATTCTTAAGTAATGAAGCATTTCCCAAATCTGCGTCAATTGATCATTGAACTCCTGACGGAGTTCCTCAATCGACGCGGGAATGTGACCCGCTTCCCGCTCGCCCGCCATTTGGGAGGAAGATGGGGAATATTCAGTGCCCAATCTAGTGCGCATGCAGAAAGAAAAAAAAAACTGACTCAACGAAACAGCACAGATGGAATTATTCCCACTTAATGGCTAGGGTAAAAAAAAATTTATGATTTTCTTACTGGAAATAAAAGAAGATTAATAAAAAAACATTTTTGAATTTTGCTGAAAAATAAGAAATCTAAGCCGTTATTGGCAGACCAGGAAAAAAAATTTTGTTTTTGAAATTTTGACACGAAAACGAGCAAGAAAAGTGCGTGCCGATGTGCAGATACAAGGGGGAGGGTGCCAATTAAGAAATTGACGTGAACCTCCCTCTGATACCAAATTGATGTAGGCCTACGCGTCGACACCGGGAGATCTACGGATTAACATGTTTGCCTCTCGACGATTCGAATTTACACTCGCACAAATTTCCTCACCAGGCACACTCCAAGCAATATTATCACTTTGATGCTAACGCACGGGTAGCCAAACCGTTTAGGATCGAAGAGAGGCGATAAGCCATGTCACAACACGCATTTCCCCAACGAGTACATCGTATCAGAGTAAGGGGAACTACGTGTTATGATGCCGCGTCGTACAGGGGATAACTGCACACGCTCAGGCAAAGCCTCGACGCTTACTTAGTAGTTGAAAATCATCAGTTATATGTAAGAAAACCATTTAGTTTGATGGCCGTATCCCTCGGCCTTAGGGATCAAAACGTGTGTTTATACGCGGCGGAAAATACTTTAGTTTACGTCTGACGATCTCCTATATGCATTCTAGACGTATAATAAGGTAAGAAATCATCCATTTTACGTTGTTTGGAAACAATACATGTTAGGTGACTAAAACATGTTATGAATGCTATATACTACTAGGTTTTGTTTAGCTTAAAAATACCTAATGCAAGCTACCACAAACCCTTCCCAAGAGCAAATAGACATCATCTTATTCAAATGATTCATAGTAGCAGTCTAGCATTCATATGTAGCAAGTAAAGAAACCCACCAATGGGCGCCAACAAGCTGACAAAAACCCATTAGGGCACATGTATGTTTGTACAACAAAGAAAAGAACTACCTCGCTCAGTAAGCTCGGCTAGCTCCAAACAGACTCTATCCAAGCACTAGTCTCTTATCCGGCTACACCCTGCACCTGAGGCATTCAAGAAAGAACACCTCAGCAATCATCAAGGCTATAAAATAGAGAATTATTCATTAAATATAACGAAAGGGGCTTACCGACCCCGTAGAAGTTTCATGTAAAAAGAACAGGGTGGAAACACTGCCAACCCAACATGTAACGAATCTAGTGCATGAAATTCTCATCAACTCCTGCTCAACCCGCAGGAGCAAAAAGGCAATACACATGCCCATTCCATCATTTTTAGAACAAGAAACAACTACACTAGTGAACATAAGCAGCGGTTAAGTTCGATTCCGCAAGGGTCTTTTGGTGACGGCCCTAAAGTGGAACGCACCAATAAAAGCCAGCCCAAACCGGGGCCAAAACGGTGCTCTACAGCACAAATCAAAACCCGGTGGCCACCAAGGCTGAAGCCACACCACCCCTTACCGAATCCTCACACCAACGCTCCGTCCACGGTTCACAATTCGCCTCGCAAAACTCACCATAATCCAAGTTCAACTCGTTTCATTTCATCGTCCCCACTCATGACTACAAATTGCCCAAGTTATAACAAACTTGATAGAATTGGTTAAACACAACAAGCTCTCTAATTAAGGTAATAATAGAGGAATACAAGGTAAAACATGGAAAAATTAGATGAACAAGAGGTAAGCACACCGATTGGGAAATTCTTGAAAGACAAGATTATTCATGGTTGTCTAATAGGTGAGAGTCAAGACAAGATGAACAAAGCTAGCATCTTAAACAAAGTGCAATGTAATCAAGAAAAAGAACAAAAAACAAGAGTGGCAAGAAACTAGCTACACTTGCAAGAATCCAAGAATAAAAACAAGATTGGCAAGGGTGGAGAACACCGCTTGCATGCACTGATACAACACCGCGACGTCTACTCCTCTCTTTCTTTCCTTTGTCTTACTTTGCTCCCTTGAGTGCCCTTTGGAATGAGGAAGAAGATGATGAAAAAGGTGGAGAAAGATGAAGTGAGGAGAAAGAATCTCTTTCTCGGTCTAATATCTTCAAGGACAAAGCTGGACTGTTTGATCCAGAATCAGAGAAATGAACGACACAAAAAAAAACTTGAAAAAAATCTATTTTTGGCCTGACACGCCCGTGTCACAGGCCGTGTCCCCTTAAGCGGCAGTCAACCGACTTAATCCAGCCAAAACACGGCCTTGTGACACGCCCGTATCACGGTCGTGTCCACTGACACGCCCTCAGACACGCCCATGTCTGAGGCCGTGTGCAACAGGCTGCACACCCGCAAAACTGCCCGAGACTCACACGGCCCTGGCACACGCCCGTGTTCCCGGCCGTGTGCACTTGGACACACCCGTGTCCCGCAAACACGCCCTAGCTCAAAACGTCGAGCTGAGTTCGAGCACCACTGACACACCCTGTGACATGCCTGTGTCACAGGCCATGTCCTCACTCGACACTCGACACTCGACACTCGACGATCGTCGAGCAAAGATCGTCGAGAGTGGGACAAGCCCTGTGACACGCCTGTGTCACAGGCCGTGTACAACACCCGGGACACGCCCTGTGACATGCCCGTGTCACAGGTCGTGTACCCCGACACGCCCTGGGACACGTCCGTATCCCAGGCTGTGTCACACAAATGCGCTCCAGGTGCCCCTGCTACAAGAAACTGCAGCCATAATTTTGGCACCTGAGGGGTAAAACCAGCAATCACGCTCCAAAATGCCATACCAACAACCTGTTTTTGAGCAACACAACTCAGGCTCGAGAAAGTGCATGCATTACCTAAGAGGCCTCACCGAGTCCCCAAAAATAGGCTCCAGCTTGCTGGGGAACCGTGCAACGAGGCTACCAAAACAGCCACTCGAAAGCCCGCGTGAAAACCAGGCTCGAACAACGGTCAAAGCCAACGTAACGCCCATCAAGTGTATGCACGCGAAAATAATCTGTGGCGTTACAGTCACTCCCCCTAACTAAACGTTTCGCCTCGAAACTTCTCAATACTTCTTATATCAAGCAAAGAAGTACTCAAACAAAAACACCAAGTCACATACCAGCGTCATTTACGGGAACAAGTGAGGGTGAGCCGCAATCATCGCTGACTCGAGCTCCCACGTCGCGTTTTCCACATTCTGATTTTTCCATAGCACCTTGACTATAGGAATCTTCTTTTTCCGCAACACGCGCTCTTGGGAGTCCAAAATACGGATGGGCATCTCCACATAAGAAAGGTTTGGCGCCAACTGCGGCACAACATCCAAAACTTGCTTATCATTTCGCACACACTTGCGAAGTTGGCTGACATGAAACACGTCGTGAACACCAGGAAAGTTCACGGGTAATTCTACTTTATAAGCGGATGCACCAACTCGCGCAAGAATCTTGAAGGGACCCACAAATCTTGGGTCTAATTTGCGCTCTTTTCTAAACCTTTTAATTCCAACCATTGGGGAGACTTTCAGGAAGACGAAATCCCCCACTGCAAACTCTAACTCCGACCTTCGTCGGTTGGCGTACTTTTCATATCGCTCTTGGGCGATCCGGAGCCTCTCCCGAATAAGTCGTACGGCAACTTCCATGTCCTCGAGCTCCTCCGGGCCCAACAAAGGCCGCTCGCCAACCTCAGCCCAAAATAGGGGAGTCCGACATCATCGCCCATATAATGCTTTGAACGGAGCCATCTGCAAGCTTTCTTGATAGCTGTTATTATATGCAAATTCCATAAGCCGCAAACGTTCATCCCATGCTCCGCCATACTCAAGAATATAGCAGCGAATCATATCTTCCACGATTTGGTTTACTCGTTCCGTTTGATCATTCGTCTGAGGGTGGTAAGCAGTGGAATACCTCAAATCCGTCCCCAAACCATCTTGTAGACTCTTCCAGAAACGAGAAGTAAATCGGGAATCCCGGTCTGAAATGATATTGACTGGCACACCATGCAGTCGGATGATCTCGTTCAAATATAGCTCCGCTATTGTCTTCATCGGGTAGTTGACCTTAAATGGTATGAAGTGAGAACACTTGGTCAACCTATCCACGATCACCCATACAGAGTCATGTCCTTGTGGAGATCTTGGTAAGCCTGTAATAAAATCCATTGAAATGCTTTCCCACTTCCATATTGGAATCTCCAATGGCGTCAACTTGCCACCAGGCCTTCCATGATCAGCTTTCACCCGTTTGCAGGTATGATATTCAGATACAAATTGTGCTATATCTCTTTTCATTCCATACCACCAGATAATTTGTTTCAAATCATGGTACATTTTAGTTGAGCCTGGATGGAAGGTCATACTTGAGCCATGTGCTTCCCTACACACCATATCGCGAATGTCTCCAACTGCGGGGATACAAAATCGACCGCGATATTTTAACGTGCCTGCACCATCAATAGTAAAATCTGGTAATTCACCTTGTTCAGTCCGAAGAAATAAATGTAACAGATCAGGATCCACCTTTTGATGTTGTCTTGCAAGCACCATCCATGAAGGTTCTTCTACTGCCGAATAACTTTGCGGTTCATATCATCCCACGGAAATATCCATCAATAGAAATTCCTCCACTAGACGGTCGGCTGAAAGATTAAATAATTTACCTGTCTTCCGACTCAAAGCATCGGCCACAACATTAGCTTTCCCGGGATGATACTGAATTTCCACATCATAATCAGCTACATATTCAAGCCATCGCCATTGGCGCAGATTCAGTTCCTTTTGCGTGAAGACGTACTTCAAACTTTTATGATCCGTAAAGATTTTACACTGCCCAACGTAAAGTAATTGTCTCCACAACTTCAACGCAAATATCACCGCTGCGAACTCCAAATCATGCGTCGGGTAATTCTTTTCATGACTTTTCAACTGCCGAGACCCATACGCAATCACCTTTTTGTATTGCATTAAAACACATCCAAGTCCAACGTGCGACGCATCCACAAAAACTTCATAATCTATCCCTTCTGTCGGTAAGATCAACACAGGAGTGGTACATAACCTGATCTTGAGTTCAAGGAATGATGCCTCACACTTGTCATTCCAATCAAACGCCACACTATTCTGGGTTAAGCGAGTCAACGGTGCAGCCAACGTAGCAAAACCTTCTACAAAGCGACGATAATAGCCGGCCAATCCAAAGAAGCTTCGAATCTCCTTGGGTGTCTCCGGTCTCCTCCACTCCATGACTGCAGCAATCTTTTCGGGATCCACTGAAATTCCATGTTGATTAATGACATGACCCAGAAATGCAACCTGAGGCAACCAAAACTCGCACTTTCTTAGCTCGACGAATAACTTTTGGTCTCGCAAAGTGGCCAATACCACTCGCAGATGTTGTTCATGCTCCTCAGTACTGCAGGAGTAGACAAGAGAGTCGTCAATAAAAACCACCACAAACCTATCCAAGTAGTCCTTGAACACCTGGTTCATCATATCCATGAAGGTGGATGGTGCGTTGGTCAAACCAAACGACATCACAAGAAATTCAAAATGGCCATGTCACGATCGAAACGCAGTCCGCGGGATATCAGACTCCCGAACCTTTAGCTGATGATATCCCGAGCGGAGATCAATCTTCGAAAATACTGAACTGCCACGCAGTTGATCAAATATATCATCAATTCTTGGTAGTGGGTACTTGTTCTTAATCGTCACCTTGTTCAACTCCCGGTAATCGATGCAAAGCCGCATCGACCCATCTTTCTTCTTCACAAATAACACCGGTGCACCCCAAGGTGATGAACTTGGCCTGATAAACCCCTTTGCCAATAGGTCATCCAGCTGGGTACGCAACTCTGCCAGCTCACGCAGGGCCATTCTGTACGGCGCTTTCGCAATAGGCCGCGTACCCGGCTCCAAATCAATGACAAACTCGACATCACGATCAGGGGGAAGACCAGGAAGATCAGTAGGAAAAACATCTGGAAATTCACGCACAACAGGAATCTCCTCCAAACGCGGCAAAACAGCACCAGTCCCCACAACTGAGACGAGACAAGCAAAACAGTCGGAAACAAACAACGTCCGAACACATACCACTGAAATCCCTGGAGAATCCTGGCAAGAATCACCATAAACACTTCCCGACTGACCATTGTCCTTGATAAAATCCAAGCGCTTTCCTTTGCACTGGATGACGGCGTCATAGCGGGATAACCAGTCCATGCCCAAAATAACGTCAAAATCTTTCAACTCGGTCACCTTGACATCAGCCTTCGCGAAGAAATCCCCCAACAAAATGGGACAATCAAGCAGACCCCAGTCTGCAACCACAGAAGCACCGGAAGGAAACCTTACCAAAAAGGCATTCCCCACTCGATCTAGTGTCAACTTATACCGATCCAGAAAGGTTCGAGCCACAAATGAATAGGTCACGCCAGAATCGAAGAGAACACGCGCCCAACGGTTCTTTACCTTAAAGTGTCCTATTCGGGTACATATGTAGCTAAGAACTATGCGGAAGAGACATAACCGAAACGTGAACCAGAGGAAAGAATCAAACCTGAGATAACCTGAGGTGACATCTGCGCTTCTTCTAAAGAGAGCACATTTAACTTCCCCTTTCCTTTGTCCAAACGCGAAGGCGGAGGCAAAGCCTAGAGTGTCATTGGCTGCAGCATGGGCTGGTTTTGTGGGCACCTTACCTTGAGATGTCCCTGTTTGCCACACTGAAAGCACACCTTATCTTTGACCCAGCAGCGGCCCACATCATGACCTCTCCCCCCACAACCTGTACACTCCAAGTCTCTGGTTGGCGCACCCTGAATGTCGTGCACCTGCTCCTTTTTCTGTATCCCCAACCGCTTGAAACATTTCTCAAATAGGTGGCCTGACCGGCCACAGAAGCTACACGTCTCCTTATTCTTCTTCCTTACGTCTGATTCTTGGGAGATTTTCCCTCCCACCAGCTCTCTCTTATCCTTCTGCATCAGCTGCCCTCTTTGTTTTGCATTTTTTATCGCTTCAACCCTCAAAGAAGCCTCAACTGCAGTGATGTAACTCGTCTTGCCATAAGCGCTTGCGAACTGCTGCACATCGCTCCGGAGTCCGCTAAGAAATCTCTTTACTCGGTCCGCTTCCGTAGTCACCAAGCTTGGAGAGAACCGACTTAGCTTACTAAACTCAATTTCATATTCACTCACTGTGAGTTTCCTCTGCTTCAAGTACAAAAAATCATTCATCAGGCGGTCCCTTTCCACTGACGACAGAAACTTGCGCCGTAACATTTCTTTGAAAGCTTCCCACAAACATCCCACCACTAGACTGTCCTTTTCTCGCAACCACCAACTTTTTTCCAACCCTTTTAGTTGATAGGAGGCAAGCATCACCTTATGGTCCTCGGTAATGCCATCATAGACAAACATCTCCTCCAACGTGATCACCCAATCATCCAAGATCACAAAGTCCGCTTTTCCATCATAGGTAGGTGGTCCAAGTCGCTGAAACTGAGAGATAAAAGTCATCGCAGGAGGAACCAAAACTGGGGGTATCAATGCCACGGAAGGAGTAGAAACAGTGGGGCCTCTGCCAGTCTCTTGCCCTCTTGGTGCCAGCCCAGACATCGCTGATGACATAGCTTGGAGCTGGGACTGCACCTCCTGCACCTGCCTAGTCAAAGCCTCATTACTTTGTCGTAGGCTATCCATCAGGGCATTGCTTTGCGCGCCCGAATACTTGCCCTCAGATGGGGAGTCTGCCTTGTCACTGGATGCTTCGACATCCTATAAATCAGTTCACACGAAATCAAACTCAACCCAACAAGCAACACCTAACGACACTGTACAGACAAGGCATATATAGATATGAACATCAAATGCTAACTTGCTCTGGGAGTTTGAGAATGATGTTATGCCTAGCCTAAAGATGACTCACCGTCATACCACTAACTGGTGCCTCAATGATGAATGCAAGAAGTTATGTGACCCAAAACCATGAGTGTACAGGTCTCATCATGTACATCTTTAGCTTGGCACATTGTGCTCATGCAATGTTATGTTATGTGTGCTGTTCTATGCATTCTAGAAAAGGCCTTAATGCATGCCATGAGCGATCGTACGCATCACAATGCTATGCATCCCATACTACATAGCATTGCATGCAACGAAGAAAAGAAAACGTGCTAGTCGCATCCATGTGGTGAGGTTATGCATCCCATACTACATAATCCGCACATGTTGCCCCTATGGTGGATCCATATACAACCACATATTATGCATCTCATACTACATAATATGCCCCGTATAATTCTGTTCATGCCATGAGTGTAGTGTGCATGCTTCGACCAAGACGTACTGATGGCACCTCAGTGTGTGTATGAGATGATGATGCCTAATAATGACTAAATGGAAAGTTTGCCCGACCAATTGTCAAGCAAACCTCCCACTGATACCAACTGTCACAACTCGCATTTCCCCAACGACTACATCGTATCGGAGTAATGGGAACTACGTGTTATGATGTTGCGTCGTACAGGGGATAACTGCACACGCTCAGGCAAAGCCTCGACGCTTACTTAGTAGTTGAAAATCATCAATTATATGTAAGAAAATCGTTTAGTTTGATGGTCGTATCCCTCGTCCTTAGGGATCAAAACGTGTGTTTATACGCGGCGGAAAATATGTTAGTTTACGTCTGACGATCTCCTATATGCATTCTAGACGTATAATAAGATAAGAAATCATCCCTTTTACGTTGTTTGGAAAAAAATACGTGTTAGGTGACTAAAACATGTTATGAATGCTATATACTACTAGATTTTGTTTAGCTTACAAATACCTAATGCAACCTACCACAAACCTTCCCAAGAGCAAGTAGACATCATCTTATTCAAATGATTCATAGTAGCAGTCTAGCATTCATATGTAGCAAGTAAAGAAACCCACCAATGGGCGCCAACAAGCTGACACGAACCCATTGGGGCGTATGTATGTCTGTACAACAAAGAAAAGAACTACCTCGCTCAGTAAGCTCGGCTAGCTCCAAAGAGACTCTATCCAAGCACTAGTCTCTTATCCGGCTACACCCTGCACCTGAGGCATTCAAGAAAGAACACCTCAGCAATCATCAAGGCTATAAAATAGAGCATTATTCATTAAATATAACGAAATGTGCTTACCGACCTCGTAGAAGTTTCATGTAAAAAGAACAGGGTGGAAACACTGCCAACCCAACATGTAACGCATCTAGTGCATGAAATTCTCATCAAGTCCTGCTCAACCCGCAGGAGCAAAAAGGCAATACACATGCCCATTCCATCATTTTTAGAACAAGAAACAACTATACTAGTGAACATAAGCAGCAGTTAAGTTCGATTCCGCAAGGGTCTTTTGGTGGCGGCCCTAAAGTGGAACACACCAATAAAAGCCAGCCCAAACCGGTGCCAAAACGGTGCTCTA
This sequence comes from Platanthera guangdongensis, assembly GCA_039583875.1. Taxonomy (NCBI): domain Eukaryota; kingdom Viridiplantae; phylum Streptophyta; class Magnoliopsida; order Asparagales; family Orchidaceae; genus Platanthera; species Platanthera guangdongensis. The sequence goes on along the minus strand of CM077153.1, from coordinate 253,302,690 downwards.
CACCACAAATCAAAACCCGGTGGCCACCAAGGCTGAAGACACACCACCCCTTACCGAATCCTCACACCAACGCTCCTGCCACGGTTCACAATTCGCCTCGCAAAACTCACCATAATCCATGTTCAACCCATTTCATTTCATCGTCCCCACTCATGACTACAAATTGCCCAAGTTATAACAAACTTGATAGAATTGGTTAAACACAACAAGCTCTCTAATTAAGGTAATAATACAGCAATACAAGGTAAAACATGGCAAAATTAGATGAACAAGAGGTAAGCACACCGATTGGGAAATTCTCGAAAGACAATATTATTCATGGGTGTCTAATAGGTGAGAGTCAAGACAAGATGAACAAAGCTAGCATCTTAAACAAAGTGCAATGTAATCAAGAAAAAGAACAAAAAAACAAGAGTGGCAAGAAACTAGCTACACTTGCAAGAATCCAAGAATAAAAACAAGATTGGCAAGGGTGGAGAACACCGCTTGCCTGCACCGATACAACATCGCGACGGCTGCTCCTCTCTTTCTTTCCTTTGTCTTAGCTTTGCTCCCTTGAGTGCCCATTGGAATGAGGAAGAAGATGATGAAAAAGGTGGAGAAAGATGAAGTGAGGAGAAAGAATCTATTTCTCGGTGTAATATCTTCAAGGAGAAAGCTGGACTGTTTGATCCAGAATCAGAGAAATGAACGACACAAAAAAAAACTGGAAAAAATCAATTTTTGGCCTGACACGCCCTGTGACACGCCCGTGTCACAGGCCGTGTCTCCATAAGCGGCAGTCAACCGACTCAATCCAGCCAAAACTCGGCCGTGTGACACGCCTGTGTCACGGCCGTATCCACTGACACGCGCTCAGACACGCCCGTGTCTGAGGCCGTGTGCAATAGGCTGCACAACCGCAAAAGTGCCCGAGATTCACACGGCCCTGGCACAAGCCCGTGTTCCCGGCCGTGTGCACTTGGACACACCCATGTCCCGCAAACACGCCCTAGCTCAAAACGTCGAGCTGAGTTCGAGGACCACTGACACGCCCTGTGACACGCCCGTGTCACAGGCCGTGTCCTCACTCGACACTCGACGATCGTCAAGCAAAGATCGTCGAGAGTGGGACACGCCCTGCGACACGCCCGTGTCACAGGCCATGTACAATACTCGGGACACGCCCTGTGACACGCCCGTGTCACAGGTCGTGTACCCCGACACGCCCTGGGACACGGCCGTGTCCTAGGCCGTATCACACAGATACGCTCCAGGTCCCCCTGCTACAAGAAACTGCAGCCATAATTTTGGCACCTGAGGGGTAAAACCAGCAATCACGCTCCAAAATGCCATACCAACAACTCGTTTTTGAGCAACACGACTCAGGCTCGAGAAAGTGCATGCATTCCCTAAGAGGCCTCACCGAGTCCCCAAAAATAGGCTCCGGCTTGCTGGGGAACCGTGCAACGAGGCTACCAAAACAGCCACTCGAAAGCCCGTGTGAAAACCAGGCTCGAACAACGGTCAAAGCCAACGTAACGCCCATCAAGCGTATGCATGTAACATCCCAATTTCAACTAGACCCCCCTAAGGGTGGTTTTGGGCAAGGCTAGGTCAAGACCAACCCTAGGAAGACCTTGGGGACCAAGTGGGCCTAGGTAGGAGGATGAAAGCTACCATGGTCTGCAAATAGTAAAATTCAAAACAATAATTTAGAAGGACATTAGGGCTTCACCATGACTCCATGACCCCATCACAACATTATTAACCTAGCAAAGGGGTCCACTAGAGCTTTTTAAGGTCCATTAGAGTCATCTCAAGATGGCTAATGAGGCTTAGGCTCACCATGGGCCTATATTGGGCAAAGTGCCCTAACCAAGGGCATTTGCCTCTATTGGGTTCAACCAACCTTGGCTAGATCTTTTTAGACATAAGGTGGGTCAATGGGTCACCTAAGACACATTGGATTCAGTTCTAGAGGTCAAGTTGACCCAAGTCAACTTTTGGTCAAAGTACCCTTACCAAAGGGCAAGTGACCCCCAAGGTGCCAAGTCAACCCTACTCAACCTTAAATAGGCCTTTTGGGAGACCATTGAGTCATCAAGGACCCATTGGGATCAACCCAAAGGGGGAAACTGACCCAAGTCAACTCTAGCTTAGAGTTGGTCAACTTAATCCAAAGGGGGGGTCAACCCAAGCTCAACCCCTTTTTCCTTTTAAGTTAACCACAATATAATGAAATATTATGGGTGGAAAGGGCTGCCAATAGGCTGGGGAGTCAGCATGGTCAGCTTTGGTGACTAGGAAAGAGAGAGAAAGCTTCATTCCATACTAATGGAGGAGAGAGAAAAGGGGAAAGAGAGTTGAAGGAGGAGATTGGTCAAGGAAAGGCCAATGGTCCCCATTGATGGCAGCATTCATCTCCTCCAGTGAAGGGGAGGAGTTTCCAGCCATTTTCCTGGCTGTCAAGGGGCTGTTACAGCCTCCACCATCATGGCCGAAACAAGCCTTTAATGGCCATGATGGCCATGGCAGTTTCTTCCATTCTTCTCCCCCTCTGATGTTTTAAACATCATCAGTGAGCTTGGAGAAGAATTTCCCAATCCTTAACTGAAGAAATCCGGCGAGTTTACTGGGAGATTGCAGAATTCCGATCGGCGGCGCCACCACCATGTCAACCCGCAGATCCGCTCGTCTCCAGGCCGCCAACAAGGTCCTCCTCCTCCTCTTTTCTCATGGGTAGATCTTAGGTTTCATTAGGGCCAAGGTTCGGGCACAATTGAGCCCGATCCAATTCGCAAAATTCATGGCTTTCGGCCGAAAATTTTATTGGTTGGATCGCCGGAATCCGCCCCTCCGGCGGCTGTGCCGCCGTCTGGCGATAGCCACCACCTCAACGGAGGTGATGGTGGCGGTGGCCGGCCGGGGAAGGGACTGGGTGGCCGGCGGCAGACGCTTGAAGTCGGCACAGGAAGAAGCGATCCTGGCCGTTGGCTCATCGGGGACGATAACCCAGCGCCGTCGATCTGCGCCAAGATTCGTGCGGCATCAAATCAGATACTTTAGAATTTAAATAAATATCATTTCATTTCTGTCACATTTGATGTATTTAATGTATTTAATTTTTAAAAATACTTAGGGACCCTGAATGGAAATCTGCCCAACATGAAAATTGTAGCTTAGGGTGTCTAGTTTGTAGCAAAAATTGCTTGGACCCTTTTGGGCCACTGGTTAGACCAGGGTACCCTTTTTGGTAGGACCTATACCTAGGCCTAAACAGAAATTATTTTTGGTGCCCACACTTCATTCCTTGTCCAAACAAGTTGAAATTTGGGCAGTGAGAATGTCTTAGTCATATCTAGAACCTGTCCAAAATTTAGAATTTTTGGAGAATATGTTTCTATAGGTTTTAGAAAAATTTAATAAATCATGATTAATTTAATTATGTGACCTAATTAATTTAAAACTCCCCCAAATTTTGGTGGGTGGTCTTAGATGTCATGATAGGTATAGGGTTAAAACTTTAGCTCATTTGGAGATGTTTAGGATAGGTAATTTACCCACCATATATATGACCTTATAAGGGTATTTTGGTCAAAAGCCACTATTTGATGGTTGAGTGGCCAAATTCCCTCATCAGAGGCTGAAATTTTGGCCACTGATATAATTTGACTTTTTACACTCACTTATGAAGTTTGGAGTGGTTTGTACTAGGGTAGCCCTAGAATTTTAGGGTAGGCCTTTTAGGGTAAATTTCTAGGGTTTGAAGAATTTGGGGTCAAAAGACCTTGGATGGACTTGAAACTTGGGAATGATGTCCATAGGGTTACTATGGTCCTGTGGTTAAAATTTTAGGGCATTTGGAAGACTTTAAACCCCTTAAATCTATAACCCTAGTTTAGGGCACTAGCTTTGAAATCATAAGATCTAATACCAAAACTTTCTGAAAAGGGCTGAGTGTTTGAATGGGTAGTTGTTTAGGGTATATATATCTCTGGAAATTTTATAATAAATTTTGGATGAATATTTTTGGTACTTTATTCACAAAGTCATGTTTTACAATTTTCACTTAGGAATTTTTGGAGAAAAATATACTTGATTAAATCTGATGAAACTTAGCAAAGGGCCTTGTAATCATGGTACCCATCTCTGTAAAGTTTTATGAAATTTTTGAAGAATGATATTTAGTAGTTGCTTCTTTAATTATTTAATTCTATGGAACTTTGGTAAATTTAATAATGACATTTAAATTGTCTGAAAAATTTTAATTTCTTCATCATGATGTTTCTAGTTCATTATGAAGCCCTAGTAATTTTTACATAATTATTGGAGACATATTTGTGGCACTTCCTTCATTATATTTGATCTTAGGAATTATTTTTAATAAATCCTTTAGAGGTCAAGAACTATCTGGAAAATTATGAAAATTGGCACCCAATAGTATTTCTCTGTTATTTAGTGAATAAAAATTTTAGGAGGCCATTACCTGAGAAAATCTTATGGTTCATGTTCAAATTGACTATGGCCTAGTTTTTGAGGAAAATTCAATAAATAGTAGATTAATTGGGAAAAATATGATTTTCTGAATTTAGACTATATTTATCATAATAGACCTCTGGTAAAATTTGTAGAGTTATTCGAGGAGAATTTAGAGTATCACCTATTGAGTACATCATATTAGCTTAGGGTGGTCTGCAATTAGTAAAAACAGCAGAAATCAAATTAAAGTGCACAATGAGTTTAGGAAGTTGGAATAATGGGGCATTAGTCTGGTAGGTGAATTAGGTTTGTCATCAGAAGTGTAGATGAGTAGTGGAGGTTGGTTAGAGTTGTGTGGGGTTCGGGATCGACAAAGGATCACTCATCCTCGTTGAAAAGAAGGAGTCATATACACTTGGGTTAGAATTCAATGATAACCCTAAGGGATTGAGAGATTTGTGTAGTAACCAATAATAATAAGTGCCTTGCGAAAGGGAGCTTTGGGCGTAATCCCATCGTAGTTCCTAGTGCCTTCGAGAGCCCTTCACGGGGAATACCTTGGGCAGTCCTGGGCTAACGCAACTCATAGGAATAATGAAACTTCAAGAGTAACTAGAATAATTAGGGTTTCACTCTCACACACCCCGAGGTTACGGGAAGTAGTTTTGGCTAGATGATCAAGCAGTAGGCTCGGTCGTTGTGGTAAGAGGGCAGGATGGCCCGGTGAGCTTCGGCTCGGTGTTGGTACGTAAATTTGCATGTGCATAAAAGGAATGAAATTAAGGTGGTGGGTCTTCGGTATTGGAGGATCTTAGCACAGACACCAATACGTTGACTCGGCAAGTGTTGTGATAGCACTTCGCCAACAGAAGTCCGGTGCGCCAGCCGGCAAGAGTACGCAGGAGTCCGCTTAGTGCACCAGCGTTGAGGCGTACGATAGGTCTGACCAGTAGTGCTATACTGGTTTAGAGGTGGGCGAGGCCCAACCCACCGCTTCCGTCTGCCACTACGGAGGTATCCTGGGAGGTGAGGCTCCAGAAAGGGGGAACTAAAGGTCTGTGTGCACAGAGTCGGGTGTGTGTGTTGCACTTGCTTGATCCATCATACCCACTTGCATGTCATAGCATAAGCGATTCATTTAACCTTTGACACCTAAAATATAAGTGGTATGGGACACTTATACATTAGGCCCTGCAAAACGACCCCTTGGTCTATAAGCTTGTGTGGGCAAGTTTATAAATTAAGGTTAATTTTCTTTACATATATATATTGCTGTTAATAACCGACACCCCAATGTATAAATTGGTATGGGACTCTTTATACGATGGGAGCCTTGCAAAAGACCCCTTGCTTATATGTACCCATATAAGTTAAGGTTACTTTACTTTACTTGTTTACAAATATGTTTAGTTACTATATAAATTGCTAGTTTTAGGTCCACCATCACCTGCATTTGATATACTCTCCACTTTCAAGTCCTCCCTTTCTTCCTCTCCGCTCGGTGCCTAGGAGCCATGGGGGAAGGGGTGGGGGATGATAGGACTTAGTCTTTTAGACTAACGGTTTTCGAACCACATCATTTAGGGGATCGCGGAGCCCAGATTGGAGGAGCAGCCCCAGAGGTCGACACGCTTGGAGATAGGGCAGTCTAGCACAGGAGTTCAGACAGCTGGGACCGTGAGGCCCTTACTCTAGAGTGTTTATTTTATTTCCACATGAGAGATCTTGTGGTGAGGAATTGTTGTATCGGGCATAAGCCCTTATTTACAGTGCTTGGTTTTGTGGACTCTCCCATCGTGGAGATATTTTACTTGATGTGATATTTCTGTGGACTTTTACTTAGAGTTTTGCTTCGCATGTTATTACTCTAATTTTGTTACTATGCTGCGATCGATTTGGCCGGCAGAAACGGCGTTTTGTGGTGATGACGCTTCAGGGCGAGAAGGTGTCACCGCAAAGCGGCGGTTCTGGGCATAAGACCCTGTGTTTTTATTAAAAAAAAAATGGGGTCTTACAAATGGTATCAGAGCGGAAACCCCGATCGAAAAGTAACAGTCCACAACCCCTGGTCCACCCCCGCGCGAGCTTAGTTTGCGGACAAACTAGCAGCGGAAGCAGTGGTGAGACCCTAAGGAGGAATCACTTGTAAAATAGTCCACTTTGCATATATTTGAGCTGATTACCCACTAATATAGTTTGTTTCGCAGCCTCCAGCTCAGCCCACACCACAAGGCGGGGCCCAGCGGACTCCGGACGTTGCACCACCTCCCCCGGTCCCTACTCCTTTCCTACAGTCGGAGGTGGGACAGACGTTGACAGCCATTTTGGATGCTTTCAGGGCTCAACAGGTTCTGGCTCCACAGCCAAACCCGAGGGCCAACTGGCTGAGTATCTTTCGAGGACTCGCTCCCCCATCCTACTATGGGACTGAGTCTGCCGTCCGGACAGAGGAGTGGCTAGATATCATGTACGAGATGTTGACTGGGATCAAGTGCCCGTGGGAGGAAAGGGTGCCCTTGGTCGTGTCTTGCTTGGAATCTCATGCGAAGAGGTCTACCAGATTCTGTTTGAGATAGAGGAGGCCAAGGGGGCCATGACAGACATCCCAGTGGTGCGGGACTTCGTCGACGTCTTCCCAGAGAAATTGCCAGGACTACCTCCGTGTCGAGAGCAGGATTTTCAGATAGAGTTAGTGCCCGGAGCCAGGCCGGCATCTAGGGCCCCTTACCGGATGGCCCCGAAGGAGTTGGCAGAGTTCCGGAGTCAGCTGCAGGAACTTGTAGAGGCAGGGTTCGTCCGGCCAAGTTCTTCACCGTGGGGAGCCTCGGTGCTGTTTGTCAAGAAGAAGGACGGAAGTCTCCGCCTGTGCATAGACTATCGAGCGCTGAATAGACTCACGGTTCGGAATACCTACCCACTCCCACGAATCGATGAGTTGTTCGACCAGCTGGAGGGAGCACATTTCTTCTCGAAACTTGACTTAAGGTCAGGTTATTATCAGCTGCGGATCCGAGAAGAGGACATTCCGAAGACCGCTTTCAGTAGCCGATACGGACTGTTCGAGTTCACAGTGATGCCGTCCGGGCTCACGAATGCACCATCAGCATTTACGAGCCTTATGAACAGGGTGTTCAAGGAATATTTGGATGTATTCGTCATCATCTTTATTGACGACATCCTTGTCTACTCAAAGACGGAAGGGGAGCACGCACGACACCTGGCCTTGACATTGGAAAGGTTACGGGAGCATCAGCTGTACGCAAAATTCAGCAAATGCCAGTTTTGGCTAAAGGAGGTGGCCTTCTTGGGCCATATCGTCAGTGGGGCTGGGTTGGCGGTAGACCCGGCCAAGATTCGGGCCGTTCAGGATTGGCCACCATTGAAGACGGCGACAGATGTACGGAGCTTCTTGGGACTTGCCGGGTACTACCGGAAGTTTGTAGAGGGATTCTCCCGGATCGCGCTCCCTCTTACGACTCTGACGAAGAAGGAATCCCCTTTTATTTGGACACCACAGTGCGAGGCAGCCTTCGTGGAGCTGAAGAGTCGGCTCACTTCGGCTCCCATCCTCGCTATTCCGTCAGGAAGGGAGGGATTCCAGGTGTATACCGACGCCTCCTACCAAGGGATGGGTGCCGTTCTGATGCAGAACGGGCATGTGATAGCTTATGCCTCTCGACAGTTGAAGATTCACGAGAAAAATTACCCGGTCCACGATCTGGAGATGGGCGCGGTAATCTTCGCCTTGAAGATTTGGCGGCACTATCTGTACGGGGTTCATTGCGACATCTTCTCCGACCACCAGAACCTGAGATACGTGGACACGCAAAAAGACCTCAACATCAGACAAAGGCGTTGGGTGGAGTTCCTGACAGATTATGAGTATACTATGCACTACCACCCGGGAAGGCGAACGTGGTGGCGGATGCGTTGAGCCGGAGAGGAGATGCTTCAGGGAAGGGACCTCAGCTTATGTCTATGGAGCTGGTCCGGTCTTTCGGGGACATGCAGATATCCCTAGTATCCGAGGACGATCCAGAATTATACATGGAGTATCTGGCGTCGATGATCGCTATTGATGATATCCGGGACCGCATCAGGGAAGGGCAGAAGACAGACCCTCGGGCGGAACCGATATTTCGAACCTTGGAGGAGGGTTCGACGGGGGATTATTCCTTGAAGGATGGGCTATTGTACTTCAGAGGAAGGATTTATATACCCGCAGGAGGTCAGATCCGGGAGGATATCATGGTGGAAGCGCATTGCAGTAGGTATTCGATACACCCGGGAATCACCAAGATGATGGCCGATCTGAAGAGGATGATGTTCTGGCCAGGAATGAAGAGGGATATTACACACTTCGTGACCCATTGCGAAGCCTGCCAGTTGGTGAAGGCGGAATGCAGAAACCCCGCGGGATTGTTGCAACCTCTTCCAGTGCCAGAGTGGAAGTTTGAGGATATTGCGATGGATTTTATTCATGGTCTCCCCCGATCACGAACGGGAAATGAATCGATTTGGGTCATCGTAGATCGATTGACGAAGGTGGCTAGATTTATACCAGTCAGGAAGGACGATTCAGTGGGGGTTCTGGTTCGGAAGTTTGTGGAGCAGTACATTCGCTATCATGGAGTACCCAGGACGATCGTGTCAGATCGGGATGGTCGGTTTACATCCAGGGAAGGGCGGTCGGTTCAGGCATACTTGGGCACTCGACTGACTTTTAGCACCGCCTTCCACCCTCAGACGGACGGGCAGACAGAGCGCACAAATCGGACACTGGAAGACCTGCTACGTCTATGCATCCTAGACCGAGGAGAGCCTTGGGAAAAGATGTTACCGATGGTGGAATTCTCGTACAACAACAGTCATCAGGCCAGCATAGGCATGGCCCCCTACGAGGCTCTATATGGACGGAAATGCAGAACCCCACTCTCTTGGATTCAGGACGAGGACCCGAAGGCTTTGGGATCGGATTTTGTTGAAGACACCGAGGCTCAGGTGAGGTTGATCAGGGACAGGATGTTAGAGGCACAGAGCAGGCAGGCCAAGTATTATGACGCCCGCCATCGTCAGGTGGAATTTCAGGTCGGGGACCGAGTGTTTTTGAAGATCCGGCCTATGCATGGAGTTTCTCGAATGCGTGGCCGAAGGAAGAAGCTCAGCCCCAGATATATGGGCCCTTACAGGATCCTGGAGCGGATAGGGGTCCTGGCTTACAGGCTGGAGTTGCCACCAGAGCTGGCAGCTCTGCATGATGTTTTCCACATATCCTCGCTGAGAAGGGCTCTACTACGCCCGGAGCAGCGGATTACGACCACCGAAGGGCCGGTAGCTTCGGACCGATCTGTTCACTTGGAGCCGGTGCGGATCGATGATAAAGGAGTACGGATCCTGCGACGCAAAAAGATTCCCTTAGTCAAGGTTCTGTGGAGGAACCACGGCCAAGAGGAGCATACTTGGGAGCCGCAGGATCTGATGCAACAGAAATATCCAGAGCTGTTTGGTCAGGTATACCTCTCAACCACTCAAGAAGTTTAAATTAATTACTTGACTTTAACAGGTAAGACTACTTTAGTAGGAGTAGGGGTTAATCTTCCTATTTAATAACAACTATAAGTTCATTTTCTTCGGTAAGAAGATTACCGTAGGCGAGATCGTGATTTTGAGGACGAAATCCTTTTTTGACTTGTTGGATTTGTAACATCCCAATTTCAACTAGACCCCCCTAAGGGTGGTTTTGGGCAAGGCTAGGTCAAGACCAACCCTAGGAAGACCTTGGGGACCAAGTGGGCCTAGGTAGGAGGATGAAAGCTACCATGGTCTGCAAATAGTAAAATTCAAAACAATAATTTAGAAGGACATTAGGGCTTCACCATGACTCCATGACCCCATCACAACATTATTAACCTAGCAAAGGGGTCCACTAGAGCTTTTTAAGGTCCATTAGAGTCATCTCAAGATGGCTAATGAGGCTTAGGCTCACCATGGGCCTATATTGGGCAAAGTGCCCTAACCAAGGGCATTTGCCTCTATTGGGTTCAACCAACCTTGGCTAGATCTTTTTAGACATAAGGTGGGTCAATGGGTCACCTAAGACACATTGGATTCAGTTCTAGAGGTCAAGTTGACCCAAGTCAACTTTTGGTCAAAGTACCCTTACCAAAGGGCAAGTGACCCCCAAGGTGCCAAGTCAACCCTACTCAACCTTAAATAGGCCTTTTGGGAGACCATTGAGTCATCAAGGACCCATTGGGATCAACCCAAAGGGGGAAACTGACCCAAGTCAACTCTAGCTTAGAGTTGGTCAACTTAATCCAAAGGGGGGGGTCAACCCAAGCTCAACCCCTTTTTCCTTTTAAGTTAACCACAATATAATGAAATATTATGGGTGGAAAGGGCTGCCAATAGGCTGGGGAGTCAGCATGGTCAGCTTTGGTGACTAGGAAAGAGAGAGAAAGCTTCATTCCATACTAATGGAGGAGAGAGAAAAGGGGAAAGAGAGTTGAAGGAGGAGATTGGCCAAGGAAAGGCCAATGGTCCCCATTGATGGCAGCATTCATCTCCTCCAGTGAAGGGGAGGAGTTTCCAGCCGTTTTCCTGGCTGTCAAGGGGCTGTTACAGCCTCCACCATCATGGCCGAAACAAGCCTTTAATGGCCATGATGGCCATGGCAGTTTCTTCCATTCTTCTCCCCCTCTGATGTTTTAAACATCATCAGTGAGCTTGGAGAAGAATTTCCCAATCCTTAACTGAAGAAATCCGGCGAGTTTACTGGGAGATTGCAGAATTCCGATCGGCGGCGCCACCACCATGTCAACCCGCAGATCCGCTCGTCTCCAGGCCGCCAACAAGGTCCTCCTCCTCCTCTTTTCTCATGGGTAGATCTTAGGTTTCATTAGGGCCAAGGTTCGGGCACAATTGAGCCCGATCCAATTCGCAAAATTCATGGCTTTCGGCCGAAAATTTTATTGGTTGTATCGCCGGAATCCGCCCCTCCGGCGGCTGTGCCGCCGTCTGGCGATAGCCACCACCTCAACGGAGGTGATGGTGGCGGTGGCCGACCGGGGAAGGGACTGGGTGGCCGGCGGCAGACGCTTGAAGTCGGCACAGGAAGAAGCGATCCTGGTCGTTGGCTCATCGGGGACGATAACCCAGCGCCGTCGATCTGCGCCAAGATTCGCGCGGCATCAAATCAGATACTTTAGGATTTAAATAAATATCATTTCATTTCTGTCACATTAGATGTATTTAATGTATTGCTTAGACCCTTTTGGGCCACTGGTTAGACCAGGGTACCCTTTTTGGTAGGACCTATACCTAGGCCTAAACAGAAATTATTTTTGGTGCCCACACTTCATTCCTTGTCCAAACAAGTTGAAATTTGGGCAGTGAGAATGTCTTAGTCATATCTAGAACCTGTCCAAAATTTAGAATTTTTGGAGAATATTTTTCTATAGTTTTTAGAAAAATTTAATAAATCATGATTAATTTAATTATGTGACCTAATTAATTTAAAACTCCCCCAAATTTTGGTGGGTGGTCTTAGATGTCATTATAGGTATAGGGTTAAAACTTTAGCTCATTTGGAGATGTTTAGGATAGGTAATTTACCCACCCTATATATGACCTTATAAGGGTATTTTGGTCAAAAGCCACTATTTGATGGTTGAGTGGCCAAATTCCCTCATCAGAGGCTGAAATTTTGGCCACTGATATAATTTGACTTTTTACACTCACTTATGAAGTTTGGAGTGGTTTGGACTAGGGTAGCCCTAGAATTTTAGGGTAGGCCCTTTAGGGTAAATTTCTAGGGTTTGACGAATTTGGGGTCAAAAGACCTTGGATGGACTTGAAACTTGGGAATGATGTCCATAGGGTTACTATGGTCCTGTGGTTAAAATTTTAGGGCATTTGGAAGACTTTAAACCCCTTAAATCTATAACCCTAATTTAGGGCACTAGCTTTGAAATCATAAGATCTAATACCAAAACTTTCTGAAAAGGGCTGAGTTTTTGAATGGGTAGTTGTTTAGGGTATATATATCTCTGGAAATTTTATAATAAATTTTGGATGAATATATTTGGTACTTTATTCACAAAGTCATGTTTTACAATTTTCACTTAGGAATTTTTGGAGAAAAATATACTTGATTAAATCTGATGAAACTTAGCAAAGGGGCTTGTAATCATGGTACCCATCTCTGTAAAGTTTTATGAAATTTTTGAAGAATGATATTTAGTAGTTGCTTCTTTAATTATTTAATTCTATGGAACTTTGGTAAATTTAATAATGACATTTAAATTGTCTGAAAAATTTTAATTTCTTCATCATGATGTTTCTAGTTCCTTATGAAGCCCTAGTAATTTTTACATAATTATTGGAGACATATTTGTGGCACTTCCTTCATTATATTTGATCTTAGGAATTATTTTTAATAAATCCTTTAGAGGTCAAGAACTATCTGGAAAATTGTGAAAATTGGCAACCAATAGTCTTTCTCTTTTATTTAGTGAATAAAAATTTTAGGAGGCCATTACCGGAGAAAATCTTATGGTTCATGTTCAAATTGACTATGGCCTAGTTTTTGAGGAAAATTCAATAAATAGTAGATTAATTGGGAAAAATATGATTTTCTGAATTTAGACTATATTTATCATAATAGACCTCTGGTAAAATTTGTAGAGTTATTGGAGGATAATTTAGAGTATCACCTATTGAGTACATTATATTAGCTTAGGGTGGTCTGCAATTAGTAAAAACAGCAGAAATCAAATTAAAGTGCACAATGAGTTTAGGAAGTTGGAATAATGGGGCATTAGTCTGGTAGGTGAATTAGGTTTGTCATCAGAAGTGTAGATGAGTAGTGGAGGTTGGTTAGAGTTGTGTGGGGTTCGGGATCGACAAAGGATCACTCATCCTCGTTGAAAAGAAGGAGTCATATACACTTGGGTTAGAATTCAATTATAACCCTAAGGGATTGAGAGATTTGTGTAGTAACCAATAATAATAAGTGCCTTGCGAAAGGGAGCTTTGGGCGTAATCTCATCGTAGTTCCTAGTGCCTTCGAGAGCCCTTCACGGGGAATACCTTGGGCAGTCCTGGGCTAACGCAACTCATAGGAATAATGAAACTTCAAGAGTAACTAGAATAATTAGGGTTTCACTCTCACACACCCCGAGGTTACGGGAAGTAGTTTTGGCTAGATGATCAAGCAGTAGGCTCGGTCGTTGTGGTAAGAGGGCAGGATGGCCCGGTGAGCTTCGGCTCGGTGTTGGTACGTAAATTTGCATGTGCATAAAAGGAATGAAATTAAGGTGGTGGGTCTTCGGTATTGGAGGATCTTAGCACAGACACCAATACGTTGACTCGGCAAGTGTTGTGATAGCACTTCGTCAACAGAAGTCCGGTGCGCCAGCCGGCAAGAGTACGCAGGAGTCCGCTTAGTGCACCAGCGTTGAGGCGTACGATAGGTCTGACCAGTAGTGCTATACTGGTTTAGAGGTGGGCGAGGCCCAACCCACCGCTTCCGTCTGCCACTACGGAGGTATCCTGGGAGGTGAGGCTCCAGAAAGGGGGAACTAAAGGTCTGTGTGCACAGAGTCGGGTGTGTGTGTTGCACTTGCTTGATCCATCATACCCACTTGCATGTCATAGCATAAGCGATTCATTTAACCTTTGACACCTAAAATATAAGTGGTATGGGACACTTATACATTAGGCCCTGCAAAACGACCCCTTGGTCTATAAGCTTGTGTGGGCAAGTTTATAAATTAAGGTTAATTTTCTTTACATATATATATTGCTGTTAATAACCGACACCCCAACGTATAAATTGGTATGGGACTCTTTATACGATGGGAGCCTTGCAAAAGACCCCTTGCTTATATGTACCCATATAAGTTAAGGTTACTTTACTTGTTTACAAATATGTTTAGTTACTATATAAATTGCTAGTTTTAGGTCCACCATCACCTGCATTTGATATACTCTCCACTTTCAAGTCCTCCCTTTCTTCCTCTCCGCTCGGTGCCTAGGAGCCATGGGGGAAGGGGTGGGGGATGATAGGACTTAGTCTTTTAGACTAACGGTTTTCGAACCACATCATTTAGGGGATCGCGGAGCCCAGATTGGAGGAGCAGCCCCAGAGGTCGACACGCTTGGAGATAGGGCAATCTAGCACAGGAGTTCAGACAGCTGGGACCGTGAGGCCCTTACTCTAGTAGTGTTTATTTTATTTCCACATGAGAGATCTTGTGGTGAGGAATTGTTGTATCGGGCATAAGCCCTTATTTACAGTGCTTGGTTTTGTGGACTCTCCCATCGTGGAGATATTTTACTTGATGTGATATTTCTGTGGACTTTTACTTAGAGTTTTGCTTCGCATGTTATTACTCTAATTTTGTTACTATGCTGCGATCGATTTGGCCGGCAGTGTAACATCCCATTTCCAACTAGACCCCTAAGAGTGGTTTTGGCCATGACTAGGTCATGACAAAACCCTGGGAAGCCAGAAATGGGCCAAGAGATAGGAGGCCAAGGTAGGGATCACCATGGTCTGCAGATAGTAGAATTCTGAACAATAGTTTAGGATGACAATGGGGCTTCACCATGACCCCAAGACCCTACCACAACACTCCCAAGCATTTTGGGAGACCCATTAGAGCCAAAAGGACCCATTAGGGCCAACCCAAGAGGCCCAGTTGACCAAGGTCAACCCTAGCCCTAAATAGGTCAACCTAGCCCACTTAGGGCCAATTGACCTACTCCTAGTCCAGAGGACCCCACCCATGCCCTCCTAACCCTAAAGTGCGATCAATGGGTCACTAAGGACACATTGGGGTCAGCCCTAGAGGCCAGGTTGACCCAAGTCAACTCAAGCTCCTAATCTGGTCAAAGTACCCTTACTAAGGGTATGTGACCCCCAAAGTGCAGGGTAACCCTACCTAGACCCTAAGGGAAGTCAATGGGTCACCAAGGATCCATTGGGGTCAACTCAATTGGTCATGTTGACCAAGGTCAACTCTATTCTAGTGTTAGGTCAAATTAGCCTAAATGGGCTAACCCAAGCTCAAACCCATTTCCCCCACTTGGGCTAACCTCATTTTTATTATTAATATGAGTTATTGGGCTGCCAATAGACTGGAGGAGAGATCAAAAATTCGGCCATGGTGAGTAGGAGAGAGAAAGCTCCATTTTTCTCTTTAATGGAGGAGAGAGAAAATGGGGAAGAGGAAAGGGAAGAGAGAAGCCGGCCAAGGAAGGCCAACAGCCACCAGTGATGGCTGTAATCAACTCCTCTAGGGAGAGGAGTTGATTCCAGCCGTTTCCCGGCCACCAAGGGGTGGGTTCAGCCCCCCTCCACACAACCCGAGCCACTCCATTAATGGAGATAATGGCCATTGAAGAACCAGCCTCTCCCCTCCCCCAATTGCCATTTAAACACCATCAGGAAGCCGAGGGGATCATTTTGGAGCACTTACCTGGAGGAGACGAGCCCTTCCACTGTGCAGTTGCAGAAGCCGAGCGCCGCCGCCGTCGCCAATGGCATCCCGCCGCTCCTCTCGCATCCAGGCCGCCAGGAAGGTCCTCCTCCTCTCCTTAACTCGCGGGTAGATCCTAGGAATCCTTAGGCTTGAGTTTCGGGCTCAATTGAGCCCGATCGAATCCGGGATTTCTCCTGGTTTCGGCAAGAAAAATTCTTGCTTAATCCGCCGGAAAACGCCTCTCCGGTGGCGGAGCCGCCGTCTGACGATAGCCACCACCTCGACGGAGGTGTTGGTGGCGGTGGCCGGCCGGGGAAGGGGCTGGGTCGCCGGCGGCAAGGCTTGGAAATCGCTCCAGGAAGAACAAATCTCAGCCGTTGGCTCAGTGGGGACGATGACCAGATGCCGTCGATCTGCGCCAAGATTCGTGCGGCATCAGATCAAATACTATAGGAATTAAATAAGAATCATTTCATTTCTGTCACACTGGATGTATTTAATGTATTTAAGTTTTAAAAATACTTAGGGACCCTGAGTGGAAATTTGCCCAACATGAACATTGTAGCTTAGGGTGTCTAGTTTGCAGCAAAAATTGTTTGGACCCTTTTGGGTCACTGGTTAGGCCAGGGCACCCATTTTGGTGGGACATACCCTTAGGGCTAGGCAGTCACTAAAATGAGTGCCCACTCTTCACCCCAAGCCCAAATTGGCTGAAATTTTGGCAGAGAGTCTATCCTAGACATACCTAGGGCCTGCCAAAAAATGGGAATTTTTGGGGAAAATATTTCTATAGTTTTGGTAAAAATTTAATAATCATTAGATAAATTAAATAGGTGCCCTAAACACATCCAAACCCTCCCAAATTTTGGTGAGTGGTCCCTGGGCTCCAATTAGGTTCCTGTATAAAATTTCATTTAGATTGGATGTGTTTTGAATAGGTTTTGACCCAACCCTATTTATACCCTATGAAGGGCATTTTGGTCAAAAGTTGCACTTTTGGTTTTGAGTGACCAAATCACCTCAACAGAGGCTGAAATTTTGGCCACAGATATAATTTGACTTTTTACACTCACTTATGGAGTTTGGAGTGGATTGGACTAGGGTAGCCCTAGAATGTTAGGGTAGGCCCTTAGGGGTAAAATTCTAGGGTTTGAAGAAATTGGGGTCAAAAGACCTTGGATGGACTTGAAACTTGGGAATGATGTCCATAGGGTTACTATGGTCCTGTGGTTAAAATTTTAGGGCATTTGGAAGACTTAAGACCCCTTAAATCCATAACCCTAGTTTAGGGCACTAGCTTTGAAACCATAAGATCTAATACCAAAACTATCTGAAAAGGCCTGAGATTTTGAATGGGTAGTTGATTAGGGCATACATGTCTCTGGAAATTTTATAATAAATTTTGGATGAATATTTTTGGTACTTTATTCACAAAGTCATATTTTATAATTTCCACTTAAGAATTTTTGCAGAGAACTATACTTGTTTAAACTTGATAAAACTTAGCAAAGGGGCTTATAGTCATGATACCCATCTCTGTAAATTTTTATGAAATTTTTGAAGAATGATATTTAGTAGTTGCTTCTTTAATTATTTAATTCCATGGAACCTTGGGAAATTTAATAATGACTTTTAGATTGTCTGAAAAATTCTAATTTCTTCATCATGATGTTTCTAGTTCCCTATGAAGCCCTAGTAATTTTTACATAATTATTGGAGACATATATGTGGCACTTCCTTCATTATATTTGATTTTAGGAATTATTTTAATAAATCCTTTAGAGGTCAAGAACTATCTGGAAAATTATGAAAATTGGCAACCAATGATTTTTCTCTGTTATTTAGTGAATACAAATTTTAGGAGGCCATTACCTGAGAAAATCTTATGGTTCATGTTCAAATTGACTATGACCTAGTTTTTGAGGAAAATTCAATAAATAGTAGATTAATTGGGAAAAATATGATTTTCTGAATTTAGTCTATATTTATCATAATAGACCTCTGATAATTATCATGAGGGTACTGGATGAGTATTTCATGTACTTCCCTTTTTACGGGTCACGTAGCTTAAGTGGTCTGCATATAGCAAAACTGCAGGATTCCATTTGGATATGAATTAGGGCACGTATGATGGGTCTTGATGGTTTGCTGTAAGGACAAGTGGAATGGCCTGCATCTTTGGAAGATGAGTGAGTAGGGTGTGGTTTTGTCTAGGGTTTAAAGGCGTTCGGGTCCGACGAAAGATCGTCCTACCCAAGGAGAGTTGGAGTCAAATCACCCTAGGATTAGCGTATCGAAACATGAGAAAATAATGGGTAAGGGGATCAACCAATAATAAAATAAGTACCTTGCGAAAGGGAACGCTGGGCGTAATCCCAACACAGTTCCTAGTGCCCCTTGAGAGCCCTTCACAGGGAATACCGGGGGCAGTCCTGGGTTAACGTAAACTGTTTAACAAGCTGAAAAGAGTAACTTAGTAATTTAGGGTTGCACATTTCACAGACACTGATGGCACGAGATGTTAGCTGGGAGCTTCAGCTCGATTGTTTGTGACGGACGTGTTGGTCCGGGGAGCTTCGGCTCGGGTTTTGATCACGCTAAATTTGCATGTGCATAAAAGGAAAGTAAATTAAGGTGGTGGGTCTTCGGTATTGGAGGGTCGATGCACCGACGCCAATACGTTGACTCGGCAAGTGTGGTTAGCACTTCGCCAACAGAAGTCCGGTGCGCCAGCCGGCAAGAGTACGCAGGAGTCCGCTTCGTGCACCAAGCGTTGAGGCGTACGATAGGTCTGACCGGTAGTGCTTTACTGGTTTAGAGGTGGGCGAGGCCCAACCCACCGCTTCCGTCTGCCACTACGGAGGTATCCTGGGAGGTTACGGCTCCAGAAAGGGGGAACTAAAGGTCTGTGTGCACAGAGTCGGGTGTGTGCGTTGCACTTGCATGATCCATCATACCCACTTGCATGTCATAGCATAATCGTTACCTTAAACCTTGACACCTAAAGTATAAGTGGAATGGGACGCTTATACTTTAGGACCTGCAAAACGACCCCTTAGTCTATAAGCTTGTGTGGGCAAGTTTATAAATTAAGGTTAATTTTGATATATTTAGTTACTGCTGTTTGACCACCGACACCCCAACGTATAAATCGGTATGGGACTTTTTATACGATGGGAGCCTTGCAAGAGACCCCTTGGCTTATGTGTTTTTCCACATAAGTGAAGGTTACATTTCAGCTTACATTTTATTGTCTTTATATGCTATAGAACTTGCTAGAATAGGACCGCTGCCATCTGCTTTTGATATTCTCCACCTTCAAGTCCTCCCCTTTCTTCCTCTCCGCTCGGTGCCTAGGAGCCGTGGGGGAAGGGGTGGGGGATGATAGGGCTTAGTCTTTTAGACTAACGGTTTTCGAACCGCATCATTTAGGTGATCGTGGAGACCAGCATGGAGGAGCAGCCCCAGAGACCGGTGCGCTTGGAGGTGGGGCAGTCTAGCTCCGGAGTTCATACAGCCGGGACTGTGAGTCTCGACCCTGAGTAGTTTTTCAGCTTTTGCTTCCGCATGAGTGATTTTGTAGTGAGGATATGTTGTACCGGGCATAAGCCCGTATTTTGCTACTCTGATGTTATCTTCTGTGGACACTCCCTTCGTGGAGTTATATTTATATATGTCATGTGATTCTCTGTGGACAGATAGTTTCATTTTACTTCATTATGCTACTTTTATGTGATCGAATTGGCCGGCAGAATCGGCGCTTTGTGGTGATGACCCTTCAGGGCGTGAAGGAGTCACCGCAAAACGGCGGTTCTGGGCCTAAGACCCCGGTGTCAAAAAGGAAAAAAAATGGGGGTCTTACAAGTGGTATCAGAGCAAACTTCGATCGAAAAGTAGCCGTCCACAACCCTGGGTCACCCCCGCGCGGGTTTAGTTTGGGGACAAACTAAGCAGCGGAAGCAGTGGTGTGCCCATACAGGGGAAATCACATGTAAGTTGTCCACTTTCATTAGGCATTGAGTCGATTGTCTACTAATGTACTTCATTTTGCAGCCCCCAGCTCAGCCCACCCCACAAGGTGGAGCTCAGCAGACTCCAGACATTGCACCACCTCCCATGGTCCCCACACCTTTCCTCCAGTCAGACATGGGGCAGACCCTTACAGCTATCCTTGAGGCCTTCCAAGCTCAGCAAGCCCCAGTCCAGCAGCCAAACCCAGGGGCCAACTGGATGAGCACCTTCCGAGGACTCTCTCCCCCATCTTACTTGGGACGGAGTCGGCAGTACGGACAGAGGAGTGGCTGGATGTGATGTACGAGATGTTGACTGGGATACGATGCCCTTGGGAGGAGAGGGTGGCCCTAGTGGTATCTTGCTTGGAGTCACATGCCAAGCGGTGGTGGAAGACGCTGTTGGACACGACCTTTGCGGATAGAGAGATTGCAGAAATCACCTGGGAAGAATTCAGGGCCACGCTGCTGGAGCACTTTGTTCCTCAGTCGGCCAGGGACGAGTTGGAGGAGCGTTTCTTGCAGCTGAGGCAGGGCACCAGGACAGTGGTGGAGTACCACCGAGAGTTCGATCATTTGGCCCGATATGCGGGCTCTTATCAGCTGGATGAAGCAGGGTACGTCAAGAGGTTTTATAAGGGCCTAAAAGAGGAGTTGAGAGAGGCTTTGCTTTTTGTCTCTGACGGGCCCATCTCCCGGATTTTAGAGATGGCGAAGAGGATTGAGGCCGACTGGCACACCACCCGGGGCCGGAAACGGCAAACGGAGGACCAGGGCCGGAGGGCCCGAAATGATCAGCGGCGAGGCACCGTACCAGATGGAAGAAGGGCAGAGGAGCAGCCTCGTCAGGAGTTAAGGCAGGAGCCGAGAGAGCAGGTGGTCTTGGCCCCTCAACCTCTCCAGGTCCAGGAGATGCAGAGACCCCGGGGTATGGCGTATCCCCCGCCGGAGTGCTTCCACTGTCACCAGGTGGGACACCTCCGGAGAGATTGCCCTATGAGGGGGGCACCACCTCCAGCACCACGGGGTGGCCCACCGGCCCAGCATTTCGGAGGCCGAGGACGCGGCCGAGGACGTGGTTACCAGGGAGGCGACCACAGGCAGAATGGGGAGCAGATTTACGCTCTGGACTTAGCACAGCCCCGGAACCCGGACAGGGTTATTGCAGGTATGAGAGTAATCTTAATTTTGGAATTATTCCTTGCTCGTATTAAGCGTTGATAGAACTACTACACAACCTAGGTTAGAAAACCTTACACTAGAATTTCTTTCAAACTGATTTAGGAATGGTGATGGTGTGCGGCAAGCCTGCCCACACCCTGTTCGACACGGGGGCATCGCACAACTTTGTGTCGGAGGATTTCGTCAAGGACCTGGATCAGATTCGTTGTTATACGGGACTACCCAGGAGGGTGCGCCTCCCCAATGGGATGGAGATCCAGTCCACAGAAAAGTGCCTCCTGGAGGTTACCATAGACGGGTTGACACTCGAGGCCCCGGCGACGATCCTGAGGATGCCGGACTTCGACCTCGTCTTGGGCATGACATGGCTTGTCTGGAACCATGCCCAGATTGATTGCCCGGCAGGGAGGGTCGTGCTCAGCCACGGCGATACTTATGCAACGTTCGAAGGTACTACACCGGTCTCCCGTCGCTTGCTTTCATCTATTCAGGCCATTAAGGCTCATATGCAAGGGGACGAGGTATATCAAGTATTGTTCGAGATGACTGAGGAGAAGGACCTGATTGCTAACATTCCGGTGGTTCGTGACTACGCCGACATTTTTCCGGATAAGCTGCCAGGACTACCTCCGCATAGGGAAAAGGACTTCCAGATTCAGTTGGTACCAGGGGCTAAGCCGGTATCCAAGGCCCCTTATCGGATGGCCCCGAAGGAATTGGCGGAGTTTCGGACACAGTTGCAGGAGCTGGTGGAAGCAGGATTTGTTAGGCCGAGTTCCTCATCATGGGGAGCTCCTGTCCTATTCGTGAAGAAGAAGGACGGTACTTTACGCCTGTGCATCGACTATCGAGCACTAAACAGGCTGACCGTCCGAAATACCTATCCGCTCCCCAGGATAGACGAGTTGTTCGATCAGCTGGAGGGAGCCCATTATTTTTCGAAGCTGGACTTGAGGTCAGGCTATTACCAGCTGCGGATCCAGGAGGAGGATATTCCGAAGACGGCCTTTAGTAGCCGATATGGATTGTATGAGTTCATCGTGATGCCCTTCGGGCTCACGAATGCTCCGTCAGCGTTTATGAGCCTCATGAACCGGGTCTTCGAGGCTTATTTGGATGTGTTCGTCATAGTGTTCATAGACGACATCCTTATCTATTCTAAGACGGAGGAGGAGCACACACGACATCTAGCATTGACCCTGGAGAGACTGCGGGAGCATCATCTTTATGCGAAGTTCAGTAAGTGTCAGTTCTGGCTGAAGGAGGTGGCTTTCTTAGGTCACATTATCAGCGGAGCCGGGCTGGCAGTGGACCCGGCAAAGATTCGAGCTATTTCGGAGTGGCCGCAGCTGAAAACAGCCACTGACGTACGGAGTTTTCTAGGACTTGCCGGTTATTACCGGAAGTTCGTAGAGGGATTCTCTCGAATCGCCCTCCCGCTCACATCCTTGACGAAGAAGGAGGCACCGTTCGCGTGGACCCCACAGTGCCAGACAGCTTTCCAGGAGCTGAAGGATCGGCTGACCTCGGCTCCCATTCTCACTCTCCCCTCGGGGAGGGAGGGATTTCAGGTCTACACCGACGCATCATATCAGGGGATGGGAGCGGTGCTGATGCAGAACGGACACGTCATAGCTTATGCCTCCCGCCAGCTGAAGACCCATGAGAAAAACTACCCAGTACATGACCTTGAGATGGGGGCAGTTGTATTCGCACTGAAGATATGGCGGCACTACCTTTATGGAGTCCACTGTGATATATATTCCGATCATAAGAACCTTAAGTACGTGGACACGCAGAAGGAACTGAACATCAGGCAAAGGCGGTGGGTGGAGTTTCTATCTGACTATCAGTATGAGATGCACTATCACCCGGGGAAGGCAAACGTGGTAGCAGATGCACTGAGTCGGAGAGCCGCCACAGCAGGAGCAGAGCCTCAGTTGATGTCTATGGAGCTGCTGCAGAGACTAGAGGACATGCACATTACTCTGGTATCGTCTGATGATCCTGAGCTCTATGAGGAGTACTTGGCCGCGATAGGCGTTACCGATGACATCAGAGACCGGGTCAGAGAGGGACAGAGGCAGGATGCCAAGTTGGAACCCATCTTCCAAGCTCTGAAGGCAGGCACTGCAGGAGATTACACACTGAGGGACGATCTGGTGTGCTTCAGAGGACGGGTGTATGTACCGGAGGGAGGCCAGATCCGGGAGGATATTATGATGGAGGCGCACTGCAGCCGGTATTCTGTACACCCGGGGATCACAAAGATGACGGCTGATTTGAAGAAGACGATGTACTGGCCGGGCATGAAGAAGGATGTCTCACACTTCGTGACCCATTGTGAGGCATGTCAGCTAGTGAAGGCAGAGTGCAGGAACCCCGCAGGATTATTGCAGCCACTCCCGGTGCCGGAGTGGAAGTTTGATGACATAGCCATGGACTTCATACATGGGCTTCCCCGGTCTCGGACAGGGAATGACTCGATCTGGGTAATCGTCGATCGGTTGACCAAGGTGGCTCGATTCATACCGATCAGGAAGGATGATTCAGTAGGAGTACTGGTGCGGAAGTTTGTGGAGCAGTTCATTCGTTATCATGGTGTGCCCAGGACGATAGTGTCGGATCGGGATGGCAGGTTCACCTCCAGGGAGTGGAGGTCCGTGCAAGCTTACTTAGGCACGCGATTGACTTTCAGCACTGCATTCCACCCCCAGACAGACGGGCAGACAGAACGCACCAACCGGACGCTGGAGGACCTTTTGAGGCTATGCATCTTAGATCGCGGGGAACCGTGGGAGAAACTCTTACCCCTTGTCGAGTTCTCCTATAACAACAGCCACCAGTCCAGCATCAGGATGGCGCCTTACGAAGCCTTGTACGGGAGGAGATGCCGGACCCCACTCTCATGGGTGCAGAACGAAGATCCGAAGGTATTGGGGTCAGAGTTTGTTGAAGACACCGAGGCACAAGTGAGGCTGATCAGAGACAGGATGCTCGAGGCGCAGAGTAGACAGGCCAAGTATTATGACGCCCGACATCGGCAGGTGGAGTTCCAGGTGGGGGACCGGGTGTTTCTGAAGATCCGGCCCATGCATGGAGTTTCACGGGTGCGTGGTCGGAGGAAGAAGCTCAGCCCTAGGTACATGGGCCCTTACAGGATCCTGGAGCGGATCGGACCCCTAGCCTACCGGCTGGAGTTACCACCAGAGCTAGAAGCGCTGCACGACGTCTTCCACATTTCTTCCTTGAGGAGGGCTCTATTACGCCCGGAGCAGCAGATTCTGACTACGGAAGGGCCGGTAGCTTCAGACCGGTCGGTCCATTTGGAGCCTGTGAGGATCGACGACCGAGGAGTGCGGGTCTTGCGACGCAAGAAGGTCCCTCTAGTCAAGGTCCTGTGGAGGAACCACGGCCAGGAGGAGCATACCTGGGAGCCACAGGACCTGATGCGACAAAGATACCCCGAGTTATTCAGTCAGGTACACCTCTCAGACCCCTCAAGGTGTTAATTTATTTTTCCTGCTTTAAGTATACTAAGGGCTGCTCTAGGTAGGTAGGGGCTTATCTTTGTTTATTGGGGGCTTAACCTTGTTTATTGGGATCTCGGTTCGCCGTTTGGGCGAAAGGGGTCTTAGATCTAAGTTTTCCCTTAAATCAAATTTAACAAACAAGGCGTCATAATGGGATGTTACAAGACTCTTTCCTTCGGTAATAAGACCCGTAGGTCCAACCTTGATTTCGGGGACGAAATCTTTGTTTTGTTTATTGGGATTTGTAACATCCCATTTCCAACTAGACCCCTAAGAGTGGTTTTGGCCATGACTAGGTCATGACAAAACCCTGGGAAGCCAGAAATGGGCCAAGAGATAGGAGGCCAAGGTAGGGATCACCATGGTCTGCAGATAGTAGAATTCTGAACAATAGTTTAGGATGACAATGGGGCTTCACCATGACCCCAAGACCCTACCACAACACTCCCAAGCATTTTGGGAGACCCATTAGAGCCAAAAGGACCCATTAGGGCCAACCCAAGAGGCCCAGTTGACCAAGGTCAACCCTAGCCCTAAATAGGTCAACCTAGCCCACTTAGGGCCAATTGACCTACTCCTAGTCCAGAGGACCCCACCCATGCCCTCCTAACCCTAAAGTGGGATCAATGGGTCACTAAGGACACATTGGGGTCAGCCCTAGAGGCCAGGTTGACCCAAGTCAACTCAAGCTCCTAATCTGGTCAAAGTACCCTTACTAAGGGTATGTGACCCCAAAGTGCAGGGTAACCCTACCTAGACCCTAAGGGAAGTCAATGGGTCACCAAGGATCCATTGGGGTCAACTCAATTGGTCATGTTGACCAAGGTCAACTCTATTCTAGTGTTAGGTCAAATTAGCCTAAATGGGCTAACCCAAGCTCAAACCCATTTCCCCCACTTGGGCTAACCTCATTTTTATTATTAATATGAGTTATTGGGCTGCCAATAGACTGGAGGAGAGATCAAAAATTCGGCCATGGTGAGTAGGAGAGAGAAAGCTCCATTTTTCTCTTTAATGGAGGAGAGAGAAAATGGGGAAGAGGAAAGGGAAGAGAGAAGCCGGCCAAGGAAGGCCAACAGCCACCAGTGATGGCTGTAATCAACTCCTCTAGGGGAGAGGAGTTGATTCCAGCCGTTTCCCGGCCACCAAGGGGTGGGTTCAGCCCCCCTCCACACAACCCGAGCCACTCCATTAATGGAGATAATGGCCATTGAAGAACCAGCCTCTCCCCTCCCCCAATTGCCATTTAAACACCATCAGGAAGCCGAGGGGATCATTTTGGAGCACTTACCTGGAGGAGACGAGCCCTTCCACTGTGCAGTTGCAGAAGCCGAGCGCCGCCGCCGTCGCCAATGGCATCCCGCCGCTCCTCTCGCATCCAGGCCGCCAGGAAGGTCCTCCTCCTCTCCTTAACTCGCGGGTAGATCCTAGGAATCCTTAGGCTTGAGTTTCGGGCTCAATTGAGCCCGATCGAATCCGGGATTTCTCCTGGTTTCGGCAAGAAAAATTCTTGCTTAATCCGCCGGAAAACGCCTCTCCGGTGGCGGAGCCGCCGTCTGACGATAGCCACCACCTCGACGGAGGTGTTGGTGGCGGTGGCCGGCCGGGGAAGGGGCTGGGTCGCCGGCGGCAAGGCTTGGAAATCGCTCCAGGAAGAACAAATCTCAGCCGTTGGCTCAGTGGGGACGATGACCAGATGCCGTCGATCTGCGCCAAGATTCGTGCGGCATCAGATCAAATACTATAGGAATTAAATAAGAATCATTTCATTTCTGTCACACTGGATGTATTTAATGTATTTAAGTTTTAAAAATACTTAGGGACCCTGAGTGGAAATTTGCCCAACATGAACATTGTAGCTTAGGGTGTCTAGTTTGCAGCAAAAATTGTTTGGACCCTTTTGGGTCACTGGTTAGGCCAGGGCACCCATTTTGGTGGGACATACCCTTAGGGCTAGGCAGTCACTAAAATGAGTGCCCACTCTTCACCCCAAACCCAAATTGGCTGAAATTTTGGCAGAGAGTCTATCCTAGACATACCTAGGGCCTGCCAAAAAATGGGAATTTTTGGGGAAAATATTTCTATAGTTTTGGTAAAAATTTAATAATCATTAGATAAATTAAATAGGTGCCCTAAACACATCCAAACCCTCCCAAATTTTGGTGAGTGGTCCCTGGGCTCCAATTAGGTTCCTGTATAAAATTTCATTTAGATTGGATGTGTTTTGAATAGGTTTTGACCCAACCCTATTTATACCCTATGAAGGGCATTTTGGTCAAAAGTTGCACTTTTGGTTTTGAGTGACCAAATCACCTCAACAGAGGCTGAAATTTTGGCCACAGATATAATTTGACTTTTTACACTCACTTATGGAGTTTGGAGTGGATTGGACTAGGGTAGCCCTAGAATGTTAGGGTAGGCCCTTAGGGGTAAAATTCTAGGGTTTGAAGAAATTGGGGTCAAAAGACCTTGGATGGACTTGAAACTTGGGAATGATGTCCATAGGGTTACTATGGTCCTGTGGTTAAAATTTTAGGGCATTTGGAAGACTTACGACCCCTTAAATCCATAACCCTAGTTTAGGGCACTAGCTTTGAAACCATAAGATCTAATACCAAAACTATCTGAAAAGGCCTGAGATTTTGAATGGGTAGTTGCTTAGGGCATACATGTCTCTGGAAATTTTATAATAAATTTTGGATGAATATTTTTGGTACTTTATTCACAAAGTCATATTTTATAATTTCCACTTAAGAATTTTGCAGAGAACTATACTTGTTTAAACTTGATAAAACTTAGCAAAGGGGCTTATAGTCATGATACCCATCTCTGTAAATTTTTATGAAATTTTTGAAGAATGATATTTAGTAGTTGCTTCTTTAATTATTTAATTCCATGGAACCTTGGGAAATTTAATAATGACTTTTAGATTGTCTGAAAAATTCTAATTTCTTCATCATGATGTTTCTAGTTCCCTATGAAGCCCTAGTAATTTTTACATAATTATTGGAGACATATATGTGGCACTTCCTTCATTATATTTGATTTTAGGAATTATTTTAATAAATCCTTTAGAGGTCAAGAACTATCTGGAAAATTATGAAAATTGGCAACCAATGATATTTCTCTGTTATTTAGTGAATACAAATTTTAGGAGGCCATTACCTGAGAAAATCTTATGGTTCATGTTCAAATTGACTATGGCCTAGTTTTTGAGGAAAATTCAATAAATAGTAGATTAATTGGGAAAAATATGATTTTCTGAATTTAGTCTATATTTATCATAATAGACCTCTGATAATTATCATGAGGGTACTGGATGAGTATTTCATGTACTTCCCTTTTTACGGGTCACGTAGCTTAAGTGGTCTGCATATAGCAAAACTGCAGGATTTCATTTGGATATGAATTAGGGCACGTATGATGGGTCTTGATGGTTTGCTGTAAGGACAAGTGGAATGGGCTGCATCTTTGGAAGATGAGTGAGTAGGGTGTGGTTTTGTCTAGGGTTTAAAGGCGTTCGGGTCCGACGAAAGATCGTCCTACCCAAGGAGAGTTGGAGTCAAATCACCCTAGGATTAGCGTATCGAAACATGAGAAAATAATGGGTAAGGGGATCAACCAATAATAAAATAAGTACCTTGCGAAAGGGAACGCTGGGCGTAATCCCAACACAGTTCCTAGTGCCCCTTGAGAGCCCTTCACAGGGAATACCGGGGGCAGTCCTGGGTTAACGTAAACTGTTTAACAAGCTGAAAAGAGTAACTTAGTAATTTAGGGTTGCACATTTCACAGACACTGATGGCACGGGATGTTAGCTGGGAGCTTCAGCTCGATTGTTTGTGACGGACGTGTTGGTCCGGGGAGCTTCGGCTCGGGTTTTGATCACGCTAAATTTGCATGTGCATAAAAGGAAAGTAAATTAAGGTGGTGGGTCTTCGGTATTGGAGGGTCGATGCACCGACGCCAATACGTTGACTCGGCAAGTGTGGTTAGCACTTCGCCAACAGAAGTCCGGTGCGCCAGCCGGCAAGAGTACGCAGGAGTCCGCTTCGTGCACCAAGCGTTGAGGCGTACGATAGGTCTGACCGGTAGTGCTTTACTGGTTTAGAGGTGGGCGAGGCCCAACCCACCGCTTCCGTCTGCCACTACGGAGGTATCCTGGGAGGTTACGGCTCCAGAAAGGGGGAACTAAAGGTCTGTGTGCACAGAGTCGGGTGTGTGCGTTGCACTTGCATGACCCATCATACCCACTTGCATGTCATAGCATAATCGTTACCTTAAACCTTGACACCTAAAGTATAAGTGGAATGGGACGCTTATACTTTAGGACCTGCAAAACGACCCCTTAGTCTATAAGCTTGTGTGGGCAAGTTTATAAATTAAGGTTAATTTTGATATATTTAGTTACTGCTGTTTGACCACCAACACCCCAACGTATAAATCGGTATGGGACTTTTTATACGATGGAAGCCTTGCAAGAGACCCCTTGGCTTATGTGTTTTTCCACATAAGTGAAGGTTACATTTCAGCTTACATTTTATTGTCTTTATATGCTATAGAACTTGCTAGAATAGGACCGCTGCCATCTGCTTTTGATATTCTCCACCTTCAAGTCCTCCCCTTTCTTCCTCTCCGCTCGGTGCCTAGGAGCCGTGGGGGAAGGGGTGGGGGATGATAGGGCTTAGTCTTTTAGACTAACGGTTTTCGAACCGCATCATTTAGGTGATCGTGGAGACCAGCATGGAGGAGCAGCCCCAGAGACCGGTGCGCTTGGAGGTGGGGCAGTCTAGCTCCGGAGTTCATACAGCCGGGACTGTGAGTCTCGACCCTGAGTAGTTTTTCAGCTTTTGCTTCCGCATGAGTGATTTTGTAGTGAGGATATGTTGTACCGGGCATAAGCCCGTATTTTGCTACTCTGATGTTATCTTCTGTGGACACTCCCTTCGTGGAGTTATATTTATATATGTCATGTGATTCTCTGTGGACAGATAGTTTCCATTTTACTTCATTATGCTACTTTTATGTGATCGAATTGGCCGGCAGAATCGGCGCTTTGTGGTGATGACCCTTCAGGGCGTGAAGGAGTCACCGCAAAACGGCGGTTCTGGGCCTAAGACCCCGGTGTCAAAAAGGAAAAAAAATGGGGGTCTTACAGGCAGAAACGGCGTTTTGTGGTGATGACGCTTCAGGGCGAGAAGGTGTCACCGCAAAGCGGCGGTTCTGGGCATAAGACCCTGTGTTTTTATTAAAAAAAATGGGGTCTTACAATGCATGTGAAAATAATCTGGGGCGTTACAAGCCAATATCCTTTCCAGCTAAAAGGACCTACCCGGTCCGAAAGAGCGAAGGTTGTATCAAAAGAGATCTACCAAAAGTATGATTCGAGAAAAGTTTGATCTCTCCCAACAAAAAGTTACGAGGTTCGCCAAGCCTTTTTCGAAAATTAATTCAATTAAGAGGAACACAAAGCATTCGAAGAAACAACGATTATTCAACGATTCTAAGCCAACACCAAGAATTTCCACCACAAGATTATCTAGGTAAGGAATCACGCAAGGTAGAGATTTTCGTTACCCAAACTGGAATAGATGATTCCGATTATCTAACTTGAATCACTCTTCCGCGGTTTCACCAGAGTTGCGCCGGAGAGAGAGGAACTCATCCTCCTTCGTTGCTTCACGCCTCGGTCGATGGCCCACGAAAACACCACCAAGAGAAGGGAGGGGAAGTGGTCAAATTTTATCCTTGAGGTGGTTGGCCGGATTTGGAGTTTTAGAAGGGTGGTCGGTTTTGTAGGAGAGGGGGAGGGGTGGAAGAGCCCGAGAGGTTATTATGGTGGAGGGAGGAAAGGTGGTGGTGGAGGTTTGGAGGCTTAGTGGAGGAAGCGGCTAGGATTTGGCCGAACTAGGAGGAAGGGGAAGGGAGGGGCTTTGGCGGCGAGGAGGAAGAGGGAACTAGGGTTGGCCGAATTTTTTTAAGAAGAGAGAGAGGGAGGAGCAGAAATTCTTAGGAGGAATTAAAGGTTTCAAATTCTCATTTCACTACTTCAAAAGAAAACAATACTTTCCTACATATAGGCTTACATCATTCTTTGGCTACATGCAGCCCAACATAAAAAATAGACTATAATGTTCCAACCCCAAAATGAAATGATAAAAGGCTCAAAACAAATAACATGATAAATTCAAATAATAATAGAATTATTCACCTAAATAATATTAGGTGGTCTTGCGCCGTGGGCGGAGGTTGTCAATTAGGCAAGCAAACTAAAAACAGTTTTAAGTCACTTAATAAGAGTGATTCACCTAAGATATTGTATCTGTTACACATGGATCTATTTGGACCCATCACAGTACAAAGCCTAGGAGGGAAATCCTACACTTTAGTAATTGTAGATGACTTCTCTAGATTCACTTGGGTGTTCTTTCTAAGGAAGAAGTCTGATAACTTTAAGTGTCTGACAGATTTTCTCAAATGTATACAGATTGAGTTCAATACTCACATTGCCCTGATCAGAAGTGATCATGGGACAGAGTTTGATTCTCTTCTTATGCAAGAGTTCTGTCAGAGTGAAGGGATCAGGCACACTTTCTCAGCTCCTAGAACTCCTCAACAAAATGGGGTAGCTGAAAGGAAAAATAGGACCCTTATTGAATCTGCCACTACATTGTTGTCAGGTGCTCATCTACCTCTATCCTTTTGGGCAGAGGCAGTGAACACCTCCAACTATGTGCTGAACAGAAGTCTGATACACAAACTAAAGGGAAAGACTCCCTATGAATTACTCAAAGGGAAGAAACCTAAAGTTGACTATTTCAGAATTTTTGGTTGTATTTGCTATATTCACAATAATGACAAGAAATATCTAGCAAAATTTCAAGCCAAAGCTGATGAAGGAGTGTTTCTGGGATACTCCATGATCAGCAAGGCCTATAGGGTTTATAATAAATCATCTTTGAAAATTGAGGAATCTGTTCATATTTCTTTTGATGAAACTAACATGTCTTTCAAGGAGAAGATTTCTTCTACCATAGAACCTTTGCAGGAACACTCTCTAGTTGAAGATATGAACAAGTTACAGGTTGCTAAAGAGGATGAAAGCAGTGAAGATGAAGGGAATGCTCAACACATTGAAGCTCAACTTGAAGAGCCAGTTGTTGTACCACAAGAGGAAACAACAACACAGGTTGGTGAACAATCAACACCCCCTGTTGATTTAGTAACATCAAGAGACCATCCAATTTCCCAAATAATTGGAGAAATCTCAGCTGGTGTGCAAACCAGGAATCAGGTCAACCAAAACCTGTTGCACACCTGCTTCCTTTCTCAACTTGAACCTCAGACCATTCAAGATGCAGAGCAAGATCCACACTGGATCATTGCAATGCAAGAGGAGTTGCATCAGTTTGAGAGGAACAAAGTATGGGAACTAGTGCCAAAGCTTAAGGATCATTCCATTGTTGGAACAAAGTGGGTATTCAGAAATAAACTGGATGATCAAGGAGTAATCATAAGGAACAAGGCAAGGCTAGTTGCCCAGGGATATTCTCAAGAAGAAGGAATTGACTACGACCAAACCTTTGCACCTGTTGCAAGATTAGAAGCCATCAGGATATTTTTAGCTTATGCAGCTCACAAAGGCTTCAAGGTTTATCAGATGGATGTCAAGAGTGCTTTCTTGAATGGAGACATCAAAGAGGAAGTCTATGTCAGACAACCTCCAGGTTTTATCTCTCCAACTTACCCTGATTATGTTTTTAGATTAAATAAAGCATTATATGGTCTCAAGCAAGCTCCTAGAGCATGGTATGAGACCTTAGCATGCTTTCTCTTGGAAAATGGTTTTATAAGGGGAAGAGTAGACCAAACTCTTTTTATTAGAACCCATAAGTCCAATACCCTACTAGTACAAATTTATGTAGACGACATCATTTTTGGTTCTACAGACTCAAAATTGTGCAGAAGGTTTTCTAACCTAATGCATTCTAAATTTGAGATGAGTAGCATGGGTGAGCTATCCTTCTTCCTAGGATTGCAAGTCAAGCAACATGCTGAAGGCATCTTTATTTCTCAAACCAAATATGCTAATGAACTGGTTAAGAAATTTGGTATGTCTGAGGCATCTTGCATGAAAACACCCATGCCTACCAATACTGTACTGGATGCTGATGAACATGGGAAACCAGTTGATCAGACAACATATAGAGCAATGATTGGCTCTTTATTGTATCTTACAGCTAGTAGGCCAGATATAATGTTTGCTACATGTATATGTGCTAGGTTCCAAGTTAGCCCTAGAGAGTCACACCTAACATTAGTAAAGAGGATTCTTAGATATGTTAAAAGTTGTCCAAATCTAGGACTCTGGTATCCAAAAGATTCAGCATTTGAGTTAACTGGATTCTCTGATGCTGATTATGCTGGATGCAGAATTGACAGGAAAAGCACCAGTGGAACTTGTCAGTTCCTTGGTGACAGACTTGTCTCTTGCTTTTGTAAGAAACAAACATCTGTGTCAACTTCAACTGCTGAAGCTGAATATATGGCTGCAGGCAGTTGCTGTTCACAAATATTGTGGATCCAAAATCAACTCCTAGACTATGGTTACAACTTAGAGAAGTCTAAAATCTTTTGTGACAATACAAGTGCTATCTCCATAGCCCAAAATCCAGTCCTCCATAGTAGGACAAAACACATAGAGATTAGGCATCACTTCTTAAGGGATAATGTTGAAAAGAATAAAATTGAATTGCAATATATCCCAACTGATTTACAAAGGGGAGATATTTTCACCAAGCCTTTGGATGAAAAGAAACACACCTTCTTCCTAAATCAGTTAGGTATGTTAGATGGAGGAAGTCTTTAATAACATCCAAGATTTTGAAAGCTAAAAATTGACCAAGACTAGGCAAAATTTCTGATTTTTCTTAGTGTCTAGAATTTTTCTGATCTCTGAACTGCGCTCGACGATTTCCCCTAAGATCGTCGAACGGAGATCGACGATTTCCAAAATCGTCGAACTGAGTTCAGCGCCTCTCAGATAGTATGAACTATCTCTTCCGGTCAACGATCGTCGAACGGCGCTCGACGATTTGGTTCCCTGAACGATCGTCGAACGGAGCTCGACGCTCTCCAATATCGTCGAACGGAGCTCGACGATGTTGAAGTCTCTTCAGATTCCTTTAGAAGACTCGATCGTCGAATTGAGTTCAACGATCTTTCCTTTTCTGCGTCGAACCCTAATATAAAATCATTTTTCGTCGTCGTTCTCTCTTGCGCTTTCGATTTCTCTGCAAGGATTTTCTTTCCCTCCAAACAGTTCTACGCTTGGTCGTTTTGTCTGTTGATTTTTGCAGGTACAATGGCTGTCTCTGTT
Organism: Platanthera guangdongensis; assembly: GCA_039583875.1. Taxonomy (NCBI): domain Eukaryota; kingdom Viridiplantae; phylum Streptophyta; class Magnoliopsida; order Asparagales; family Orchidaceae; genus Platanthera; species Platanthera guangdongensis. The sequence continues at coordinate 253,268,639 of CM077153.1, read as the reverse complement.
GCAGTTCTAGCCGCAATGAAGTTCGATGCCGGATTTGATATTGATCTGGAATCATTCAGCACTACCGATCAAGTTTTCCAGGACATTCTGAGCTTATTCAAGGACCAAAACTTGTCTGCCCTCATGACCACCAGGATAAAGCTAGCCTCAGATGAAATCAAAGAATGGGTATACACTGCCCATAATCTGGATAACTCTACTATAGTCGGAACCATTGCTGGAAACCAGGTACCTCTGACCCCCACAGTTTTAACAGAGGTTTTTGATTTAAGAAATGGAGAAGAAACTACAGAATTATCTTGAGAGGAGTTTGATGATATACTTGCCAGGATGGGTCATCCAGAGGGAAACCCTAGCAAGTTGTTCAAAAGGAACTTGTCTGTTGAGTACAGGTTCCTAGCAGATGTTGTAGGCAAGGTGCTGTTGGCCAAGCACTCTGCACATGATACTATCTCCAGACATCAGCTCTGCCTCATGGGAGCTCTGGTAGATAAGAAAAATTTGAACTGGGGAGAGGTCTTCTTTGACCTAATAAAGAAGAAAATCAACAAAAGCTTTGTCAATTTTGGAAGAATTCTTGGAGTTTTCCTTCAGGCTAAGTGCCCTGCTCTGCTGGTCTCCTCTGGAGTGCACATCAATGCCTCCAAGAGACTTACCTGTGCCTTTTTTGGCAAGTGGGACAGGCAGATTAGCAAACCCAGCAGGGCCTCTTCAACTGCTCCTTTAGGCACCAGGACTCAAAGAGTCACTCCCCCACAGGTCACTGCTCCTGCAGATGACCTGGCTGTTGCTGGTGCTGCCTCTTCTCCTCCTCCTAGTCCAACCCTACCTCCAGCTCCATCCACCATTACAATCTCCAGCCCATCTCCAACCTCAATTCCATCTCCAGTAATCATTTCATCCCCTCCAGTAGACCACTTCCACCCTTTGTTCTCATATCCACCACCAGATGTCACTTCTTCTCCATCCCTACCATCCTTCACCCTTCTGGATGAATCCTACATGGATGATTCCCCCTCTTCTCCTCCAGAACTACCCTCCTCCTCAACCTCATTCCAAGATCTCCTCCACCATATTATTGACCAACCAACTTTCACTCCATCCATATCCATCCCATTATCTTCCATCTCCACCATTCCAACACCTGAGCCCTCCATTCCACTTCCAGCATCCTCAGCCATCCCTATTCCATCTACCTCTGCTCCTGTTATTGAGCATGTAGATCTCCCAGCCTTAGCTGACAAGTTGTATGAGCTAATTGCCCCCAGGCTCTCTCTTCTCATGGAAGCCTCCTTAGCTCCTCTACAACAGTCAGTGGCAGCTCTCTCTGCCAGGCTTTCCTCCCTCCTTCCTCTGGCAGCACCTCCAGCAGTTTGCCTTGATACAGATGCATCTGCATCCAGGCAGGGGGAGATGCCATATGAAGCCAGCCTTCATGCTGCTATTGCTGCTGCTGCTTCTGCTCCTGCTGATGATGCTGCTGCTGCTGCTGCTGAGATTCATGTTTCTGCTACTTCTGCTCCTGTTGCTGTGCTTCCAGAATGTCAAGCTCCTTCTGCAGTCTTGGCAATAGACCTACAATCTTTGCTTTCTGCATTTGACCCTGCCTTCTTTAGCTATCTCCCAGGAGTTACTGCTGTCCAGCCCTCTGAAGACCTATCTAAGGCACTGGTGCCTTTCTCTGGCTGTGACCCCAGTATTATTTCTGCTTTTGTTCTTTCAGTAATTTCTGCTTCTGAAGAAATTGTTGTTGTTGCTGCTGAAGATAATGTTAATGCTGCTGAAATCCCTTTTGTTTCTGATGAGCCCATTTCCAAGGACTTTCTGATGACAGAGGCTATTGATGTTGAGCCTGCTGCAGATTCTGTTGTTGTTTCTGAAGTTGCTGCTGCCATCACTCCTGCTGTTGCTAAAGTTGTTTCTGTTGCTCCATCTGCTGTTGAATCTGTTGTTATATCTGCTGCCCCATCTGCTGTTGTCCCTGCCGCTGCTACTTCTGCTTCTGCCTCATCTGCTGCTATTCAACTGAAGGAAAATTTGATGAAGAAGATTGATGCTTTATATGATGCACAGAGCTCTGAATCTGAGGATTACAACACTGCTTCTGATGATTCATCTGCCACTATTGCAAGGAAAAGGAAGGCAAGAAGTAAGGCAATGAGAAGGGTTCCTCCTGCCCAAGTCAAGGATAACAATGATGTACCTTATTATATTCTGCACAACTGCCCAATTACTGAACATTGGATGCAGTATTCTAGGAATCAGCTAAAAGCAATGAAGAAAAAGAGAAGAATTGAAAAAGGCTCTTCCCAGTCCCAGCACCCTCATCCTCCTCCACCACCTCCTCCTGATGCAGGTGCAGGTGGCAGCTCTGCAAGTTCAGCCCCAGCTAGAAGCCAGGCTCCCTATCAACCCCATGCTAGAACCTATCAAAAGGAAAGCCAGTCTAGGGGCTCTTACTCTAGGAGAGGAGGATATAGGGGAAATCAAAGAGAGACTCAAGTTTATTCCAAAGGGCATTCCAGGCAGCACCCTTATTCCAGGGGAGGACATGGTTCTTCTGATACATCATCAGGTCCTTTCCCCTACAAGCTCAAAGAAACTGTGACTGCCAGGACTCCTCAGGATAATTCTTCCAACAGGTATGAACCACCTGTACCCTTTGAGGACCCTGAGAATAACCCAGCTGCATGGACTGTTAGAATGAAAGAAATGGCTGCTTTAGATCAGATAAAGAAAGCCAGAGATCAAGGGCTAGACACTTCAAACATTTCTACTATGTCAGAACAAAGACAGAAGGAACTAGAAGATATGCCTCCAGTAAATTTTTTGATACAGATAGATACATGGAATTACATCCTGCTGCTGTGGTTCCCAGGCCTGCAAAGCAAACATATCTGGGTGCAGCAGATGATACCAGATCCAACAAAGAAGCTTTAAATCCTAACAGGGAAATCAAAATGGTGAAAGGCAAAGAGAAGAAGTAACTCTGTAAGGTGACAATCTTTGGTTTTTCTGACTGCTTTCTGGATGACATATTTATATATCTCTGTGATGTTTCTGCAATGTCTAGCTGCTGTTGTGTTTATGCATTTTTGATTGTATGTTGGTTTTTGAATTTTTCCTAAGTCTGTAAATAGTAATCCTAACCCAAATAGGGGGAGATTGTTGGAACACCCTATTACTAATTTGGGTCAGGATCACTATGTCTCTAGGAACCTTTGTTTGACCTTCTGTATAGCTTAATAGGTCAATTAGAATTGAGTCTAAGGGTTAGAAGTCTAGGTTTGAAAGCTGCCCTGAAGACCAAGTATTTCTGTCTGAAGACTATGTCTGATCGTCGAGCTCAGCACGACGATTCGTCGAACTCCGGTCGACGATCGTCTAGCTCAACTTCGTCAGATCGTCGAACTCCATTCGACGATCGCTGAGCTCAACTTCATAAATATCGTCGAACTCCATTCGACGATCGGCGAGCTCAGTTCGACGATTTTGACTCTGCTTTGGATCCTTATCTCTGAGCTCAGTTCGACGATCTTGGCTCAGATCGACGACTGTGTTGCTGCTTAAGTTTTCCAGATCGCTGAGCTCAGCTCGACGATAGCAGAGCTCAGTTCGACGTTTTCAGATTTCAGATAATTTTCAGAATTCAAATTCAAATCAGACAGGAGTTATTCTGCATTTAATTCAGAGATTTGCTAGCCGTTTTCATTTACTTCTGGACCAAGTTTCAAGGGATTTTTCAAGGAATAAATCTGTGGACTTTCCTTCAGAAGAGATTATGCAATTAAGGCTGCAATCAATGCAGACCAACGGCTATATTTGACAGAGAATGATATTCTATTCAGAACAGAGAATAAAAGATAGAATGTTTTTCTGAATCAACAACCATAATCAAGAAGAAGAACAAGAAGAGAATTATTCAATATCTTCTGTCAAAGAATTCTGAAGAACACTCATCAAGAGATCAAGCTTTCTCAAATCTTAAGATCTCTTCAGCTCTCAAAGTGTTCAAGGCCAACATCATCTCAAGACTCCAGACACTCAACATTTCAGCCATTGCTGAAATCATCTATTGCTGGAGTTCTACCTTTGAAGGCCTATCACCCTCAGCAAAGCTCTTCTTCCTGAAGATTTCAAGGATTCAGGGGGAGCTTTGACATCAATCCACATAGTCTTCTCAGTTGATTGAGAAAGAGAAGACTGCCATCACTCTCTCACCCCCACTCTGTAAAGGGTTTTTCAAACTCCCTTCAAAAGTTTGAATCTGGTTTTTGAGCACCTTGTCAAAAGCTCATTGGTGGCAAGACACCTGATCAAAAAATCTGCTTTGGTTTTTGAGCACCTTATCAAAAGCTCATTGGTGCCCAGGACACCTGATCAACTCATCCTGCAGTGGATTCCTACCTAGGGTGGTAGAAGAGTGGATGTACCCAAGTTTGGGGAACCACTATATTCCCTTGTGTCATCTGGTTGTGGCTTGTTTTCTTTTTGTTTCTGGCCTTGATTTGTCTGTGTTTAGTTTTTGCATAGTTTAGTTCTGTGATAGATTTATATTTGCTTCCCTGCTCACACACATTACAACAATTGTTGTAAAAGTTTTTAAAAGTTTTAAAAGCACCATATACTCTATTCACCCCCCCTCTAGAGTACATCAGATCTAGTTGCCCTTTCACTTTTGATAAGAGAGTCGCCATTCCGGAGTTTTGCGGTAGCGAAGAACTCCAGCACCTCTTTGTCCAAGATTTTACACGGGTGCTCCTGGATGAATGAGAGCCCAGCCTCCTCTAGCATGAGAATGATGTTTCTGAATTCGTCAGAGGTATGAGAGAACCCTGTTCGAACTAGCTCGCATCCAGTGACCAGCCCAGCGGTTGTCCTTGGAGCCATTTCAAATCTAGGGAGAGAAGCCCTACTCTATGCTTAATCAAAAATCAAAAAGGAAGCGACACTAGTGATCAAGTCCAAGTAAGGGTGAGGAAGAGGTTACCTAAAGAGGTAGACGGGAGTTAAATGGTTGAAGATGATGGACACCGGATGAGTGCATGCGGAGAAATTCCTGGAAGAAAGAATCGAAACCTGGAGAGTTCGTCGGTGAGCTTCCTGCGAGAGATCTTCGGTGAGTGTCGTGCGGGATGTCGACGGAAGCCTGCACGATTCGGCGAGATACTTGCGGGAAGACGATGGAGACCTTCGGTGAGAAACTTCGGTGGGAAACGATGGAGACCAGGGAAGACGATGGAGACCTTCGGTGAGAAACGTGCGGGAAACCTTCGGTTATTCGGCGAGAATCTTGCGGATTCGGTGAGTTTCCTGCGGGATTCGGCGAGTTTTCTGTGGAAGGTGAAGGGTCGGCGGGATTCTAAATATATAAAGGTGAGTTCGGCAGGAGACTGCGTGAGATCGACGGGATTTAGAAGGGATTTTAACGGGTTTCCAGCTTTTCCATATAAGTTAATTTGAAAATCTTCTAAATATGTGAATACTTCTTAAAGCCACTATTTTGGGTTTGAACCAGCTTTTCCATACCTTTCTTGATGGCAATCTTCGCTAGTTTTTAGTGAACTAATTTAAGCCTGTAGATGTTAGATCTCGAGTCTACCAGTGGAATTTCCGATAACTCTCTAATGGTGTATCTAAGGTTTATATTCATCGTGTTACCCTATCCTTGGATGCGCACACATACATGTATATATATATGTATATATATAAAGATATATATATATGTAACTGTCGATGGAAAATGACTCAAGTCTTGGAGCTGATGAAAAATACCTGGGAACATGAGAGTTATCATTTAGTCTCTCTAACTATAACATACCAGGTGCTCGATGTGAGTTTGCTCATATAGATATCACTGCTGTTATTCCAGATGCATGTTCCAATTCAGTCTGGAAACACCTACTGTCTAGTTCCCATCATAGTTACGGGAACCTAGACTACCCTGCAAGAAAGAATTACTTTACCTTAGGAACCCAAATCATATTGGGTCCTAGGTTCCTGTTAGCACAAGCACTCGACTGCCTTCCTTCAGAAAACCTGTCAGGAAGACTACCTCTGCCCAGAAAATGTGGATAGGCCCTTGCCCTTGACACAGAGGGGTTGTGCCAACAGTCGATGGCAAAGTGTCCCACTTTGCCACAGCACCAACATGGGTGAATGTTGTATCGCCGTTTCTGACCTGATCTAGTGACTGAGGTAGTCATGGTCCTAGGTCTAAACGGGATAGGGCATTATCCCCTCACAAAATTTCCTCTTCCACCGTGACACGTGGAAGGGTGGAAGGAATGCATGTTGCGAGCGTCATGAGGTCGGGGAGGTGGTGCCTTCCTTTCAGGCATCCCCCTTCCTGAGGCCCCATGAAAACTTACACCATGACTTCTAACCTCCCTATCCTGTGTCCTCGGGTGGTGAGAAGTGTTCTGTGAGCTGTTACATGCAGATTCACACCGAGTTGAGGCAGTGGCAGTGAATACAAAGGGCTCAGAATGAGCCTTAGGTATTCTCTCATGGGTGGCCACGACGGCCCTTGCACTATGGGTGTCTCCACATGAGGACAGATCACCCTTGCAGTGACCACGATTATTCCTGTGATCATACCTGAAGGCATGATGAGTTGCCTTCCTGCTTGGAGTGGGGGGTCGGAATACCGTTTCCCCATTTCTCCACGAATTGATAATTCGGGAGATCCACCCATTTTCTTGCTTTCTCTTTATAGCATCAACCTTGGAAAAGTTTGATACTATCCTTTTCTCATTCTCTAGACTACTCTCTAGAGCTGAGATTTTAGAGTCCTTGACCTTGTTGGATGCCAATTGGAGAACCAACAAGATCTTCAGTCGAGCAATCTCTTGAGCTTGCTCCTCAGCAAGTAGGTTGCTTTTCTGAAGGGCTCTCTTCAGGGAATCAGAATTTTCTGAAGGAACGCAGTTCCTGTCTTCAGAAACTTCAAGAGAGACGGGGCAGGATGAAGAAGTTACCTGCTCTTCAGTGTTATTGTCATTAGAGCCAGTTACCATTGTGTCATCCTCATCAGAGCTGCTTTCCTCACTGGCCTCTTCAGTCTCTGACACGGACACTGGAGCTCTGATGCTGTCCGATAGATCTTTGCCTTCATCTTCAGAGGCGAGGACCCCCACATAGGCTTCATCCTCTTGTTGACAGCAGATTCTAGCTTTCTCTAACCCCCCCCCCCATCAGCTCTGAGATCATCACCCACATAGATTTAGCCGTCCTACATTTTTCCAATCTAGAGCGAGAAGGTCCAGACCAGATATCCATGATAATTTGACGAATCCTCTTGTCCAAATTAAATAATGAAAGTTCCGTCTCTGACATCTCAGCAATGCACTTGGGCACTTGGATATTCTTTCCAGAGTCGGAGGTCTTCATAGAAATAAACGGACCCTCTTCCAGGATGAAAGATGCTCGAGGATCGATAGCATCCAAGTGATACGACACTCTCATCCTCCAGACGGGATAAAACTCCTTTGTGCATGTGGGGAGTTTTAGTGGTGATATCTCATAATCCAGCTCCATGCTTCTGACACCGGTGGCAGGATTCTACTCAAGGTGTAAACCTTTTGATGAGCAAACTCGCTTTTATACCACTTGAAAGTCCACCTAGTGTCAACTATGGGGGGGGAATAGGTGACGTGCAGTGTTTTTGCGGAATTTAAATTGTACCTGCACAAGAAAATAAAACACCACAGCAAAGAAGGTACACAAGCAATTTATAGTGGTTCCCCGACTTGGGTACATCCACTTTCCCCCTTCGACCTATCTCCCAACACGGGACGACTCGGTCACTTCTCCAACAGGATTGAAATCCAATCCCTGCACTATCGGAAGGAACCCTTCCACACGTAGGAGTCAACACTCCCACAACACGGGTTGCACTCAACCCTTACAACTAGGAACCAACGTTCCTTTACAACAAAAGTAAAACTAGAATGTACAAGAGATACAAACTACGTTTGGAGACAAGGTGTTCCTCTTTGCTCGACGACGTGTTCTTGAAGTCAACGAAGAGTCTACAACCCTAGATCTCTCTTGGAAAGAATCTCCCCGGAACCGGCGGCGGCAAGATGAACGGCGGCTAGGTTCACGGGATCGGCGGCGACAACGATGTGCGGCTGCTGTTCTTTGGAGATCCAAACTTCGTAGCGAAGCTAGCTAGGTCTACCAACGGTCACACTAGGATCAATCGTCTCGATCGATTAGGATGGGGAAGATTTTCCCGATCAACAAATCAAGATACAAGAGATCTCCAGTTAGACACGTGAGACACTAAGCTTGGCTAAGCTTCTGTCGCCGGAGATCTGGAAGAAACTCGATCAAAGGCGGCGACCAACTAGCTCGAGCACGATGGCGGCGGCGGAGCGGAAATCGCGATTTTAGGTCAAGGTCGTCGCTCGGCTTCTTTCTCTTCTTCGCTACTTTACTGTTCAAAAATACCCGTGTATTTATACACAAGTATACACCTAAATGACCGTTGTGGGTCCCACCTGAAGGAAACCCTAGTTCTGGTTTAACACAGTCCCAGCGGCAGAATCCGGTCCAGCAGCTTCTAGAAAAATTGCCAAGTCAAAATCGGCGAGAATCAAGGGTGATACTCGACGAATCGTCGAGAATCACTAAGTGATTCTCGACGATTCGTCAAGAATCACTAGTGATTCTTGCCGAATCACTCGATGATTCTCGCTGAATCATATGTTGATTCTCGACGAAAATTACTTGGCCCTGAACTGCTCAACGATGGGTTCGGCAAGAATCACTAGTGATTCTCGCCGAATCTTACTTGGCACCGCTTTGAGGCAGCCGGATAGAGTCGGCGAGAATCACTAATGATTCTCGACGATTCGGCGAGAATCACTTGGTGATTCTCGTCGATTTACACTTAGATGATTTTTTGTCATTCCACCCAAGAGCTGCTCCTTGTCCCATCCTTGCTCCTTGTCTGCTCTTGCATAAACACGGCCCTGTACTTGAAAGTAAGTGCACTCCAATAGAGAGAGTACACGTAGGCCAACACACTGATCTGCTCAACGAGGGATTATGTCGTGCAGACCCGTGTATATTGACCCACTGCACCCTAACATCGGTGTGCACTTAGCGTGGAATGACTGCAAGCACAACTTGAGAGGTTTCATCAAATACATTGTGAATTCATATTAGCTTGACAGGTGGCTTCCTCAAATCCAGGTAATTGTGGATACAATACCCAACACAGCCCTATGGCCCTTTGCAATTTGGGGAATGGACTTTGTCGGGCCATTCCCCCAGGCCAGCGGGCAGAGGAGGTTCCTGTTGGTGATGATTGAATACTTTTCCAAGTGGCTGGAAGTAAAGGCGCTGGACAAGGTGACTTCACAGGTCATCAAAAACTTTATTTGGGGGAGATTATCTACCGTCATGGGCTGCCCCAGGCCATTGTCACGGATAATGGGCCTCAATTCGCTAGCGCAGAGTTCACTAGCTTCTGCGAGCATCTCGGGATCGACCTCAGGTTAGCCTCGCTCCACCACCCCAGGAGCAACAGGAAGGTGGAGGCCGCAAACCAAATCATCGTGAATCTCCTAAATAAGAAGGTAGAGAACCTCAAGGGGAGCTGTGTGGAGCAGCTTCCCTCATTCCTCTGGGCCCTAAGAACCACCCCCAAGACATCCACTGTGGAGATCCCCTTCAAGCTCTCCCACGGATGCGAAGCAGTGCTTCCCATGGAATTTGAAGTCCGAACAGCTCGGGTGGTAGCCACGGAAGAAGGTCAGGAAGAATGGTCGGCTGAGAACGAGGAGGAGCTGCGGCTCTCCCTTGACATGGTGGAGGAGTTGTGTGACCTTTCTATTATCCGGCAAGAAGTGGTGAAGAGAAGAATGACCAAGTATTCTGACAACACGTCAGGGTGAAACAGTTTGCAGAGGGAGACTTGGTCCTGAAAAAGGTGGATGTGGCGGGAAGGTCAGCAACCGTAGGGAAGCTCATCCCCAGCTAGGAGGATCCGTTCATTGTAAAAGAAACATTAAGATTGGGAGGGTATCGACTCCAAAATGTGGAGGGCGAGACCCTAAGTCTCACCTGGAGTGGTGATGACTTGAAGCGGTTTTATCCTTGAGACATGTAAGTGATGTTTTATTCTTAATAAAATCTTTTGTCATGCTTACTGTGCCACAGTAACCCGTACGGTAAAGAGAACTACTCATTCGGTAGGCCCCGAACAGATCCCGCTGTCAGGCTCTCACCTAGCTGACAGGGCTGGATGACACTCGGTGTCAACTTCAGGCCCCGAGCAGATCCCGCTATCAGGCTCTCACCTAGCTAACAGGGCAGGATGTCACTCGGTGTCAACTTCAGACCCCAAGCAGATCCCGCTGCCACGATCTCACCTAGCCGACAGGGCTGGATGTCGCTCGGTGTCAACTTCAGGCCCCAAGCAGATCCCGCTGTCAGGCTCTCACCTAGCTGATAGGGATGGATTTCACTCGATGTCAACTTCAGACCCCGAGCATATCCCACTGTCAGGCTCTCACCTAGCTGACAGGGCTGGATGTCACTCGGTATCAACTTCAAACCACAAGCAGATCCCACTGTCAGGCTCTCACTTAGCTGGCAGGGCTGGATGTCACTCGATGGCGTCAACTTCAGACCCCGAGCAGATCCCGCTGTCAGGCTCTCACCTAGCTGACAGGGATGGATGTCACTCGGTGTTAACTTCAGACCTCGAGCAGATCCCACTGTCATGATCTCACTTAGCTGGCAGGGCTGGACGTCACTCGATGGTGTCAACTTCAGACCCCGAGCAGATCTCGATATCAGGCTCTCACTTAGCTGAAAGGGCTGGATGTAACTAGATGGTGTCAACTTCAGACCCTAAGCAGATCCCGCTGTCAGGCTCACACCTAGCTGACAGGACTGGATGTCACTCGGTGTCAACTTCAGACCCCGAGTAGATCCCGTTGTCAGGCAATCACCTAGCTGGCGGGGCTAGATGTTACTCGATGTCAACTTCAGACCCCGGGCAGATCCCACTGTCAGGCTCTCACCTAGCTGATAGGGATGGATGTGACTTGGTGTCAACTTCAGACCCCGAGCAGATCCCGCTGTCAGGCTCTCACCTAGCTGACAGGACTGGATGTCACTCGGTGTCAACTTCATACCCCAAGCAGATCCCACTGTTAGGCTCTCACCTAGCTGACAGGGCTAGATGTCACTCGGTGTCAACTTCAGACCCCAAATAGATCTCGCTGCCAGGCTCTCATTTAGCTGGTAGGGTCGAATGTCACTCAATGGGGAATATGAAAGTGCAGCTAGATCTGATATACTCTAGAGGGGGGGTGAATAGAGTATGGTGCTTAAAAACTTTTTACAACAATTGTTGCAATCTGAGTGAACAGGGAAGCAAATGATAAATCTAAACACAGCAGCTATCTAATTACAATCTATAAAAGAAACTAATCACAGATCCTAACTAATCACAGATCAATCACAACCAGAAACAAAAATAAAGATAAGCAAGCCAGAAGACACAAGGAGCTATAGTGGTTCCCCTAAACTTGGGTACATCCACTCTTCTACCACATTAGGTAGGAATCCACTGCAGGATGAGTTGATCAGGTGTCCTGGGCACCAATGAGCTTTTGATAAGGTGCTCAAAAACCAAATCAGATTTTTTGATCAGGTGTCTTGCCACCAATGAGCTTTTGATAAAGTGCTCAAAAACCAAGCACAAACTTTTGAAGGGAGTTTGAAAAACCCTTTACAGAGATGGGGATGAGAAAGTGATAGAAGTCTTCTATTTCTCAAGGCAGCTGAGAAGACTGTGTGGATTTTGATGTTGTCAAAGCTCCTCCTGAGTTCTTGAGAGTTCAGGAAATGAAGCTTTGTTGTAGGGTGATCGGCCTTCACAAAATGATCTCCAGCAATTGATGATTTCAGCAACATCTGAAATGTTAGGTGTCTGGAGTCTTTGAATAATGTTGGCCTTGAACACTTGAATCACAAGAGATCTGAAGATTTCAGATGATTGATCTCCTCGGATGTGTGTTCTGTATGAATTCTTTTAGACAGAAAATGTCTACAACTCTTTTTCTTTTTACTCTTGTGAACAGTTGATGTTGAGAAAGATATTGTTCCAGAGAAAATTTTTTGTTCTTGTTCTGCTTATCTGTGTTGTGAGAGAGATTCAAAAAACTTGTGTTTTATTCCCTGGTTCTGAATAGAAAATGATCCTCTGTCAAGAATAGCTGTTAGCCTGTCATTAATTGCATCCTTAATTGCAAATATCTTCTGGGGGAAAGTCCAAAGAAACATTCCTTGATAATCCCTTGAAACTTGGTCTAGAATAAATGGAAACGGCTAGAAAATCTTCTGAATTAATTGCTGAGAATAACTCCTTAACTGTTCTGAATTTGAATCTTGAAAATCATTCAACTCTTCAGAAAATCGTCGAACTGAGCTCCACTATCGTCGAACTGAGCTCATCGATTTGGACTTATACAGTAACAGAGATCATCGATCTGAGCTCAACTATCGTCGAACTGAGCTCAGAGATAGAGAATCAATACTGAAGTCAAGATCGTCGAACTGAGCTCGAAGATCATCGAATGGAGTTCAACGATTTGTTGAAGTTGAGCTCAGCGATCGTCGAATGGAGTTCGACGATCCATCGAAGTTGAGCTAGACGATCGTCGATTGGAGTTCGACGATTCGTCGTACTGAGCTCGACGATATGACTTAGTCTTCAAACTGAAAAACCTTTGTCTTGAGGGCAGCTTCCAAACCTAACTACTAACCCTTAGACTCAATTCTAATTGACCTTTAGATCTATACAATGAGGTCAAAAACAGGTTTCCTAAAGACATAGTGATCCTGACCCAAATTAGTAATAGGGTATTCCAACAATCTCCCCCTATTTGGGTTAGGATTACTATTTACAGAACTTTGAAAAATTAAAGAACAACATACAAAGCAACAATAAACAACAACAAGCAGAATCACAGATATATTATCTCAGACAGAAATCAGAAATCAGAATAATTGTCACCTTACATAATTATTCTTTCTCCTTGCTCTTTATAAGTTTGATTTCTCTATTAGGATTGAGAGCTTCCTTTTTGGATCTTCTGTCATCTGCTGCACCTAGAGAAGTTTGCTGTTTGGGCCTTGGTACCACAGCTTCAGGATGCAGCTCCATATATCTTTCAGAATCAAAGAATTTGCTTGAGGTATATCTTTCAAGTTCCATTTTCCTTTGTTCAGACAGTGTAGTAGTGTTGGAGGTATCTCTGCCTTGCTCTTTGGCTTTCTTAATTTGATCTAAGGCAGCTAACTCTTTCATCCTGGCAGTCCATGCAGTAGGGTTATTTTTTGGATCTTCAAAGGGCACTGGAGGCTCATATCTGTTGGATGGATTATCTGGAGGAGCTCTGGATGGGACTACTTCTTTCATCTTATAGGGAAAAGGACCTGAAGTTGTATCTGATGAAGCTTGTCCTTCCCTAAAGTATGGATGTTGTCTAGAATAGCCTTTTGAGTAGACTTGGAATTCCCTTTGGCTTCCTCTGTAACTTCCTCTTCTAGATTGAGAACCTCTGGACTGGCTTCCCCTATAATAAGATCTTGCATGAGGCTGATATGGGGTTTGGCTTTTGGCAGAAGGTTGAGCTGCTGAGCTTCCACCTGCACCTGCATCAGGAGGAGATGGTGGAGGAGGATGAGGATGATGAAACTGAGAAGATCCTTTCTCATACTTCCTCTTCTTCTTCATGGCTTTAAGTTGGTTCTTGGAATACTGCATCCAGTGCTCAGTAATGGGGCAGTCATGAAGAATATAATAAGGAATATCATTAGTGTCCTTGACTTTGGCTGGAGGCACCCTTTTCATAGCTTTGCTCCTTGCCTTTCTTTTCCTGGCTATGGTGGCATAAGAATCATCAAAATCAGTCCTGAATTCATCACTTTCAGAACTTTGCTCATCATATAAAGCATCAATCTTTTTCATATATTCTTTCTGAAGTTCGGTTGGAGCAGATGAAGCAGCAGTGGTGACAGCAGCAGATACAGCACTAGTAGCAACAGAAGTTGTAGCAGTAGCAGTAGTAATAACAGACACAGAAGTTTCAGGAGCAATACTTGCAGAAGATACAGCAGCAGTAATATCAGCAGTAACTGGAGCAGCAACAGATTCAGAAAGATTTCTTTCAGATACAGGAACCTCAGCATCAGTAATAACAGCAGGAATAACATCAGCAAAAACAGAAGGCTCAAAATCATATGCCTCTGTCATCTGCATATCCTTAGAGATTAACTCATCAGCAGTATCAGAACAAACAGCAGCAGCAACAGAAATAGCAACAATATTTTCAGCAGGAGTAGCAGCAGCTTCACTGGAACCAGAAGGCTCAGCAGTATATATGGAGGAAATATAGGAGCTAACTAAGCTGGAATCACATCTTGAGAAGGGCACAATGGCCTTGGAAAGATCCTCTGATGGCTGGACTGCAACTTTCTCTGGAAGACAACTGAAATAAGCTGAATCAAAATCTGAGAGCAGGGACCTGAGGTCTACTGAAAAGACAGCAACTTGAGGTGGAACTAGAGTTTGAGTTGGGGTAACAACAGCAGCAGCAGGAACTGAAGAAATAGCAGCAGCAGCAGGCAATCTCACCACTTCATTAGGCATCTCCCCCTGCCTAGATGCAGAGAATGCAGGATCAAGGCACACTGATGAAGGGATTGCCTGAGAAAAGAGAGAGGAGAGCCTGGCATAAAGGGCTACCACTGACTGAAGAAATGGAGCCAAGGAGGTCTCCAATAGAAGTGATAGCCTGGGGGCTAGCAGTTCATACAGCTGGTTAGCTAGGGCTGGAATATCTACTTGCTCAGCAGGCAATTTAGTAGAGGTAGAGGATGGAGGAGCAACTGGTGATGGTGGTGGAGAGCTGGTGGATGGTAGAAGTGAAGGTTGAGGTGTGGGTATTGTAGAGATGGAAGACAGTGGTATGGAGATAGAGGGTGTGAAGGTGGGTTGATCAATAATATCTTGTAGAAGTTGTTGGTATGATGTAGATGAGGAGGGTGGCTCAGGAGGAGATGAGGGTGAATCATCCATGAAGGAATCATCTAAAAGATTGAATGAGGGAATGTTGGATGATGTGTCAATGTCTGGTGGATGGTAGTGGTGTAATGGATGGAATACTTCTTCTGTTATTGGAAGAGTGGAGATTGGAGATGGAATAGATGTTGGAGATGGGCTGGAGATGATGATAGTGGATGAAATTGGAATGGTGGATGGAACTGGAGGGGATGAAATAGGAGTTGGAGGAGGAGAAGCAGCAGCAGGCAGGTCTTCTGCAGGGGCAGAGATTTGAGGGGAAGAGACCATTACAGTCCTTGTGCCTGAAGTTGTTCTTGCAGAAGGCCTACTGGGCTTTAATATCTGCCTGTACCATTTGCCAAAGAGGGCACAGGACATCCTCTTTGAAGCATTAATATGTATCCCATTAGATACAAGTAGGGCAGGGCATCTGTTCTGAAGAAAGAGCCCTAGGATCCTCCCAAAATTCACAAAATTCTTATTGATTTTCTTCTTAATCAGGTCAAACAAGACCTCTCCCCAGTTCAACTGCTTCTTATCCACAATGGCTCCCATCAAGCACAGCTGATACATGGAGATGGTATCATGTGCTGAATGCTTGGCCAGCAAAACCTTGCCAACTATATCAGCTAAGAACCTGTATTCAACAGCTAGGTTCTTTTTTAGAAATTTGCTATGGTTAGCATCAGAATGACTCATTCTTGCCAGTAAATAAGAAAATTCCTCTCCAGACAAATCAGCAGAATCTCTTCTAGAACTTAACTCAAAAACCTCTGTCAGAATGGCTGGAGTCAAAGGTACCTGGGTTCCAGAAATTGAACCAACCACTATGTTTTGGTCCTGGTTGTGGGCAGTATAGACCCACTCCTTAATCTCATCAGCAGCCAACTTGATTCTTGTGGACATGATAGCAACAAGCTTCTGCTCCTTGAATAGTTCCAAAATATCCTGAAAAACTTGATCAGTGGTGCTGAAAGTCTCCATGTTTATATCAAATCCAGCATCGAATTTCATTGAGGCTAGAACAGCAACAGAGACGGCCATTGTTACCTGCAAAAATCAACAAACAAAACGACCAAGTGTAGAGATGTTTGGAGGGAATGAGAATTTTTGCAGAGAAATCGAAAGCGCAAAAGGAGAATGACGGCGAAAAATGAATTTTATATTAGGGTTCAATGCAGAAAAGGAAAGATCGTTGAACTCAATTCGACGATAGGGGCTTCTAAAGGAATCTGAAGAGTCTTCAATATCGTCGATCTTCGTTCGACGATATTGGAGAGCGTCGAGCTCTGTTCGACGATCGTTCAGAGAACAAAATTGTCGAGCGTCGTTCGACGATCGTTGACCGGAAGAGATAGTTCAGACTATCTGAGAAGCGCTGAACTCAGGTCGACGATTTCGGAAATCGTTGATCTCTGTTCGACGATCTGGGGGAAAATCGTCGAGCGTAGTTCAGAGACCATAAATACAATCTAGACACTAGAAAAATCAAGATATTTGCCTAGTCTTGGTCAATTTTCAAAGTTTTAAAATCTTAGATATTATTATAGACTTCGTCCATCTAACATTCCTAAATGATTTAGGAAGAAGGTATGTTTCTTTTCATCCAAGGGTTTGCTGAAAATATCTCCCCTTTGCAAATTAGTTGGGATATATTGAAGCTCAATTTTATTCTTCTCAACATTATCCCTTAAAAAGTGATGCCTAATTTCTATGTGTTTTGTCCTACTATGGAGGACTGGATTTTGAACTATAGAAATAGCACTGGTGTTATCACAAAAGATTTTTGACTTCTCTAAGTTGTAGCCATAGTCTAGGAGTTGGTTTTGAATCCACAAGAATTGTGAACAGAAACTGCCTGCAGCCATATATTTAGCTTCAGCAGTTGAAGTTGACACAGAAGTTTGTTTCTTGCAAAACCAAGAGACAAGTCTGTCACCAAGAAACTGACAAGTTCCACTGGTGCTTTTCCTGTTAATTCTGCATCCAGCATAATCAGCATCAGAAAATCCAGTTAAGTCAAATGCTGAATCTTTTGGATACCAGAGACCTAGATTTGGACAACTTTTAACATACTTGAGAATCCTTTTTACTAAAGTTAGGTGTGACTCTCTAGGGCTTACTTGGAATCTAGCACATATGCATGTAGCAAACATTATGTCTGGTCTACTAGCTGTAAGGTACAGTAAAGAGCCAATCATTGCTCTATATGTTGTCTGATCAGCAGGTTTTAAATGTTCATCAGCATCCAATACAACATTGGTAGGCATGGGTGTTTTCATGCAAGATGCTTCAGACATACCAAATTTCTTGACCAATTCATTTGCATACTTGGTTTGAGAAATAAAGATGCCTTCAGCATGTTGTATGACTTGCAATCCTAGAAAGAAGGATAGCTTACCCATGCTACTCATTTCAAATTTAGAATGCATTAGGTTGGAGAACATTCTGCACAAATTTGAATCAGTAGAGCCAAAAATAATATCATCTACATAAATTTGTACTAGTAGGACATGGGACTTATGGGTTCTAATGAAAAGAGTTTGGTCTACTCTACCCCTTATAAATCCATTTTCCAGAAGGAAGCATGCTAGGGTCTCATACCATGCTCTAGGAGCTTACTTGAGACCATATAATGCTTTGTTCAACTTAAAAACATAATCAGGATAAGTTAGAGAGATAAAACATGGAGGTTGTCTGACATAGACTTCTTCTTTGATATCTCCATTTAGAAATGCACTTTTACATCCATCTGATATACCTTGAAGCCTTTGTGTGCTGCATAAGCTAAGAAGATTCTGATGGCTTCCAATCTTACAACTGGTGCAAAAGTCTGGTCATAGTCTATGCCTTCTTCTTGTGAATATCCTTGAGCAACTAGCCTTGCCTTGTTCCTTACAATTACTCCTTGATCATCCAATTTGTTTCTGAACACCCACTTTGTTCCAACAATGGAGTGATCCTTAGGCTTTGGCACTAGTTCCCAAACTTTGTTCCTTTCAAATTGATGCAACTCTTCTTGCATTGCAATGATCCAGTGTGGATCTTGCTCTACATCTTGAATGGATTGAGGTTCAATTTGAGATAGAAAGCAAGTGTGCAACCGGTTTTGGTTGACCTGATTTTTGGTTTGCACACCATCTGAGATGTCTCCAATTACTTGGGAAATTGGATAGTCTCTTGATGTTACTAAATCAACAGGGGGTGTTGATTGTTCACCAACCTGTGTTATTGTTTCCTCTTGTGGTATAACAACTGGCTCTTCAAGCTATTTTTCTTCAGCATGTTGAATGCTTTCTTCATCTTCACTGCTTTCCTCTTTTTGAGTAACCTATAATCTGTTCAAATCTTCAACAAGAGAATGTACCTGCAAAGGTTCTATGGTAGAAGTGTTCTTCTCCTTGAAAGACATGTTAGATTCATCAAATGATATGTGAACAGATTCCTCAATTTTAAGAGATGATTTATTATAAACCCTATAAGCCTTACTGATCATGGAATATCCCAGAAACACTCCTTCATCAGCTTTAGCTTGAAATTTTGCTAAATATCTCTTGTCATTATTATGTATATAACAAATACAACCAAAAATTCTAAAATAATCAACTTTAGGTTTCTTCCCTTTGAGTAATTCATAGGGAGTCTTGCCCTTTAGTTTATGTATTAAAATTCTGTTCAGCACATAGTTGGAGGTGTTCACTGCCTCTGCCCAAAAAGATAGAGGAAGGTGAGCATCTGACAACAATATGGTGGCAGATTCAATAAGGGTTCTATTTTTTCTTTCAGCTACCCCATTTTGTTGAGGAGTTCTACGAGCTGAGAAAGTATGTCTGATCCCTTCACTCTGACAGAAGTCTTGCATAAGAAGAGAATCAAACTCTGTCCCATGATCACTTCTGATCAGGGCAATGTGAGTATTGAACTCAATCTGTATACATTTGAGAAACTCTGTCAAACACTTGAAGTTATCAGACTTCTTCCTCAGAAAGAACACCCATGTGAATCTAGAGAAGTCATCTACAACTACTAAGGTGTAAGATTTCCCTCCTAGGCTTTGTACTGTAATGGGTCCAAAAAGATCCATGTGTAACAGATACAAGATCCTAGGTGAATCACTCTTATTAAGTGATTTGAAACTATTTTTAGTTTGCTAGCCTAATTGATAAGCCTTGCAGAGTCCTTCCTTCTTGTAGGGGCCAGAAGGTAGTCCTCTAACAAGGTTGTCCTTGGATAGCCTAGCAATAGTTCTAAGGTTTAAATGTCCTAGTCTCTTATGCCATAAAATATTAGGTCTACAAATAGAATTAAATATGCAAATGTCTACATCTGTTGAAAGAAAATCTACTAGATAGATGTTACCTTTCCTTTTACCTGTCAACACAGTTGTGTTGTCCTCTGACTTGATCTTGCATAAAGCTTTGCTGAAAGTCACCTGGTAGCCTTCATCACATAGCTGACTGATGCTTATCAAATTGTGCTTCAGTCAATCCACATAGGCTACCTTTTTGAATGTTACTGTCCTAATCTGGACTGCACCATATCCTTTAGTTTGTCCAAAGTTTGAATCACCAAAAATAACTTTGGGTCCAAGCTTGGCTTTAAAGGATGTGAGGTTGTCCTTATTTCCTGTCATGTGCTTAGAGCACCCACTATCCAAGTACCATTGCTGGTTTGATGTTGGATAGGTATTCACCTGCACATAAAATAATTCATTTGTTTTTGACCCAGTTTACATTAGGCCTAGGTTGATAAACTTTAAACTCAGAAATGAAAGACATCCCAGGTTGACTCTTATAACCTTCAGGATGATATCTCCTTGGAGGTATTATCCATTCAGTATAAGGGTTAAAGCTTTAGGATGAAGGACCCCTAGGATTGGATTTTGATTTGCCCTTGAAAGAATTTCCAGAGCTCTGATCTCTGTTCGACGATCGTGGAGCTTCGTTCGACGATCTTGGGTCAGATCGTCGAGCTCCGTTCAACGGTCCACTGTGGTATAGTTCAGGAATTAGAGATCGTTGACCTGAGTTCGACGATTTTGCCTGAGATCGTCGATCTGCGTTCGGCGATCGTCGAGCTCCGTTCGACGATTTCTGCTGGAACTTGGTTTTCTTAGGTAGATCAGAATTTTTCCTAGCTACCTCTACAACTCCCTTTCCTTTATCAGAAATGAATTTGATTGGGGTTGTTAGAACTATAGGTTGGCTGGATGAAGTACCCAAGCCTAGTGTACTATTGAATCTGGAGTTCACTGTGCTTGTGATGTCCATCAGCTTGATACTTCTCCCATTAAGAGATTCTTCAAGCTTCTTGGTCTATGATAGCTCACCTTTCAGTGAAGCTATCTGCTCCCTACAGCACTCCAACTCCTTAGAGAGTTTGAGGTTTTCGGACTTTAAGAAACTATGTTCAGACAATTGATTTCTGAGAGAAATAATTTCCTTCTCAGATTTTAGTAAGTCTAAATATAATGCTTTAAACTCAGATTTAAAGTCCTCTGAATTGAAATCAAAAGAACTAATTACCGGGTCCTCTTCAAGTTGAGTCTCTGAGTCTGACTCTGAGTCTTCTTCATCTGAATTATGTTGAGAGGCATTGATTGCCATCATGCAGAACTCCTTCTCTTCAGCATCATCTTCATCATCACTTGAGCTGGATGAAGCTTCTGACTCCTCTTCAGTGTCACTCCAGGATTCAACAACAAATCCCTTCCTTGTGTGTTTGTTCTTGCTTGAGGAGGGTTTGCCATTGCAACTTTTCTTGAAGTCCATTTCTCTTCTTCTTTCTTTCTTATCCTTTCTGTCCTTGTTTTTGTTCTCTGGACAGTCAGGTACAATGTGCCCTGGTTTCCTGCAACCAAAGCAAACAATTTCTTTACTAATTGACTTATCATACCTTGGCTTATCATGCTCCTTGTATGATCTCCTTCTGAAGTCCTTTCTGGCCATCTTGTAAAATCTTTTGGCCAATAGACTGAGCAGCTCATCATTGTCTGTGACTTTGTCTTCAGGCTGATCTTCAGTTGCTTTGAAAGCTATTGTCTTTTCTTTTCTTGTGGCTGGTGAGGCAGCCTTCTGCTCTTCTTCTCTATTCTTAATGAGCAGCTCATAAGATTTGAGCTTGCCCAAAAGAGCTTCTGTTGTGATCTCATTCAGACTTCTAGCATCCTTGATTGGCCAGATACTTGAGTCCCCAGTGCTTGGGAAGCACATTAGGATTTTGTCATTAAGTTCAGTCAGTGAGATCTCCTTATCCAAAGTCCTGAGTTCACTGACTATCAAACTGAGTCTATTATACATATCTCCAACTGACTCAGCTTCTCCCTTCTTGAAGTTCTCATATTGGGATATGAGGTGGGATCTCCTGTCCTTTCTTTCATCAGCTGATCCTGAGACTATTTCAGAGAGCTTATCCTAGATTTCCTTTGCTGAATTGCATTCAGCCACCTTTTGGAAGATGTCATCAGACATGGTCTGGGCTAAGATGTTCATAGCCTTTGCATCTGCTACCTTCCACTTCTTGATATCAACATATGTTCCTGATGGAGGTGGAACAGCATTTGTACTTGTGTTCTCTGGAGGTCTTGGACAAACTGTCAAAACAGAATTAAAAATGTCCTCGTCAATAGAATTCATGTATAATCTAATCCTTGCTTTCCAAAGCGCAAACTTGGATAGATTGCACACTGGAGGTCTGGTGCTAGCATAATCTTTGTTTTGGGCCATGATTTGTGAAAAAATAATCTAACAACAAAATCTAGAGCAAGCAGATCTAACTAGGGATCTTGGGGTTCGGGTATTAGCCTGTACAACCACCAAGGTGTGGTATGTTTAACCAACCTACCTCTGATACCAATTGAAAGTGCAGCTAGATCTGATATAGTCTAGAGGGGGTGAATAGAGTATGGTGCTTAAAAACTTTTTACAACAATTGTTGCAATCTGAGTGAACAGGGAAGCAAATGATAAATCTAACACAACAGCTATCTAATTACAATCTACAAAAGGAACTAATCACAGATCCTAACTAATCACAGATCAATCACAGCCAGAAACAAAAATAAAGATAAGCAATCTAGAAGACACAAGGAGCTATAGTGGTTCCCTAAACTTGGGTACATCCACTCTTATACCACCCTAGGTAGGAATCCACTGCAGGATGAGTTGATCAGGTGTCCTGGACACCAATGAGCTTTTGATAAGGTGCTCAAAAACCAAATCAGATTTTTTGATCAGGTGTCTTGCCACCAATGAGCTTTTGATAAGGTGCTCAAAAACCAAGCACAAACTTTTGAAGGGACTTTGAAAAACCCTTTACATAGATCGGGATGAGAGAGTGATGGAAGTCTTCTCTTTCTCAAGGCAGCTGAGAAGACTGTGTGGATTTTGATGTTGTCAAAGCTCCCCTAAGTTCTTGAGATGTTCAGGAAATGAAGCTTTGTTGTAGGGTGATAGGCCTTCACAAAATGATCTCCAGCAATTAATGATTTCATCAACAGCTGAAATGTTAGGTGTCTGGAGTCTTTGAATGATGTTGGCCTTGAACACTTGAATCACAAGAGATCTGAAGATTTCAGATGATTGATCTCCTTGGATGTGTGTTCTGTATGAATTCTTTTAGACAGAGAATGTCTACAGCTCTTTTTCTTTTTACTCTTGTGAACAGTTGATGTTGAGAAAGATGTTGTTCTAGAGAAAAATTTTTGTTCTTGTTCTTCTTGTTCTGCTTATCTGTGTTTGTGAGAGAGATTCAAAAACTTGTGTTTTATTCCCTGGTTCTGAATAGAAAATGATCCTCTGTCCAAGAATAGTCGTTATCCTGTCATTAATTGCATCCTTAATTGCAAATGTCTTCTGGGGAAAGTCCAAAGAAACATTCCTTGATAATCCCTTGAAACTTGGTCCAGAATAAATGAAAATGGCTAGAAAATCTTCTGAATTAATTGCTGAGAATAACTCCTTAACTGTTCTGAATTTGAATCTTGAAAATCATTCAACTCTTCAGAAAATCGTCGAACTGAGCTCCACTATCGTCGAACTGAGCTCAGCGATTTGGACTTATACAGCAAAGAGAAATCGTCGATCTGAGCTCAACTATCATCGAAGCTGAGCTCGGAGATAGAGAATCAATACTGAAGTCAAGATCGTCGAACTGAGCTCGAAGATCGTCGAATGGAGTTCGACGATTTGTTGAAGTTGAGCTCAGCGATCGTCGAATGGAGTTCGACGATCCGTCGAAGTTGAGCTAGACGATCGTCGATTGGAGTTCGACGATTCGTCGTACTGAGCTCGACGATATGACTTAGTCTCCAAACTGAAAAACTTGGTCTTGAGGGCAGCTTCCAAACCTAACTACTAACCCTTACACTCAATTCTAATTGACCTTTAGATCTATACAATGAGGTCAAAAACAGGTTTCCTAAAGACATAGTGATCCTGACCCAAATTAGTAATAGGGTGTTCCAACAGAATACTCTGACTCCTCACCAACCAATAGGATAGGCCTTGATGACAAAGCGGTGTTAGAAGTCTGGAACCAGGTGACAAGTGATGGGGAAGGAGTTGCAAAAGTCAACAAGAGGGGACTAGCGTAATCGCCCAGCACCCAGGATAGCGGCCCAAGGGGGCGAGAACCAGGGTCGCGTCACAAGAGGGTCGGCCTGCAGAAACAGACGACTCAGGTAAGCGTCGAGCCAGCTCGCCTCTCCTTGTGTGCGGGCAATTGACACAACGGGGCCGGGCTGTGGAAGCAGGTCATCGCTAGCGAGACGAATAACTAAGTCCCCTATGATTTCTAAGATAATTTGTAGACGTGCGACCTCACCAGCATAACGCGAGATGAACGACGCGAGCGGTACTCTCAGGGCTGGCCGCGAATATAAAAAGAAAAAGAATCATCAACAACAACAAACATAAATATATGACAAACACAGAATCGTTCACAAAAAAGAAGTAAGGTTACAAAGTGGACGGCGCAGCCTGGGCTTACAATTCAACAACCAAAAGTGGTATACACATGACAAGCGAGGCGCAGGAGGAATGAGGAAACGCGAGATCAAGGACGAGAGTCCTAGAGGCGAAGATGTAGGACTTTATCCCCAGGGTCCGACACTGGATGGAACAGCGCCGACACCAACTCGCTCGACGAGAGACCCGCACCCTCGCTATTGAGGAGGTCAGTCGCCGCAGCATTCTGCATCGTTTGTTGTGTACTTCGCGGCACTGGCAGCGTTTTCTGCATCAACACCTCCAGCTCATAGTCGGAATGGTGTTCGGAAGCGAGCAGCTGCTTACTGGCTGGCGGAGGGGCCGTCGCGGCGGCCTCCATCTCACGCACCCGTGCCTCCAGCGCTACTTGTTCTGGCCGAGGGGTGGCGATTCAGGGCCCAGACGGCTGGCTGTCGCCGCGTCCTTCAAAGAAGAAGGTGGTTAAGGGATTGGCTTAAGAAGGGAAATGACAACTATAATTTAAATGCGGGCTGAGGGATGTAACACCCCTCCAAAGTACTGAGCGAGTGTAGCCTCGGCCGCGTCGGCCCGCTTCCTCTGGAGGTCCTCCTCCTCCTGAGCGAGCTTGCGGGCCGCCTACTTTCATTCGCCAAACTTCTTAAGTGAGGTGGCATTCCACTCCAACTGGGTGCAGCGCCACCCGACCATATGGGCCTGCACCAGGCCGCAGAGTTGAGCCCACGCGCTTTCGAGCAACAACACCTGCGTCGCCTCTTGTCATAGATGGAGGCGTCCTCCCGTGAGTAAAGGCCAAATGAGAAGTTATAGGCCTCCCCACCGATGGTATCCTACTACTGCCAGCTCGGCAGCAGGGTTGAGACCACCACGCGATTTGACTCTTTGTCCCATAGCAGAAGCGGGATGCCGAGCTCGTCAGGTACTTCTTGTCGTAGCC
This sequence comes from Platanthera guangdongensis, assembly GCA_039583875.1. Classification (NCBI taxonomy): domain Eukaryota; kingdom Viridiplantae; phylum Streptophyta; class Magnoliopsida; order Asparagales; family Orchidaceae; genus Platanthera; species Platanthera guangdongensis. The sequence continues at coordinate 253,243,643 of CM077153.1, read as the reverse complement.
GAAATTTTGGTGCCCTCTCGGCACCGGCTTCGCAGCAGTTCGCACCCCCTCCTACGGCCCGGAAGTGTCCGCCACCTCGCCGGGGGTTTTGCTAGTCGAGGCAGTCAGGAGGGCGGGATCCTAGGCTGGTTGATTTGTCGGGCCTTGCCTTTCCTTTGGCCCGCGGCGGGCACCTCCTCCGTAGTCTTCACCTTCTTGGGCGGGGGAGGTGTAGGCTGTTTACGGCCTGGCCGCTTCTTGGAGAAACCACCGTGATGTCGCGCTGAGCGGCGTCAGCGGCCTGAGCGTGGGTGAGCTCGCTGGAAGAGAACCTGGCACTCTCATAAGGGGGTGAAGGGGGGTGTCCTGCTCGCCTGTCAAGAGGAGAAAGGGTGAAGGAAGTGTACAAAACAGAATGAAGCAGCGAGTAGTGGCGAGTAGCTTTACCTCCCCCGGGTGGGACGGCGGCGAGGTTGTTCAGGTTGCGGCGCAAGTACGCGACCTCGAAGTTCTTCCGAGCGAATAACCTGCACAGACTCGGCTTCATGGCCCCCCAGGCTGGGCGGGGTGGTAGCACGCCTCGCTGAGCTACACTGGCCAGAAAGGGACATTGCCGAAGTCCCCATTGACGAAGATAAATTTCTTGTGCCAGTTGTGGCTCTTGTTGACGGTCTCCTGCACCTTGAGGTGGGCACTGGAGAAGTAGGCGGTCCTGTCCCTATTCGCGCAGAAGGAGAACAGTTTGCGGAAGACTGCAAGACTAAACTCAACTCGCTCCTCCCGCAAGAAGGCGGGCGAACCCGACCATGACCGCCACAGAGTTCGGGGTCATCTAGCGTATGATGACCCCAAAGTATTTCAGAACTGACAAACCTCCGGCCACAGGGGGAGCCGGAGGCCCACCTCAAAATGAGCCAGGGGAATGGCAAGCTCACCTCCAGAGAGGTCGTTTATCTTCTCCCTTCCCCGGGCCACCTCGCCGAGAAGTTAGGCGGAACGTGATCGCTAAGGGCATCTATGTATTCGCTCTCAGAAATAACGGCACGGGGGAAGTTATGCTTAGAAAAGGTCCAAGCACACTTACTGTAATAGCCCAATTTTCTCAGCAGGCAAAATTGTTGGGTGACACGGCTGGGACACGGGCGCTGTCCTGCTCGGGGTGTGGAGTCATGCCGAGATCGACGAAAGTCGTTCGACGGAAAGTGTTTTGGGTGGTCACGCCCTGGATCACGGGCGTGACAGAGGTGTGTCCCGCTCGGGTTTGGCGTCAGGTCGACGAACATCTGGGTTCAACGATTTGAGCTCGACAATTTACCCAAGGCTTCATGGGCTTGCGGAATCATCGAACGGATATCGTCGAGACCTGGAAAATCGACGAGCACTGGCCAACTCGTCGAGCGCGGGAGGATCGTCGAACGCGGGATCGTCGAATGGAAATCGTCGAACGCGCTGTTTGCCGATCGCTGGTAAGTTCGACAATCGCTGGCGAGCCCGACGATTGGTGCTTAATCGTCGAACGTGGGTTCATCAATCGGGTCATGGGCTCGACGATCGGGCCGTGGGCTCGATGATTCGGGTCGTGGGTTCGACGATTTGGCCGAGATCTGGGTTCGACGATCTGGAAGAGATAAGGCGGATTGAGCACCGCTTTGAGGACACGACCTGTGACACGGGCGTGTCACACGGCGTGTCAGACGCGGAAATCGAATTATTCAATTTTTCGTAGCCGTCCATTTGTCCTTCAACTGGGATCCAAGGGCTGAATGTTTTTCTGCTTCCTTAAGGCCAAAAACAGAGAATGGATTCTCATTCTGCTCTTGCCTTTATCTTTCTACGGGTTAGAGAGAGAAAAGGAAAGGAAGTCGGAGAACAAGAAGAGGGATGTTCGGTGCTAGAGCTTGTGAGTGTCAAGCAGTGATCCGAGGCCATCTTTGCGGAGGAAACGTTGTTGCGAGTCTTTCAAGTTACCTTGGCGCTTATGGCACAAGCGAAGCGATATGCACTTGGTACTGACTTTAGTCTTCTAGCCATGTAAAGGCTTCCTTTTTGGCATATGTTTGTGATTCCCGACCAAGAGGTGGCTGATTTTGGAATTCTTTGGTGATTCATGAAATCCCTTTATTGGCATATAGATCCGGAATTGGAGTACGGAATAGGCATGCTGTGTGAAGCCCATCTGGACAGTTGGTCTGGATTGGTGATGTTGTATACGAACCGGAGAAGACTCCGTGATAAAGTGTAGTTTAAGGAATCAACGGGTTGTGCATGTGAAGGGTAGTAGCAGGAAGTACTGGAGTGGTAGTGCAGGAAAATATCCGTGTTATGCTTGCGTTATTGGGTCGTACCTGTGAATGAGTAACAGGAATTACTGGTGTGACCAGGAAAGGCCTTTGTGATGCTTGATGTCGTAGGTGGCACCTGTCAAGAACGTCACAGGAAGTACTGGTGTGCCCAGGAAAGACCCCTGACGTTTGTGATATTGCGGTGTCGTACCTGTGAACAAGTAACAGGAAGTACTGGTGTGCCCAGGAAAGACCCGGCTGATGTTGTTGAGATGAATAGGTGTAATAAAAATACCCAGGCTGAATGCCAAGAACAGGATTGGTGAGACCGACCCGTGCCTTTGATTAAGCCGCGACTACACCGTACTCGGTGAAGGTAGGGCGATTTGAGCAACGGGGGGGAGGATCCGACCTGCGTTATGTCCGTCCGATGTGGACCAGAAGGTGCGGTTTTTTGTTGGAGCGCATAGCGAGTGTTTGGGCTGCATGCCATGACACAATGGGAGGCTACGGGCCATCACGGTGTTGTAAGACAAGAACTCTGGTTGCACGCCATGGAGTAAATGCTCAAGAGAGTTACTGTTAGGTTATGACCCTGATACGGTGGTGGACAAGTGATTTGCCAGAACACCAAGAATGTGCCTGAGTGCACGAACCGTTGGGCCGGGTGGCAAATGGTTGTGATGGCATGTGTGCATGAAAGCACCTTAGATGATATATATTGTCATGCTTGTGATATGATATACCTGCAGGGAAGATTACCGCTGCCTCGAGAGCAAGGGTTGGGTCGTTATAATTTGGTCAGCGAAACGCTGACCGTTGCTTCTGTTTGCCACCATTGGGTGGATTGTCCCTGTACAGGTGCTGGAGAGGCAAGCGAGACGCATAAAGGTTGATGTCCCTGATGTTGTCGTTGCTGCTGCTAGCCCTCGAAGGCTATTTGGTTAATTGTTATGTTTTCTTTTAATGTGGTCGGCCTGCGTGCCAATGTTTAAGCCACTGTTTGAAAGCCATGTAAGGCCATAAGGCCAACTCTTGTACTGTTGTAAGACATTCTTAGTATATATATACAATGTGGAGTTGTTATAGGTTGCACTTGTAGGATACGGATAGCTTGCATATTGTAAGGGCGTTGTACTCTGATTATCGTATTATTCACCTGTTGTGATATATGCTGTGGGGCCGGTCGGACCTTCTAGTATATATTTTGTGTTTTGCTTGTGTAAGGCCGCTAATGTGTGTGTCTTGTCACCTTTAGGTGACACGGAGTGGAGCTGGGCAGTCAGAGCCATAACATTCTGATGAAAGTACGACACCAGCCGCGGTGCCTACACCACCACCGTCAGTGGAACATGTACGTTTAGTTGCTGAGGCTTTATTTGCCATGATCCAAGGCCGGCCACTTGGGCAGGAACAACTGGCTGTGAGGCCAGAACGGGTGGCGGTAAGGCCTGAACTGTTGTGGATGTGGCTTCTCGAGTGAATGAGAAGCAATTGACGCGGTTTATGAGTTTCCATCCGCTACATTTTTGGGAGCGGGAACTCCTACGCAAGCTGAGGATGGTTATCGCGCGTCAAGCGAATCATGACGACGATTGGATCGGAGGAGCATCAGAAAGTAGTCACCTTAGCTACCTTCCTGCTCTGAAGGAAGCTAGATTGCTTGTGGATGGGATGGAAGATTGAGAGCATCACTTGGGCTTGTCATTCCTTAACCAAGTATCGATGGAAGAATTTTCTCGAGACTCTTCCTCGTGAAGCACCTTCCTGCGGCGCAACGGATTTCCATGGAGAATGAATTCCAAAGGCTGACGCAAGTGATGGCAGTGGTGAAGTGTACCTGCATGAGTTTAGTACCTTCATGCTATATGGGATTTAGGGCGGTAATATGGGTTCTATTTTCGAGATGAGCAGAGGAAGACGAATCGGTTTATGAAGGACTAAGGGATGAGTGAGAGTTCCTGTGTTTCTCTTTCTGTGAACAAGGCTTCAGGCGTTGTCGATAGAAGCTCGAGCGCGATAGAAAGATATTGAAGAGGTGCAGGGGAAGAGCTTTGTGGATGTGACCACACCGGGGTGGAAGGTGCCCCGATCTGGAAACCATTTATATAAGAAGAAATGGGGCAAGAAGTCCAAGACAAGTGGACAAGCTCCTTCATCAGTTTCATCGGGAGCAACGTCGGGGGCTACCTCAAAGCGGATACTCGTATATGCTATAAATGTGTGGGTGGGGCATATCGCTCTAGATTTGTCGGGTGTCGCAAAGAGTGAAAAGAAAGTGGGAGCGTCGTATCGCGGAGAAGGGCAAGGCATTAGTGGACTCCTCTGCCTCGCAGGCGCAGCCCTAGGTCTACAATCTTAGCCTGTAGGAGGCCATCAAGTAGAGTGACGTTGTCACAGGTATGAGTTTAGTTTTGCATATGCTATTGCTTGTATTCTTTGCTTTGTGATGATTCGGGACACGCTGGCGCGAGCACTGTTTGATAACGGGTGCGTCACTTTCTTTTCTATCTAGCGAGTTTATAGTGCGGCTTGGGATTGTAACATCCCATGTTACTTCTGGACCCCCTCAACTTAGATTGGGTTAGGCATGGGTGAGATTTAAGGAAGACCAACTATGTTTGGCCTAGGTAATGGGTGGTAGCCATGTGGGGCCCACTATAGGACCATAGTCAAACTAGGTCAAACCAGCCTAAGTGGGGACCCTAGCCACTCCATGACCCCACCACATTGCCCTAACCCTAAAGACAATCTAAGTGGGACCCTAGGGTATGTCACTAGGTCAACACTTTGACCCCAATTGACCAAAGTCAACCTTGGGCTTAATTTGGTCAAACCCACACTCATAGGCCTAATTAGCCTAAGTTGGGCACCCTCTTGACCCAACCCAAGTTGGGTGGTGCACTAGACCCATTTTCACCAAGTAGGGTCAGCCCACCCACCATGGTTGACCAAGTCAACTCCCCAAGTCAACAAAGTCAACAAATTGACCTAAAGGAGTGAAATGAAGACCAAGCCATTTTCCTTGGACCAAGCCCACCAAATTGGCCCATGACCAGCCTTAATGGTTAATGACAGCCCTACTACTCCTGAAATTGGAGAGAGATTGCATGCAAGGGGGTAGTTTGGAAAATGGGGAAAAAGAGGAGAGAGAAGAGAGGGAAAATGGGATGAAGGCCATGTGGCCCTCCTCCTCTCTTCCAAGCACAGATCTGAACCACACATCAATTATCATCCTTTTCAACCCAATTTCATGCACTTGGAGCCAAGGAGGAGAAACCAAAGCTCATGGCCGAAATTCCCATCATGGCACTCTCTGTATACAAGCCATATCAGCCAAAACCAACCATCCCATTAGCTTCAGAAGGTCCAAAGGAGTGGAATTTACGATACCTGGATCGAAGCTTTGGTGTGGAGAACGAGTCGGAGCAAGCTCAGCCGGAGAGGAAATTTTCCATGGCCAACCGCCGCCAAACCGCCGCCAAGCCCCAATCGAGGTTTTTTCCCTCACCTATACCCGTACTAGTTTCCTAGATCTATTAGGCGAGACATCGGGCTCAAATGAGCCAGATCCAAGGTGAGCTTTTTCATGATTTTGGAATGTGATGGGAGTGCAAGTTCGCGCGAACGAAACCGCCGCCTCCGGCCACCATTTCGCCGCCAAACGTTGGCCACCACCTCAACGGAGGTGGTGGTGGTGGTAGCCGGCCGTGGAGGCTAAGGTGGCCGCCTAGGGGCGGATCAGGCACTGCGCGTATTGGAGAGACTCACCATGAAGGGCATGGCGATCGACTCAAAATTCAATTTTGGATGGAGGACGAAAGATGCTTGCAGCAAATAGGC